>OZ020551.1:7202500-8402500 GCA_963971465.1 Lepidochitona cinerea
TACCGTTGATTGTGTAACAGTCAAAACTGACAGAGACGTGATGTCCGATATAAGACTGATATTAACTCTACCAGATATGTGTGACGTTCGGTTTTTGGTTGGTGAGGAAAAATCTCCGGTATATGGAATCAAAGCTATTATGGCCGCTCGAAGTATGGCGTTTGTTCAAATCATTCGACAGGCACAGGTCGCCAACGAAATCCAACTGCAAAGAAAAGACAGCACATTTGGAAAAAAGTTAAAAGCCATCGGACAAAAACAATTTAACAGAAAAACAAAGGAAGCACGCTGTTGTTCGCAACAAGTTACTGTGATGGTGGAAGATTTTGACCCGGATACATTCCGACGTCTGGTGTTATACATCCATACAGGAAGCGTCAATAGCACTCTCTGTTCAGTTGTCGGTGTGATGAATGCCGCCCATAAGTATGGTCTGACTCAACTAAGAGAAGCCTGTTTTAAATTTGCAAATTCCTTAATTACACCCAAATCACTACCAGAACTTATAGAATCTGCGAAACACTACATGGCAGAGAAATGGACACAAATGTTACAACAGAATATCATCAGTTTTATACAAGACAACGGACACCTGATGTCGAAACCTTCCGAGTTTAAACATATTTTGGAATATCAACCCGCCTGTACTGAAAATACATCAGACTGTTACAACCAGACACAGGATAGTAAATCTAGTTCGAGGACTCTAACAAAAAGTCCAGCTAGATTTGTTAAGCAAGAAAGAAACACATTTCAAAGCAATTTGTGCTCTACCCCAGTGAAGGCTAAAAGAAGGTCGTCCATTGCGAGAGCCTTTCTTTCCAGTCCGATTGGAAATCTTGTAAAACGATCATCAGAAGAATTGTCTACAGACAGTGGCTGTGTCAGCTCTCTTGAAGAAAGTCTTATTTAATAGAGTTTTATACATGTAGATATGTATTATAACTATTATGAGTGCTCATAAATTGTTTATATTTCAAAACTGTTCCTTTCTTATTTAATTTGATTATAATCAAGAACATTTTTCATGAATTTTATAAATCATCAGGCCTATAACCTTCTTAAGGTGTCAATTGTCAGTTAGTTTACATTATCAGAGCGACGGCACCAAGTGGTCCGATTGGTTCAGAAGGATGTCATGTGCATATCTGGTGGTTAATAAAACGTTACTGTATACGTACCTCTAAAGTTCTCCGGTGCAAACTATTGTTCCTTTAGTTTCACATCAGACAAGAAATGGATATCTCGCAACGATTTAGCGACTTAAATGATTTGGACAATCAGTTTACTTGTCTAAACGACCTTACGATATACCCCAATCTAAGACATATAGATGAAAGGTTTGCTGTTGGCACCAAGAAAGATCTGTTAATACATTTGAAACTGGATTAACAACAAACAAACAAGAATTATGCGTAATCGTTTGATTGGTGTCCAGACTCAAGTTTTACGTATATGTTTTCAGTCTATGTTTAGTTATCAAAAGCATAGCTCGGTTTTTGTTAAATGTGTCTCGTGTTTAACTTTATCACTCCGTGTCAAAAAATATCACATGTTTATCAGGCATGTGGATGTAGTTTACTCATCACCTGTATTTTTGTGCTATATTCAAATAAAACCGCTGTGGTTTTATTTCCTATAAAAACCCAATATATTTGTTGTGTTTCATATAAAGAAAGCGTGTTTTTTAGATCAATGGTTATAGAATGCGAGTATCAAGACACCCATCTCTCTTCTCAAAATGTGACAAACAATTTATACACCACTTAACCATATATGCAGATAGTACTATTAAAATGTTTTATATTTACACCTAACACGGAAACCTGTATCATCTGTGGTTTTGTTTAACACCACTTAAGGTGGCACTGTTTTGTTTTAATGTCGAGCCTGATCGATCGTAGCTGCAAAGTACTCGGCCCGATTAAACCATCGAATTACACTCAAGCTGACTGTACGTACAATGTATGCCATCCCCTGACTGTACGTACAATGTATGCCATCCCCTGACTGTACGTACAATGTATGCCATCCCCTGACTGTACGTACAATGTATGCCATCCCCTGACTGTACGTACAATGTATGCCACCCCCTGACTGTACGTACAATGTATGCCATCCCCTGACTGTACGTACAATGTATGCCACCCCCTGACTGTACGTACAATGTATGCCATCCCCTGACTGTACGTACAATGTATGCCATCCCCATTAGATGTAGTTTAAATTTGGATACCATTGTTAATACTGGCAGGTATCAGTAGATAAATCATAGCTTTTTACAAATCGAATTTGTTTCAAGTTTTGTCCTTCCATGGTATTTTTCTGTCAGAAGTGATAATCATTCCTGTTGATTATCACACCAATTCAGTTGACACGGGTCAGCTATAGAATTGTAATCAAGCTCCTTGATTTCTTTTACCACATGCGGATAAGTAAACTGACAGACTTATAGCCAAAGTCATTTGTGGTATTTTTTATTTGCATGTATATTATCCGCGACTGTAAGTTATATGGAAAAAGGTGCATGACTAAACATTAGTGAAGAATTTAATTAGTTTTTATGACAATGCACGTACAAGAAAGTAACTTTTTTACACAACCAATCGTATAACGTATTTAAGCATCACGAAAATGATACATACACTTTATCCAAATTTGTTGATCATTAAAAAAACTGGTTTGTGCTATGAAAAGGAAAAGTGTGCAAACCACGCCAATCAATATCAAAATGTAACCAAGCGACTTAATTTTATTTTAGCTTTACATTGAAAACATATCACCTCTTGTTATTGTTTTCTGACGTGCCAGTTTATAATCAAATAACAAAAGCTCACTTAACCTAACACCTAGACAGGTGATTGTAATCAGAGGGGCGTGGCACGAGTCAGTCATGGACATAACCAAACCTCCTCTTAGGGGGTCACTCCATGGAGTAATGTCAACAATTAGCTTTCGGCTACAAATACAGACAGAAATTCAATGTTTGACCAGTTCCTAAAAACATTTTCCTCTGACAACAAGAGATACACAACAGCTTTAATCATGTATCATTGTCCATCCATAGACAGCTTATCCTCCGTCAATAGCTCTGAAGGAGAACTTTACAGCACTTGGAGTTCAGATGATTTCCAAGAGTCCCTCTGGTCAAACAGTTTAGATGATAGTCAATGGGAATCTGCCTGTCGATCAATGAACTCTATCCCAGTTAGATTGTTGGAGAATACCGTTGATTGTGTAACAGTCAAAACTGACAGAGACGTGATGTCCGATATAAGACTGATATTAACTGTACCAGATATGTGTGACGTTCGGTTTTTGGTTGGTGAGGAAAAATCTCCGGTATTTTGAATCAAAGCTATTATGGCCGCTCGAAGTATGGCGTTTGCTCAAATTATTCGACAGGCACAGGTCGCCAACGAAACCAAACTGCAAAGAAAAGACAGCACATTTGGAAAAAAGTTAAAAGCCATCGGACAAAACAATTTAACAGAAAAACAAGGGAAGCACGGTGTTGTTCGCAACAAGTTACTGTGATGGTGGAAGATTTTGACCCGGATACATTCCGACGTCTGGTGTTATACATCCATACAGGAAGCGTCAATATCACTCTCTGTTCAGTTGTCGGTGTGATGAATGCCGCCCATAGGTATGGTCTGACTCAACTAAGAGAAGCCTGTTTTAAATTTGCAAATTCCTTAATTACACCCAAATCACTACCAGAACTTATAGAATCTGCGAAACACTACATGACAGAGAAATGGACACAAATGTTACAACAGAATATCATCAGTTTTATACAAGACAACGGACACCTGATGTCGAAACCTTCCGAGTTGAAACATATTTTGGAATATCAACCCGCCTGTACTGAAAATACATCAGACTGTTACAACCAGACACAGGATAGTAAATCTAGTTCGAGGACTCTAACAAAAAGTCCAGCTAGATTTGTTAAGCAAGAAAGAAACACATTTCAAAGCAATTTGTGCTCTACCCCAGTGAAGGCTAAAAGAAGGTCGTCCATTACTAGAGCCTTTCTTTCCAGTCCGATTGGAAAACTTGTAAAACGATCATCAACAGAATTGTCTACAGACAGTGGCTGTGTCAGCTCTCTTGAAGAAAGTCTTATTTAATAGAGTTTTATACATGTAGATATGTATTATAGCTATTATGAGTGCTCATAAATTGTTTATATTTCAAAACTGTTCCTTTCTTATTTAATTTGATTATAATCAAGAACATTTTTCATGAATTTTATAAATCATCAGGCCTATAACCTTCTTAAGGTGTCAATTGTCAGTTAGTTTACATTATCAGAGCGACGGCACCAAGTGGTCCGATTGGTTCAGAAGGATGTCATGTGCATATCTGGTGGTTAATAAAACGTTACTGTATACCTACCTCTAAAGCTATTGTTCCTTCGGTTTCACATCAGACAAGAAATGGATATCTCGCAACGATTTAGCGACTTAAATGATTTGGACAATCAGTTTACTTGTCTAAACGACCTTACGATATACCCCAATCTAAGACATATAGAGGAAAGGTTTGCTGTTGGCAAGAATACATTTGAAACTGGATTAACAACAAACAAACCAGAATTATGCGTAATCGTTTGATTGGAGTCCAGACTCAAGTTTTACGTATATGTGTTCAGTCTATGTTTAGTTATCAAAAGCATAGCTCGGTTTTTGTTAAATGTGTATCGTGTTTAACTTTATCACTCCGTGTCAAAAAATATCACATGTTCATGACAGACCTTTTCAGGCATGTGGATGTAGTTTACTCATCATCTGTATTTTTGTGCTATATTCAAATAAAACCGCTGTGGTTTTATTTCCTATAAAAACCCAATATATTTGTTGTGTTTCATATAAAGAAAGCGTGTTTTTTAGATCAATGGTTATAGAATGCGAGTATCAAGACACCCATCTCTCTTCTCAAAATGTGACAAACAATTTATACACCACTTAACCATATATGCAGATAGTACTATTAAAATGTTTTATATTTACACCTAACAAGGAAACCTGTATCATCTGTGGTTTTGTTTAACACCACTTAAGGTGACAACTGTTTTAATGTCGAGCTTGATCGATCGTAGCTGCAAAGTACTCGGCCCGATTAAACCATCGAATTACACTCAATTTGACTGTACGTACAATGTATGCCATCCCCATTAGATGTAGTTTAAATTTGGATACCATCGTTAATACTGGCAGGTATTAGTAGATAAATCATAGCTTTTTACAAATCGAATTTGTTTACAGTTTTGTCCTTCCATGGTATTTTTCTGTCAGAAGTGATAAGCATTCCTGTTGATTATCACACCAATTCAGTTGACACGGGTCAGCTATAGAATTGTAATCAAGCTCCTTGATTTCTGTTACCACATGCGGATAAGTAAACTGACAGACTTATAGCCAAAGTCATTTGTGGTATTTTTTTTTTGCATGTATATTATCCACGACTGTAAGTTATATGGAAAAAGGTGCATGACTAAACATTAGTGAAGAATTCAATCAGTTTTTATGACAATGCACGTACAAGAAAATAACTTTTTTTACACAACCAATCGTATAACGTATTTAAGCATCACGAAAATGATAAATAAACTTTATCCAAATTTGCTGATCATTAAAAAAACAGTTTGTGCTATGAAAAGGAAAAGTGTGCAAACCACGCCAATCAATATAAAAATGTTACCAAGCGACTTAAATTTATTTTAGCTTTACATTGAAAACATATCACCTCTTGTTATTGTTTTCTGACGTGCCAGTTTATAATCAAATAACAAAAGCTCACTTAACCTAACACCGAGACAGGTGATTGTAATCAGAGGGGCGTGGCACGAGTCAGTCATGGACATAACCAAACCTCCTCTTAGGGGGTCACTCCATGGAGTAATGTCAACAATTAGCTTTCGGCTACAAATACAGACAGAAATTCAATGTTTGACCAGTTCCTAAAAACATTTTCCTCTGACAACAAGAGATACACAACAGCTTTAATCATGTATCATTGTCCATCCATAGACAGCTTATCCTCCGTCAATAGCTCAGAAGGAGAACTTTACAGCACTTGGAGTTCAGATGATTTCCAAGAGTCCCTCTGGTCATCCAGTTTGGATGATAGTCAATGGGAATCTGCCTGTCGATCAATGAACTCTATCCCAGTTAGATTGTTGGAGAATACTGTTGATTGTGTAACAGTCAAAACTGACAGAGACGTGATGTCCGATATAAGACTGATATTAACTGTACCAGATATGTGTGACGTTCGGTTTTTGGTTGGTGAGGAAAAATCTCCGGTATATGGAATCAAAGCTATTATGGCCGCTCGAAGTATGGCGTTTGCTCAAATCATTCGACAGGCACAGGTCGCCAAACTGCAAAGAAAAGACAGCACATTTGGAAAAAAGTTAAAAGCCATCGGACAAAAACAATTTAACAGAAAAACAAAGGAAGCACGGTGTTGTTCGCAACAAGTTACTGTGATGGTGGAAGATTTTGACCCGGATACATTTAGACGTCTGCTGTTATACATCCATACAGGAAGCGTCAATATCACTCTCTGTTCAGTTGTCGGTGTGATGAATGCCGCCCATAAGTATGGTCTGACTCAACTAAGAGAAGCCTGTTTTAAATTTGCAAATTCCTTAATTACACCCAAATCACTACCAGAACTTATAGAATCTGCGAAACACTACATGGCAGAGAAATGGACACAAATGTTACAACAGAATATCATCAGTTTTATACAAGACAACGGACACATGATGTCGAAACATTCCGAGTTGAAACATATTTTGGAATATCAACACGCCTGTACTGAAAATACATCAGACTGTTACAACCAGACTTCATCACAGGATAGGAAATCTAGTTCGAGGACTCTAACAAAAAGTCCAGCTAGATTTGTTAAGCAAGAAAGAAACACATTTCAAAGCAATTTATGCTCTACCCCTGTGAAGGTTAACAGAAGGTCGTCCATTGCGAAAGCCTTTTTTTCCAGTCCGATTGGAAAACTTGTAAAACGATCATCAGCAGAATTGTCTACAGACAGTGGCTGTGTCAGCTCTCTTGAAGAAAGTCTTATTTAATAGAGTTTTATACATGTAGATATGTATTATAACTATTATGAGTGCTCATAAATTGTTTATATTTCAAAACTGTTCCTTTCTTATTTAATTTGATTATAATCAAGAACATTTTTCATGAATTTTATAAATCATCAGGCCTATAACCTTCTTAAGGTGTCAATTGTCAGTAAGTTTACATTATCAGAGCGACGGCACCAAGTGGTCCGATTGGTTCAGAAGGATGTCATATGCATATCTGGTGGTTAATAAAACGTAACTGTTTACGCACCTCTAAAGTTCTCTATTGCAAGCTATTGTTCCTTTGGTTTCACATCAGACAAGAAATGGATATCTCGCAACGATTTAGCGAGTTAAATGATTTGGACAATCAGTTTACTTGTCTAAACGACCTTACGATAGGTCCCATTCTAAGAAATATAGATGAAAGGTTTGCTGTTGGCACCAATCGGACTGGAAAGAAAGGCTCTCGCAATGGACGACCTTCTTTTAACCTTCACAGGGGTAGAGCATACATTGCTTTGAAATGTGTTTCTTTCTTGCTTAACAAATCTAGCTGGACTTTTTGTTAGAGCTTGAACTAGATTTACTATCCTGTGTCTGGTTGTAACAGTCTGATGTATTTTCAGTACAGGCGGGTTGATATTCCAAAATATGTTTCAACTCGGAATGTTTCGACATCAGGTGTCCGTTGTCTTGTATAAAACTGATGATATTCTGTTGTAACATTTGTGTCCATTTCTCTGTCATGTAATGTTTCGCAGATTCTATAAGTTCTGGTAGTGATTTGGGTGTAATTAAGGAATTTGCAAATTTAAAACAGGCTTCTCTTAGTTGAGTCAGACCATACTTATGGGCGGCATTCATCACACCGACAACTGAACAGAGAGTGATATTGACGCTTCCTGTATGGATGTATAACACCAGACGTCGGAATGTATCCGGGTCAAAATCTTCCACCATCACAGTAACTTGTTGCGAACAACACCGTGCTTCCTTTGTTTTTCTGTTAAATTGTTTTGTCCGATGGCTTTTAACTTTTTTCCAAATGTGCTGTCTTTTCTTTGCAGTTTGGTTTCGTTGGCGACCTGTGCCTGTCGAATGATTTGAACAAACACCATACTTCGAGCGGCCATAATAGCTTTGATTCCATATACCGGAGATTTTTCCTCACCAACCAAAAACCGAACGTCACACATATCTGGTACAGTTAATATCAGTCTTATATCGGACATCACGTCTCTGTCAGTTTTGACTGTTACACAATCAACAGTATTCTCCAACAATCTAACTGGGATAGAGTTCATTGGTCGACAGGCAGATTCCCATTGACTATCATCCAAACTGGATGACCAGAGGGACTCTTTGAAATCTTTTGAATTCCAAGTCCTGTAAAGTTCTCGGTATCCACTGCATCCTCGGCATAGGGCATGGGCTTTACTGTTACTTGGTTCCAGAGCCTAAAGTCTATTCAAAACTGCTTTGATTTACCCTTTTTATCATACTAACGGCGAGAGAACAATAAAGAGAGCTCATCGACACTCGAATCTTTCATCTGTTTGACTAAATCTCTAGCTATTAAATCTGAGAATAGGTGAAAAAGAAATTGGATTGGATGATACATTGTTTAGACTGGCATAAGATCTCAAATATATAGATTTCGAACCTCTTCCTGATATTATTTTTAATTTTGTCCAGTTTGAATATGTCCAATACTTTAATAAATTCGATTTTTGTAGGAGCCTTAGCAGGTGACTGTCCTCGGCACTCCGTGTGGCCTGTACCACTTCTGTCAAATATAGGTCTGTTAAGTAAATTTAGGCACTCCTACACTGTGGAAGATGTAGGGTGGTGTCGAAAATATGGACGGCGTCGCAGATGAGGTCTTGGGTCATACGTCATCAGCAATATTCTTGGTTTAACAGGGTAATACCGACCATTTATTTCCAAATTTTCTGATAAAGCCTTACTTCTTACCTTTTAAGGATAAAAAAGCGCTTACCTCTCTTCCACAAGGAGCTATGTGGATTATGTACTCACCAACGCATTTCAACAATTTGTCGAGCACCCATCTTTAATTTACAAGCTGTATCTCGAAAATTTGCCCCAAGAACTGATGCTTCTGAGAGCTGTACTTTAAAAGGAGTATGAGGATTACGCATACCTTGTGGTTGTCGGTTTCTGAAAGAGGGGAATCTCTAATGGAACATAATTGTATGAAGGGGCCTGGATATTTGTATCTGTTTGGAAATGGCATTACAGACCGTCTATCAATGGTAAATAAGTTCATCCTTCTTTTTTAATGTAAATAGTTTGTGCATGTTTACCGCAAACGTGTCTTCAATACTAGATAAATCCGCTTTGGGGTAGATTCTTCTACATCTTGTTTGTGACACCTTCAAAGAAGATTGCGGGTGCGAACCCCACTCGTGGGTTTTACTCGAACGACCTATCTGGAATGGTTGGAGATCGGTTACCACCGGAAGGTCGTGGGTTTCCTCCGGGCATAGAGCCCGGTTTCCTCCCGCGATAAAACTGGGAACGCCGCCATATAAGGGAAATAATCTTGAGCGCGACGCAAAACACAAAACAACCAATCAACCAATCAAAGAAGATTGAATGCCCCCCCCCCCCCCAAAAAAAAAAACAAAAAACAAAACAAAAACGAATGTCCAGTGGAAGGTTTGGCACCTGATGCTTTACACGGCTGGCTAGTTTCAATAATAGCCTATTTGTAGCTTTGTCTTTACAAGTAATAAGTTAAAAGAAAGTATCCTTAAAGGGGAATGAACAGCCAAAATCAAAAATTATTCAAGGAGTCTATACTTTGTATGGTATCAAAGAAATTTATCTCTGTTTTGAAACTGATAGAAGACTGATAATTTTACTTTGTATGTACCAGGCGATGTGGCCTCTCCCAAACAGTTTACGGAACAGTTGAAGGAAAAAAAGGCCTGATAAGTTTAAACTGTAAATTGATGGGTGTATCCCAACACTGTTAAAACGTGGATCTGACTTTTTTTTACATTTTAAACTAAAATGGACGTATATTACTTGTCCAATGTTTAATTTTAAGGATTTTCTAATTAAGCTAATAAAAATTCTCGTTCTTTAAAATGTAAGAAAGGGCGGCGAGTTGACCCTTAAATAAGCACAAACAATCGGAAAGAAATTCTTTTGATTACAAACATTTAGGTTTGACGCTCGACCTCAATAGGCGTCTTTCTTATTCTACCGTTTTCCTCTGCGCATCTGCCCTTGACGCTCTAGCATAGATGATACTCGTGGTGTTGTCAGGTTTAGTTGGGGGTGGGGGGGGGGGGGGGGGGGCAGGGTAGCTCTCTGCTGGAGGAAACGATTGAGCGGATAACCCGCTGAGCAATTTATTTTTATTTGAACTATCACTGTCGACTGAGCTGCCGAGGCCCCTCTTGGTAATTGAAGAAAAGCATCTTGTCACCAACAGTAGAATTATCCCGTATCTTGTGGTCTTGTCCGACTAATGATAAACAGTTACATTCGGAACAATATGTGAATATGTTATTAATAGAAAGTCAATTAATAGTTGCTATACACTCTCTTGACAATTCCGAGGGCTGTCTTCGCTCGCTACTCTCTCGGAGAGTATGTGTCTCTTATATGGTTAATCACCGTATTTTTGGGGCTGAAAATAAATTGTGACTGGAAGTATATATCCAACTATTTTACTACAGACGAAAAGCGAAAATGAAATAATTATGAATTAATCAAATGCTAAATCATCTATAAAGGTTGTTCTTTAGCCCTGTAAGCCACATTTTCAGTGCGTATTAGATTCCTTCAATGCTTCGATTTTAACTGATCGAGGCTCAAAGTTAACAAACAGAGTGTTTCTATACCTTACATTATCACGGGGACACTTTTGTTGGACCCTCAATAGTATATGAAAATTGTTCGTTTGGCTGCACCTTTTTGGTTGCCACATTTAAAATGACCTACAGTCTATCAAAGGTATTTCAAATATGTAAATCCCCGAAGTTTCAGAGTGAATTCTGCCTATCTATGTTTTGATAATACCTTGATGATTTCCTTTGACCTGTTTTCTGCTTTTGTTCCAGTTTATCCAGTGTGTGGAGGTGTGTGCTTGCTAATAGATGCCAGTAAAGCTGACCGGCAGTTAGGTGGCTAGTAAAGTTATAGTAAAGTTGAGAGGGTGGTCGGTTACCACTTAAGCTGAGACGGTGGTAGGTGACCAATAAGGAATGGTAGGTGACCAATAAGGAATGGTAGGTGGCCAATAAAGTTGAGAGGGTGGAACGTTACCAGTAAAACTGACGGGCAGTTAGGTGGCTAGTAAAGTTATAGTAAAGTTGAGATACTGGTAGGTGGCTAGTACAGCTGAGGTGGTAGGTGGCCTGTAAAGTTTAGATGATGGTAGGTGGCCAGTAAAGTTGAGATGATGGTAGGTGGCCAGTAAGGAGTGGTAGGTGGCCAATAAAGTTGAGATGATGGTAGATGGCCAGTAAGGAGTGGTAGGTGGCCAATAAAGTTGAGATGATGGTAGGTGGCCAGTAAGGAGTGGTAGGTGGCCAATAAAGTTGAGATGATGGTAGGTGGCCAGTAAGGAGTGGTAGGTGGCCAATAAAGTTGAGATGATGGTAGGTGGCCAGTAAGGAGTGGTAGGTGGCCAATAAAGTTGAGATGATGGTAGGTGGCCAGTAAGGAGTGGTAGGTGGCCAATAAAGTTGAGATGATGGTAGATGGCCAGTAAGGAGTGGTAGGTGGCCAATAAAGTTGAGAGGGTGATAGATAGCACATAAAGTTGAGAGACTGGTAGATGGCCAGTAAAGCTGACGAGGTCGTATGTGACCCCTACAGTTGAGAGAGGGGTATAGGTGGCCGATAAAGTTAAGAGGGTGGGAGGTGGCCAGTAAAGTTCAAATGATGGTAGGTGGCTAGTAAAGCTGACCGGGTGGTAGGTGCCCAGTAAAGTTGAGGGTGGTAGGTGGCCAGGGGTGGTAGGTAACCAGTAAAGTTGAGGGTGGTAGGTGGCCAGGGGTGGTAGGTAACCAGTAAAGTTGAGGGTGGTAGGTGGCCAGGGGTGGTAGGTAACCAGTAAAATTGAGACGGTGGTAGGTGGCCAGTAAAGTTGAGAAGGTGGTAAGTGGCTCATAAAGCTAATGAGCTGAGCGGCAAATCGACATTTGGAAGATAAGGGAATACTCAATTATTGATTTGCATAGAAAAGTGATTTGCGTAAGAGGCTCGGCACGTATGATTATCAGTAAAATAGACAACGGCCTTGGGCGACCTATTATTTCAATTTTGTTTATTTGTATTCTGTGTTTAGCTTTATTCATGTGGACTGAAATTAGACTAACTGTACACTTTTTGTTAATAGATTTCTGATTATATGTGTAGGACAAAAAGTAAACATATTTACTGCATGATGTTGTAAAATGTAGGAACAGTTTAAATATTTATAGGTTTATTCTATCACAAAGGACCTTTCATTGGTACAGCGTTGTCGCTTCTCGACGATATATTTCATTTCATACATTTCATACACTTCATGTAAGACACGTACATATAGTCTGGGATGAGGAGTTCTTTGATGGAATGATACGGGTTGACTGAACAGGTGTAGACACTTCCCAACGGTGTCAACTATGTTTTGGGTGCCATTTGTTATTAGTCATATATTACTTTCGTCCTTGATATTAGGAAGCACATATACAGGAGTACCAGCTCACACAATCGGTACGTACGATTTCCTTCTTTTGTTACTGGGCGAGAGACTATGAACCCATTTGTCCATTGCCTTACGTTAGAAGACGATTCGTCGCATTAATTAGCAGGTTTGATAGTTTTCAGAATCCTCTTCTCCTTTAGTCAATCCGGTTGGGGTTCTTTGAAGACAGCAGAGATTTGTTTCCGCTCGTATTCCAGATCTTTAACGGTAAAGTGGCATGATGTGCCAAATTCGGATTTTTCAAATAATTTTGGACCGTCGTGAGAAGTTGAACGCTTCAAGAACCCTGAAAAACTAAAAGACTGATATTGAGATAGGATTATCGGCAAACCCATTTGTCCGCATGTGTGTGCTAATAACGGTATAAATTCAAAATTCAAATCGACAAGTGCTGGTGTTTCAGACGATGACTAGATGTCAACAGGTTTATAGAACGATTCTGGTAAGCAAAATCTTGAACTAAACGAGCTTTCCATATTACTCCAGGTTGTCGAAATATGCACGACGTCATATGCGACTTTTGGACGATGCCAACTTGCCATAGACGTTTCAATTGGTCATTATGATGCACTAACTTGTATAATCCGGGCATATGACGACTCAATATTGAGCAGTTCCAGAAGCGGTCATCCAGGGCAAATCGATAGTTTGGATTCCTTTTGTTTTGAGTCCAGAATTTAACTTTCTTTCGTGAGATACATGAGATATGTAACGGCCAACAAAACCCCCACTATTTGAAATTAATCCATTATTATTGTACGTTTCTTTTAAATAGTTTGGAAGCTGGTTAAAAATTAGTTTTTTTGTGAAATTTAATTTATACTGTCAAACAAACCGAGTTTTAGCTAAGGTTCAAATTTCAAATTGATACCATTAACACGAATAATTTTAACGTGTCTCCATGTCATAAGACTGTTTTTGAAACAGATGTCCAATGTATGTATTGATTGGCGCCAAAATGTGTTCAAATCCGCGAGGTGAAACACTAGTAGGCGTGGAAAATTGACCTTTGACCAATGATTGTAGGATGTGATCGTGTTGACAAGGGACAATACAAAGATATGTCAGCCAGGCCCCTCCCAATGACATTTGACTTCTCGGATTTGAAAAAAAAAATGGTTACCTCACTCGATATATTGGCCCTCTTGTTTAACACAGTCCTTCATTAGAAATTAAATTATTCATGTTATTAATATCAAGCTGAAATTTGAACCCTATGTCAAAATGCTTTTCTTTAAAACAAATTGTAATCAGCTTCCAAATTTGCGACTAGTAGCAGTAATGTTGGTTCGAACCGGTAACTGGCACTACCGATATTTCGTTAAAACCCAGATCACAAACTAACGTGGCAACCTCATTATAACTAGTACGACCATTGATTCATGTCTACGATTTGTCCAAATAGAAACACAAGAGCAGCGGCTTTTGTAGCGTAACTATCTCGTTAAGGTATTGTGCATCTTGGTTTCCGCCCGAGAAACGCCGCTTATCACGGACCATTAACTTGGTTTAAAGCACACATTTACCTACTACATACAGAACTTCCAATCTAAAGCCTTGGATCAGGGACACACTCAGATTGGAAACTATATTCTGCCATGTTAGAAACAAACATACTTTATACTCGTAAGGAAAGTAAATCTGCAATTACATCTGTGAGCATCTGTGAGTCCAATGTACATGTACCACTTTCCTTAAACGCCCAAGTTATAAGTGAAGGCACAACAGTGCAAATTGAGATTGGAAATGAGGGTGGGGGGGGGGGGGGGTGGCCTATATTCAGCTGTCCTGTGTATCATCAATAGAAAAAATTCACCAAGAGCGTGGGCTGTTAATAGATCAATAGCAAACCTTGCATTCTTTATATCAAGCAAGCGGTCTGTAAACAAAAGTTACAGAAACGTGAGAGAAATTGGGGTTATCTGAGAATGATTGATTGGTTGATGTTTTACGCAGCACTCAAGATTGTTTCACTTGTATGGCGGAGTTGCCAGGACTTAGGGACGTTGTGTGGGAGTAAGGGACGATCAGTCTAACCCACTGGACCACCGAGACCCCCACCTAGCTAAGCTATTCGAAGGTTTCTCTCAGAGCAAATAAACATTGAAAAATTTCAAAGTGGATTTTTTCACTCGGTCGCCGTATGTGAAAGAGTTGCCAAGTACTCGTCGAAGGTTGGGGGTTTCCTCCGGACAATGGGCCCGGTTTCCTCGGCCCATTAAACCTGGCAACGACGCCATATACGTAAAATAGTCTTGAGTGCGGCATAAAACATCAATCAATCAATCGAAGGGGTCTATGTCACAATTGTTTCATGATTGACTCCGAAATGGGGATACTGACAACCGGAACCTGTCCATAAGTAATTCTTCACCTTTCACGTTTAATTCATTTGTAGGTATTATATATAACGAGAATATTGTACTCGGACAATCAGGATGGACTATGGACCAATACTGGATGCAGTCTATCACTTCGGGACCAGTGGAACTTCTATGGTTACAGTACAACAGAATCACCATTCCACAGGACGGTATTAAGAGCGCTTTAAAGTAGTGTCCCATTCCAAATATGACTGAGCCGGCATAGCGATATTTTCTCAGTCCGACACAAGCCTCCCTATCCATGGGTCTCGGGTTCGAACCACAATTAATTAGTCCAAAGAAAAATTGTGAAACTTCTGAGTGTGTTTCTCCCGATCAGCCTATGTGAGAGAGTTACCAGATAATCGCTGAAGGCCGAGGGTTTCATGCAGGCAAGGGGCCCGGTTTCCTCCATCACTAAACATGGCAACGGGCTGACCCTGATTACACATAAAAAAACTGAAACTATCCCCGCTACCTGCAATAATGTGGCTGAATAAGATGTTAAGCAGTTTACCACTCCGTTCGAATAGTTGACAAATTACAAGATGCACTAATAACAATTTTCCTTTAAAGTTTCTCTCTTTCTCGTCTAATTGCTCTCTTTGTTTTACCTAACATGTGTTGTCATTTTTTAAACTAGAATCTTCTCTTATTACTGACCTCACTGCTGGACAAAGGTGTCCTGAAAATACACTGCCTCAGACCCTTATGTGGCACCCAAATCGTTTCCTATCTCAGTGACAAAATGGTAATAGAAACTGAGACCTCTTCAAATATGACCGATAATAATTTTTAGTAACGGCTGTACTTGACGGTAATGTTCTACAATTAATAAATATGAACAGATAAGTTAGCATATTTGAATCTTCTTCGAAAAGAATGCTTTTATCAATTCTTTGAGTGAATGTTTTGTACAAAGTTCTTCTGTGTTGGTAAGTCCTTTTGAGTGATAAAGCATGCAATGCTATAATGCGATGTTTGTATTGGTTTTATTTTTCTACCAATTTTTGTTCCTAAATTTTATTCCAGAAAGACTTTTGCATTTGTTACAGTTCATTCATTACGTTCCTCTGGAGTTGATACGATTGTATCAGTGTTGAAGTGTGACCAGTCTCGTAGTGTTTCAGTCCTCACAGAATTTTACCGGATACCACACCTTGTCTTACATGTGGATACCTGTTTATCACATCACAATGAAAGATACAGTCTCCATTTGGTTAACCAGTACCACTACTTACCGCAACTGATTGCTGATATAGCTCACCAAGCTAGTTCGACGAAGGTTGGGCTGATTTTTGACGACACATTCGGTGAGAAAAACTAATTTTCTATTACCAATTAGTTATTTTACAGTATTAGTAAATAACCGACACTGACCTTGAAAAAAAATCCGGGCCAGAATGAGAATCGAACTCACGACTTTACCAACTGAGATAGCCGACTCTGTTGGGAACAGTTTGCTTGTTAGATTTTCTTACACACGCAGAGCTTAAACCAAGCCCATTAGAACACTTTTTCATACATGATGAAGTGTTTTTTATAGTGTCAATCATCGCTTAACTTAAAAGTGTATGAAGTTAGAAATTTAGGAATTTTGTTTCCGATTTTTTGTCATTAGACAACTAATCCTATTCACATCTCTGTTTTTCTTTTTCAGAAAACCATTTTAAAAGCTACTTTATAAAACAGCTATCTGGACGCGGAGTAAGTTCTGTGATTAGCAAAGTGGAGAAGATGGAAGTGGAAAGTATTATTGTATTTATTGGAAACTCATCCAACTTGACATATATGGTAAGAATAGTTTCTAATGAAAGATGTTAATTTTGGAGACGTGCCTTAATTCTTTCCAAAACTAATTGTTTGATGAGAGAAATAAAGTTAGAATCGCTTTGTTATTAGCTGGTAAACAAAGCCCAGCATCCAATCACTATGGTTGTTAGCTGGTAAACAAACTCCAGCATCCAATCACTATGGTTGTTAGCTGGTTAACAAATCCCAGCATCCAATCGCTGTTGCTGATTGCTGGTTAACAGACTCCAGCATCCAATCACTGTTGTTGTTAGCTGGTAAACAAACCCCAGCACCCAATCACTGTTGTTGTTAGCTGGTTAACAAACTCCAGCATCCAATCACTGTTGTTGTTTGTTAGCTGGTAAACAAACCCCAGCATCCAATCACTGTTGTTGTTTGTTAGCTGGTAAACAAACTCCAGCATCCAATCACTATGGTTGTTAGCTGGTAAACAAACTCCAGCATCCAATCACTATGGTTGTTAGCTGGTAAACAAACTCCAACATCCAATCACTATGGTTGTTAGCTGGTTAACAAATCCCAGCATCCAATCGCTGTTGCTGATTGCTGGTTAACAGACTCCAGCATCCAATCACTGTTGTTGTTAGCTGGTTAACAAACTCCAGCATCCAATCTTTATGGTTGTTTGTTAGCTGGTAAACAAACTCCAGCATCCAATCACTGTTGTTGTTTGTTAGCTGGTAAACAAACCCCAGCATCCAATCACTGTTGTTGTTTGTTAGCTGGTAAACAAACTCCAGCATCCAATCACTGTTGTTGTTAGCTGGTTAACAAATCCCAGCATCCAATCACTGTTGTTGTTTGTTAGCTGGTAAACAACCCCCAGCATCCAATCACTGTTGTTGTTTGTTAGCTGGTAAACAAACTCCAACATCCAATCACTATGGTTGTTAGCTGGTAAACAAACTCCAGCATCCAATCACTATGGTTGTTAGCTGGTAAACAAACTCCAACATCCAATCACTATGGTTGTTAGCTGGTTAACAAATCCCAGCATCCAATCGCTGTTGCTGATTGCTGGTTAACAGACTCCAGCATCAAATCAATGTTGTTGTTGTTGTTGTTTTTAGCTGGCAAACAAACTCCAGCATCCAATCACTGTTTTTGTTAGCTGGTTAACAAACTCCAGCATCCAATCACTGTTGTTGTTAGCTGGTAAACAAACTCAAGCATCCAATCACTGTTGTTGTTAGCTGGCAAACAAACTCCAGCATCCAATCACTGTTGTTGTTAGCTGGTAAACAAACCCCAGCATCCAATCACTATGGTTGTTAGCTGGTAAACAAACTCCAGCATCCAATCACTGTTGTTGTTAGCTGGTAAACAAACCCCAGCATCCAATCACTATGGTTGTTAGCTGGTTAACAAATCCCAGCATCCAATCGCTGTTGCTGATTGCTGGTTAACAGACTCCAGCATCCAATCACTGTTGTTGTTAGCTGGTAAACAAACTCCAGCACCCAATCACTGTTGTTGTTAGCTGGTTAACAAACTACAGCATCCAATCACTGTTGTTGTTTGTTAGCTGGTAAACAAACCCCAGCATCCAATCACTGTTGTTGTTTGTTAGCTGGTAAACAAACTCCAGCATCCAATCACTATGGTTGTTAGCTGGTAAACAAACCCCAGCATCCAATCACTATGGTTGTTAGCTGGTAAACAAACTCCAGCATCCAATCACTATGGTTGTTAGCTGGTAAACAAACTCCAACATCCAATCACTATGGTTGTTAGCTGGTTAACAGACTCCAGCATCCAATCACTGTTGTTGTTAGCTGGTAAACAAACCCCAGCACCCAATCACTGTTGTTGTTAGCTGGTTAACAAACTCCAGCATCCAATCACTGTTGTTGTTTGTTAGCTGGTAAACAAACCCCAGCATCCAATCACTGTTGTTGTTTGTTAGCTGGTAAACAAACTCCAGCATCCAATCACTGTTGTTGTTAGCTGGTTAACAAATCCCAGCATCCAATCACTGTTGTGGTTTGTTAGCTGGTAAACAAACCCCAGCATCCAATCACTGTTGTTGTTTGTTAGCTGGTAAACAAACTCCAGCATCCAATCACTATGGTTGTTAGCTGTTAAACAAACTCCAGCATCCAATCACTATGGTTGTTAGCTGGTAAACAAACTCCAACATCCAATCACTATGGTTGTTAGCTGGTTAACAAATCCCAGCATCCAATCGCTGTTGCTGATTGCTGGTTAACAGACTCCAGCATCCAATCACTGTTGTTGTTAGCTGGTTAACAAACTCCAGCATCCAATCTTTATGGTTGTTTGTTAGCTGGTAAACAAACTCCAGCATCCAATCACTGTTGTTGTTTGTTAGCTGGTAAACAAACTCCAGCATCCAATCACTGTTGTTGTTAGCTGGTTAACAAATCCCAGCATCCAATCACTGTTGTTGTTTGTTAGCTGGTAAACAACCCCCAGCATCCAATCACTGTTGTTGTTTGTTAGCTGGTAAACAAACTCCAACATCCAATCACTATGGTTGTTAGCTGGTTAACAAATCCCAGCATCCAATCGCTGTTGCTGATTGCTGGTTAACAGACTCCAGCATCAAATCAATGTTGTTGTTGTTGTTGTTTTTAGCTGGCAAACAAACTCCAGCATCCAATCACTGTTGTTGTTAGCTGGTTAACAAACTCCAGCATCCAATCACTGTTGTTGTTAGCTGGTAAACAAACTCAAGCATCCAATCACTGTTGTTGTTAGCTGGCAAACAAACTCCAGCATCCAATCACTGTTGTTGTTAGCTGGTAAACAAACCCCAGCATCCAATCACTATGGTTGTTAGCTGGTAAACAAACTCCAGCATCCAATCACTGTTGTTGTTAGCTGGTAAACAAACCCCAGCATCCAATCACTATGGTTGTTAGCTGGTTAACAAATCCCAGCATCCAATCGCTGTTGCTGATTGCTGGTTAACAGACTCCAGCATCCAATCACTGTTGTTGTTAGCTGGTAAACAAACCCCAGCACCCAATCACTGTTGTTGTTAGCTGGTTAACAAACTACAGCATCCAATCACTGTTGTTGTTTGTTAGCTGGTAAACAAACCCCAGCATCCAATCACTGTTGTTGTTTGTTAGCTGGTAAACAAACTACAGCATCCAATCACTATGGTTGTTAGCTGGTAAACAAACCCCAGTATCCAATCACTATGGTTGTTAGCTGGTAAACAAACTCCAGCATCCAATCGCTGTTGCTGATTGCTGGTAAACAAACTCCAGCATCCAATCACTGCTGTTATTAGCTGGTAAACAAACTCCAGCATCCAATCACTGTTGTTGTTTGTTAGCTGGTAAACAAACTCCAACATCCAATCACTATGGTTGTTAGCTGGTTAACAAATCCCAGCATCCAATCGCTGTTGCTGATTGCTGGTAAACAAACTCCAGCATCCAATCACTGCTGTTATTAGCTGGTAAACAAACCCCAGCATCCTATCACTATGGTTGTTAGCTGGTAAACAAACCCCAGCATCCAATAACTGTGGTTGTTAGCTGGTAAACAAACTCCAGCATCCAATCACTGTTGTTGTTAGCTGGTAAACAAACCCCAGCATCCAATCACTATGGTTGTTAGCTGGTAAACAAACTCCAGCATCCAATCACTGTTGTTGTTAGCTGGTAAACAAACTCCAGCATCCAATCACTGTTGTTGTTTGTTAGCTGGTAAACAAACTCCAACATCCAATCACTATGGTTGTTAGCTGGTTAACAAATCCCAGCATCCAATCGCTGTTGCTGATTGCTGGTTAACAGACTCCAGCATCAAATCAATGTTGTTGTTGTTGTTGTTTTTAGCTGGCAAACAAACTCCAGTATCCAATCACTGTTGTTGTTAGCTGGTTAACAAACTCCAGCATCCAATCACTGTTGTTGTTAGCTGGCAAACAAACTCCAGCATCCAATCACTGTTGTTGTTAGCTGGTAAACAAACCCCAGCATCCAATCACTATGGTTGTTAGCTGGTAAACAAACTCCAGCATCCAATCACTGTTGTTGTTAGCTGGTAAACAAACCCCAGCATCCAATCACTGTTGTTGTTTGTTAGCTGGTAAACAAACTCCAACATCCAATCACTATGGTAGTTAGCTGGTAAACAAACTCAAGCATCCAATCACTGTTGTTGTTAGCTGATAAACAAACTCCAGCATCCAATATCTGTTGTTGTTAGCTGGTAAACAAACTTCAGAATCCAATCACTGCTGTTGTTAGCTGGTAAACAAACTCAAGCATCCAATCACTGTTGTTGTTAGCTGGTAAACAAACTCCAGCATCCAATCACTATGGTTGTTAGCTAGTAACCAAACCCCAGCACCCAATCCCTATGGTTGTTTATTAGCTGGTTAACAAACTCCAGCATCCAATCACTGTTGTTGTTAGCTGGTTAACAAACTTCAGCATCCAATCACTGTTGTTGTTAGCTGGTAAACAAACTCAAGCATCCAATCACTGTTGTTGTTAGCTGGTAAACAAACTCCAGCATCCAATCACTATGGTTGTTAGCTGGTAACCAAACCCCAGCATCCAATCACTGTTGTTGTTTGTTAGCTGGTTAACAAACTCCAGCATCCAATCACTGTTGTTGTTAGCTGGTTAACAAACTCAAGCATCCAATCACTGTTGTTGTTAGCTGGTAAACAAACTCCAGCATCCAATCACTATGGTTGTTAGCTGGTTAACAAATCCCAGCATCCAATCGCTGTTGTTGTTTGTTAGCTGGTTAACAAACTCCAGCATCCAATCACTGTTGTTGTTAGCTGGTAAACAAACCCCAGTATCCAATCACTATGGTTGTTAGCTGGTAAACAAACCCCAGTATCCAATCACTATGGTTGTTAGCTGGTTAACAAACTCCAGCATCCAATCACTGTTGTTGTTAGCTGGCAAACAAACTCCAGCATCCAATCACTGTTGTTGTTAGCTGGCAAACAAACCCCAGCATCCAATCACTATGGTAGTTAGCTGGTAAACAAACTCAAGCATCCAATCACTGTTGTTGTTAGCTGGTAAACAAACCCCAGCATCCAATCACTGTTGTTGTTAGCTGGTAAACAAACCCCAGTATCCAATCACTATGGTTGTTAGCTGGTAAACAAACCCCAGCATCCAATCACTATGGTTGTTAGCTGGTAAACAAACTCCAGCATCCAATCACTGTTGTTGTTAGCTGGTAAACAAACCCCAGCATCCAATCACTGTTGTTGTTTGTTAGCTGGTAAACAAACTCCAACATCCAATCACTGTTGTTGTTAGCTGGTAAACAAACTCAAGCATCCAATCACTGTTGTTGTTAGCTGGTAAACAAACTCCAGCATCCAATCACTGTTGTTGTTAGCTGGTAAACAAACTCCAGCATCCAATATCTGTTGTTGTTAGCTGGTAAACAAACTTCAGAATCCAATCACTGCTGTTGTTAGCTGGTAAACAAACTCAAGCATCCAATCACTGTTGTTGTTAGCTGGTAAACAAACTCCAGCATCCAATATCTGTTGTTGTTAGCTGGTAAACAAACTTCAGAATCCAATCACTGCTGTTGTTAGCTGGTAAACAAACTCAAGCATCCAATCACTGTTGTTGTTAGCTGGTAAACAAACTTCAGCATCCAATCACTGTTGTTGTTAGCTGGTAAACAAACTCCAGCATCCAATCACTGTTGTTGCTAGCTGGTAAACAAACTCAAGTATCCACTCACTATGGTTGTTAGCTGGTAAACAAACTTCAGCATCCAATCACTGTTGTTGTTTGTTAGCTGGTAAACAAACTTCAGCATCCAATCACTGTGGTTGTTAGCTGGTAAACAAACTCCAGCATCCAATCACCGTGGTTGTTAGCTGGTAAACAAACCCCAGCATCCAATCACTATGGTTGTTAGCTGGTTAACAAATCCCAGCATCCAATCACTGTTGTTGTTTGTTAGCTGGTAAACAAACTCCAGCATCCAATCACTGTTGTTGTTTGTTAGCTGGTAAACAAACTTCAGCATCCAATCACTGTGGTTGTTAGCTGGTAAACAAACTCCAGCATCCAATCACCGTGGTTGTTAGCTGGTAAACAAACCCCAGCATCCAATCACTATGGTTGTTAGCTGGTAAACAAACTCCAGCATCCAATATCTGTTGTTGTTAGCTGGTAAA
Organism: Lepidochitona cinerea; assembly: GCA_963971465.1. Lineage (NCBI taxonomy): Eukaryota > Metazoa > Mollusca > Polyplacophora > Chitonida > Tonicellidae > Lepidochitona > Lepidochitona cinerea. The sequence continues at coordinate 7,225,663 of OZ020551.1, forward strand.
CAAACTTCAGAATCCAATCACTGCTGTTGTTAGCTGGTAAACAAACTCAAGCATCCAATCACTGTTGTTGTTAGCTGGTAAACAAACTCCAGCATCCAATATCTGTTGTTGTTAGCTGGTAAACAAACTTCAGAATCCAATCACTGCTGTTGTTAGCTGGTAAACAAACTCAAGCATCCAATCACTGTTGTTGTTAGCTGGTAAACAAACTTCAGCATCCAATCACTGTTGTTGTTAGCTGGTAAATAAACCCCAGCATCCAATCACTATGGTTGTTAGCTGGTAAATAAACCCCAGCATCCAATCACTGTGGTTGTTAGCTGGTAAATAAACCCCAGCATCCAATCACTGTGGTTGTTAGCTGGTAAACAAATCCCAGCATCCAATCGCTGTTGTTGTTAGCTGGTAAACAAACCCCAGCATCCAATCACTGTGGTTGTTAGCTGGTAAACAAACTCCAGCATCCAATCACCGTGGTTGTTAGCTGATAAACAAACCCCAACATCCAATCACTGTTGTTGTTAGCTGGTAAATAAACCCCAGCATCCAATCACTGTGGTTGTTAGCTGATAAACAAACCCCAGCATCCAATCACTGTGGTTGTTAGCTGATAAACAAACCCCAGCATCCAATCACCGTGGTTGTTAGCTGGTAAATAAACTCAAGCATCCAATCGCTGATTAACTATGTGTATACTTTTATTTTAGATGCCGGAGACAGATTCCATCAATAAATGGCTGCTAGTCGTCCCAGCTGATTGGTCAGATGAAGATATCAATGCACTGCACTGTTCGTGTAATAGTATCATCATCCAACCACAGTCGGACTCTTTATGTCGTCAGAATTTTCGCTTATCTGAGGTGGTCAAGAAGGTTAGTTAAACGACTTGTTAGTTAGGGATCAGTTTGTAGACTTTCTAAGGGTAATCACCATCAACGATAGTCTCTCCCTCCAACTATAGTTCACAAACAAAAAAAACGGGGCAAAATATCGAAATTAAAAAAGTTATGTTTTAACATATGGAAACAATATTAGTCAGCATAAAACTGCCGTCAGACGCATGGGGTCTAATTCTCCCACCATATATCAAATCCGGATTTAGTCTTATCAACACCCTTTGAAGATGAGATATACATATTATCGATGATAAACTTCTCTTGATGCGGGTGTGAGGTCCTTTTGAAGTGTCTAAGCATGGTGTTCAATTTTGTGGCGGTTGTTAACAAATTTCAGATATGGTCCCATCGGATTGGGGCAGATGACACAAACTGGTCGTGTGCATCGGTCTTCAGAGGATATTTAACCGTTGGGTTCGAATAGCACTTAAATTTTTTCGAGTGAAAGACGGAGAATAACTCGCGAGACTAAACCCTCCGCTGTTTAAAGAGAAAAAATGTAAATGTTATTCAGAAACTACTTTACAATATTCTGTTTATTATTTATACTATCATGTTTACATTAGAAATTGGAGTACAAAAAAGAAAATGTCCACAAACTAGGTTGATTAGGTTTTCATTAAGCGTAGGAATATATATCACTGACCAACGAAACAACAGCATATCTCTAAAAAAAATGATCACAATGGATTTAACTTTGCATTGCACCAGTCACCAGGATAAAAATAAGAATTGTTATTCCCTGTTTTACCGGGTCATTGAATGGAAAGTACAGTTAGTAGTTACACACATAACTTGTTGATCCACTGAATAGCTTAGCATAATGCAATAGCAAAATGTAAATCCGAATAAATTCAACAAACGCATATTGACAATCTCAATATTTCGACAAAGGTATATTTGTCGAAATATTCGACAAAGGTATATTTGTCGAAATATTGAGATTGTCAATATGCGTTTGTTGAATTTATTCGGAGTTACTTTGATAGTTACACACAGTTGTCCGAGTTCACAGTCACAGTCACACAACACTGTCAACAGATCAATAATGAAGTTCTGTTTTATCGCTTTGGTTTAAAGTGGTAAGCCGATGCTTTTCAGTTTTTAATCAATTAGCTTAGTGTTAAATATGACAGAAAAGGCTTCAAATTTCCTAAAGCAGCCGTCAGTACACAAGAAAGAATTAGGCTCGACGACGTCATCGGCTTCCCTTGCATGCAGTTAAATAACAAAAGTGTTATTACACTGCAGTTGATTATGATTTGCAACCTGCCATTTCTGAGTGAAGGAAATCCCTAGTTTTCACTTATGCATAATTAATAAATTTCATTTTGTTACCTGTACTTAAATTGTACTTGACTGTTGAATTAATCAGTAGCGCACAGCAGCAGCATTGTAGTGATAAGTGCCAGGATACACATCCTCCATTAACTTAAGGGGCTTTCACAATTGAGACTTTCGCCGCACGGTCAAAATACTGAAATCGATCGCACGGTGGAGATAAAATTTTTCGGGCCGCAGTAGAATCGGAAAAATTACCGCAGGAAAATAATCCATTTTACGATTAGCCGGGGCATCGTAAGGGCGTGGCAAGGTTCCCGCACGTTTTAATCCACGAATCTCTTGCGGCGAACCGCGCGGAGTGACGCAAGCAACGCACGTCTAGCGCACGTGATCCGTGAGACAGTTGCGCGGAGGTGCTACGTGATTGGTTGGAACGTGCGGCGTGCCGCAAGATGCATCGTGCGTCATTGTTTTTCGCCGCGCACCAATGAGCGGGCGCCTTACGGCGTTTTATCAAATCGTGCGGCGATTTTGGGCTCCGCAGACGTGATTGCAGTATAAAAAAACGCAGAGATCCAAAAAAACGTCAATGAAGCACCCCAAAATATATACCTGTAGCACACCTGAGGGTATTTTTCGCACGGTGAACGCATGGCGGTGCAAGACCGAGACGGCAAATCGTTCAACGGTTGGCGGAACTAGAAATTTCCCCGAACGAAGCATCTTACGACACATAAAAATCGTGCAACAACCGCGCGTCAAGATACAACGGTTTACGGTGAACGTACTAGCGCCCGCACGGATCAGAGGTTATAAAAAAATTCGCACGGCCGAAAATTGGATTCCATGTGCACACCAAACTTTTCTGCGGCTCTTGCGGCACAAAAATTCCGCGCGGTAAGGTGCGGTTGCCCGCAAGGAAGGCTGCGGTCCATCGTACGGAAGGCCAAAATTCATGACCGCAAGAGCCGTAAACCCGCCGTATCTCAATTGTGAAAGGGGCTTTAAATAATTTATTTCGCCATGGGCTACATTAACCAGCCACTTTTACTAAATTACATAATTCGTTATTCTATATTGACGGGAACTTAACTTTCAAGAAATAGTAAAGTAAATAGTTTTCTATGTACCATAAACATGGTATAACTAAAATAACCTCTTTGATATGGATACAACTTTCCAAATGTAGAATTTCTTCAAATGGCTAAAACTGTATGTATTTTTATTTTCCAGATTTTATTTGAGCGATTATTAGGCGCTATTAAACTAGCTGTTGATATGAAGTTTCAAGTTCACTCCAGCGTAGGTACAGATGGATATAAAGAGGTAAACACCAAGTACTTCATTCAAACGCTCATAATGCTTTTCCAGTCTCTATAGATTCCTTGTTTTGTTTTTCATTTACGCTAATGAAACATACTTTTTCCCGTTGCTTTTTATTTGGTGCCACGGTACCAATTCGATTCTGGGACTGAGGGGATAAAACTATTTAAACAACAGCCTTATAGACATGGTGATAAAGACTCCGGTACCTGTGGAGTAGTAGTGTAATTCCCCTCTCCTTCCTTCTAGTAACTAATATTAAAAACAAATGATGGGCTGAGTGATCCAATAATATCCCGACTGTTAGCAGGTAACCCTTTACATTTTTCTCATGGCTCATTGAAATAGATAACTGGTTTTCAATAGGATGTTTCTATCCACAGGTTGGAATGGCAGATATCCCTGGCTATTGTGTAATGACCGAGTACAGGATAATAAGACAGACTAGTTATGATCATCTACTGGAGACTGTTGGAAGCTGGAAGCTCGGTTCAGGACTTAACAATTTAAGGACGATCCTCTTAGATACCAATAAGATGATATTACGGATTGTAACTATTGGAGTATGTATCAACAAATAAGTTAAACATTATCTTTTTGTCGCTGTCAGCAATATACATTGTAATTATCTTATTTTATTCTGAAATATTTCAAAAGGCTCAAATTATTTAATTGAATTACGTGTAGGCCTACGTACTTAGTATTTTTTCTGTTTTTCGCGATTTTCTTGAAGAGAGATCTGCTGATTGTCTAAGGAAAACACCTACTTCTGCAAAAGAATATCTTAATTCGGACTGTTTTAATGTATTTTTCTGTTGTGCTTTCCAGGATTTCGCTCCGTTTTCAAGTAGAGTACCAAACCAACTAGGGAGCTATGAAGGATTGGTCATAGACCTTCTACAGGAAATAGCAACCATTCTCAACTTCAGGTTAGCAATTTTAAAATCTTCTCAAAAATGATGTAATACTAAACAGTAAACCTTTTTTCTCAAATATGTAAGATCCTCCGAAGAGATTGACCACTGGTGCATTATCCAAGGGATGAAGTTAGGTTGTGCAGATCTTAAATCACTTTTTGATTTCTTGATCTGTAGCATCAGTGAGAAACACAGAGAGCCGTTAAAAGAGTAGGCCTATCACCATATACATAAACATGCAAGAATAATGTTACCAAGAGCGATGCCTTCATATAGGTGGTATAACAGCTATTGGACATTCGACTGGTATAGAGCACGGTGCTGATGAATGACTGGTGGTATAACAGCTATTGGACATTCGACTGGTATAGAGCACGGTGCTGATGAATGACTGGTGGTATAACAGCTATTGGACATTCGACTGGTACAGCGCGGCGCTGATGAATGACTGGCGGTATAACAGCTATTGAACATTCGACTGGTATAGAGCACGGTGCTGATGAATGACTGGTGGCATAACAGCTATTGGACATTCGACTGGTATAGAGCACGGTGCTGATGAATGACTGGTGGTATAACAGCTATTGGACATTCGACTGGTACAGCGCGGCGCTGATGAATGACTGGCGGTATAACAGCTATTGAACATTCGACTGGTATAGAGCAGGGTGCTGATGAATGACTGGTGGTATAACAGCTTTTGAACATTCGACTGGTATAGAGCACGGTGCTGATGAATGACTGGTGGTTTAACAGCTTTTGGACATTCGACTGGTATAGAGCACGGTGCTGATGAATGACTGGTGGTATAACAGCTTTTGAACATTCGACTGGTATAGAGCACGGCGCTGATGAATGACTGGTGCTATAACAGCTTTTGAACATTCGACGGGTACAGCGTGGTGCTGATGAATGACTGGTGGTACTACAGCTATTGAACATTCGGCTGGTATAGAGCACGGTGCTGATGAATGACTGGTGGTATAACAGCTTTTGAACATTCGACGGGTACAGCGTGGTGCTGATGAATGACTGGTGGTATAAGAGCTATTGGACATTCGGCTGGTATAGAGCACGGTGCTGATGAATGGCTGGTGGTATAACAGCTATTGGACATTCGACTGGTACAGAGCACGGTGCTGATAAATGACTGGTAGAATAACAGCTATTGAACATTCGACTGGTATAGAGCACGGTGCTGATGAATAGCTGGTGGTACAACAGCTATTGAACATTCGACTGGTACAGAGCACGGTGCTGATGAATGGCTGGTGGTATAACAGCTTTTGAACATTCGACTGGTACAGCGTGGAGCTGATGAATGACTGGTGGTATAACAGCTATTGAACATTCGACTGGTATAGAGCACGGTGCTGATGAATGATTGGTGGTATAACAGCAACTGGACAAAAAAATATCTCCGTGGTTATTTTAGACAAGAAGATTTTCCCTGTGCCCATGTGTTATAGTGTTCAAAATATATATATCTTCATTCACCAATTGCTACATTTTGACAAATTTCCAGGGGGAACAGTCCCATAAATTGTATATAACCAGATAAATACATTATTAAAACATGTTATTTTTTTATCATCTGGAACCCCTGTTGCTTTTCCATGATGGTTATAAAAAATGTATGTAGCCTCCTCATTGGGACAATTCATGCAATGATGTAGGCCTACTGGTATATTGACTACAGTGAAGGGATTGAGTACTCTATATAAACTACAAGCATTCTACAGTGACAAATTGGAAACGTAGAAAAAAACTTGGCTCTTTGTTGAGTAGGTATGTACTGTTGGAACCAGCTGACGGACAGTTTGGTAGCAGGATGGAGGACGGGAACTGGACTGGTGCCGTTGGCATGGTCAGCAGAGAGGTAGGTATTGGAAATATAAAGAAAATTGTATGATTGTAACATAACTAATTGATATAATCTTGGTATTACTGTAAATATTAATACATTTAATAAAAACAGATATCGAGGATTAATCCAATAACTGTTAAAGCCTGTTACTAAATCCTGTATTAATACTAAACACTGGATAGCCTCACACTATCACAAAGTTGTTTAAGTAACATGTAAGAATCCGAGTGGAACTGTACCTTACTAATATATACATAACTAATATAAGTACGTTTATGCTGCAATCATCATCAGGGAAATTACCGAATTAGTACATTAATTTACCAAGTACATTTATTTGTCCAGTAAAGCCCCACTATGTTATAACACTTCTATATTCAGTTAATCCAAGCAAACAATAATCGTCACAGCAATAGTGCATCAACTAGATATGTTATTGTCATCAGAATTACTGTACACAACAATATACGATTCGCCCTATAGGCTGCATGGGAGTATTTGAGGGGGGGGGGGGGGGGGCGATAATAAATACGTCTGGGCTCGCAGAACATTTTTGAAAGTGGGCGAGCGAGCAGACCATCATGTTTTAGAGATTAAGGAATCCTGACAGCACAATTTAAGGCCGAAATATCTAGGTAGCTCAATAAAGCCATCGAGACATAGGCCTACTCAGAATGTTAGGTTCTTTACAATTGACAAATATTTTTATTTCCCTTTACCGTATACAATTTTTTAATAATGAAATGCCACTTTTTCAGGGTGACCATAGAAACTTTCAATACCTGTTAACCCAACGAACCTAATGTTTGTTTGATTTTTTGTGGCGTTTTCCAAACCATTGCAGGTCTGATTTACGCCACCCAACGTACCTAATCATTAGCCTCATCGCTCAATCAATGTTACAAAGTTGCTTTGGTGTCGGGTACTAGGCACGAAGCTAGGGGGAGGGTGGAGGCGCCCCCAACCCCACCCCCCACCTCCCTCCAACTGGCTGACCAAATGTGTAATAATTGGTATTAATAGGGTTCTACAAAATCTTTTTTGTTCGGAACTATGCCCTGGCATATGGATAAAAACACAAGGAACATTATTTGGGGACTTTTAAAAGCAAAGAATTTTTTGTTGGTCCAGATTTTTGGTCAGTCCCGATGATATCGTCCTCATGAACGATAACAGACGTCAAGGAGGAGGTGCATGTGCCACAAAAAGGCGAGCACATAAATCTAAAGTAAAAAGAGAAAAGTCAAGAAATGGCTTTTGTAGTTTCGAATTCGGTGTGCAAGCTTATGCTTCTGTAACAATAAAAGCAAAGGTTTGAAAACGGTGAATTTTTCAAAAGGCACTTTCTCAGGTTGAGGTGGCCGACTTCCGCCTACCCACCACTAGATACACTTATGCAACAAGTTTATGCTCAAGAAAGCAGAACAAACGTCTGAAAATACTTCGAAAAATGGTTAAAGGTCACTTGAATCATGTAGACAAAATATTGGGTATATTGACTATTTCCAGTACACCCAAGCTCACCACTATCTATCACTGTTATTCCTCCATTAATGTTCGTTCTTTTCCAGGAAGTGGATTTGGGTGTTGCTATCTTTACACTAACAACAGAACGGAGTAAAGCGGTGGATTTCAGTTATCCCTTTATGCAGAACACACTGGGTATTCTAACAGCTAACACAGATTTCCAGCCTCACTTGTTACAGATTTACAAACCGTTTTCTCCCACCGTTTGGTGTTGTATATTTTGTTTCGGATTGATGACAACTTTTATTTTGGTATTGACAAGTCGCCTTATAGACAGTCAGAACAGCAGCTGTATCTATGGGAGAAATAATGGGGATATAGTTTTGTCAGTACTCGCCACTTTCTGTGAACAAGGTAAGGGGACTTCATTCTGCCAGGTCAAACCTGGGGCTATTTTATAATTATCGATAAAAATCTATAATCTTTTTAAATCGTTCAGTGGTGGTTTAGCTTGTTTTTACGCTGTGAAAATCGCGAATTTAAAGGAATTTTGGGATTAATTTCCTAATTCAGACAGTTTATTAAGGATACGTAATATACTACGGTATTATTACTTGAGGATTCTAATCTATCTAGAATAAACGTTGACCCCTACCCTGATATGCAGGGAAAATGTTTTCCTGGTGCCAATTTCAATTGTCCCAAACCTTAGAAAGTTATATTGAATATTTGTATCACTATTGGCAACTAGTGAAGAGACTGGCTTCAAATACATGGCTTAAACTAAATTGGAACGAGGCATGTGACACCCTAATTTTGGCCTAGGAAGGAATTTCATTTGTATCTTGCCCCAAATCATTATCTGATAGGGACTTTTCTATTAGTAAATTGATCCATGTTATGGACTTCTCCATAATTATAGGTCTGTCTGATATCTACCGAGATTCAACTGTGGTACGTTTACATCAACACATGTATCTCACATGTATGACCCAGAAATAAACAAGTCGGGACTCTTTTTTAAGGAACTTTGATGGTTTAGCTAATCCTAGAAACCAATTTAACCTTACTCGACCAGAATGTCTTGCCTAAAAGTGGCACGAGCTGCCAAAATTCACACTTGTTTCACAATTTCTGATCGTCACGACAGTAAGAGGCTTTGAAGGCCATCGAAACACTAAATGATTGGCGTTGGGATCAGGAAAATCCATACAGTATGTGGCCTGTACGAACAGAAAACGTGTTCGAAAAGTAACCGGGACGACCATTCATTCATTCTAAGCCAAAGTTAGTTCAAAACAATACTTTATCGTACATTTTTGAGACTAGAAGCACTAAAAAGCTTCTGAATTATACGTCTTGAGAAAAATAGCCAATAATTTCAACATTCTGTTTTAACGCCAAAATATCAACATTTTAGCAGCTCATGCCACTTGAAGTAAGCAAAGGGTAAATCATAATATAGTTATTAAACCTGCTGATAAAGGCTCGGCAACTGTTATTATGTACAGACATGATTCCATTGAAGATATAGGACAGAAGCTAAGCAGCCCTCTTTATTACCAAAATTTGACCTGAAAATGCAAGAAATTGCTTCTTTCTCTTGAAGAAAAATGCTATCTTACTGAAAAACAGTATCGCTATATGGAATCTGATCATACCTATGACAACTGTTGTTGGAACAGCTTAGTAATGATTTTGAATTCAATGAGGCGATTTTCCAGCAAATTAAAGGGTGTATTATTTGAAAACGTTTTAGTGTATCTTTGCCTCCATGTTTATGGCTTCGCACATGTCACAAACAACCTTTCATTTAGCTTCGGTATGTGGGTGACATTTTTATCATATGGCACATTCATTGGAAGAACTTCATATTTTCATTGATATTCCTATGAGCCCAGCATTAAACTACAACCTACTTAGTATTGATCACTAAGTGGATTCTTTGGATCCAACTATTTAAAAGGTTAATAAATATCATTCGATTGGGTATCTAGATTAAAAAAGTATTATTCAAACGTACTGACACGCATCAGCTCCTACATGCTGGGTTATCACATCCTCCCCACACTTTCAAAGTCTCAGGTTATTAGATTCTTTAAAAACTGTAGTTCTGAACATTTTTTCAATCAGGCTAGTTCTGTTCTTTTTTCGGCGCTTATCCACAGAGGGGTATTCTATAAGATGATGTGTTTGATGATGTGATCTGGCGATCCGGTCCCTATTATGTGTGGTTTTCTGTATTTATTGTAACATTTTCAGTAACCAGCTCTATTCTCAAACCCATTCAATTGATTTCCAAAAACCCAGCAATATTTGTTGGAATTTCGTAAGGAAATTAAGAAGAATGGTTTTGATGCAGTGAGATGTTTCATTAACACTTGCACTGCCAGCCTACTTTTGGCCTATCTTGGCACCAATATTTTGGCCAGGGTTGTTGCCCAAGTCAAAGGCCTGTCTTTGACATAAAACAACAGCAGGCCACAATTTGCGGTAATGTTGATGTTTTGACTCACACCTTCCCGAACTTTCCATGAGCTTTATCGTTCGGCGGGTGTCTAAACAGGCCCTTTTAAACACAATTTAATCATATAGTGTGGGTAGAAATTTCAATATTATTAGAAACAGCTGATATGGTTCACTTAGCAAAATAGTCCGCGGGATGTAAACAAACCAAAGTCTCTGTTCCGAAAACCTGCCCAACGACACAGTTCTAGACAAGACACAGAAGCTAAGATTTCGAGGGTAGTAGTAACATATAATATTTTTTGTTTACTTTCATGGTATCAAAACAATTTGATGTAATCGTTTTAAACTCAATTATATAGTTAAATGGATTTGTAGTGAATGATTGAGTCATGATAATTACGGGCAATTAATTATGGAGAGAGTGTCCAACAGTAAAACAAGACACGAATACCCAAATTATCAACAGATAACCAAATAGCAACACATTTCCACTTTAGGAAAGGATTAAACTTGTTCGAGCAATATGCTTTGGGTTGAATTTCCGCATTAAGAGTAGGTGACAACGCAATATGACTTGGCTATGATTAAGGGAAACAACGGTTTATGGTAAGCCAAAAGAGTGAAAGACTAAGTCAATCAAACACGGAGACATTCGCTCGCAACCCTATACGCATCAAAAACATTCTTTTTCTATCTGAGCGTATTTCAATTCCGCCAATTGACTGACGAAGCACTCTAGATTATTTCACTTATGTGACGGTATAGTCGGGTTTAGTGAAGGTGCGGGGAAGGGGGTTTTCAGTCCGGGGCAACCCCACGCATCCCAAATGAATTTGAGAGAAATAGGACTTGATTTTTCAGTCCAAGGACGTATGTGGAAGAATAACAAGGTACTCGTGTGGACGGAAGCGCCCCCCCCCCCCAACACTTAACCACGCAACGCCGCCACATAAGTGAAATAATCGGTGCGGCTTCGGTTTCCAGACAAAAGACAAGTCTGGTAAGAATCGTCCCATGTAGCTGATCGTACTAGATTCGTTTACACTACACCAGATACTCATCAACTATAAACCTCTAAAATGCTTCAATTGCAGTTGATTTTTTTAGCAACAGGTGAACTTGTATCATACTTGTAGTCTTTTTCAGATGTTTATATTGACTTGCTTCATCAATATTTGCAGGAATAAAACGGACCCAATTTGAGAGGCATATGAGTTCAGAATAAGTAAACTGGTCTGACTTAATAAACAATGGTTGTGTGCGCAAACCCTGTGGACAATATGCGGGAATCTCTGTAGGCTACGTTTCGCCAGTCTGACTTTAATTCATTAGAAAATGATTTACTTCCAGGTAACCCATCGTATCCATGCTCTATCTCTGGTCGATGTCTTTTCACCTCTTGGTTTATTTTCACACTAATGGTTGTATCGTTTTACACCGCTCGCCTGACAGCCGTACTCACTGTGTCTACTCCAGTAAAACCAATAGACTCTCTAGAAGACTTAGTAAAAAGGGAAGACTTGCTTGTTATTTCGGATGATGGGACGAGTATATGGGACTTATTTCAGGTAATGGTCGTTTATATCTGTTCTATCACACTTCGATGGAAGAAACTTTATGGACTACATAATATAGGTCCTACATGACTATGTAAAGAACTTGGCGCCAACATTTCCAAACAAGAAATTCAGGGGCAGTTCTCATTCACAATGATGGGTAAAAAGATTAACCCTGCACTGTAATTTATCACTTACAGGTATTTTCTGTCTATTTAAATGTTACTCAGATGTGTTAACCATAATCCATTTCAGAACAATAATGAATCGGACTATCAGGCTATTTACAGTCGTATGGTGGACGTAGTTGACATGGAATCTACCGTGAAGCAGGTTGAGAATGGTGCAGCATGTTACTTATCTGATTATGTCTATCTGCAGTACCTTGTACAGTTAAGCTGTGGAAAACTCCGTGTATCCGATGGCCATTTTAACTACGAGCTCTTTTCCTTCATTCTACCAAAACATTCGCCATTGAAAAAGGGTGTGAATTACGGGTAATTACATGTATTAATTCAACAGCGTCTCCTCTACGATTATTGTTTTATATTATACTTAAAATTATTTCACGAATTGAGAGAGATGATGGGATAGAGGCAAAGTGGTTCGGAAGGTGTCTATAACTTAAAACAAGAGCTACAATTATAGACTGATATCGTATTTAATCTCCATTTCGTTTTGCTTTAGTGGTTTGTTTTGGTGATCTTGTGCAGATTTTTTATATTTGTCTTTCACAGCGTTTGGGACTTATATATTGACCACAACTGGGCGAAAAGTTAATGTCGTCACTCGAAAAAAATATGGTTTGGAGGGGGATATGGAAGTGAAAGCTTTGTTAAGCACTTTGTTAAGAACAGTATGGGCCCGAGAATGGAGTCTTGGGGAACTCCAAAGTCAACAGAAGATAAAGTGGAATTATATTGAACAGTTTATATATACAATTCAAGCTTATGACCGAAGTCTTTTTCTGGGACGTATCAAGATATATACAAAGCATATAAAAGATACCTTTTCTGACCGAAAAAAGAATTATTTGTTGAACAAAAAATAAGACGACGAAGTTTTTCACGCTGGTTTTTGAAAATAACGAAGAGTAGTTACGCGATATATTACGCGATTTTAAAGATTGTAAAATAAATACTGAAATATTGAGTCGTTGTAAAACTGTTTTTTTTTTTAGGGTTATCACTATTTGTGCATTACATGTCAGTGGAAGAAATTAACATGATTCGTATGTTTTCATTTTAGCATTCAGAAAGTGGTGGAATCTGGCGTTCTGGAAATGACAAAGAGAAAGTGGTTAAATGCTCTTCCAAACTGCACCAACAAAAATAGAGAGTTCAAAAAGTACAATCTGGATCTTGATCACCTTGGCGGAGTGTTTGTTTTATATCTCTGCTTTGTTTGTATCTCAGTCATTGCATTTTTCGGTAGTCAGTTGATATGTAAGACGGATGGAAACTGACAAAATCGGATGACAGAGATCTGGCTTAACGTCAAATGGTTAAAACCAGAAGTCTATCAATGGACTTTAGCTAAAACCAATTGATAAAGCACATGTATTCAGTTTTCTGTTTGGAACAGTTGGAAATGGGAAGTAATGTATGCATGTGTGTGTGTGGGAGGGGGTATCAGTTATCATCCAAACAGTGGTTTGTCTTGATTCCTCGAAGGTACAAGTTACATTTATTATGCAGAGTACAGTTACTTACAAACGAGGACTTTGGATCTGATCAGATGGGTGAGGATTGAATTGTGAGGATACAACCCTCAGGTAACACATAGGTTGTGCCGATGAAGACCACATGTGGAACAAGTGATGTATTTTTGGGTAGAATGAAAAAAATCCCTCCAAATGGTATGAAGAAGCATTAGACACTGATATTTACAAATACAATTCTTCTATCAACTTTGAAAAAGAAATGACAAAGTGATTCTGGTGTTTTGACTGCTTTATACAAGTTAAATGTGACCAAATAAAACCAACAAGGTATTTTCTCTCCACACAATACTTAGTGAGTTAAGAGACCTGTGCGTTTATCAGGCAAATTTATTAAAAAAAATAGTCCAGTGTGATGCAAAAAGTTCTAGTTTGAACACTTAGCAGTAATATCACAGATAAATTGTAGCATTCAATTCCAGCTGGACTAAGTTGCATTACTAGTCCATTATTATTTGGAGTAACTAATTAGTATAAGAATTGTTCATTGACAAGAACATTTCCTTGACCATACCAAGTTCCACATCCTCTGGTCCTCCACAGAATATATCTTTGGGACAGCTGATTGGCTGTATACCTTTTCCTTTTTGTCCAATCATATCCAACACAGACAGAAAACTGAAAAATAGATAGCCAAAAAAAAGGACTAAGTTGAAAATAATGTATAAATTTATAAACGTTCTTCATAAGTTTTCTATTTCTCTTTTTGATGAACATATATGGATGCTGTATCATGCAACCAGGGATGTCTACTCCATATGTATATACTGTGAAAAAATTGTCAGATCAGGTCAAGACTTAAGATATGGGCTAAAAGAGAACATTAAATAGTGTAATATAGATGCCACATTATGCAATAATGCAACGGAAGATGTCATAAACGGCTGACGATACACCATCGACCCATATGGAAAATGCAGTGAAAGAATTGTTAGAACGGATCAAAACTAATGAACAAAAAAAGAATATATTACATTATCTGATATAGATGCCGTATTATGCAACCAAAGATGTCATAACGGATGGAAGGGCAAACGAACAGCACTGGGTTTACATGTACCATAATAAAACTAACTTTAAAGTTGGGCGTATAAAAACGGCCACAAACAAAATTAGTTGTACCTGTTTTTTTGTGGTGTATATTGTAACACTGATGAACAATATTTGCCCAGCACGCCATTCTGTGGAGAAACAAAGTAGTTTATTACAGTAAGAGCTTGAAATGATATTCTAGTCATTATACAGCATTGAAAATTTACAGTTTAATTTCTTCACAAGTACCCAATATCTACAATGATAATACAAAAATAAATATAAATGTCGATTTCAAGTATCTACAATTAATATAATCACTTTTATCCAGCTTTCTTCAAAATGTGAAAATGAACTTACTTGTGATATTTGTGTAAGTACAATAAAGAAGATTTCTTGATGCACCGGTGAGTTGTCAGCCTTCTGTTTCAGCACTTGTATTGCATTCTCCCATTGATTGTATCTTAACAATAACTGCACAGCTTTTATCAAACAGGAACGAGTTTGCCTTAAATGTGACATAAAATTGGAAACAAATATAATGTAAACAAAATAATTCTGAGAGTCATTGAGACTGTGGCCTGAATGTGTTAACAAACTGAAAACGAAACGAAAAAAACAGATATGCATTTAATCATTCTAGGCCAAGTAAATTAGTAAACTGTGGTGCAACATACATTCTGGAATGGTGTGTCATTGAAAAGCTTCTCATTTGCACTCTTTGGAAAAATGGTTAGTAACCTGGTCTTTGTTTAAATGAACAGATATCCTAATTTTGGCAGCTCATGCCACTTTAAAAAGTCGTCCTCACTATTAAAGTAAGGTTTATATTGTTATTAACATACCTAAAGCAATTGATCAGACAAAAATGTACATCAATTAAAAAGGGTTTCAAGTTGGCAACAAAGAAAGACTTACATGGCGATAAGAAGTTGAGCTTTTGCATTTACAGCACCTTGTACATCCCGAGAATCCTCTGGCATTGGCAGGCCTGATAAAGCTCGCTCATAAAACTGAAACTTGAAAGGTAAAAAAAATAAACCATCAGGGATTGCATTGGTTGATTGACTCTTTCACGTTGCCAGGTTTAGTGGGGAGAAAACACCTGACCGTCTGCATGTACCTAGAAACATACATCAACATACAGTGATAGATTGAAAACCCCAATCAGACATTTTTCAATTTTTTTTGGTCTGAGTGGGATTTGAACAGGCGGCGTTATCAAAGGAAAACATGTGTCACTCTGCCAACTTGAGCCACTGAGGTCCCCTCGGATATATTCTGCTATAACATTTCAAATGTTTCTCTTGCTTTTCAATAGAGCTTCAATATTGTCACAATAAAAAATCATTTCTAAAATAGGACATGACATATTCTAATATTATAAAAATTATAAAATATTATAAAAAGTGAGTGCCTCTAGTGATAGAGAGTATCTTACAGTTTGTCTCTTTCTGATAAATGCTGACACTCCCACTGTCTTGTCATGAATCACCTGGGCAATATGCACAAAGTTCACCTAACATACAAAAAACAAACAAATCAAGTCATTTACAAGTTGTTTTCAAGTGGACTTTTCCAATTATGCACATGACTATATATATATACATGTATATACAGGCAGATACATGCTAATCAGTGTTATATGTTATGGATAAGATTTTTCGTATTGCCCTGATATTGGTCTGAGGGTCAATACGGCCACCCGGCAATGGGAAAACTCTCCATTCATAATATCTTTCTTAATTAACTGTGTAAGTTATTTGCAGAAATTCAACCTGGGAACCTGTAAACTGACGGTATAGAGACGTCTATGATTAAACCAGACAGTAAGTTATCAACATTCCATGTTTGTTTCAAAGTTTCTCAGCGCTGTAGCTGGGTTGTTCACAAGTATATCAATTTGGACCATGATTTAACTAACACATTGTAGTGTCAGTTTTGGAATAATTTGTAAACAAGATCATTTAACCTGTCTAACAGTTATTGTGACGCCAGGTTCAGTCAATACAGCTTGAACTTGGCCAATGTGACTTGAACTCGGCCAATACAATGGCTAATAAAAACTTGATCTGTTTGTCGATATTACCAGGCCCGTGACGTTCGTATTCGAGAAATAATTTGCACAATCAATTAATAAGATTCAAATGACTGAGTTTTTATTTGACTAACATTGTAACAGATGAGTGGTCAGATGGATTTATAAAACCAGAGATTAGACTTATTGATACAAAGTATAATGTTAATAGTTATCATGGTTCGTGGAGGGGGGATACGAAGTATTTACATGGTCAGCGTGGTAATTGATAACGGTCGAGCCGTTAGGCGAGACCTTTATCAATTACCACGCTGACCATGTAAATACTTCGTATCCCCCCTCCACGAACCATGATAACGATTTTATTATCTCGAAGAGCTTTACTTTCGCATGAAATAGCCAAGGACTCGCTCTTTAATTCAATCCCACATACATCCAATGCAGGCGATAGTTTCAAAAGGTGACCTGATACGAGCACGCGCTACGACGTCATCGAACGACGTCAGCATATATAGGTCAACTTCGTTTTTGAGCGGGACATGAGCGACTGATTTCAAGCTTTAATAATGGAACGCTAACGACAAATGATGAGAGTGATTTTTTCATTATTGTGTGCAAGTCACAACTCTTTTATCGGATAGGGAAATGTAGTCAAGAAACTTTAAAACGAAACAGTATTTACAGTGCATGAATATAGTCCAACTATAGATTGTCAAAACAGTCAGTGTTCACTTGTGATTGATAACGATATTGACGGAACCAATTTTACAGCCGTTGAAAAAGGACTTTCCACCAGGATTACAGTTTACATTTCTATTACAAGGAGGTGCATCAAAATCATCAAACAATTGTGACATATCAAAATCATCGCAAAAGAACTCATTTACAACGTTCGAAGAACTCGAGGAAGTGGGAAAAACTTGCGGTGGCGGAGATGGATGCAAAGCAGGCTGGTTGGACACTACGACTTCAGCAGGTTGAGGGGCTGTCAAGGCGGAGAGACCCGCGGCTGCAGGCAACACAGGCTGCCCTGTGACGAGAGAATCGGTTATCCGTTGCCCCATGTTTATTTTCTCCTTGTCGCTCACACGCTGATACACACCCAAGGATGAAACACTCTTGTGCCCAGTCACCGACATAATTTGGGCGGCACCGAAATTATTTTGTGACAGTATTGTGGTCCCGGTGGCTCTTACACAGTGGTTTGTGTACTCTTTCGATAATTTGCAACTTCTTGACATTCGGGCCATGAAAGAAGCAAGTGTTTTTTCTCCAACTGGACTGTTAACATACCAAGTGTCGTCACTGTCAAAGAATGAAGCTCGCGGTCGCTGCCATAATCTGGGGCAATCTGGATGTAACTTTGTGGTGTATTTTAGAAATGATGCAACTGGACACAAGGGATTTCCAGGGGACTCGGGCATCACGCCGCTCACGGATTCTCTGTCATTCTCGCGATGATTTTTGGTGAGTTCATCCACATTTTTTTTAATGTACTTTAAGCCATTAGTTGCATCAGTGAGAACAGTGAATGTGTCTTTCGTCATTGTGTGCATGTTTTCTTTCCCTCTACGGCAAAAATAGAGTCTTACATCAAAATGTACCTTATTAAAAAGACCCACGGGAGTTTCCGTTGACATATACAATGAACGGTACAATTTATTGAGATCGTCTTCACAAATAATGGGATGGTGCTCTATTGAGCCATTTCCCAAACGCTTTAGCTCAGCTAGGGCAGCACGAAACATCACGTTTGCCTCTGAAAAGACAGGGTCTCTTAGAATATCAAATTCTTTCAAATGTGGAGGACTTTTCAAGTATCTGTTCAGGGCATATCGGAAATTATCCAGCGATGACACCTTGTAATGTTGTCCGTCGGGTTTCCGAGCGTCTACGTAAAAATGGACAAGACATTCGCATAATGTTGCGCCGTCAAACCTCTCGAAATCTGCGGGCTTTTGTTTTTCCAACAAGTACTCTCTTAAAGTATTAGCCGCTCGCTTGTTGGCTCTGATTGTGTTACTAGAATGAAGCTTCAGCCTCTTCTCTGTGATTTGGGCAGTGCTTGCTTCGCCAAAGCGTTTCGCGGTAGACATTTTTCCAGTCAGATACCAAACGTCAAATTTCTCGCGACGCCATGGCAACGAATTTTTCGTATCGGGTGTGTGTGAAAACGAGGTTTTACCGTATCGGGTGTGTAGCACACCTAATACGAATATTTATCGGATGGCAATTGACCAATCAGATTGCAGAGAAACTACTCTGAGGGATAATAATTGAACTGATTGGTCAATTTAGTTTTCCATTAAACTAGTGATTTGCTAATGTAGAGGTTATCTTACCAGTTGATTTGGTTTCTGTAGAAATAGAAGTCGGGTGATAATCTCATATAGTGAAAATGTTCCCCCCGAGTATCCTGACAAGACCAAATTCTCAGATAATAAAACACTCCGCCATTTCTCCATTTCTTCTTCACTTAAATCTACAAATGAACATAATTAAAATTCATCTATGTCACATATACAAAATAAATACAATTTAACGTGCTAGTAACAGTTTACGTGAAGTATAAATTAGATGACAGATTTTTTAAGCCATACTTAGAAGGAATTTTCCACTTTTATGTTGATGTTGCAATAGTTAGTGGGAAAGGAAACCAAGTTACTTGCTGGAAGGATATAGCGACCTTCAGTGGCCACTCTTTCTCGAATGGGCAAAAAAGTGAAGAAAAAAATCTAAAATGATATACCTGTATGTAACAGTTACCTTGAGATATTAACTATCACATAGAACCATTAAACAAAAAGAGCAGCAGACATTTATTTCTAAATTAGAAAACATGCTATGTAAAGTAACCTTCTGATTGAATATCTAACTGTTGCATGAGTGTAAGGAGAACCTCTTCTGGGTAATCCACAGATAATTGTTCTAAATGGGCTTGTCGATGAGGGACTGGTAAACTAGAGGATGGGTTGATTAATAATAATATCTCATCTCTCACACAATCACTATTCACTATCAAATCAGTCTGAAACAAAGAAGATGGGTGGATTAACAATAATATCTCCTCTCTCACACAATCACTATTCACTATCAAATCAGTCTGAAACAAAGAAGATGGGTGGATTAACAATAATATCTCCTCTCTCACACAATCACTATTCACTATCAAATCAGTCTGAAACAAAGAAGATGGGTTGATTAACAATAATATCTCCTCTCTCACACAATCACTATTCACTATCAAATCAGTCTGAAACAAAGAAGATGGATGGATTAACAATAATATCTCCTCTCTCACACAATCACTATTCACTATCAAATCAGTCTGAAACAAAGAGGATGGGTTGATTAACAATAATATCTCCTCTCTCACACAATCACTATTCACTATCAAATCAGTCTGAAACAAAGAAGATGGGTTGATTAACAATAATATCTCCTCTCTCACACAATCACTATTCACTATCAAATCAGTCTGAAACAAAGAAGATGGATGGATTAACAATAATATCTCCTCTCTCACACAATCACTATTCACTATCAAATCAGTCTGAAACAAAGAGGATGGGTTGATTAACAATAATATCTCCTCTCTCACACAATCACTATTCACTATCAAATCAGTCTGAAACAAAGAAGATGGGTGGATTAACAATAATATCTCCTCTCTCACACAATCACTATTCACTATCAAATCAGTCTGAAACAAAGAGGATGGGTTGATTAACAATAATATCTCCTCTATCACACAATCACTAATCACTATCAAATCAGTCTGAAACAAAGAAGATGGATGGATTAACAATAATATCTCCTCTCTCCCACAATCACTATTCACTATCAAATCAGTCTGAAACAAAGAAGGTGGGTGGATTAACAATAATATCTCCTCTCTCACACAATCACTATTCACTATCAAATCAGTCTGAAACAAAGAAGATGGGTTGATTAACAATAATATCTCCTCTCTCACACAATCACTATTCACTATCAAATCAGTCTGAAACAAAGAAGATGGGTGGATTAACAATAATATCTCCTCTATCACACAATCACTAATCACTATCAAATCAGTCTGAAACAAAGAAGATGGATGGATTAACAATAATATCTCCTCTCTCCCACAATCACTATTCACTATCAAATCAGTCTGAAACAAAGAAGATGGGTTGATTAACAATAATATCTCCTCTCTCACACAATCACTATTCACTATCAATTCAGTCTGAAACAAAGAGGATGGGTTGATTAACAATAATATCTCCTCTCTCACACAATCACTATTCACTATCAAATCAGTCTGAAACAAAGAAGATGGGTGGATTAACAATAATATCTCCTCTATCACACAATCACTAATCACTATCAAATCAGTCTGAAACAAAGAAGATGGATGGATTAACAATAATATCTCCTCTCTCCCACAATCACTATTCACTATCAAATCAGTCTGAAACAAAGAAGATGGGTTGATTAACAATAATATCTCCTCTCTCACACAATCACTATTCACTATCAAATCAGTCTGAAACAAAGAGGATGGGTTGATTAACAATAATATCTCCTCTCTCACACAATCACTAATCACTATCAAATCAGTCTGAAACAAAGAAGATGGGTGGATTAACAATAATATCTCCTCTCTCACACAATCACTATTCACTATCAAATCAGTCTGAAACAAAGAGGATGGGTTGATTAACAATAATATCTCCTCTCTCACACAATCACTATTCACTATCAAATCAGTCTGAAACAAAAAGGATGGGTTGATTAACAATAATATCTCCTCTCTCACACAATCACTATTCACTATCAAATCAGTCTGAAACAAAGAAGATGGGTGGATTAACAATAATATCTCCTCTCTCACACAATCACTATTCACTATCAAATCAGTCTGAAACAAAGAAGATGGGTTGATTAACAATAATATCTCCTCTCTCACACAATCACCATTCACTATCAAATCAGTCTGAAACAAAGAAGATGGGTGGATTAACAATAATATCTCCTCTCTCACACAATCACTATTCACAATCAAATCAGTCTGAAACAAAGAGGATGGGTTGATTAACAATAATATCTCCTCTCTCACACAATCACCATTCACTATCAAATCAGTCTGAAACAAAGAGGATGGGTTGATTAACAATAATATCTCCTCTCTCCCACAATCACTATTCACTATCAAATCAGTCTGAAATAAACAAAGAAGATGGGTTGATTAACAATAATATCTCCTCTCTCACACAATCACTATTCACTATCAAATCAGTCTGAAACAAAGAAGATGGGTTGATTAACAATAATATCTCCTCTCTCACACAATCACCATTCACTATCAAATCAGTCTGAAACAAAGAAGATGGGTGGATTAACAATAATATCTCCTCTCTCACACAATCACTATTCACAATCAAATCAGTCTGAAACAAAGAGGATGGGTTGATTAACAATAATATCTCCTCTCTCACACAATCACCATTCACTATCAAATCAGTCTGAAACAAAGAGGATGGGTTGATTAACAATAATATCTCCTCTCTCCCACAATCACTATTCACTATCAAATCAGTCTGAAATAAACAAAGAAGATGGGTTGATTAACAATAATATCTCCTCTCTCACACAATCACTATTCACTATCAAATCAGTCTGAAACAAAGAAGATGGGTGGATTAACAATAATATCTCCTCTCTCACACAATCACTATTCACTATCAAATCAGTCTGAAACAAAGAAGATGGGTGGATTAACAATAATATCTCCTCTCTCACACAATCACTATTCACTATCAATTCAGTCTGAAACAAAGAGGATGGGTTGATTAACAATAATATCTCCTTTCTCACACAATCACTATTCACTATCAAATCAGTCTGAAACAAAGAGGATGGGTTGATTAACAATAATATCTCCTCTCTCACACAATCACTATTCACTATCAAATCAGTCTGAAACAAAGAGGATGGGTTGATTAACAATAATATCTCCTCTCTCACACAATCACTATTCACTATCAAATCAGTCTGAAATAAACAAAGAGGATGGGTTGATTAACAATAATATCTCCTCTCTCACACAATCACTATTCACTATCAAATCAGTCTGAAATAAACAAAGAGGATGGGTTGATTAACAATAATATCTCATCTCTCACACAATCACTATTCACTATCAAATCAGTCTGAAATAAACAAAGAGGATGGGTTGATTAACAATAATATCTCCTCTCTCACACAATCACTATTCACTATCAAACCAGTCTGAAACAAACAAAGAGCCTTCACCATTCCAAGCTATGAATAATATTTTGACGAAAATCATTATTGGGTTGAAATAATTTTTAAAAAGCTTTAAACAAGCATTAATACTTTTTGTTGTAAACTAGGCAACTATAAAAGGCTGACAGTTTTCTCCATATAACATACTGAATCTTAAAAATAGCACAGATATTGGCTAGACAATCACAAAATAATAATGAAATTGTGAAAAAAGGAAACTTTACATTGTAAGATATTAAACTTCAAGATTCAATTGTGAAAGTTACCTTCATGGTAGTAAAAAGTTCAGAACACAGTTTTTCAATGTGAAGATATTCTCTGATGTAAGGACCTACAAAAACAGTAACATAGAAAATAAAGGGCCCTCAGCTAAAATCTATTGGGTTTATTACCAAGTATCAAGGAACTATCATTTATGTCATATTGTACATATATTTCTGTATAAAGGATATCCTAATACATGCATGATTTCCATACATGTGTGCTGTATGACAGAGGCTGGCGTATAAACCAGCATATAGGAAGAGAATGTTTTTATAGTGACGTCAAACACCCTAACACTGAATAACCTCATTTTAAAACTTTGGTGACGTGATGGAACATGGCGTCACTGGAGGACGTCATCACCTTAACGCAAGTTGGGATATCAGGCTGTTGTGTGTGGACACTTCCTTTTTATACGCCCGGCTTGAAAAGCGGGCTGAATTATGGTATCATCTCCGTCTGTCCGGCAGTCCGGAAGTCCGGCTGTCCGGCGTCCGCTGTCCCTTCCGCTCCATAACTTCTAAAGTTTTGATTCCATCTGCACAATTTTTTCTAAGTATATACCTTATGGGTAGAAGGTGTGTCGCAAACTATTTTTAACATCACTGGTTACATAATATGTGAGTTATATTGGATTATGTAATATTCCCTTCCGCTCCATAACTTCCAATGTTTTGATTCCATCTGCACAATTTTTTCTGAGTATATACCTTATGGGTGGAAGGTGTGTCGCGAACTATTTTTGACATCATACATTGCGTTATATGGCAGCGATATTGGGTTATGTAATATTTACTTTTTCTCTCCATAACTTTAACAAATATGATCCGATGTTTTCAAATCCTTCATGTTACATACCATATTAACAGACAGTGTGTAAAAAAATTGTTTATGATATCAACTATTGCAAATTATTGGATTATGTACAGTCCCTTTTATTCTTACTTTCATTTTCATGAAAATAACCTTTAAATTATAAAATGGCTTCTACTTTTCCGATTCTCATCAAAAAAGGATTTTTTCAAATTGCAATAATGTTTCTAAATTGATTAAAACTATTCTTAAATCAATATATAACGTTTTAATCAAATGAAAAATACATATAAGGATTAAAGTTTTATCTACAGACCAAGAGATAAGTATCCCAGCTTTGGTCTATTTACCTTGTCAACTCTCAGTCTCTCTCTCTCTTGAGAGAGAGAGAGATTTATGGCTTTGTGTACCAACATAAAACAGTGGGTGACATTAGCAATGGACCCATAGCCAAATCTATTGTAAATCCATTTGGTCTATGATAAAATTAGAAGTAATAACCTGTAGGTATATGGGGAGATTTAGAATATTGTCAAGATGTCTATGGCCAAATAATGTAGATAAAAAATGTTATAAGAAAAATTGTCAAATCTACTTGAATTGGTGTGAGCTGCGAAATTGCCAATTAATTACATTTGTTTAAGTATGATTAGTAAATTATAAACTGCTTTTCTAAAAAATTGAAACATTTTAGTGCAACCTTTATTGACAACAAACAATTTTTAACATCATGATTTAACAGCAGCGAGAATTGATGACTTGTACCGTGTACAAATCTTGTTAATAATTGTTGATCCAAATAGCCCATTTTAAATTTGATACAGATGTATTTTAATGGTTTTAGTGGCAAGATTTCATTTTATTGACATAACATCACCTTTTACCAAGCTTCACATAATAAAACTGGCAACGCCGCCATATACATGTACATGTAAGTAAAATAATCTTGAGCGCAGCGTAAAACACCAAACAATCAATCAATCAATCATTTACCAAGCTTCAACCTCTTCCCTCTGAATTTTGAAAATTAAATTCAAATAAATATGGAAGGATTTGTTTTGGTATGGCTGCAGTTACTGTGCCTTTCCGGGCGTATTTTGGGTTTCCCGAAACTCTTGTTTCTTGAAGTTATCACAGCGTATACTCCTGATTATAACAAATATTATACACCTTTCCTCTGACCATAGCACATATTATACAACTTCCCCCTGGCCATAGCACATATTATACAACTTCCCCCTGACCATAGTACATATTATACAACTTCCCCCTGACCATAGCACATATTATACAACTTCCCCCTGACCATAGCACATATTATACAACTTCCTCCTGACCATAGTACATATTATACAACTTCCCCCTGACCATAGTACATATTATACATGTGTACAACTTCCTCCCGACAATAGCACATAATATACATGTGTACAACTTCCTCCCGACAATAGCACATATTATACAACTTCCTCCTGACACTAGTACATATTATACAACTCCCCCCTGACCATAGTACATATTATACAACTTCCCCCCTGACAATAGCACATATTATACAACTTCCCCCTGACCACAGTACATATTATACAACTCCCTCCTGACACTAGTACATAATATACAACTTCCTCCCGACAATAGCACACATTATACAACTCCCCACTGACAATATTACATATTATACAACTTCCGCCTGACACTAGTACATATTATACAACTCCCTCCTGACAATAGTACATATTATACAACTTCCCATGACACTAGTACATATTATACAACTTCCCCCTGACCATAGCACATATTATACAACTGCCTCCTGACAATAGTACATATTATACAACTTCCTCCTGACAATAGCACATATTATACAACTTCCTCCTGACACTAGCACATATTATACAACTCCCCCCTGACACTAGAACATATCATGCAACTCCCCCCTGACAATAGCACATATTATACAACTCCCCCCTGACAATAGTACATATTATACAACTTCCTCCTGAAACTAGCACATATTATACAACTCCCCCTCTGACCATAGTACATATTATACAACTTCCTCCTGACAATAGCACATATTATACAACTCCCTCCTGACAATAGCACATATTATACAACTTCCTCCTGACACTAGTACATATTATACAACTTCCCCCTGACACTAGTACATATTATACATCATCCCCCTGACAATAGCACATATTATACAACATCCCCCTGACCATAGCACATATTATACAACTTCCTCCTGACACTAGCACATATTATACAACTTCCTCCTGACAATAGCACATATTATACAACATCCCCCTGACACTAGCCCATATTATACAACTCCCCATGACACTAGTACATATTATACAACTTCCTCCTGACACCAGTACATATTATACAACTCCCCCCTGACACTAGTACATATTATACAACTTCCTCCTGACACCAGTACATATTATACAACTTCCCCCTGACACTAGTACATATTATACAACTTCCTCCTGACACCAGTACATATTATACAACTTCCCCCTGACACTAGTACATAATATACAACTTCCTCCTGACAATAGCACATATTATACAACTCCCCATGACACTAGTACATATTATACAACTTCCTCCTGACACTAGCACATATTATACAACTTCCTTTTGACACTAGCACATATTATACAACTTCCTCCTGACACTAGTACATATTATACAACTTCCTCCTGACACTAGTACATATTATACAACTTCCTCCTGACACTAGTACATATTATACAACTTCCTCCTGACACTAGTACATATTATACAACATCCTCCTGACACTAGCACATATTATACAACTTCTTCCTGACACTAGCCCATATTATACAACATCCCCCTGACGATAGCACATATTATACAACTTCCTCCTGACACTAGTACATATTATACAACATCCCCCTGACAATAGCACATATTATACATCTTCCTGACACTAGTACATATTATACAACTTCCTCCTGACACTAGTACATATTATACAACTTCCTCCTGACACTAGCACATATTATACAACTTCCTCCTGACACTAGCACATATTATACAACTTCCTCCTGACACTAGCACATGCTAGATTTCAATGATACACTGCAATGCATTCGTATTTCATAATCCATTTAGCAAACTATGTATACATACCCACAGCTTCATTGTACTTGGTATGGAGATAGCGATTTCTTTTACTGTAACTCTCAATAATGGCTGACCTACATTTACGAAATGAGGGACTCCCATCTTTAGCTTGTAACTTTCAAAAAAAAATATAAAAACTGTAAAAATACATGAGCCGTATACCTTAGCATCAACTTCTTAAAACAGAATTGTAAACGAATTCTTAATATATTTATGAACACTAAAACACAAAGGCACAGGGAAAATCTTCTTGTCTAAAATAACCATGGAGACAAGTTTCTAATTGTGTTAAAAAGAGGTATATCATTTAATTCTTAATAAGTGGTGTAAACAGAGCAAATCAAATTTCCATTTCAAAGTAAAAATACAACATGTTAACACTTTTCAATTCTTTCTTCTGGCCCAGAAAAATAAAGCAAATTGTTCATTTTTTTTAATGTAAACAGTTTCACACATTTCACTCAGTAAAGAACGTTTCTTTAATGTAAAATGAATAAAAGAATGATTTTAGGTCAAATAAAATTAGCACCTGTGGGAGAAATGGCCAGCAGAAAGGCAGAGGGTTCCTGACGTAGCACGGCTAGTACTAAAGCTAAATTATGAAACTGTATAAAACATTGATATCAGAGAGTACATGTACCTGATCTAGCATGGCCAGTACTATCAGATTATGAAACTAAATAAAATATTGATGAGGTGTACCTGATCTAGCATGGCCAGTACTAAAGTAGATTATGAAACTCAATAAAATATTGATGATGTGTACCTGATCTAGCATGGCCAGTACTAAAGTAGATTATGAAACTCAATAAAACATTGATGAGGTGTACCTGATTTAGCATGGCCAGTACTAAAGCAGATTATGAAACTCAATAAAATATTGATGAGGTGTACCTGATCTAGTATGGCCAGTACTAGAGTAGATTATGAAACTCAATAATACATTGATGAGGTGTACCTGATTTAGCATGGCCAGTACTAAAGCAGATTATGAAACTCAATAAAACATTGATGAGGTGTACCTGATTTAGCATGGCCAGTACTAAAGCAGATTATGAAACTCAATAAAACATTGATAAGGTGTACCTGATCTAGCATGGCCAGTACTAAAGTAGATTATGAAACTCAATAATACATTGATGAGGTGTACCTGATCTAGCATGGCCAGTACTAAAGCAGATTATGAAACTCAATCAAATATTGATATCAGAGAGTACCTGATGTAGCATGGCCAGTACTAAAGCAGATTATGAAACTCAATAAAATATTGATATCAGAGGGTACCTGATCTAGCATGGTCAGTACTAAAGTAGATTATGAAACTCAATAAAACATTGATGAGGTGTACCTGATCTAGCATGGTCAGTACTAAAGTAGATTATGAAACTCAATAAAACATTGATGAGGTGTACCTGATCTAGCATGGTCAGTACTAAAGTAGATTATGAAACTCAATAAAACATTGATGAGGTGTACCTGATCTAGCATGGCCAGTACTAAAGTAGATTATGAAACTCAATAAAACATTGATGAGGTGTACCTGATCTAGCATGGCCAGTACTAAAGTAGATTATGAAACTCAATAAAACATTGATGAGGTGTACCTGATCTAGCATGGCCAGTACTAAAGTAGATTATGAAACTCAATAATACATTGATGAGGTGTACCTGATCTAGCATGGCCAGTACTAAAGCAGATTATGAAACTCAATCAAATATTGATATCAGAGAGTACCTGATGTAGCATGGCCAGTACTAAAGCAGATTATGAAACTCAATAAAATATTGATATCAGAGGGTACCTGATCTAGCATGGTCAGTACTAAAGTAGATTATGAAACTCAATAAAACATTGATGAGGTGTACCTGATCTAGCATGGTCAGTACTAAAGTAGATTATGAAACTCAATAAAACATTGATGAGGTGTACCTGATCTAGCATGGTCAGTACTAAAGTAGATTATGAAACTCAATAAAACATTGATGAGGTGTACCTGATCTAGCATGGTCAGTACTAAAGTAGATTATGAAACTCAATAAAACATTGATGAGGTGTACCTGATCTAGCATGGTCAGTACTAAAGTAGATTATGAAACTCAATAAAACATTGATGAGGTGTACCTGATCTAGCATGGTCAGTACTAAAGTAGATTATGAAACTCAATAAAACATTGATGAGGTGTACCTGATCTAGTATGGCCAGTACTAAAGTAGATTATGAAACTCAATAAAACATTGATGAGGTGTACCTGATCTAGCATAGTCAGTACTAAAGTAGATTATGAAACTCAATAAAACATTGATGAGGTGTACCTGATCTAGCATGGCCAGTACTAAAGTAGATTATGAAACTCAATAAAACATTGATGAGGTGTACCTGATCTAGCATGGTCAGTACTAAAGTAGATTATGAAACTCAATAAAACATTGATGAGGTGTACCTGATCTAGTATGGCCAGTACTAAAGTAGATTATGAAACTCAATAATACATTGATGAGGTGTACCTGATCTAGCATGGCCAGTACTAAAGTAGATTATGAAACTCAATAAAACATTGATGAGGTGTACCTGATCTAGTATGGCCAGTACTAAAGTAGATTATGAAACTCAATAATACATTGATGAGGTGTACCTGATCTAGCATGGTCAGTACTAAAGTAGATTATGAAACTCAATAAAACATTGATGAGGTGTACCTGATCTAGTATGGCCAGTACTAAAGTAGATTATGAAACTCAATAAAACATTGATGAGGTGTACCTGATCTAGTATGGTCAGTACTAAAGCAGATTATGAAACTCAATAAAACATTGATGAGGTGTACCTGATCTAGCATGGTCAGTACTAAAGTAGATTATGAAACTCAATAATACATTGATGAGGTGTACCTGATCTAGCATGGCCAGTACTAAAGTAGATTATGAAACTCAATAATACATTGATGAGGTGTACCTGATCTGGCATGGCCAGTACTAAAGTAGATTATGAAACTCAATAAAACATTGATGAGGTGTACCTGATCTAGCATGGCCAGTACTAAAGCAGATTATGAAACTCAATAAAACATTGATGAGGTGTACCTGATCTAGCATGGCCAGTACTAAAGCAGATTATGAAACTCAATAAAACATTGATGAGGTGTACCTGATCTAGCATGGCCAGTACTAAAGCAGATTATGAAACTCAATAAAACATTGATGAGGTGTACCTGATCTAGCATGGCCAGTACTAAAGCAGATTATGATACTCAATAAAACATTGATGAGGTGTACCTGATCTAGCATGGCCAGTACTAAAGTAGATTATGAAACTCAATAAAATATTGATGAGGTGTACCTGATCTAGCATGGCCAGTACTAAAGTAGATTATGAAACTCAATCAAATATTGATATCAGAGAGTACCTGGTGTAGCATGGCCAGTACTAAAGCAGATTATGAAACTCAATATTAAACATTGATATCAGAGGGTACCTGATCTAGCATGGTCAGTACTAAAGTAGATTATGAAACTCAATAAAACATTGATGAGGTGTACCTGATCTAGCATGGCCAGTACTAAAGTAGATTATGAAACTCAATAAAACATTGATAAGGTGTACCTGATCTAGCATGGCCAGTACTAAAGTAGATTATGAAACTCAATAAAACATTGATGAGTTGTACCTAATCTAGCATGGCCAGTACTAAAGTAGATTATGAAACTCAATAAAACATTGATAAGGTGTACCTGATCTAGCATGGCCAGTACTAAAGTAGATTATGAAACTCAATAATACATTGATGAGGTGTACCTGATCTAGTATGGCCAGTACTAAAGCAGATTATGAAACTCAATAAAACATTGATGAGGTGTACCTGATCTAGCATGGACAGTACTAAAGTAGATTATGAAACTCAATCAAATATTGATATCAGAGAGTACCTGATGTAGCATGGCCAGTACTAAAGCAGATTATGAAACTCAATATTAAACATTGATATCAGAGGGTACCTGATCTAGCACGGCCAGTACTAAAGTAGATTATGAAACTCAATAAAATATTGATGAGGTGTACCTGATCTAGCATGGCCAGTACTAAAGCAGATTATGAAACTCAATAAAACATTGATATCAGAGAGTACCTGATGTAGCATGGTCAGTACTAAAGCAGATTATGAAACTCAATAAAATATTGATGAGGTGTACCTGATGTAGCATGGCCAGTACTAAAGCAGATTATGAAACTCAATAAAACATTGATATCAGAGAGTACCTGATGTAGCATGGCCAGTACTAAAGCAGATTATGAAACTCAATAAAATATTGATGAGGTGTACCTGATGTAGCATGGCCAGTACTAAAGCAGATTATGAAACTCAATAAAACATTGATGAGGTGTACCTGATCTAGCACGGCCAGTACTAAAGTAGATTATGAAACTCAATAAAATATTGATGAGGTGTACCTGATCTAGCATGGCCAGTACTAAAGCAGATTATGAAACTCAATAAAACATTGATGAGGGTACCTGATCTAGCATGGCCAGTACTAAAGTAGATTATGAAACTCAATAAAACATTGATGAGGTGTACCTGATCTAGCCTGGCCAGTACTAAAGTAGATTATGAAACTCAATAAAACATTGATAAGGTGTAGCCTACCTGATCTAGCATGGCCAGTACTAAAGCAGATTATGAAACTCAATAAAACATTGATGAGGTGTACCTGATCTAGTATGGCCAGTACTAAAGCAGATTATGAAACTCAATAAAATATTGATGAGGTGTACCTGATCTAGTATGGCCAGTACTAAAGTAGATTATGAAACTCAATAATACATTGATGAGGTGTACCTGATCTAGCATAGTCAGTACTAAAGTAGATTATGAAACTCAATAAAACATTGATGAGTTGTACCTAATCTAGCATGGCCAGTACTAAAGCAGATTATGAAACTAAATCAAATATTGATATCAGAGAGTACCTGATGCAGCATGGCCAGTACTAAAGCAGATTATGAAACTCAATATTAAACATTGATATCAGAGGGTACCTGATCTAGCATGGTCAGTACTAAAGTAGATTATGAAACTCAATAAAACATTGATGAGGTGTACCTGATCTAGCATGGCCAGTACTAAAGTAGATTATGAAACTCAATAAAACATTGATGAGGTGTACCTGATCTAGTATGGCCAATACTAAAGTAGATTATGAAACTCAATAAAACATTGATGAGGTGTACCTGATCTAGTATGGCCAATACTAAAGTAGATTATGAAACTGAATAAAACATTGATGAGGTGTACCTGATCTAGTATGGCCAGTACTAGAGTAGATTATGAAACTCAATAAAACATTGATGAGGTGTACCTGATCTAGCATGGCCAGTACTAAAGTAGATTATGAAACTCAATAAAACATTGATAAGGTGTACCTGATCTAGCATGGCCAGTACTAAAGTAGATTATGAAACTCAATAATACATTGATGAGGTGTACCTGATCTAGTATGGCCAGTACTAAAGCAGATTATGAAACTCAATAAAACATTGATGAGGTGTACCTGATCTAGCATGGACAGTACTAAAGTAGATTATGAAACTCAATATTAAACATTGATATCAGAGGGTACCTGATCTAGCATGGCCAGTACTAAAGTAGATTATGAAACTCAATAAAGCATTGATAAGGTGTACCTGATCTAGCATGGCCAGTACTAAAGTAGATTATGAAACTCAATAATACATTGATGAGGTGTACCTGATCTAGTATGGCCAGTACTAAAGCAGATTATGAAACTCAATAAAACATTGATGAGGTGTACCTGATCTAGCATGGACAGTACTAAAGTAGATTATGAAACTCAATCAAATATTGATATCAGAGAGTACCTGATGTAGCATGGCCAGTACTAAAGCAGATTATGAAACTCAATATTAAACATTGATATCAGAGGGTACCTGATCTAGCACGGCCAGTACTAAAGTAGATTATGAAACTCAATAAAATATTGATGAGGTGTACCTGATCTAGCATGGCCAGTACTAAAGCAGATTATGAAACTCAATAAAACATTGATATCAGAGAGTACCTGATGTAGCATGGCCAGTACTAAAGCAGATTATGAAACTCAATAAAATATTGATGAGGTGTACCTGATGTAGCATGGCCAGTACTAAAGCAGATTATGAAACTCAATAAAACATTGATATCAGAGAGTACCTGATGTAGCATGGCCAGTACTAAAGCCGATTATGAAACTCAATAAAATATTGATGAGGTGTACCTGATGTAGCATGGCCAGTACTAAAGCAGATTATGAAACTCAATAAAACATTGATGAGGTGTACCTGATCTAGCACGGCCAGTACTAAAGTAGATTATGAAACTCAATAAAATATTGATGAGGTGTACCTGATCTAGCATGGCCAGTACTAAAGCAGATTATGAAACTCAATAAAACATTGATGAGGGTACCTGATCTAGCATGGCCAGTACTAAAGTAGATTATGAAACTCAATAAAACATTGATGAGGTGTACCTGATCTAGCATGGCCAGTACTAAAGTAGATTATGAAACTGAATAAAACATTGATAAGGTGTAGCCTACCTGATCTAGCATGGCCAGTACTAAAGCAGATTATGAAACTCAATAAAACATTGATGAGGTGTACCTGATCTAGTATGGCCAGTACTAAAGCAGATTATGAAACTCAATAAAATATTGATGAGGTGTACCTGATCTAGTATGGCCAGTACTAAAGTAGATTATGAAACTCAATAATACATTGATGAGGTGTACCTGATCTAGCATAGTCAGTACTAAAGTAGATTATGAAACTCAATAAAACATTGATGAGTTGTACCTAATCTAGCATGGCCAGTACTAAAGCAGATTATGAAACTCAATCAAATATTGATATCAGAGAGTACCTGATGTAGCATGGCCAGTACTAAAGCACATTATGAAACTCAATATTAAACATTGATATCAGAGGGTACCTGATCTAGCATGGTCAGTACTAAAGTAGATTATGAAACTCAATAAAACATTGATGAGGTGTACCTGATCTAGCATGGCCAGTACTAAAGTAGATTATGAAACTCAATAAAACATTGATGAGGTGTACCTGATCTAGTATGGCCAGTACTAAAGTAGATTATGAAACTCAATAAAACATTGATGAGGTGTACCTGATCTAGCATGGTCAGTACTAAAGCAGATTATGAAACTCAATAATACATTGATGAGGTGTACCTGATCTAGTATGGCCAGTACTAAAGTAGATTATGAAACTCAATAAAACATTGATGAGGTGTACCTGATCTAGTATGGCCAGTACTAAAGTAGATTATGAAACTCAATAAAACATTGATGAGGTGTACCTGATCTAGCATGGTCAGTACTAAAGCAGATTATGAAACTCAATAATACATTGATGAGGTGTACCTGATCTAGCATGGCCAGTACTAAAGTAGATTATGAAACTCAATAAAACATTGATGAGGTGTACCTGATCTAGTATGGCCAGTACTAAAGTAGATTATGAAACTCAATAAAACATTGATGAGGTGTACCTGATCTAGCATGGTCAGTACTAAAGCAGATTATGAAACTCAATAAAACATTGATGAGGTGTACCTGATCTAGCATGGCCAGTACTAAAGTAGATTATGAAACTCAATAAAACATTGATGAGGTGTACCTGATCTAGTATGGCCAGTACTAAAGTAGATTATGAAACTCAATAAAACATTGATGAGGTGTACCTGATCTAGCATGGTCAGTACTAAAGCAGATTATGAAACTCAATAATACATTGATGAGGTGTACCTGATCTAGTATGGCCAGTACTAAAGTAGATTATGAAACTCAATAATACATTGATGAGGTGTACCTGATCTAGTATGGCCAGTACTAAAGCAGATTATGAAACTCAATAAAACATTGATGAGGTGTACCTGATCTAGCATGGCCAGTACTAAAGTAGATTATGAAACTCAATAAAACATTGATGAGGTGTACCTGATCTAGCATGGCCAGTACTAAAGTAGATTATGAAACTCAATAAACATTGATGAGGTTTACCTGATCTAGTATGGTCAGTACTAAAGCAGATTATGAAACTCAATAAAACATTGATGAGGTGTACCTGATCTAGTATGGCCAGTACTAAAGTAGATTATGAAACTCAATAAAACATTGATGAGGTGTACCTGATCTAGCATGGTCAGTACTAAAGTAGATTATGAAACTCAATAAAACATTGATAAGGTGTACCTGATCTAGCATGGTCAGTACTAAAGCAGATTATGAAACTCAATAATACATTGATGAGGTGTACCTGATCTAGTATGGCCAGTACTAAAGTAGATTATGAAACTCAATAATACATTGATGAGGTGTACCTGATCTAGTATGGCCAGTACTAAAGCAGATTATGAAACTCAATAAAACATTGATGAGGTGTACCTGATCTAGCATGGCCAGTACTAAAGTAGATTATGAAACTCAATAAAACATTGATGAGGTGTACCTGATCTAGTATAGCCAGTACTAAAGTAGATTATGAAACTCAATAAACATTGATGAGGTTTACCTGATCTAGTATGGTCAGTACTAAAGCAGATTATGAAACTCAATAAAACATTGATGAGGTGTACCTGATCTAGTATGGCCAGTACTAAAGTAGATTATGAAACTCAATAAAACATTGATGAGGTGTACCTGATCTAGCATGGCCAGTACTAAAGTAGATTATGAAACTCAATAAAACATTGATGAGGTGTACCTGATCTAGTATGGCCAGTACTAAAGCAGATTATGAAACTCAATAAAACATTGATGAGGTGTACCTGATCTAGCATGGCCAGTACTAAAGTAGATTATGAAACTCAATAAAACATTGATGAGGTGTACCTGATCTAGCATGGTCAGTACTAAAGTAGATTATGAAACTCAATAAAACATTGATGAGGTACCTGATCTAGTATGGCCAGTACTAAAGTAGATTATGAAACTCAATAAAACATGGATGAGGTGTACCTGATCTAGCATGGCCAGTACTAAAGCAGATTATGAAACTCAATAAAACATTGATGAGGTGTACCTGATCCAGCATGGCCAGTACTAAAGTAGATTATGAAACTCAATAAAACATTGATGAGGTGTACCTGATCTAGTATGGTCAGTACTAAAGTAGATTATGAAACTCAATAATACATTGATGAGGTGTACCTGATCTAGCATGGCCAGTACTAAAGCAGATTATGAAACTCAATAAAACATTGATGAGGTGTACCTGATCCAGCATGGCCAGTACTAAAGTAGATTATGAAACTCAATAAAACATTGATGAGGTGTACCTGATCTAGTATGGCCAGTACTAAAGTAGATTATGAAACTCAATAAAACATTGATGAGGTGTACCTGATCCAGCATGGCCAGTACTAAAGTAGATTATGAAACCCAATAAAACATTGATGAGGTGTACCTGATCCAGCATGGCCAGTACTAAAGTAGATTATGAAACCCAATAAAACATTGATGAGGTGTACCTGATCCAGCATGGCCAGTACTAAAGTAGATTATGAAACCCAATAAAACATTGATGAGGTGTACCTGATCCAGCATGGCCAGTACTAAAGTAGATTATGAAACCCAATAAAACATTGATGAGGTGTACCTGATCCAGCATGGCCAGTACTAAAGTAGATTATGAAACCCAATAAAACATTGATGAGGTGTACCTGATCCAGCATGGCCAGTACTAAAGTAGATTATGAAACTCAATAAAACATTGACATCAGAGGGTACCTGATCTAGCATGGCCAGTACTAAAGTAGATTATGAAACTCAATAAAACAATGATATCAGAGGGTACCTGATCTAGCATGGCCAGTACTAAAGTAGATTATGAAACTAAATAGATTATGAAACTAAATAAAATATTGATATCAGAGGGTACCTGATCTAGCTTGGCCAGTACTAAAGTAGATTATGAAACTCAATAAAACATTGATATCAGAGGGTACCTGATCCAGCATGGCCAGTACTAAAGTAGATTATGAAACTCAATAAAACATTGATGAGGTGTACCTGATCTAGCATGGCCAGTACTAAAGTAGATTATGAAACTCAATAAAACATTGATGAGGTGTATCTGATCTAGCATGGCCAGTACTAAAGTAGATTATGAAACTCAATAAAACATTGATGAGGTGTACCTGATCAAGCATGGCCAGTACTAAAGTAGATTATGAAACTCAATAAAACATTGATGAGGTGTACCTGATCTAGCATGGCCAGTACTAAAGTAGATTATGAAACTCAATAAAACAATGATATCAGAGGGTACCTGATCTAGCATGGCCAGTACTAAAGAAGATTATGAAACTAAATAAAACATTGATGAGGTGTACCTGATCCAGCATGGCCAGTACTAAAGTAGATTATGAAACTCAATAAAACATTGATATCAGAGGGTACCTGATCTAGCATGGCCAGTACTAAAGAAGATTATGAAACTAAATAAAACATTGATGAGGTGTACCTGATCCAGCATGGCCAGTACTAAAGTAGATTATGAAACTCAATAAAATATTGATATCAGCTAGAGGGTACCTGATCTAGCATGGCCAGTACTAAATCAGATTATGAAACTCAATAAAACGTTGAGGTGTACCTGATCTAGCATGGCCAGTACTAAAGTAGATTATGAAACTCAATAAAATATTGATGATGTGTACCTGATCTAGCATGGCCAGTACTAAAGTAGATTATGAAACTCAATAAAACGTTGAGGTGTACCTGATCTAGCATGGCCAGTACTAAAGTAGATTATGAAACTCAATAAAACGTTGAGGTGTACCTGATCTAGCATGGCCAGTACTAAAGTAGATTATGAAACTCAATAAAACATTGATGAGGTGTACCTGATCTAGCATGGCCAGTACTAAAGCAGATTATGAAACTCAATAAAACATTGATGAGGTGTACCTGATCTAGCATGGCCAGTACTAAAGTAGATTATAAAACTCAATAAAACATTGATGATGTGTACCTGATCTAGCATGGCCAGTACTAAAGTAGATTATGAAACTCAATAAAACACTGATGAGGTGTACCTGATCTAGCATGGCCAGTACTAAAGTAGATTATGAAACTCAATAAAACATTGATGAGGTGTACCTGATCTAGCATGGCCAGTACTAAAGCAGATTATGAAACTCAATAAAGATTGATGAGGTGTACCTGATCTAGCATGGCCAGTACTAAAGTAGATTATGAAACTCAATAATACATTGATGAGGTGTACCTGATCTAGTATGGCCAATACTAAAGTAGATTATGAAACTCAATAAAACATGGATGAGGTGTACCTGATCTAGCATGGCCAGTACTAAAGTAGATTATGAAACTCAATAAAACATGGATGAGGTGTACCTGATCTAGCATGGCCAGTACTAAAGTAGATTATGAAACTCAATAAAACATTGATGAGGTGTACCTGATCTAGCATGGCCAGTACTAAAGCAGATTATGAAACTCAATAAAACATTGATGAGGTGTACCTGATCTAGCATGGCCAGTACTAAAGTAGATTATGAAACTCAATCAAATATTGATGAGGTGTACCTGATCTAGCATGGCCAGTACTAAAGTAGATTATGAAACTCAATAAAACATTGATGAGGTGTACCTGATCTAGCATGGCCAATACTAAAGTAGATTATGAAACTCAATAAAACATTGATGAGGTGTACCTGATCTAGCATGGCCAGTACTAAAGTAGATTATGAAACTCAATAAAACATTGATGAGGTGTACCTGATCTAGCATGGCCAGTACTAAAGTAGATTATGAAACTCAATAAAACATTGATGAGGTGTACCTGATCTAGCATGGCCAGTACTAAAGCAGATTATGAAACTCAATAAAACATTGATGAGGTGTACCTGATCTAGTATGGCCAGTACTAAAGTAGATTATGAAACTCAATAAAACATTGATGAGGTGTACCTGATCTAGTATGGCCAGTACTAAAGCAGATTATGAAACTCAATAAAACATTGATGAGGTTTACCTGATCTAGCATGGCCAGTACTAAAGTAGATTATGAAACTCAATAAAACATTGATGAGGTGTACCTGATCTAGTATGGCCAGTACTAAAGCAGATTATGAAACTCAATAAAACATTGATGAGGTGTACCTGATCTAGCATGGACAGTACTAAAGTAGATTATGAAACTCAATAAATCATTGATGAGGTGTACCTGATCTAGCATGGCCAGTACTAAAGCAGATTATGAAACTCAATAAAACATTGATGAGGTGTACCTGATCTAGCATGGTCAGTACTAAAGTAGATTATGAAACTCAATAAAACATTGATGAGGTGTACCTGATCTAGCATGGCCAATACTAAAGTAGATTATGAAACTCAATAAAACATTGATGAGGTGTACCTGATCTAGTATGGACAGTACTAAAGCAGATTATGATTGATTGATTGATTGGTGTTTTACGCTGCGCTCAAGATTATTTCACTTACATGGCGGCGTTGCCAGTTTTATTGTGGGAGGAAACCGAGCTCTATGCCCGAAGGAAACCCACGACCTTCCGTTGGTAACTGGCAACCATCCCACATAGGTCGTTCGAGTGAAAACACAGTCAGAAAAGCAGATTATGAAACTCTATAAAACATTGATATCAAAGAGTACCTGGTCTAGCATGGCCAGTACTAAAGCTGGATTCTGAAATCTTTTTCCATCAATAGCAAAATCTGCATGGGGATGAGATCCTTGAAGAAAACTCTACATTAACAAAAAAATTTGGAATTAGGACAAAAAAACCTATAGTTATAAGGAAACTCAAACCATTAAAATTAGTAAACTAGGTTTTCAGGAAAACAGTATCTAGAGGGATTGAAATAGATTGAGTTGATACATTTTTTAAAAATTATCAGAGTCAAAAAATACATTTTGTATATATTGTGAACTAGGTGAGAAATTGTAATGAACATATTTGTTTCACTGACCTTACAAACTAGTTCAGCATTGTGGATGATATCTGCTTGGTTAGCCTGTGGTTTAAGTAGTTCTTGGATATAGGTTGTAGAGTCTGGTCTATTAGAATCCAATGATTTATTCAGCTCTGTCAACTGTAAATAACATTGTGGATTGATTGACTGATGCTTTACACTGCACTATTTCACTTATATGGGTTAGTGGGGAGAAAACTAAGCTCTTTGTCTGGAATAAACCCCACCCTTAGGCTAGTACCTGACACTTCCACATACGGCAACAACGTGAAAAACACACTCAGAAATGTATATATTAATTATGTCAGGGTGGGATTCAAACTCGCAAACCGACGATGAAAGATCTGTGTCGGTCTGAGAGATTATCACTCTGCCAACAAAACCAGCACGGTCAAATTCATGTCTTGAAAAACACAAAACAAGACGACACAAAAGCTTCATGTTTAAGCAAGTGAATGTAATTATTACAAACCTGTATAGTTTTTAATCCACTCTCGGTAAGTACCAGCGGTAATGACGGACCAGTATGGCGAAGTAAAATACTTGTCAGAAGAGGTTCTGAGATGTCATTGGTCATCACAGCACCAGTGTGGTAATTATAGAATCTGTGAAGTCCAAAAAAAATATTATAAATATGTCAAATGTAAAAAAAACACAATATTTTGAAGAATTATATTAACAAAGAAAAAAACACAATATTTATTAGTCGAGAGTTACTTTAAAACGACCAGTTCCACTTATATTTTGGAATACACTATCAAAAAGTGATTTATTGATTTCAAGTGGAAATGATTTATCTCCACAAAATAAGATTTCTAAAAGATGGCCAGGTAAGTCTAAATACATTGAATAATAAACTCCTGGATAAATGCAATCCATTCCTATATTTAAA
Organism: Lepidochitona cinerea; assembly: GCA_963971465.1. NCBI lineage: Eukaryota > Metazoa > Mollusca > Polyplacophora > Chitonida > Tonicellidae > Lepidochitona > Lepidochitona cinerea. The sequence goes on from OZ020551.1 coordinate 7,266,681, forward strand.
AGCCAATTGAAGGAATTGATTCTGAAATATTAAAAAAAATGTTTTCTTCAAAAGTAAACAAGTTGTTAAGCAGGATTCCATCTTAACACTTACATTATTTTTCCAGGTGATACTTGCACAACACAGTCCTTATAGAGAAACCAGGTAGAGTTATCAGTTTGGACAGTCTCCATCTTGCACTTGACCTCTTTCAACTCTTGTTTACCTGGACGATATCAATATGCTATGATGTTCATATGCTTAAAAATTAATATATCCAATCAGATATTTCCAAAGTACAGCAATATGTACATGTTTCTATAGGCATTGGTTGGATAGTTCCTTTATAGTTGATTTCAATGGTGTAAGTAGTTCTCCTCATAATGGAACCCACATTTAAATAAAGTTTCAAACAGTTGTTAATTATTATATATCTATAGGTCGAAATACTGATTTATCGAAATACCAAAATATCCCCCCCCCCCAAAAAAAGAAAGAAAGAATGATAGTGTGTGTGTGTTAAGGGGGGGGGGGGGAGAGGGCTGTCAATGACCTATGACATAAACAATTATAGGCTAGTCTTAAAATATTCTGTTTACAAGCCAAGTCCTAATTTTTATCTCAATCTTTAGTTTTATCATACTTTTTGTGAATATTTACCCTTCAAGTGCTGTGAGCCTAATAATTTCTTAGTTTTTTAATGAATTCCGAGAGTAAAACGCTTGAAGTAGCTTAAAACAAGTATTGCCATTGAAATAAAAATATTTATAAAGCCAGTAACCCATACAAAAGCATGGTATTAACAAATTCAAATAGCCAGGATGTATGAGTTCATTTTAGGGTTATTTATGTTGCAGATAAAAAACTACCTCAATGTACATTCCCGAGATTTGTATCAACAGAAATCTCTTATTTAATACTTTTTAAAAAAAACAAACAAAAAAACAATTATGTAATTTTGTTTTATGCCACTTTTATAAAGGATATCAACCCCAACGTTTATATTTTCACATTTTTATGATACAAAAACTATGAACAGCTGTTAAAATGGAGACAGAAAACAAAGTAAAATTAACCTTGTCTGTCTGTTATTATACTGGCTTTCCCTTCAGATATAAGGAGAACATGTTTTCTAGTGGAATCAAATAGTTCAGTTCTTGGATTTGACTCGACCTGAAAAATAAACGTAAGCATTAACATAATACATGAACTTACAAATTATCCTATAAGATATCAACTATAACAAGCAGAATAACAAGGTACCCCAACAAATACATACTTTGAATTCAGCAGATTTGTATATCTTTCTACATCTATATAATACGAGAAACTACCAAAAACACTGCGAGAATCAAGGATTACAACGGAAAACAAAATTGAGATGATGCAGAACCTTAAAGGTTGTTTCCTTAGATTGATTGAAGTTTTACGCCACACTCAAGATTATTTCACTAATATGGCGATGTTGTGAGGTTAAGCGGGGGATTGAGGAAACCAGGCTTTTTGCCTGGAGAACACCCAACCTTTGTCGAGTACCTGGCAACACCTCCACATAAGGTGATGAAAAATCCACTCAGAAATTTTTATTTCGTCTGAGTGTGATTTTGAACTGTATCAGACTGAGGGACCAAGGCTACCCTGTTTCCTTTGTAATGGATCGGCTGATATACATTTATTGACTGAGAGGTGATAACAGTATACATGTAGGTCATACATGCTGGATATTTTCTACAAAACCCATCAGTGTGTAAATTGGATGTTGAAGATAAACATACCAGTTTGTCAATAGCTATAAAAAGTTTTCTGATACATTACTTGCACAATATTTTATGAGATATTTAGAACTATTGATTCATAGATCATTCTCAAATATGCTGAAGTATAATATAATGTTATTAATCAGCATATTCCCTATTGGCATACTGTATGGATTTTCCTCATTCCAACGCCAATCATTTAGTTTTTCGATGGCCTTCAAAGCCTCTTACTGTCGTGACGATCAGAAATTATGAAAAAAGTGTGAATTTCGGCGGAATTTGCCACTTTAAATTGGCATGAGCTGCCAAAATGTTGATATTTTCTGTTGAAATAACATATTATAATCTTTTACAGAACCTTTTACAAGAGATACTAGATTGGGGATTGCACGTAAAAGTAGTATTTTGAACTACATACATATAAAATAGATATATGCCAATCATTATTTGATGAGCTTCATACCCTCCATATATCTTGACAATCAGAGTACGTATATTAAAAAAAGTTTTGAATTTTGATAGCTCATGCCACTTTAGGTCAAAGAAAGAAGTTTACCGTATGGCCTGATAAGTGAGGTAGAATAATGTCTCTGAAGTCTAGACATTGATAGTCCTGTTGTTGATAACTATGGACGCCATCTTTTTTATACAAACTCACAGTGGGTCTATTGGCATGAGGGTGGATGACCAATCCTAGGATATCCCTACATCCTCTACAAATAGTTCACATACAGTACGATCAAACATGCAATAAGAAAAGGATATGTACATGTGTCGGAAATATATTAAATCCACTAAGAACTTAGACTAAGGTGCAAAAACAGTTCATATAAAAATCAGCAGTTTAAATTGATTGATTGATTGTTTGGTGTTTTACGTTCAAGATTATTTCACTTATATGGCGGCGCTGCCAGTTTTATTGTGGGAGGAAACCGGGCTCTATGCCTGGAGGAAACGCAACACCTTCCACTGGTAACTGGCAACCATCCCACATACAGCAGTTTAAAAGGAATATAACAGATTTTCCAGGCAGTTACATAATATTCGTATTATGAAAATCAGCCAAAGGTATAAATGTAAGTATTGACTGATGATACATATTTTAGGATACAATAGAGGTGATTTGAAGGGTTTGGGACCACCAAAATATCTGAACCAGAAAGGCAGAGGAGAGAAATGAAATACATACAACAATTGTTCATCATTTCCAAACATTGGATAATATAGCGCTATATCCTGCACTATCTAATATATAAGAGTTATTTTAGTAACAAATGAAGACTTCAGTAAAGAAAGTGTCACCTGATGGAGGCATAAATGCCCCTGGAAAGGGGAGACAACTCACAAATAGGGATATTTTTCATTACTTGCACAGGTTCACTAAACACAATCATCCCATCTGCAAAATTAAAAAAAATAGATCAGTTTTAATTGAGTCAAATTAAAATAAATAATACTCAATGATGAAAACTGGTGTTATTTTCGTATAAGTATTCTAGCCTGTCAAGGTTAAAAACCAGAAGAGGGGTGTGGGAGGAGTGTGTAGAAGTCAAACAACGCCTTACATTTACTGTACCATATTCACCTCCATTATTATTTAATTCCAAATGAGTTCCCTGATAAATTATCATCAAATAGATTTGACTCACCTCTACTGATATCTCTTTTCCAAATAACAGCAGCATTCTGTTCCGTTTGTCTCTCACACCAATACAAAGTATGTGTGTTCTCCAAAAAACAGACATTGGAGATTTCATATTTGCCCTGGGAACACAGCTTTTCTTCCAGTATCTTCTCCCACTTGTAGCTGGCCATGATAAACTGCCATACCTGTACACGACCATTTTTCTGTACCTATTCAAACAGAAAACAGCTGTGAAGGTAAATGGTACACTTTTGATCGTTAGTACATTGTAAAGCAAATACTGATATTTAATCAGTTTAAGAATTGTCTATTTAACAACTTAAGATATATGTATGTCATTTCTATCAAATAATTACCTGTTAAAACCAAAACTGACACTTTACAGTAAAAAACCTTGTTTATAACTCAAGTTTTCTCAACTTGCTCTAACTTATTCCAAATTTGTTGTATTTAACCAAGGATATTTAGTAGAAGTAAAATATATAAAAGAATTAATGTATAAATTTTTACTTATATATATTTAAACTTATAATATTTTACTTATATACACATAGCTAGTTCCAATGGTTTTGACATTGTCTGTAAATTGACTGACCGTGATAGCAGAATTGAGAGACACACAGAAGAGAACATCAACTAATGGAGGATGGAGAGATGTGAGATCCAGACACCCTAAATTACCAAACTGATAATCCTAAAACCATAGAGAAAAACATTCCTTAATGATCACAAATACAACAAACATAATTCATAAATGTTTGAATAAGGATTACATAAATAAAACCTATTTTTTTGTTTTGCATAATATTCAAGAGTTTTCTCAAACTGAGGAGTGCCTCTTTTGTGTTATTATTTAGAGGGATCCTCTCGTTGACAATTGTAGACCATCTTACCTAAATTAACTAGATATTGAATGCCTGAGAATTGACATTGTAATAAAATTGTGGAAATCATGTAGGACTAAGCACTCATCCTTCCATTTAATGAGCTTAATAGATGTCTGCTCATGCTGAATTTACTCAATAATTAAATACATTAGCTGTTTTCTCAAAGAAATTATATCTTGATTAGGAACTACTGTACAGTATTCATTAAGAATTGATCAAGGAGAGATTAGATGTAATTTCAATACCTGTGCAACACCAACCGGTTTTACGTCAAATGTTAAGAGTTTCCTCCCCTGGTCTAGAGCTATAAAGATATGTCCTCTTGAGACCCAGACTTGATGTAATGTTCCATGGCGATTGTTCGTGAACACCTCATCCAACAGCTAACAGAATACAATGTGTATTGGTTACAACAATATAAGAGTGTACTTAGAGATTTTCATATTGCACAATTTGGCATATTGGATACCTTGTCTAACAAGAGGCGATAGCCCCTTATTGGTGAGGTTCATTCACACTAGGTTTGAAATTTTTCAGCAAAGTGAAAACTTTGATTGCTTGATTGTTTTAAGCAGCACTCAAGATTATTTCATTTATATGGCGGTGTTGTCAGGTTCACTGGGGGAAAAAAGGGGCTCACTGCCTGGAGGAACCCCTGACGACTACTTGGCAACTCTTCCAGCTATGGCGACTGAGTGAAAAATCCACTCAGAATTTTTTAAATTTTTAGTTGGTCTGAGGATAACTTTTAAAATAATCATGCTTAAGGCTGCTAAATTAATCTCTGTATGTGTAGCAAAACACATTGGTAACTCAATTACCGGTAGTTCTATTCTTATCCAATGCTGGAACTTTTACCGGTTCATTCAGTCTTAATGAGAAAGTTACCTGTTTTCTGTGAATGGGCCAGGATGAAGTGACAGAACGGATAACAAGTTGACCAGTCATCTTTAACAGAACATAGCAAGTCAATAAGTAAAAATAGTCAAATGTTCACACAGTAAACCTAGATTTATTGATTGGTTGATGTTTTACGCCGCACTCATTATTACTTCACTTATACGGTTTAGTGATGGAGGAAACCCCCGACCTTCGGCGAACACCTAGCAATTCTTCCACAATTGTTATTTGGTCTGAGCGTGATTCGAACCTGTGTCACATCAATGGAAGGCCTGTGTGGGACTGAGGGACGATCACTCTAACCCACTGGACCACCGAGCACCCCAGTAAACCTAGAAGATAGCAATATACGGCACAAAATATTCTTCTTTCCAAAATTTTCCGTTAGCTGTACTGCGTGCGCCACAAAAGATTATTATTGGAATCATTTCATTGGAGGACCCTTTGTTCCAACTGGATGCTTGGAATTTATTTATTTCAAGATATCAGATTCTAAGTCTCATTTACGGGGCCCATCGGAATTGGGGAACCCCTTTACCCTAGTGAATGTTTTGAACTGGGGTCTTGTTCCCATTGGTTGTTTGCATTGTAGAACATTTGGCTCCGATTGAACGTTTTAAATTTGGGATCCCATTTCTCTTACTGGATGTTTTGACCTGGCACCCTTTGTTCTCATTTGTTGTATTTCATTGGCGTAACCATTCTTTTTATTAGATGTTTTCAGTTGGGGGAACCCCTTGTTCACACTGGATCTTTTCGATTGGGAACCTTTTGTTCTTATTGGTTGTTTTGAATTGGGATATCCAATGTTCTCATTTGATGTTTTGACTTGGGGGCATCCCTTGTTCTTATACTTATAGGATGTTTTGAATTGGTCTCCAATGCACTGGGTGTTTTGACTTGGGGGCATCTCTTGTTCTTATAGGATGCTTTGAATTTGGGGAAATCCCTTGTCTACTCTGGATGTTTTGAACTGGGGGACCCTTTGTTCTCATTTGATTTTTGAATTGGGGAACCCATTCCTCTGACAGGTTGTTTGGAATTGTGGAACTCTTGGCTCGGATTGTTTTTTTTTAAATTGGGGAACCTTTTGCTTTGGCTAGCTTATTAAATTGGGAAACCCAGAGCTCACACTGAATGTTTTAAATTGGGACCCCTTGTTCTCTCTGGATGTTTTGAATGAATGTAGATGTTTTGAATTAGAAGATCCTTTATTCTCACTAGATGTCATGAATTTGGGAACGCATTTCTCTCCCTGGATGTTACAAACTGGGAAACAATATTCTCTGACTGGATGTTTTGAGTTCAAGAACCTGGAACCCCTTGCCCTCATCGGATCGATGTTTTGAATTGGGGTGACCCCTGTACACTGGATGTTTTGAGTTGGTGTAACCCCTGTACACTGGATGTTTTGAATTGGGGTAACCCCTGTACACTGGATGTTTTGAATTGGTGTAACCCTGTACACTGGATGTTTTGAATTGGTGTAACCCCTGTACACTGGATGTTTTGAGTTGGGGTAACCCCTGTACACTGGATGTTTTGAGTTGGGGTAACCCTGTACACTGGATGTTTTGAATTGGTGTAACCCTGTACACTGGATGTTTTGAATTGGTGTAACCCTGTACACTGGATGTTTTGAATTGGGGTGACCCCTGTACACTGGATGTTTTGAATTGGTGTAACCCTGTACACTGGATGTTTTGAATTGGGGTGACCCCTGTACACTGGATGTTTTGAATTGGGGTAACCCCTGTACACTGGATGTTTTGAATTGGTGTAACCCTGTACACTGGATGTTTTGAATTGGGGTAACCCCTGTACACTGGATGTTTTGAGTTGGGGTAACCCTGTACACTGGATGTTTTGAATTGGTGTAACCCCTGTACACTGGATGTTTTGAATTGGTGTAACCCCTGTACACTGGATGTTTTGAGTTGGGGTAACCCCTGTACACTGGATGTTTTAAGTTGGGGTAACCCCTGTACACTGGATGTTTTGAGTTGGTGTAACCCCTGTACACTGGATGTTTTGAATTGGGGTAACCCCTGTACACTGGATGTTTTCAGTTGGGGTAACCCTGTACACTGGATGTTTTGAGTTTGGGTAACCCCTGTACACTGGCTGTTTTGAGTTGGGGTAACCCCTGTACACTGGATGTTTTGGGTTGGGGTAACCCCTGTACACTGGATGTTTTAAGTTGGGGTAACCCCTGTACACTGGATGTTTTGAGTTGGTGTAACCCCTGTACACTGGATGTTTTGAATTGGGGTAACCCCTGTACACTGGATGTTTTGAGTTGGGGTAACCCTGTACACTGGATGTTTTGAGTTTGGGTAACCCCTGTACACTGGCTGTTTTGAGTTGGGGTAACCCCTGTACACTGGATGTTTTGGGTTGGGGTAACCCCTGTACACTGGATGTTTTGGGTTGGGGTAACCCCTGTACACTGGATGTTTTGGGTTGGGATAACCCCTGTACACTGGATGTTTTGGGTTGGGGTAACCCCTGTACACTGGATGTTTTAAGTTGGGTAACCCCTGTACACTGGATGTTTTGGGTTGGGGTAACCCCTGTACACTGGATGTTTTAAGTTGGGGTAACCCTGTACACTGGATGTTTTGAATTGCCCAGGGTAACCCCTGTACACTGGATGTTTTGAATTGCCCAGGGTAACCCCTGTACACTGGATGTTTTGAGTTGGGGTAACCCCTACACTGGATGTTTTGAGTTGGGGTAACCCTGTACACTGGATGTTTTGGGTTGGGGTAACCCCTGTACACTGGATGTTTTGAGTTGGGGTAACTCCTGTACACTGGATGTTTTGGGTTGGGGTAACCCCTGTACACTGGATGTTTTGAGTTGGGGTAACCCCTGTACACTGGATGTTTTGGGTTGGGGTAACCCTGTACATTAGATGTTTTGAATTGGTGTAACCCCTGTACACTGGATGTTTTGAGTTGGGGTAACCCCTGTCCACTAGATCATGATGTTTTGAGTTCGGGTAACCCCAAATCGAAAGTAAACCCTGATGAATTGTCTAATCTCAAGTTGAATTAAGATGAACAGCTAAATTTCGTAATTTTAAGCAAGCCAGTAGTGTAAACAAAAAACAAACGCATATAATGCCTACCGCTGTTGATCTCTGATATCAAAGCAGAGTGAAAGAGGATTTTAAGTTGGAAGCCCGTCAAACCGTCAACACTCAACATGTCACACACCCCTACTCGCTACAACTAACACTTGTACACGCGCGATCCTTGTAAACCTCGTGTTTAACAACAACAACAGCAGGAACACCAGTAAGTTGATAGACTTATTTTCTGGATATACGTGGCGTTGATAGGTAATGTTTGTTGCTGTGTTTCCCCCGCCAAGTGCGTATCAGTAATCCTTATACCATTGTTCCAGTGCCAGATTGGGGAAAGTCGCCGATCGGTGGGTAAACCGCCGAACGACCCCGTCGATCGGTGGATAACCAGCTGATAACGTTTGGACAAAAATTCAAAAAAAATGACAATTTCCTGTCTATCTGCCATCACTTTTTTTTTTGCCAAAAACTATCCATTTCTACGACAACAGTGCATGATCCAAGTTACCTGTCTCCTTGTTTTATCATTTTAATTTTTTTATGTTTAATAATCTGATGTTCTCCATTCATAATTTTCATTAATTTATGTCATCAGAGTTCAGACGACCAGCAAAAATCAGAATGGAGATAACGAGTCGGATTTAACTTGGGCCTTGTGGAAACAAATAAAGTGCGCAATTTGAAGCATGTGTTTTAATACACCGAAATATCTATTCACATGCTTCACCTATCACAAATATTTTACATAAACTGAATTTTGAATCCACTATACAAGTTAAAACTAACAAAGTCAGCAAAAAAAACACAAATGGTTTGATAGTGAGTGCAAATCAGCAAAAATCGCAATGAAAAATCACTATTACATCTATAATCTTGATCAAAACACTCACACCCGCCGTACGTACTACGAACACAAAAAATGCTATAAGCGTCTTGTCAATCAAAAAAAGTCTGATTATTATTCCAGCCTCACCAATAAACTTCAAGAAACACAAACACACAATACAGCAAACTTTTGGAAAATTGTTAAAGAAATTGGCGGAACAACCAAGACTAATTCGAGATCAAAATGTCAAGCTGACAAAGAATCTATAGCAAATCACTTTATATCCTTGCTGGGATCCGCATGTCCAAACGACCTCTCTGAACAGACAGTATCCCAAACACAAGATTTATATCTGAATAGAAAAATAAATTGTTAAGAAATAACAAAAGTTTTAAATAACATAAAAAATAACAAGTCACCCGGGGACGACGAAATCACTAATGAGCTGCTCAAACATACACTTCCCCATCTTATTGATCATGTAACATATCTATTTAATATAATATTGTCTTCCGGTATTTATCCTGATGCATGGAAGACATCTACTATTACGCCTCTTCATAAAAAAGGAGACCAGTATATTCCAGGTAACTATAGAGGCATTGCGATCGGTAACACCTTGGGAAAACTTTTTTCCCATATATTGAATCGGCGCATCTCAACGTACCTTGAAGAGAACGATGGTCTAAGTCAATATCAGACAGGCTTCCGACCAGGACATCGCACTACAGACCATATGTTTACACTTCGAACATTGATAGATAAATATAAATCAAATAAAAAACCTCTTTATGCATGTTTTGTGGACTTCCACAAAGCTTTTGACACCGTGGATCGCCATATGCTGTTTCAAAAGCTTAATAATAAGGGAATCAATGGACAAATATTAAAACTGATAAAGTCACTTTATTCAAATCTCTCATACAAAATTAAGGTAAATGACAACATATCTGAAGAATTTCCAACATATCGTGGAGTGAAACAAGGTTGTAGCCTTTCCCCAACACTTTTTAATGTATTCATCGACGACATCTTAGAACATTTTGATAGTAGCTGTTCACCCGTTAACTTGAATAATCAATCAATATCACACCTGCTATTTGCGGATGACTTACTTCTTCTGTCTGATACACCCAAGGGCTTACAAAAATGCATAGATGGACTGTGGGAATTTTCAACTAAAAATAAACTTCAAATTAACCTTGATAAAACCAAAATTCTTATTTTCAAACAAGGACCATCTTCAATGACTGGAAGTTGGCGACTTAATAACACTGCTTTAGAACAGGTCAATCATTACGTATATTTGGGCACCCTTTTTACTAGAACAGGCCATTTTCGACAAAATAGTGAACGACTTGCCAACAAAGGTTTAAGAGCGTCGTATATGTTACTTAATAATTTACATGACAAGAATGTGGCCAAAAAAACAAGTTGCCATTTATTTAGACCCTGGTAAAACCTATTCTCCTTTTCGGATCTGAAGTCTGGGGTGTGGACAGCTTGCTTAATAAACACCCAGATACTACCCCATTCGAAAGGGTACAAATTAAATTCCACAAAAGGATATTGCAAGTAAATAAAAGCACTCACAACTGGGGAGTGCGCGCAGAAGTAGGCATATATCCCTTGCTATATGACATGGCCCATCGAGCCTCTAACTACTATGCATATCTAAATGAGCATGGCAACAGTTTGAGCTTTCATGCATTACAAGAACAGAAACGTCTGGCTCAAAAAAAAACAGGATGGCGACACAAACTCAAACTTTTTATCACCACATGCCTTAACTTACCATGCCATGGCCAAGTAATTTCAGGTAAATTAATGGTCGCACTTGATCGATATTTTCTAGATCAGTTTAAATCATCCCTAATGGACAAGGAATCGAGTAATAATAAAATGAGAACCTTTCGACAATTTAAAAAAGATATTAAATTTGAACCCTACCTAGATATGTGCAAAAATGTATCTATATGCAGATTTTTTACTAAACTTCGTTTAAGCGACCATAAACTAAAAATTGAAACAGGACGCCATCATAAACCCCCTATACCAACCAATGATCGTCTCTGTTCTGTATGTAACTTAATAGAAGATGAGTTTCACTTTGTAATGGAGTGTTCACGATACAATGACAGCAGATTAGTTTTATTTGATAAAATAAGAACGCTATTTCCAACATTTTCTTCATTGTCTGCTTTATGCAAATTTATATTTACTCTAAGTAATAAGGAGTCTGACCTTATCTATTTGATCTCAAAGTCATTGTTCTCGACTGGTCAACATAGGCCTACTTAAACTTTCTAAAATTGTTAATAATAATATTATTCATTTAATCTTTATAGACTTTAACAGTCTATTGTATGGTCATCTTTAAACGACCTTGAATATGTCTATTTGTTTAACGTTTTTTTCCTTTTTGGTTTTACATCCCAGTTTCAGTACTCTGTCGCGAAGTTAATGTGACATTTTGTACAATAAAATCTTGAATCTTGAATCTTGTAGCGTTCGCTCTGTAGTTTTCAAAAACGAACACGAGGCGTTAATGATACTGAGTCCATATCCAAATGACAGGAAGTTCAATGTTTGAGTTGGTCGCTTCCAGTGACTTCAGAAAGCCTGCTTTAACACTCCAGATTAAAATTTTAAACTTCAGCCAGTCAACGAAAACCTACCTGACATTTGTTAAATTGTTGATAGGTAGATGAACATTACAGATAAATTTAGAGAATTTTAATTGTTTCATTTTTTACTTATCGTTACATCATTAATTGTACAAAAAATCATTATCACAGCATGATAATCAATTCTTTTCTTTTTGCAGTTCTTCATTAGCATAGCCCATATTCAGAATGGAGACCGACAAAAGAAAATCTCATCGGAAAAAGCAAAGTGGTCCAAAAGCTGATAAGAAGAAAATTAAAGAGAAACATGAACAAGATTTAACAGCTAAGCAAAGGAATCCCAAAGCATTTGCTGTTCAGTCTGTGAAGAAAACAGCTAAACTTGTTCAAAGGTTAGTTTTGTCAAGCCTGCTTCATATGCCAGTAAAATACAAAAGTCTAAAATCTTTTGTACATGATGTATGCATATGTATTAAATGGAACGAAATGTTATCTATTTTCGAGGCTTTACTTTTTTAAAGAGTATTATAACGAGATTAACATTCTGCTAACCAATGTGCATTTTTCTTGTTTGTAGAACCCTTGATATAAAAACCAAAAAGCACCATATTCCACTGATTGATCGCACTCCTGTGGAACCTCCTCCAGTTGTTGTTGCAATCGTTGGACCACCTAAAGTTGGAAAGTCTACCCTTCTCCAGTGTGTTGTGAAGAACTTCACCAAACAGAAGTTATCTAATCCACAGGGTCCAGTGACAGTTGTTTCTGGTAAGTAGACTTGAGGCAAAAATTAGATTTCTGGAAAAGTATTAAAACGTAGGCTGAAAGTAATATTTGAATTTCTGAAGAATTTTGTAACCTGGATATATCGTCAAGATTATTACACTACATTCATGTTTTCTCTATAACAAAAGTCTTCTAAAATATTTTTTTCAGGAAAGCATCGAAGACTGACCATTATTGAATGCAACAATGATATCAACTCTATGATAGATGTGGCTAAAGTAGCTGATTTGGTAAGCATTATTTAACTATGGAAAAAATGGGTTAACTGTCTAACTGTGATGTTTCATGGTTGAAATGTTATTTACCTTAGCTGATGATGGACCCTATTCTCTGAGTATTAATTGCAATACCCAAGGCTGCTTCACCATCTTGAGTCGAGACACGGTCAACAGTTAAACATGACCCAGAAGACACTTGTATTTCTGTTTGAAAAACCAATATGAATGACATATATTACATGTACCAACTACATCTAATAGTTATCAGTTGATGAAGAATAAAACATGCCTTTTTTCTACAAGGTGACAAGTTCACATTTAACTGGGTATCAAATATTCCGACCGCATTATCAGGGTTGCCTGGAATCCCCCCCCCCCCCCCCACACACACACCCACCGACCTGAACAGGAAACACCTTAATTAATTAAAATCTGATCAATATTGCAATTTTTGTGAAGTTATTATTACTAGTGTTAAAGATGTGACACAGCTAAACATTGGTGAGTGTTTTGTTTTTTACATAATATACATTCCAGGTTCTGCTGCTTGTTGATGCTAGTTTTGGATTTGAAATGGAGATTTTTGAGTTCCTCAACATTTGCCAAGTACATGGATTTCCAAGAATTATGGGTGTTCTGACACATCTAGACTCCTTTAAAGACAACAAACGATTAAAAAAGACCAAAAAACGACTCAAGCATCGTTTCTGGACTGAAGTCTATCAGGTTGGTACATGTTGTATGTTATTATTGTTTTTTAAGAATTTTAGTCAAATAATCTATTAGTTATGCATTTATCAAGTTGGTTCCCAAGGATCAAGTAAAGCTTTCCATCCGTTAGTTGGGGGTTTCAATTCCACTGAGTCTAAAAAATTGGAAAGATGATTCTAACAGTATGTGGAATTATGCTAAATATCTTCTAAAACACCCTCTTTATCATGTCTTCATCCTACTCTGTTACCATATAAATAGAATAATGATAAACCTGAACCAGTATATTTTACTCACTTATAAAATGACTGTTTCTTATTTTTGAAAGGGGGCCAAGCTATTTTATCTCTCGGGTATGGTCAATGGAGAATATCAGAAACGAGAAGTTCACAATTTGTGTCGCTTCATCTCTGTGATGAAATTCAGGCCGTTGCTATGGCGACAAAACCATCCCTATGTTCTGGCTGACAGGTACCACATTTATATGAAATAAGTTTATCTCTCTTGTGATTCCTACATGATTATACTTCTGCATTTCATGTCTTGTGCCAACTTTTTTAGCCAACCTTCCCCCATTCTGTCAGAAATATTTATATTGACTATATTGCTTGTTTTCTAAAGTGCTATTCTACTCATATGATTATTTCTGGGAGCACTTTCCTGGGAATGGAGAAGATCAAGCTATTGTGATTTATTTTGTTTCAGATTAGAAGATTTAACAGACCCTGGTCTTCTGAGTAGAAAGCCAAAGGCTGACAGGAACATCTCATTGTATGGATACGTTAGGGGAACCCATTTTAAAAACCAGTCCAATATTCACATACCAGGTATATTATTACACTTTATACACTTGACATGTAGGTACGTTGTTAAAATTTATAAAGTGATAGCAGTGGTCGAAATGACGCCTGTTTGCCTGTCACCGACAAGTCCTTTTTAAAAGCGACAACTAAATTTGAATGCTACCTGTCGCTGCGACAAGTTACTTTAAGGTCGGTAAAATAGCCCCCCCCCCCCCCATCTGTTTTGGGTCAATTATATATTTTTTTAAAACAATTATATGAATACTGACAGTGACAGTTCATGTTACGTCTGCCCTCTGACATCTTATTGATCATGTGTTCACGAAGTCATTGTGAGGCCAAGTGAGAACTGAAAGGTCCTTTTCATGATGATGTTGTTTGGAAATCGGTCACTCAAAACCCCTTAAGGTGCTCATGCCTTCTGTCTGATATCGGAATAGTAGTTTTAAAAAAGCATTTCGACCCCTGGATAGTATCTCAGTCTGACACAGACTGGGTTTCGGGTTCAAATGCCACACAGTCCAAGAAAAAATTAAAAATTTTGTGAAAGTTTTTACTTGATGGCTGCCACAAAGTCCGCCGTTTTCTCCAGGCAAAGAGTCCAGTTTTCTCCCCCACTAAACCTGACAACGCCCCCATATGTGAAATAATATTGAGTTCAGCACAAAACATCAATCAATCAATATATGATACATCATTTTATTTTCACTGTATTTGACATGTGTATTGGCTTTGTCTAGGTTGTGGGGATTACAGAGTTCATGATGTACAATATCTCCCTGATCCCTGCCCTACCCCTGACAGTCAGAAGAAAAGACGATCTTTAAATGAAAAAGAACGAATGATTTATGCCCCAATGTCAGGTGTTGGTGGTGTGGTGTATGACAAAGATGCTGTTTACATTGATCTAGGGGGCAGTCACTCACACAAACAGGTTAAATCGGTTAGTGTGTCTACTTGACCAATTTGGTTTTAAAAATCTCATTTATTATTAATTGAATTTAGATTATTTAATTTGACATTTACAACATTTTTATGGCAATTCAAGAAGCAGGTGCTTTTTATACAAAGCTTTATTTTATTTAAACGAACTATATCATTTATCAAATATTTCAGGATAATCAACCAATCAATGGGCTTGTTTCAAGTTTGATGGGTTTGCAACAACCAATAGATGACAGGATGACAAATACTTCTGTTTCCCTATTTGCTGACACCGCACCATTAACTGATCTGTAAGTCAGATATTATTTTTAAAACCCATATTTTTGGATTTTTTAAAGGGGCATGAGCTGCCAAAATGTTGATATTTTGACGTTAAAACAGAATGTTGAAATTATTGGCTATTTTTCTCAAGACATATAATTCAGAAGCTTGTTAGTGCTTCTAGTCTCGAGAATGTACGATAAAGTATTGTTTTGAACTAACTTTGGCTTAGATTGAATGAATGGTCGTCCTGGTTATTTAAATTTTGTTTACATTTCAAACACGTTTTCGGTTGGAACAGGCCACATACTGTATGGATTGTCCTCATTCCAACGCCGATCATTTAGTTTTTCGATGGCCTTCAAAGCCTCTTACTGTCGGGACGATCAGAAATTATGAAAAAAGTGTGAATTTTGGCAGCTCATGCCCCTTTAAATATATTAAACATTCAAGTTCTGTGTTGATATTTAGTTGTGTTAAAATTGTGCTCCTTATGTCTTTATTAGTTGTACAATCATTTTTATTTGTGTCTGCAATAATAGAAATTTGATTTTTCTCATTAGCCCTGAAGAAGAAACAGGACCAAAACAGTCTAGTGATGATGATGATTCTGATGATGATGATAGTTATGATGATGATGATGATGATATTGAGGGAGATAAATCTGGTGATGATGATGATACAGGAAATGATGAAGCTACAAATAAAAATAGCAAGGTCAGTGTGAGCTGAAATTATTTAAGTGCCTGGATAAAATATTCTGTTATTGTTTAATTTACATTATCAGACCCTTTAAAATGTTTTCTAATGTAAAACACACTAGCACAGGGAATATTTTTTAAACTAAAATAACCATGGAGGGGAGGTCATGTTAGAAATACCTAAGCTAAAGGACAAGACATTATTTGATGGGCAGCTCATCTCTGTTTATTATATAATGATTGAGATCCTACAATGTATGTAAATCACTTCGTCAGTAATTCTTGACATATTGTGTTTTAGGAAATGAATGACGAGCCCTTGTCAAAGAAGACCAAGGTAGTCTCATTTGTATTTTTACCTCTCTTTTTATGACTCGTTAATCACCTGTGTAAAGTCTTTCAAACACACCTGTATGTCAGGTACCCACCAGAGGTCACACATTTTCTTGGAATCTGGTTTTTACCCTATTAAACCGGACGATGTCACCATATAAGTGGAATAATAGTGAATGTGGCATAAAACATCAATCAAACTCCTGTCTTTTAACTACATCTTAAATAAGGGCACTAAACATCATAACATATATTTTATGTTTTTAATGCAGGTTTACTCAACATTTGTTCTTAAATCATATGTTATGTTTTTTCTTTGCAATGTACGTCTTCTAGACTTAGTTGTCAAGTCCTGTATTGAACCAATTATCTCGTTTCAAATTTTGTAAAATAAAGAGATCAGTTTGAGAAGTCAAAATTTATCTCAATAAATGCCTGTTGCTCTATTCAACTGTTTCTGGATAGATGTCAAATTGTTTAGACTGTTTTCAAACTGTTTCAGAAGTCTGGTGGTTTACATAAAGTACAATTTGCTGACAGTGATGATGACTTGGAAACAGAGGGAGATGTTCAGTCTCCATCAATTTCTTCAAATACAAGAGAAAGAAAAAGTCTGAAAAATAAAAAAGAATCCTGCGACAATGATAAAGCTCCTACTAGGAAGCTGGACAAGAAAACTGAACAAAAGTTCAGGATAAAGGCGGAAAGAAAAGGTTTAGATACAGGTAGCAGTGATGATAGTGATGCAGAGGATAGTGAAAATGATGATGAAGATGATAATGAGGAAAATAATGAGACAGTTAATAAGATGGATGTGTCTGATAATGATGATAGCCAAAGCTGTGATAATGAAACTGACGATAATGAAAGTGATGATAATGAAACGGATGATAATGAAAGTGGAGATGATGAAAGTGATGATAATGAAAGTGGAGATGATGATAGTGACGATAATGAAAGTGAAGATGATATTGATGATAGTGACGATAATGAAAATGATCCTGAAATTGATGATCATCACAAAAAAGAGAACAATGACAATGATTCTAATATAACTGACAATCGCCAAGTTAACATAGACTATTCTCCAGATTATGACAGTGAAAATGAAATAGAATTTCAGTCTGATGCTCAAGATGGTTCCAAGATGACAGATGACGAACAATCAGGTTTGAAATCATTGGCTTTATTTTTTTTATTGTATTTTCACAGAACTGTTATTATACTGCTTGTTTTTTTATCAGACAGGTCTGAGATTTATACATAAATATATTATCTAATTTAAACACATTTTCACAAGGGATACCTTCTGGTCTAATGTAATTATTAGGAGTTATCAATAGATATATTCAAATTTATTTAATAATATGTTTGTTGATTTAGTATTGTTGATGATTGAATTGTTGATGTAATTAACATAGTTTTGATCCTGAATCAAGCTGTAATGTTTTCTATAACACATTTATACTATCGATTTTCATCATCAATTAATTCCTCTGAATTAGTTTTGTGATCAATTTTGAGAATCCAATATAAGTTATTGTTTTATATGATGTGTTGGATTTCCTCGTTTTGTAGGCCAGCTACAATGGAAGTCCAACATGATGGAGAAAGCAGCAGAAAGCTTTAGACGTAGACAATCAGAGAGAATAAACTACAGGAAATTGGTTTATGGAGAAGGTTGGTGGCACATTGTTCCATCAGACATCAAATATTATTTTATTAGATATAAAACAAACCAGATTTGCTACTTGACAAACTATACTCTAAATGAGCCCCATATATCATCTGTACTTACACTTGTTATGCTATTATATCTATCATACTTCATATATGTTTTAGAGGAAGACATTCAAGATGAAGATGAAGCACTTAATGAGTTAGGTGGACTCTTCACTGTCTTGAGGAAGAAAAGTGAGACAAGTCGAGTCAATCGAACAGCTCGAGATGGATTAGACTGTTCCAAACCTCCAAGTGAACGAACTGCTTTTGCAGACATAGAAGAGGTAAAGTCAGATTTCCATGAGATCACTTTATAAGTTCCTCCAATGGTTAAATAGTAAATCCATAAATCCCAAAACCAATGGGTTGCTGCTTCATGTCATGAAAAGTTGTTTAGGCTTGGACCTCATCTCCTATGAACAACGGGCGCGGCGTAAAACACCAAACAATCAATCAACCTACATGTATGAACAACCATGTACATTTGTGTAATGTTTGGTAAATACCGAGAGAAGGCCAGAGGATTATTCCACCAAAAGTTCCCTCTCTCCTGTCTCTCCTCTAGCTATATACAGAAAAAGAATGTTAGCTTTAATAAAGTATTGTTTTAGTTCAATTTCCTCGCTCAGGTAACCTGACAAAGACGACATATTAGGGAAACAATCCTAAATTTAAGCATAAAACACACATGAATCAATCTGTAATTGTGTGCAACTCTTTTTGACGAAGCTTGACTTAGTTAATTATCAGTACTAACTTTGTAAACTCTCTTCTAACCTTGTCTGTTTGTCTTTTTTCTAGTTGATTGAGAGTATTCAAGATTGTTTTGTAACTGGTAAATGGGACAAGTCAGAAGATGCTGAAACTCTACTAAAGCAAGACGGTATGTCAAAGTTAGTCACTGTGTACAAATTAATTCATATAAAATAAATATTTATTTCATTTGTTCATTGTGTAGCCTTCTGTGAAAGCCACATGCATGTTTTAGTAGAGTTAAATTTGGAACAATCTATCAACCCGTGTGTTTTAACACAATAATTAATCTAGAGTTAAATCTATTGCATTAAAGTTTAGATTTGCTGCATTTAGTTTTGAACAAGGGCACATTTCATTATTCTTGTTGACGTCTTTTCATGCATTATTTTTAAATGAACCCTATGATTGTACATTTTTCCATTTCACTGCAGATGAATTATTTGGAGATTTTGAAGATTTAGAAACGGGGGAGAATTTTCAGGCTGATAGTGATAGTCAATCAGAAGAAGATGAGCCAATGAAAGGTAAAATAAGATCAGAATCCCAGTGTACATGTAGGTAGGCCTAGTGCTTGTTATATCATTACCCATAAACTGCATGTTTTTGTTGGTTTGGAATATGGTGACATTACAGGACTGACTCGATCAAACATTCTATTATTGTCACATGGTGCAGCACCTTTTCTTTGATCGTTTGCTGATAATGATACTAGTTGAAGGTTCTAATAGCACTTACGTAGTTTGCTTAATACCGTGATATCACTGCAGTCTCTTTCTTCGGGACTTTCCAATTATGCAAAGAGGAGACAATAGATTCAAGAAGTCAGGTGGTCTTTGTACCTGAACACAAGGACACAAGCTAGACATGTAGATTTGCTCAACGGAATCCAAGACAGATGAAAAGCCATAGTCAGAACTTGGTGGCTTAATTGAAAATATTAAATATATTGATTGATTCATGTTTTACACTCCACTCAACTATTTCTCTTGTGTGATGGCGCTGCCAGATCAAGTGGAGGAGAAAACCGGGCTTTGCCTTTGCCTCCACAGAGTACCTGGCAATTCTTGCACCTTAAAGTGGCATGAGCTGTCAAAATTCACACTTTTTTCACAATTTCTGATCGTCACGACAGTAAGAGACTTTGATGGCCATCAAAAAACTAAGTTATTAGCGTTTGAATAAGGAAAATCCATACAGTATGTGGCCTATACAAACCGGAATAGTGTTCGAAAAGTAAACAAAATTTAAATAACCGGGACGACCATTCATTCATTCTTAGCTGACGTTAGTTCAAAACAATACTTTATCGTACATTCTCGAGACTAGAAGCACTAAAAAGCTTCTGAATTATACGTTTAGAGAAAAATAGCCCATAATTTCAACATTTTGTTTTTACGTCAAAATATCAACATTTTGGCAGCTCATGCCACTTTAAGCAATCAAG
Organism: Lepidochitona cinerea; assembly: GCA_963971465.1. NCBI lineage: Eukaryota > Metazoa > Mollusca > Polyplacophora > Chitonida > Tonicellidae > Lepidochitona > Lepidochitona cinerea. Next base: position 7,287,073 of record OZ020551.1, read on the forward strand.
TAAAACATCCATTTAGAAATTTGTCTTTGGACTGCTAGGCATTTGAACCCACACCTGATGTATGGAAGGCCTCTGTCAGACTGAGAGACTATCACTCTGCTGACCAGCCCACGAAGGTATTCAAAAATACCAAAGCCTATTATAAAGAGGATACACATGACAAAGCAGATCATACATGCGTGTGGTCTATCACGTCCCAAAACATGAAGGACTGACCAATGAAACATGTTTGTTTTTTCATAAGATCCAATTATTTAGTATGAAGTATGTTCACTTGATTTATAGGTCAGTTTTGTTAATCCTTCTCATGTACATGTTTCAGTAGAAGGAGAGGATGAAGAAAGGGTTAAGAAGAAGGCTGAGATGACAGCAGCTGAGCGGAGAGAAAGAAAAAAACGGAAAATAAAAGAGAGATTTGATAATGAATATGATCTTAAAGACGATGATGATTTCTATGAAGGATGGAAGGCGGAGGCTGAGGAACAAGCCAAGGTAATTACATCACACACTCCTCATTTACACAAGGTAATTATATCACACTCCTCATTTACACAAGGTAATTATATCACACTCCTCATTTACACAAGGTAATTATATCACACTCCTCATTTACACAAGGTAATTATATCACACTCCTCATTTACACAAGGTAATTATATCACACTCCTCATTTACACAAATGTAATTATATCACCCACTCTATATTTACACAAATGTAATTACATCACCCACTCTATATTTACACATAATGACAAAGGTAATTACATCACCCACTCCTCATTTACACAAATGTAATTATATCACCCACTCTATATTTACACAAATGTAATTACATCACCCACTCTTCATTTACACAAATGTAATTATATCACCCAGTCTATATTTACACAAATGTTATTACATCACCCACTCTTCATTTACACAAATGTAATTATATCACCCAGTCTATATTTACACAAGGTAATTATATCACACTCCTCATTTACACAAGGTAATTATATCACCCACTCTTTATTTACACAAAGGTAATTACATCACCCACTCTTCATTTACACAAATGTAATTATATCACCCACTCTATATTTACACAAATGTAATTACATCACCCACTCTTCATTTACACAAATGTAATTATATCACCCAGTCTATATTTACACAAGGTAATTATATCACACTCCTCATTTACACAAGGTAATTATATCACCCACTCTTTATTTACACAAAGGTAATTACATCACACACTCTTCATTTACACAAATGTAATTATATCACCCACTCTATATTTACACAAATGTAATTACATCACCCACTCTTCATTTACACAAATGTAATTATATCACCCACTCTATATTTACACAAATGTAATTACATCACCCACTCTTCATTTACACAAATGTAATTATATCACCCAGTCTATATTTACACAAGGTAATTATATCACACTCCTCATTTACACAAGGTAATTATATCACCCACTCTTTATTTACACAAAGGTAATTACATCACACACTCTTCATTTACACAAGGTAATTACATCACCCACTCTTCATTTACACAAGGTAATTATATCACACTCCTCATTTACACAAGGTAATTATATCACCCACTCTTTATTTACACAAAGGTAATTACATCACACACTCTTCATTTACACAAGGTAATTACATCACCCACTCTTTATTTACACAAGGTAATTACATCACCCACTCTTCATTTACACAAGGTAATTACATCACACACTCTTTATTTACACATAGTGACAAATGTAATTACATCACACACTCTTCATTTACACAAAGGTAATTATATCACCCACTCTTTATTTACACAAAGGTAATTACATCACACACTCTTCATTTACACAAGGTAATTACATCACCCACTCTTTATTTACACAAGGTAATTACATCACACACTCTTTATTTACACATAGTGACAAATGTAATTACATCACACACTCTTCATTTACACAAAGGTAATTATATCACCCACTCTTTATTTACACATAGTGACAAAGGTAATTACACAACAAAACATGAACAATTTCAAAAACAAATGATTACAAAATTTTGCAATTCAATTAAAAACATTTCATTATTTTAGTTAAATCGCGAAGAGTTTGAGAAGTTACCTGAAGAGTTACGTGTCCAATATGAAGGTTTTCGTCCTGGGATGTATGTGCGAGTAGAGGTACAGAATGTCCCATGTGAACTGGTGACCCACTTTGATGCTTCTTATCCCCTCATTCTTGGAGGTTTACAGAATGTGGAGAGGAATGTGGGATATGTACAGGTAACTCAGTAATTACAGAATGTGGAGAGGAATGTGGGATATGTACAGGTAACTCAGTAATTACAGAATGTGGAGAGGAATGTGGGATATGTACAGGTAACTCAGTAATTACAGAATGTGGAGAGGAATGTGGGATATGTACAGGTAAATCAGTAATTACAGAATGTGGAGAGGAATGTGGGATATGTACAAGTAACTCAGTAATTACAGAATGTGGAGAGGAATGTGGGATATGTACAGGTAACTCAGTAATTACAGATTGTGGAGAGGAATGTGGGATATGTACAGGTAACTCAGTAATTACAGAATGTGGAGAGGAATGTGGGATATGTACAGGTAACTCAGTAATTACAGAATGTGGAGAGGAATGTGGGATATGTACAGGTAACTCAGTAATTACAGAATGTGGAGAGGAATGTGGGATATGTACAGGTAACTCAGTAATTGCAGAATGTGGAGAGGAATGTGGGATATGTACAGGTAACTCAGTAATTACAGAATGTGGGATATGTACAGGTAACTCAGTAATTACAGAATGTGGGATATGTACAGGTAACTCAGTAATTACAGAATGTGGGATATGTACAGGTAACTCAGTAATTACAGAATGTGGAGAGGAATGTGGGATATGTACAGGTAACTCAGTAATTACAGAATGTGGAGAGGAATGTGGGATATGTACAGGTAACTCAGTAATTACAGAATGTGGGATATGTACAGGTAACTCAGTAATTACAGAATGTGGAGAGGAATGTGGGATATGTACAGGTAAATCAGTAATTACAGAATGTGGAGAGGAATGTGGGATATGCACAGGTAACTCAGTAATTACAGAATGTGGAGAGGAATGTGGGATATGTACAGGTAACTCAGTAATTACAGAATGTGGAGAGGAATGTGGGATATGTACAGGTAACTCAGTAATTACAGAATGTGGAGAGGAATGTGGGATATGTACAGGTAACTCAGTAATTACAGAATGTGGAGAGGAATGTGGGATATGTACAGGTAAATCAGTAATTACAGAATGTGGAGTGGGATATGTACAGGTAACTCAGTAATTACAGAATGTGGAGAGGAATGTGGGATATGTACAGGTAAATCAGTAATTACATCACTGATAGATCATTGTCTTCTTTACAAGCAATAGTTTGTTTTATACCACTGTAATTTTCATCTTTCTAAATGACACCATTCTAAATATATGTTCACATCTACATTGTTTTGAAATCAACTTTTTTTTTCAAGATGGTATTTCAATACATGGGTGATTTTGTTCAGTGTAACAATTGAAGAAGTTTATCATGTTTCTTGGTTTTATAGGTTCGTTTAAAAAAACATCGTTGGCACAAGAAAATTCTCAAGACGAGAAATCCTCTGATATTTTCTTTGGGATGGCGTCGGTTTCAAAGTATTCCGTTATACTCAATTCAAGATCATAACATGAGAAATCGTCTACTGAAATATACACCAGAACATCTTCATTGTCATGCCTCATTCTATGGTGGGTATTCATACAGCAGTTTTATTTAATTTCTTCATTGTAAAGAGTATTGTCTCAGCAAATATATTTATACGTGTATGTTATAAAATTCAAGAGCTCTTGTAAGGTTTTTCACTTGATTGCCTTGTGTGGGATAGTTGCCAGATACTCACATTTCCCCCTACTTAAATCCTCCAGTGTCAATATAGATGAAATTATCTTTGGTGCAGAGCAAAACAGCAATCCATAATGTCCTGCCCTATTTTATGACAAAATATTTTGTTTGTCTTTTGCAATAGTTCTTATAGTCTAGAAGTTGTTCCCACTGCATTATAACTATTCAGCTTTAAGGATGTCTATGTTTTATCCCCCAGGTCCCATCACACCACAAGGAACTGGTTTATTAGCTATAGAAAGTCTTGCTGAAGTCAAGGTATGTATGTCTCTGTTTACATTCCTGGAATGGCAATACATTTAAAATATTACATTTCTTTATTCAGTTAGATTTCGTTACCCCATAAGATGTTGCAATAATCTTTTATGTGGCATGAAGAAACTAACAACCAGTTAAACATCTGCATTTATTAAATTTTGTGTTGCTGTAGGCTGGATTTCGTATAGCTGCTACTGGTGTTGTTCTGGAACTTGATAAATCAGTACCTATTGTGAAGAAGTTAAAACTCACCGGAGAACCTCTCAAAATCTTCAAGAAAACAGCTTTTGTTAAGGTATTCTACTTATTAATTTGTCATTTTTATATGGGATATAGCGATCAGCTTGTCTGTAATCATTTTTTGGCATCGCATCGTCTCCCAGGGTTTTCATAAATTTTTTTCGAAACTTGGTGGACATGTTGAATATCATGCGAGGATCTGCTTCTTCTATTCTGGTTAAGCTGGTTTCATTATTTTCAGAGTTACAGCCCTTTTCCGACAGTATACAAAGACAATAGGTGCTTGTCATCACATCTTCTCCCAAGTTTTGTATCGAATTTTTGTCTCGGTGGACATTCTGGATATTATGCGATCTACGCTGGTTTTGCTATTTTCAGAGTTACTGCCCTTTTCCGACTGTACAGGAAGAGTTTAATTAACTAGTGTCTTTTAGAAAGTGTGTATAACAGTATTCACGATTACACTTTCTTGAAAATATGGTAGAAATTGCTCTACCGATTTTTGGGTTCGATTCCCGTTTCGAGCGTCACCCAAAAATCGGTAGAGGAATTTCTACCATATTTTCAAGAAACTGTAATCCCAAAATAACGAGAATACTGTACAGGAAGACATAAACAATAGGTGATTGTTTCTGATGACATACATGTACAGTGTTTCAGGGCATTGTTACCTTCCAGAAAGCTGTGCCTGTTGTGTTTTCTTGATTCCACCTGATTCAGGTTTCTTAATGCATTTCCTCCTACATATTGCATTGAATATTGTTGAAACTTGGTGAGGATGGTTGTTATCAAGTGAGGATGTGGATATCCTGTATTGAAATGAACTTAAATGTCTGTTCTTAGTATACTTCCACAATCTTATGTGGGGCCGGGGGAATACGTCACTCTTTGATGACTCTTGTTTGTAACTAACAGGTGTTTGTGGAACGCTAGTATTGTCTGACTTGACATTTTCATACGAGGATGTAGCTTTGCACACTTTCAACATAAACCCATTTATCTTCTTTTTGCAGGGAATGTTCAATTCTCGATTAGAAGTGGCCAAGTTTGAAGGAGCTAGTATACGCACAGTCAGTGGTATTAGAGGGCAGATTAAAAAAGCTCTGTCTACGCCCGAGGGGGCGTTTCGGGCTACATTTGAAGACAGAATTCTTATGAGTGGTAAGAAACTCATTATTTTATTAATTTTCATCTTATGATAATCAATGCAGTGCTTTGCATACATGTAGCTAGCTTTGTAAATATTATTAGTTATATGAATTCTTTGTGTCGATATAAGCATAAATATTTGATGTCTTATTAATTTTTCGAGGTGAAGTCGAGTAAAAATATTAGGGTCATTCAGCAAATATCTACCAGTACAGTCCCACAAGATGTCACCTAGTGAGATTTTTATTTACATATAAGCAGTTTATGTAGCGTTTTGATATGTACAGCATAGGATTGAGTAGGGTAGGCTTCCTGATATTGGACTCTGATAATCGAGTTATTATTCATGTTCAGCAAGGTAAAAACATAAGATTCGCTTTGCATGATAGCTTAACTTAGGGTATATGTGAAAATTAAGACAGTGTTATATGGACTAACATTCTATGTTTCTCTCAGATACTAGTAGCTTTTTAACTAGAATTCCACATTTCTCCTATACACCAACAATTGAAAATCATCCTGGTTTTATTTTCATACATTTTCAGACATTGTGTTTGTACGAACATGGTTTAATGTGGAGGTACCTCAATTATACAATCCTGTGACCACATTACTGCTGCCTCCAGAGGAAAAGGCTCGCTGGGTGGGAATGAAAACTGTGGGGCAGTTGAGACGAGAAAGAGACATGAAAGGACCATTAAATACAGACTCCCTCTATAAGGTTAGGCATCATTTATATCTCCATCCTATCATTATATTAGCCCACTAAGCCAAACTCTTTTTTTTAATCTGAAGAATGAAGTATTTATGGACTTTGTACAATGTGTTTTACATATTTTATCTACATGTATATTCATTTGAAAGAGAATAATTTTTGTAACTGATTTTATTGAAAGTATTTTTGACATAATGTTTGTTTTTCCCTATAATCAGCCTGTGACGAGAATTAACCGGGCCCCTTCAGCGTTGGTAATACCCAGGAAGTTACAGAAGGATTTACCTTTTACTGACACCCCCAAGACGAAGCAGCAGAAATCTGACCCGTTTAAACGAGTCAGTGTCATCAGAGAACCAAAAGAAGCAAAGGTTAGTCTCACAGTGTCTCAATCACTTACAATGTAGCTGTCTCATTAACCCTCCTCATTCTTAGCCATTTCACTAATAATAGTTTATAACCAAATCAGATGATACACGATGTCCTATAAATATGTACCCCTGTTGCTTTTGGGGAGTAATTGAGAGAAGATTTCAATGTCAATTTGAACATTATTTCAGTCTTATGGCAACAATTGCTTTTTGGCTGGCCATAGAAATGGAATAATCTTGATGGCGTCATTATAAGCTTCTATCAATTAGTCTTAATATGTGGGTTGATTCAGCAATGATTCTTTTGGTTCTTGTGTATCTAATCCACCAAATTTGTTTGAATCTGGTAAGATTAGGAATTAATGAGGGGTTTCTATCTTGCATAGATTAATGTGTATGGCCCCATTGCTGTAATTCTAGTTTATTAGTGGACATTTTGCTGGTACTTCCGACTGACTTTTATTACATATATCTGTTTAAGGTTGCCAAGATGATGAGTATGTTACAAGCTTTACATGAACATAAAAATAAGAAAGTTCGGGTTGCAATGAGACTAAGAGCCAGTAAACACCAAAAAGAAACTGAGAAAATCGACCAAAAAAGGATGCAAAAACAGAAGGAAGTCAAGAAAGAAATCTATCGTGTTCTGGGACAAATTGAGAAAAAGAAAAATAGAAACAATAGAAACTGAATCTGTATATTTAAGAGAACCTGAATTTTGTATGTCATGGTAAAATAATGCTTTTGTTTCGGTTTTCAATTTTTATGATTGAAACGATCAAAATCTTTTGTTAAAATAACAAAATACACATCGTCAAATTATGTATTCTTAGTTGTTGTTTGTCTAATTGTAAAACTAAGATCTGGGAGTTTCAATCTTGAATCCAAGGCCATTCTAAAACAGTTGTTTAAAACATTAAAAAAGGCCAACCGGACGGGCAGCCCATCTCCTCTCTTTACCAACTCTCACACAAAGGGCAATGGAGGGAAACCCCACTCGGAAAGTTTTTAAATTTTCCTGAACTGTTCAAGGAAGTGAGGGAATACTCTGAAATGCATGAATAAATCAATCATGATCTCGTGCCATTCTACTCAACAAATGGCAGTAGGATCAATCACTATTTGTGAATAAACATCTCATTTTGGGTCATAATGGAGGCGTGGCAGGTCAAACATGTGCCTATATGGATATTGGATGCTCAATCCCAGGTTAATGGAGAAATGTTCTTTGAGGCAATATCTTTTTCACAAGATTGGAATACGTTTGGGTATTTGCTAAATCAAACACCCATATGAACTGTTCGATCATGCATTTAGAAGGCCTTTCTGTATTTTTCCCAGACAATATAAGTTAGGAACTTTCTATTTTTACCAAAATTTAAAAGTTTGGACGTCACTTTGTATTTTTAATTTGAATTTGAATTGTTAGGTTCCAGTAACGTAAACAAACCAATCTGCCCCCTATTGGCAATTTTATGTTTCAGTCGAGTGAGTGAACTAACGGCACAGTGTAATTTTACGTAGGCCTATTTATCTGAGAAATACAGACTGACGATCGGTTAACAGCGACTGTTTAAGTTTAGTGGTATTAGTCGTAGTAAGCTCATGTAAATTGATTTTCTTAGCAAATTTAAACAGGCTACGGCGGCAAGTGGGCCTTTAATATAAGGGGCATAACTCTTGAAAAAAAAAATACTATCATGCCGATTTTCTATAGCTTTCCTGCGCTTGGTGTATCAAAGTCTAAAAGTCATGAGTAAGACTTTTTTTCAAAGACAGTGTATACACCCAAGAACATTCACCCATATGTTCCTTATGGAGGAGGCTCTGTTATGGTTTGGGGGTGCATCTCTCAGGACTGAAAACAGGTCACTATACAAGGAAATCTCACAGGTGACCGGTACATTCAGGAGGTCCTGCAACCAGTTGTCGTGCCTCATTTTGAGAACCACCCGTTAGCATCTTTTTATTTTGTTAAAATAAACTTTTGATTGGGCTAACGATATCCTGAATAAATTGTATAGCCTATTACCATTAATGGTGATTTCTTATTGCCAGAATTTTGCCCTTATGATCACAATCGTTTCTGCAATATCAGTTTGACAACAATCTCCCTACACCAATGATTTTATCGGTCAATGCAGACTTTCCAGTGGGTGCTTAACTTTTTTCTTTGTGTATATTAACGAGGTACCTGTAGGCATTAGAATTAGTGTCTGGACCTGAAGAGATAGTAGGTAAAAAGCAAAGAATTATCTTTTGATTAATAATCTTTAGTCAACTATAGAAACCGATAGGGGCCATCTCGAGATCTCTCCTTTCCTATCCTAGCACGAGGTCACCAAGCAACAAAGCCAGATCGCGAGGCAAGACCAAGAGATCATTTGCGGTGGCAAGATTGCGAAATAGATAAGCCATAGTTAATCTCGGAGGGCACAGTAAAGGTAGACTTTCTTAATGCAACAAGAGAAATCTCAAATGTTGTCCATGAACAGCTGCGTGGGGCCATTTCAGACATAGTTCGAAAGACGGCAATAACAGAAGCATTTCTAGCCCTGTATACCCTCAATTCGCATTGCACGGCTTACAATGTAGTTATTTGGCAAGTTCCAGAATCGTGCCATTTTGGAAACTAATAGATAATATGACGGTATTGTTTATCAGCTTGCTGGACACTTAGAACTACTCTTGACCGACTCTAAATTTGGTGAGAAACATTGCTAGGACAGACTCTAAATTTGGTGAGAAACATTGCTAGGACAGACTCTAAATTTGGTGAGAAACATTGCTAGGACAGACTCTAAATTTGGTGAGAAACATTGCTAGGACAGACTCTAAATTTGGTGAGAAACATTGCTAGGACAGACTCTAAATTTGGTGAGAAACATTGCTAGGATTAGAAAAGTTTTGTGAATACCATTTAGCAAACAGCTGTCGTTAGCGTACAGTTTAGCAAACAACTAGCCTTAGAAGCGTTCGTGAATTCAGCCCCTGATGTACAGCTTGTGCTGCACTATTATTTCAATAGCCGGTTTCATGGCCAGGGGGAACGACTCATAATCCATCCTGTACAAGTAGATCAAACAGAAACCCACTGTCAGTTTTTTTAACAAAAATCCAGGCACTTCAGTTTGGGGAAGGGGTTGGGCAGCTTCTTGAATTTTACTTTTAACACTACATTTGATCTACAGGATACATATTTTTAAACGATGAAAGGAAGTTACCAAAAACAGCATGAGGTACTAGATTATATTTATTTGGAGTAGCTGATGATAGTCAATGTCTGCACACAATTCTGCTTAGTTTACAACTGATAACTTCCTTAATGTTCTAATATTTGTAAAATCCTTCCCCAGTTTTCTTTCCTAATTTTCCTTCTGAGACCAGTTTATTCAGTAAAGGACTGGGTTTGAACAGGGGATTGTCTGGGTACTTCTCATTCCAACCTGCCAGGGAGAAAGTCAAAACAATAAATAACATCAATTTTCCCTAGTTGATAAACAGAACATCGATTCCCAATATAATAATATTAAAGACTCAAAATGAAAGATTCAATACACCAAAAATAGGCAAAAAGGTAATCATTTTCAGAATAATTTTTGTAGTAAGTAAATAAAGTTCCTTATTAGATGACAAGTTAATATCACTTACCATCTATAATAAATTTACAAGTGTCTAGACCAACATAATCTGTAAGTTCAATTGGCCCCATAGGATATCCTGCCCCTAACTTCATAGCTGTATCAACGTCACGGGCACTAGCATCCTCTGAAAGGCAAAAACAGCCAAATAATGAACTGGAATTGTTGAAACTTGTTCATATATATGGTGTATCAGACAAAGAGACTATAACTCTGGCAACTGAGGCTCCTTTACACCATTTTGTTACAAAAAGCAATAGGTTTACATGTATTTGTATCCAACACCTGGTTATACATACCTCGTTCCACCATACGCACAGCCTCCAACATGTAAGGCACAAGTAGTCTGTTAACTATGAAACCAGGGGTGTCCTAGCAAAATAAAACCAAACAATTTGAAAAATTACAAGCAAATTGAAGTAACTTACAATTTAACATTGGATGGGGTAGTCGGCTACCATTTACCTGTCTTAGTACAGTTTAGCAAGGTTTCAAATACATTACATGCACGGCGGTCTAAAAAATGGCATGAAAGTAGAAGAATGTCTCTTATTTTGAGTAGAGAGCACCCGACAAGAGCCATAACCTTTTTTTAAGAAGAAAAAGAGTATCAATGTAGTATGTGATGTACAATTTCAATTTCTATAGAAATTACAGAACAGTTTGGCAGTTTAGGTTATTGGTTTTCCCCACCCCTTCCAAGAATTAAATTTTTAGGAGACATATATAAAATTAAGTATGTTAATTATCAATACCTTACAATTGACGGTAGCTTTTCCCATATTTTTACCAAACTCCAGCAAAGTATCGAATGTTTCCTGACTGGTCTCTGGAATTCTTATCACCTTCAAAATAGAAGAGGAAACAAATACAAAATTGAGGTTACAAAAGTCATTATCTGGATAAAACTATGCCCATTTCAATTTCCATTTCACAAACAATGGAAAGACCTACCTTTTATTAAGGGGAGGTTTATGATGGAAAATCTAGTCAGAATGATATTGTATTTTTGCAAGCCTATCCATATCGTTATTTGATGTAGCCTGGAAATTTCCATGAAGGACCTACCTCTAGCAGTTTCATCATGGGAACAGGATTAAAGAAATGTAAACCACCAAATCTATCTCTCCTCTCCGTGGCAACAGCTATCTCTCCAATGGGCAAGGAAGATGTATTACTGGTGAATATTGTGTGTCTACAAAAACAATATATCATATTGGGTGCCTTGTTTTTTATAAAAACAGAAAAGGTTTGGGAAGATAACAATATAGTCCAATTATCTGAAAGATATTTACATAATTAATTCAAATGGTAAACACCAAGGATAAATATTTTTTTTATTTTATTCTATGTAAAGAGATCAATAACATGACAAAGTACATTAAACAAAGTTACAAAAACTAAACTAACTAACTAGATCCTATAATGTTATTAATCAGATATTCAATATTGGCATTGTAACAGGTCTGAGGAGAGTTTTATTGGTCCGAAGGCTGAGGGCCAATACGGCTCTTCGAGGACAATGGAAATGTTATTAATAGACTATCAATGTTACATGTACTTTTCATAAAATAATAGTTGAACAATTAGTGGGTTTTTTTGTTGATCAATATACAGGCTAACATGGTGGACATGGTTTACATGTACCTAGTACATCTTTACATACATTCACAAGCTATAAAGTTTGCTATCATTTTTTATGTGGCGGACAATTTTTTTTGTAAACCACGCCGTCTTTAGATTGATGATTGTCTGTTTTTTTTGTAGTATTGGTATCGTCTTCAAAAGTGATGTCATATTTATAAACAATGTGAGAACTTGAAAAATCTAGTTGTACTGTGCCAAAAGTTGTCCCCATTTTGTACATACAACATACATATAAGAACATATTTTTACAACTTAAAATTAATGTAATTTTTAATTTACTTTAGGACAGGGTTTTTTTCTTCAACTGTATTTTTGCTATTTCTTTTTTGTCACTTTCAAGAAAAATTGCCTTTAAGATTTTGAAGTGAGAACAATGGAACTGTGGCCATGTTGGATCTCGTATTGGCCCAGATCGTATTGGCCTTGTTTTTTTGTATTAGCCCAGTTTGCTCATATTGGCCCAGTTGAGGATGACTGTTTCTTCGCATTTTGCCACTAACCAATTAGTAATTTTTATTATTGCAGCAGTCAATATGAATTTGGCCAACAGTTTATAGTCTGAGTATTAGGTTCATACATGTAGGGAGAGAAAAACTGGCGGTGCCCAGGGAAAACTCACTTTGTCAATCATTCCACAAGATTCAATTAAAAATAAAATTAATAAAAAAGAGTATTTTGGGGGTTCAGAAAGTGAAAATAAATATTACCGGGGAGCAGCTTTGTCTAGATCTGTGAACAGTTTCCTCTTGATGTCAATGTTTTCTACAATAGCCTCAATAACTAAATCAGTATTAGCAACAACTTTTACTGCATCAGTGTCTGTTTGCAATCTGCCCAAAGTATCAGAGATGAATTTGTTTCTGGCCTGTAAATGAGGGAATTTGAAAGAAAATTGGGTTAGAAATTTTTTTTATACTACCAATATAAACAGTTCTTATATATAATTTACCTACATGAGCATGACTTTTACAAAACTCAATGGTACCCTTTACAAATAAGAAAAGTACCAATAAAACTGATGGATTCGTCCTCCATCCCAGTGATATATATGTTAAATCAAAAGTTTGGTTAAACAAATTTGAAGAACAATAAGGGCAATAACTTAAAAAATATATCAACGTTGTAGAAAACATTGACACGTCACAGCTGCTTAGTAGAGGATAGGTCTACATTCCAATCAGACCCAAAAATAATTCACATAATATTAATTGAAATATCAGCCAGATAAATATAAGATATGGGCAAAATTTGACGATTTGCAAAAACAAAGGACAATACCCGTAAAAAAATATCACAGAAAAAAAGTTATACTGGACAACAACTTGGCATTGACTATATACCAGCCAAGTTTCAATCAATAAATCTAAATTAATATTAACCTAAATTATGCCCCGACAAAAGATATTGGCAGAATCTGAGGATTTGCAGAAACTAAAGGCAATAGTCCTTGTTCCCCACTCTAAAATGATTTTTTTATATACTGACAGCCAATATACAGCCATTCGTATATAAAAAATATATTTTGGAGTCAGAAACTCGGACTAACTGCACAACTGCTTTGGGAGTATATATCAGGCAAGTTTGAAACTAAACTTCTAAATATTAAACAAGACAGGCCCACACCAGAACGTACGGATGTCCAGAAAAAGCAATAACTGCATGCTCCCATGAACGTTTTCAGGGAACATAATTTAAATATAGTAAGATGTGATAAACTTCAGTAGAAATATAGACCATAATTTGCTTAAAGGCTTTCTGAATTATCAAACAATTTTTCATATTGTTTCAAGATACTCATTTATTTAGCAATTTATCATTTAGTCCATATCAGGAGATACTGTATAAATAGTTTGTAGAATGAAGATAAATATTCAATAAAAATAAGCTAAAGTCATACCGTATCATCTTCAAACTGTTTCTTGGCTACTCTCTGAAGACTCTTCTCTATATTGCCTTTAGCTTTGTCTACAATAGCCTGGGAGGTATCTACCATTACAACCTGGTGACCTGTTTGAGCTGCAACCTAGAGAAAACAAACACGCTTTATTTCTTCTTCTTCTTATAAATTTTGATTGGCGACTCCATTCTACAAGAATGATTCGCGCCAACAAACAGGCTTTATCAATCATCCAAGATTATTATACTGTAAGGTTATGCTACATTAAAGGGGCATGAGCTGCCAAAATTCACAGTTTTTTCATAACTTCTGATCGTCACGACAGTAAGAGGCTTTGAAGGCTGTCGAAAAACTAAATGATTGGCGTTGGAATGAGAAAAATCCATACAGTATGTGGCCTGTATGAACCGAAAACGTGTTCAAAAGTAAACAAAATTTAAATAACCGGGACGACCATTCATTCATTCTAAGCCAAAGTTAGTTTAAAACAGTACTTAATCGTACATTTTCGAGACTTAAAGCATTAAAAAGCTTCTGAATTCTACCTCTTGAGAAAAATAGCCAATAATTTCAGCATTCTGTTTTAACGTCAAAATATCAACATTTTGGCAGCTCATGCCCCTTTAAGATAAACTAAAATCACTATAAACCACAATTCAGAAAAGCAAACATTTTATATTTGATACTTCAGTATTAAAGTATAAAGGCCCCCCAAAAATTAGATGTTTTTGCTAACCATACCAACGTTATTTTCCCCCTCTTTTTAACACACAGATTTGTGAGCGTTTTTAGTGTATATAATTGTATCTGATTATGTATAAAAGTTCATGGTCAAATCATACAATATCTGTTAAAAGCAGGTATTTTCTAAGAAAAACTTATTTAAAGAATCCATGATACCAAATGTGTATTCTTAATCATTGATGCTACGAGAACGATTAAGAATACCAGGTGAACCAATGTAGGTGGCAAAGTTTTTAATTTTTTTCTCTCTATTTACATCTGGACTCAACCGGACTCGAACCCCTACCTTCTCAATCAGAAGCTGCACAGAACCACCCTTACACTCAATGAAACTGTAGCATTCTACCACTAGACTACATGTAACTATCAACACAGCATTATAGGTATTAAATTCCTATGTGTTACCTGAACTGCAATACATGCATGTGCACTTCAGATTTATATACCCTTTGACTTGCGATGACGTATTTGGACAAGTCCAAGGGGGTCCTTCGGTGTTGTGAATACACATGGCTAAACCTAACTCTTTTCTGTCAACAAACCCCGTCCCTAACCCTAAGTCCGTTTTAGGGTGTGTGTCAATGAAACATGCTTAAACCTCACCAAAGTTGTTGACAATTGGGGTACACAGTAGTGACCCTCAGTATCTATTGAAGGGGTTGGCATAGTGCTAAAAAGTCAAGATAGATCACAGCCATGCCACAGCCGGGTCATCTCATCAATGAATTGACTAACCGCAAGTTTTATATTACCTACTATACTTTACCCAAGCCGTAATGAGGCCAAGATAGGTGGATGGAGATCGGAGATATGGACCTGTTCCGGTTTTTTGACACAAGTTCGAATACATGTAAAATTACACCTGTCATATGTTTTTAAGTGTAACTAAAAAGTTGTCCACTGTTTCATGCCATGTAAAATTTTCGTTCAAAAGACTTTCGAGGGGCTGCTGAAAGCACCAACCTGGGCCCTGTCTTACGAAGCTGGCGTAAAGTTGCGCATAGACCGACAACATAGACCATTTGCGACTAGGGCGTAAGTTCCTATATAGCTTAAACACTGATTTACGTCCGACGTAACTTACGCCAGCTTTGTAAGACAGGGCCCTGGCAACCAAATCATTTGGCTCAACGTAATTAGAAATTAAGGAAGGTGTGGTGAGTCAAAACATTAACATCACCGCAAATACAACGGTGTACTTTTACAGTTATCGGCTTGGGTAAAGGATCATAGGTAACGTAAAAGTTGCGGTCAGTCAACTCATTGATAAAGTGGCCCCGCTGTGCGTAAGGCGTGGCTGTGGTTGAGGACTGTTGGCCTTTGGCACTACGCCAGCTCTTCAGAGACGGAGGGTCACTACGGTGTGCCCCAATTGTCAACAACTTTGGTGATGTTTAGGAATGTTTTATTGACAAAACGTCAAAGACAAACTTAGGATAAGGGACGTGTTTATAGACAGAATAAAGTTAGGTTTTGGAATCTTTTTTTGACAATGCCATAGACGGACTTAGGGTTAGGGATGGGATTTATTGACAGAAAAGGGTTAGGTTTAGCCATGTTTATTCACAAAACCGAAGGATCCTCTTGGAATCGTCCAAATAGTCATCGCAGGTCAAAGGGTATATAAATATGATTGATTATTTGGTGTTTTACGCCGCGCTCAAGATTATTTCACTTATATGGCGGCGTTGCCAGTTTTATTGTGGGAGGAAAACAGGCTCTATGCTCGGAGGAAACCCACAACCTTTCGTTAGTAACTGGCTACCATCCCATATAGGTCGTTCGAGTGAAATCCCAGTCAGAAAATTTTCCAATTTATTGGACTGAATGGGATTCAAACCCGCGAATATAAATACGAAGTGTGCATGCGTGTATCGCAGTTCAGGTAACACATAGAAATTTAATACCTCTAACTAGGCAGGTCGGTGACGTCATCAAATATTGGTACAAGGCATTCCATCATAAAAGTTAAAAAGCAAATGTGAGTCTCAAAAGTTAAAAATAAAACAAAAAGTGTAGTCTGTATATTTTTTCAGGGCCCTTTCACTGGACCTTGTTTGCTCATTTTCGCTTGAACAGAAAAATAACTACCATTCATAAAAATGCTTGGAAAAGGCCCATATTTAGAGACAAAAGTTGTCTCCCCTGATTTATTAAATATGATTATACATGTCAAACGGAATTCTAATTTCATCTTAGAACTAAGTGAGGAATAGTTTGGTACAGGTTTTAGAAACAAACTATGGATGATTAAAAATGACCCGACCTGCCTACTCTAACGCTGTGTTGGTAGTTAGTCTAGTGGTAAGATGCTACGGTCTAATAGACTGCGCATGTGATTCTGCGCGGCTTCAGATTGGAAAGGTAGGGGGGCTTGGGTAAAGTATAGTAGGTAACGTAAAAGTTGCGGTCAGTCAACTCATTGATAAAGTGGCCCCACTGTGCGTAAGGCGTGGCTGTGGTCGATGACTGTTGGCCTTTGGCACTATGCCAGCTCTTCAGAGACGGAGGGTCACTACGGTGTGTCCCAATTGTCAACAGCTTTTTTATTGACAAAACGTCAAAGACAAACCTAGGATTAGGGACGGGGTTTATTGACAGAATAAGGTTAGGTTTTGGAACCTTTTATTGACAACGCTAAAGACGGACTTAGGGTTAGGGACGGGGTTTATTGACAGAAAAGGGTTAGGTTTAGCCATGTTTATTTATAAAACTGAAGGATCCTCTTGGATTCGTCCAAATACGTCATCGCAGGTCAAAGGGTATATAAATATGAAGTGCGCATGCGTGTATCACAGTTCAGGTAACACATAGAAATTTAATACCTCTAACGCTGTGTTGGAAGTTAGTCTAGTGGAAAGATGCTACTGTCTAATTGAGTGCGCATGTGGTTCTGCGCAGCTTCAGATTGGAAAGGTAGGGGTTCGAGACCCGTTGAGTGCGGAATTAAATAGAAAAAAAAATAATCTATTCACTTGGGTGTGCTGCAGTGAAGGGAGTTGTCTACCGTAAGACGTTAGGTGGCGCTGTTGTATACAGATAGGATGAAAGAAACAGTTCACGCTTCCAAACGTCCCCGTATACTACTTTTGTTACTGTCCTTATAGACCGTTTGGTCAAGAACCAATGAATGCAAGCCAATTAAAAACTTTCCCACGGTTGCTCCGCCCACATTGGCTCACCATGTATTCTTTACCATTCCCAGGTAGGGGTTCGAGATCCGTTGAGTGCAGTTGTAAATAGAAAAAAAAAAATTCTATTAACGTTGGTGTGTTGCAGTGAAGCGAGTGCTCTACAGTAAGACGTTAGATGGCGCTGCTGTATACAGCAAGAAGATAGGATGAAAGAAACAGTAGACGCTTCCAGACGTCCCCGTATACTACTTTTGTATGTCCTAAAATATCCAAGCTCCTGTAATTATAGAGAACCAATGAATGCAAGCAAATTAAAAACTTTCCCACGGTTGCTCCGCTTACATTGGTTTACCTGGTATTCTTTACCATTCCCCAGTTATCTATGATTATCTCCTCAATACCTTATTTTATAAAAATCTAAGGTAAGGGGCGACAACTCTTGATTAACTCAAAATTGAACTTTGAACAGCTGATTTTGCCAGATTCTTTTAGAGAATGGATCGCTGCAAGTGTAATAATTATAAACAGAACTCATTGAATTCCTCTTACTCATTTTTTTAAAATTTATTTATTGTTTTTAAAGGAGCAAAGATAGGTCAAAACAGCATTTAGTATTCACCTAGCTCAAAAACTTTAAGCTATGGGGAGATATATAATATGCTTGTCTGGCTCCCCATACATCTTCAGTATAATTTTTTTTTAAATATTCCACAGCGACATGGGTTCCAGGGCTAGTATTCACCAGGCCAGGTTCTATGGATGTGACCGTAAACTACGGTAAAGCCGAAAACTGGAAAAGGCGAAAGCGCAAGTTGAAAATGAAACTTTGATTTTGAAATACCTGAGCAATGCCAGCGCCCATCAACCCACTTCCAATAACTGTCAGGTGTTTGACAGGGTTGAAATTACTTGTTGATGTTGTAATCCCACGACATATAACTTTGACTGCACTTGCCATCTTCTTGTTCAAATGGAAATGAACCTGGTGTTGAAGTCAAGGAGTGAAGTCTCTCTCAAAATCGTGCACCGGCCAGGCAAGGGCAGGCTACTCTAAACATAGAATCTAGCTATATTTGTCTCCCCTGCAAAGTCAAATCTTGTTATTCACAGTCTACTTCTGTTTACAGCGATACAAAGTGTTTACCTCTCCTTGTGAAACTATAGATTGATTTTCCAATAGATCTACACAGACACTGATGTTTTTATTGGCTATTTAAAAAAAAACAAAAAAAAAAACACCGAACAGGCCTCTGGTCCAGCCCATTGGTAGGCTACATGTATATGAGAAAGATTGGACAAACTCATCTCTTCTCTTCGTCATGAAAAAAAAAACAAAAAACAAAAAAACAAAAAGCAAAACAACTATGCAACAAAACAACTATATATAGAGATATATGAGTTGAGATTTGCAGTTGTCAGGAGGCACGCGTAGCCTAGAAACGTTTATGAAAGGTCACAAGGAGCAAATCATATACTGTGGAACTGGGATTCAAGTGTTTGGGGGAAATTACTGATTTTGATTTTTTTTTCTATCGTATCCATATTTGACGTTTAACCTATCGTTGCAGTTGTCAACATTATTTTTTTAGATTTTACCATACTTATTGAGTTATTTCATTTCTTGAATGTTCATGCAGATGTTAAGCTCAAGTCTCTCCCATGCCAGACGGTCTCGGAAAAAATATGGGTGGGTGCAAAACTTTTGTAGCTGTATAAATGGTTGTTTTCAGTATATTGATATAGCGAAGCCCTGTTTATGAATGGTTGTGTCATCTGTATATATCATGATTGATTGATTTGCGGTGCTCACAGAATGGCTAATAAGGCTCGCGGAACATTTTCGAGAGTGGGGGAGGGGGTGACTATCCCAGTCCAAGAGAATCCAAGGGTCGCCTAGGCCCTATAAGCTTCAAGACCCTAGATGGTCGGAGATAACTTTTGAAGGGATAGCTGGGGACATAAGCAAATATTTCATAGTAATGGAGATATATATTTAAACTTGGAAAGTTCTTTGTCGAAAGTTATTCACTTATTACAGTCCCTGTAAGCTATGGTTTTGCGTTCTTTTTACTATTTTTCACCAG
Organism: Lepidochitona cinerea; assembly: GCA_963971465.1. Classification (NCBI taxonomy): domain Eukaryota; kingdom Metazoa; phylum Mollusca; class Polyplacophora; order Chitonida; family Tonicellidae; genus Lepidochitona; species Lepidochitona cinerea. The sequence goes on from OZ020551.1 coordinate 7,306,903, forward strand.
TTAAAAACACAAAGATTGAAACAAACAAACTTAATATAACAAGATGACTTCAGAGCCCAGGGAACGTTTTGGAAAGTTTGAAGAAGACCATGAATGGGATGGGATGCGTTATGACTGTTTTCCTAAAGAAATGTTAGCCGGCAGGTCTTGATAGCTCCGTTGGGCATGCATTCAATAACAGCCAAATTCCTAGCTGTCGATTGTTATGCACATTGGCCTACTCCGAAATTTCGGTTTACATTAGTGGGGCTCAGCATACGGCCAGTGGTTTCTGTTTAAACGATTGTGTTCTTAATAGGAGAGTCCAAATAAAAATGGAAAATAAAAATCGGAGTGTGATTTAATTAGAGTTTCCAGGTATTCGCCGAAGATCGGAAGTTTCGTTCAGGCAAATCTGGTCGCCTCCTTCTACTTGAACCTGAAAAAGCCAAATCAGTGAAATAATTTTGTGTAAGGCGTAAAACATCAATCAATCAATCGTGCTCTTTGCATGGATGACGCAGATGAGTTTGCGTGGTACAATGACACGTATTTGAGAAAAGGTAACAAAGAGGAAATGAAGACAATTTGTCTGGAATGCGGCAACAAAATCTACGATAAGGTTTGTTGAAATTGACAAATCTGTTGAGATAAACAATGAGAATGAGGAAGAATGCGCGGATCACACTTTGCAGATGATGATTTTGTTTTTAATCAGACAAATACCCTTGTGTCTGCATAGTGGGAGTTTCCTACCGCAAGGTATGACCAGATGTGTTTAAAAGGAATTTCTGGGGTCTTCGAAGGACTCCGAATTAGCTTGATCCCGTCAAACATCCATTCTGGAATAGTGTAGTTAACTACATACATTCTTTTGTGAGATTTTGACTCAAAAAGACTAGCTCTCCACATGATGTACGCCATAATGCTAAAAACAATTTCTATTGTAGCACTCGGTAAGAGTTGAGAAGTGTTTGTAGCATTTGTTTTTTCGAACAAAAATCATGATAAAGCTGATTAATCATTATAAAATGGTAATCGAGGACATCGAGCTCATCCAGGATGCGATGATTACTATGTGATAGGAGGTTTTTCTTTTTACCATATAGCGTTATCATCACATGACGTTTGGCAAAAATCCAAACATCTTTCCCTTTCTATTAGGTTAAATCTGGCTTGATGTGGTGATCATAAAATAGGATACATTGATTTGTAAACAAAACAAACATGACAAACTAGATATAATTGTTTCTGAATAATCTTTACTCTCTAATTCAAATAAGCCGAACAGTTATATTTGCGAGAACATTGCCAGAAATTTACGCTGGGAAGAAACACTGAGGGTCCTTGCCGCAATTACTCCAGTATTCACGCTGTTTTTTGACATAATCAGCGTCATAACAGCGCATGGGTGGACAGCACATTCCGCTCATTGGGCGATAACATTCCAATCCTGAAATACAGAAATATTCACTGTGAAATAACCGCTTTTCTGTTTAAAGAGAAGGTCCAATTCAAAAAGAAACACGAGACTCTTTACTTGTTTCAGTTTCGGAATGGATTCCAGTCCAGCCAATAAGTAAAATGGGACTTTTGCAAACACAAATCTGAAAGTGATGGGGTTCTGTAGTTAAACTATTTTTATCCGAAAATAGAAACTGTGTAACAGGATAAATTAAAACCTGTACTATACTTTGTACATGGTGATGTTTAATATGAGCTTTCGAGAGAAACTACTCTCATCATTAGAAATTACAGCAGTAAAGATTGAAGAATCTGGGATAAATTAAGTAATATAACGTTTGCTGATATTCTTAGTCTTTGTCATAGTAGTAATAACAGAATAACATGGGTTTATGTTAAAGTGGCATGAGCTGCCAAAATTTACACTTTTGCATAATTTCTGATCGTCACGACAGTAAGAGGCTTTGAAGGCCATCGAAAAACTAAATGATTGGCGTTGGAATGAGGAAAATCCATAGAGTATGTTGCCTGTACGAACCGATAACGTGTTCGAAAAGTAAACAAAATTTAAATAACCGGGACGACCATTCATTCATTCTAAGCCAAAGCTAGTTCAAAACAAAACGTTATCGTACATTTTCAAGACTAGGAGCACTAAAAGCTTCAGAAATATAATTCTTGAGAAAAATAGCCAATAATATTAACATCGAAAGGGACACTTTTTGCTTTCATAATACATATCTTACCAGCATCACATGAACATGTTCCGTCGCAATGTTCTCCTTTCTGTGCTCGCCCGCGTGTACAAACTCCTTTTACAGTTCCTGTAAAATATGATGCAGCCCTCCCATGAAATTGAGCACATGTTTTGTCGATTTAATGCCTATCTGAGGTCAATAATTGATAAACTATTGAAATGTACATTTGCCTTCCAACACGAAAACCGATGACTCCTGCAGGTTTTGGTTAAATGTTTGCGGTAATCCCAGATAAGGGAGTAAATAATACGTAAGTCACAAATTTACCGCGGTTTGAGGACTTATGTTTGCTAAAGCAATGGGGTTGTTTAAGAAAATATTCTTTAAAATGTCTAAATTCAGCTAAATCCTTTGACATCAGTTAACAAGTCAGACTTCCCAGTACAGAGACATACCTGAAAGATGTGGGCCGAATGGTCCAAACATTTCATTAGTAATTACTTGATTGTTTTCGTCTCTACAACAGTGGTTGGCTGGGCAGCTTTGAGAATTGAGACAATCACTGGCCTAAAACAAATAAACTAAATCAGATCAAGGTGAAAAAAAAACAAAGAAAAACCATATCGGCCTATGTAAAAATGTTGACAAGATGTATGGGCCGATCTCCCGTGGACAAATAAGTATACAGTCCACTCTGAACGGTCATTGCTTCCTAAGACCACTAAATCCACTAAGTTGACTAAATTTCTAAAGAGATTGCATTAAAAAAACCTTACAAAGATAAATGATCATCAGTACAAATGATATATCAAAAATATATAAAAAATAGAAAAGATATCAACTGTAGTGACCTTGACATTTAACCAACGGTTTTGATTCAAAGTCATGGCACATCGTCCCGACATAAGGAACATTTATAGTATAGCTTTAGTTACCATTCTGTTTTGAAGATACGGCCCGGACAAGATTTTAAAGACATCGGCTGCAGTGACCTTGACCTTTGATCTAGGATCTTGTTCGAGATCATGGCACACAACAATGACTTAAGTATTAACCTTTATCTGACTTTTTCATAAATTCTGATTGTCAAGAGAAGTTCGGCGTTTGAATTATTGAGTTTGAGAACTTTGTACATCTTCAAGATTGTTATAGCGGAAAGCTCTTATTTTTCCACTTTCGGAAAAAACTCAACAATTAGCCACTTCCGTTTTAAGAACATTTTCGATATATTTGACAGCTGATGAGGTAGCAATTGGTTTTAAAGTTTTGATCTGGATAAAGTATGAACGAACTAACATGTACACTCGCAGACTCAGAAGCAAAATTGACAACTATGTCTCTCTTACCTTCGAACTCGACACCGATTAGGTATCAAGATAAACTATTTTGTGCATTAAATATCACAAGTAGGTTGAACGAAAATTTGGCGATTTTATACTTCTTCAGGTCTACTTACATAATTTTGGAACTGGGAACTACAAGAGTGCGTTTTTTTGTCATCTTCAAAACTATGCTTTAAGTGAGAGACGACAGAATTAGATTACCTTGTTATTCAACGCTATTTAGATCTTGCTGACGTATGCAACCCTTAAGAAAAGATACCCACCAAGACCGATATACTTACCAAACTTCCAGCCACCAGCACGGCCTGTCAAAAATCAAGTAACATTCAGTTTATTTTCTTATGATGACCCTATAATATGTATGTAAATTGTAGAACTAACACAGACAATGTACAAACGACACTCACATATGGCTTCAGCAAAGTCAAATCGTTTTATTAAAATATGAACAGAATATTTCGCTACTTGACCAAAACTACTTGTGTTTGATTTTTTTAGATGTCTAGTTCACTGTTAAGTGATTTTTTATTAGAAATATCAGTAGTGGTTGTTTGTGGAATTTGATTCAAATTTTTAGCTTATCATCGATACCTGCCAATTGGCCTCTGTGATGGATATATTGCTCATATTCATTTAGATATTGCCTCTCTTATCACATTTCTTCCTAGAAAAGTCTTTCGACATTGATTAATTGGTGTTTGACGCTGCAATCATTATTTCACTTATTGCGGCGTTATCCAAGTTTACAATTAGTGGGTGACCGGAGTTCAGGGTTGGTGATCTTCGAAAGGGCAAGTCTATCAGCTAGGTGGGGTTCGAATCTGTGACTCAGCGATCGTGTTAGCCGAGAAATCTTGGCTCTGAACACGGAAAAAAAATTTTCTCGGCTACGATCGTGTAGGTGTGAGGCTACCCACTCATCCATCCGTCTTTTACTCGACACAAACAGTTTGTCTCAACTATTCCATAGATAGAAGCATCTATCTCTGCCTTTGTGTAGGGGAGTAGAGCCGACAGTGTAGGCTTGTTAAAGAGTAAAAAAAAAACATTGGGGTCAAATGGCCCGATTCTGACTAATAATTATACATAACGGTCGGCCAAAGATATGCATGGAAAATGAAAATGTTGACCGATCGCTCTTGTGGAGTGGAAAATCTGTACATTGCTTCGATATGCTGATTACCAAAAGGCTACACTCGCAATTCAAAGCAGGACATTTGTGGAACCTTCCTGATACTTGTTCACTCTTCAGGCATTCGTCATCGTGCTCAACGAGATAAAAAAGCGTTATGAATTATAAGTACTTCTGACACAATCAAAAGACTCCACAGATAGAACATTAACTCCCAAGCTTATTCAACATGTTCACACCCCTGAATATTTGCACAAATCCTTGAAACATAGGCAAATCAAACACGTTTAGGAACTACACCAACAAGAAAACGACCGTGCCTTAATTAATTCGGGTCAAGCACGAACGTTTTAATTACAAAGTACAATGTAAATTAAGCTCTGGACAAAATGAGAAAGCCGTCTGACCACTTAGGTAATGGCGTGTATGCATCTTAACTCTAATATTCAATCACAAACAACGACCTATGTGGGATGGTTGTCAGTTACCACCGGAGGGTCGTGGGTTTCCTCCTGGCATAGAGCCCGGTTTCCTGGCAACGCCGCCATATAATTGAAATACTCTAGAGCGCGGCGTAAAACACCAAACAATCAATCACAAAGGTTTTGATTACAAAGTACAATGCCAATTAGGCTCTGGACAAAATGAGAAAGCCGTTTGACCACTTAGGTAATGGCGTGTATGCATCTTAACTCTAATATTGTTTAGTTGGTGTAGCCCATTTGACCTGACTAATTCAACGATAGAGATTGATTTTTCTCGACTATCTAACGATCATAGGGCAATAGTGGCATGTGTTTTGAAATACGATTGCCATGAGCTAGCTGAGCCATTCGTTTGAACGGATTGATTGATTGATGTTTTACGCCGCACTCAAGATTATTTATGGATCGAGGCGTTGCCAGGTTTAGGCTCATTACCCAGAGGAACTCCCGACCTTCGGCGAGTACCTGACAGCTCCTCCACATCATTTGAACGGAAGGGGTGATGATCAAAGACCATAATTTTTAGGTAACAAATATAACACAACGTGTTGTGGTGACCTCATTACTAAACCTTCTTTCATATTTGACCGATTATGATAAAAGAGAGAAGCTTTATTAGATGCAACATCATAAAGCAGAAATGTAGCTAATGGAACGCGTTTATCGACCTGTGTTTAAAATCACTTCCATACTGCCAGATCACTTCTATTTGTTATACGATTGGCAGCCTGATGGATACCCATACAAAGATTGTCCAGAATTCATTTGTTTTATGTGCGGAGGCCAATGTTAGATATCTAGGGCTAGTACAACTGTTGCCTGTAGCTATTGTAAAAACAAAACAGGCAAAGGTTGTGTGTAGGATCTGAATATTGACCAAGCCTTGTGTTATTCATGTTGTTTCAATTTCGGAGTTGTGCCACTGCTATTCTATGATTCAAGATGTCCAGTCAGCAAGGAATTCAATCACAGAAGAAACTATACGTGCTGAAAGTGATATCATTAGTGAGATCGCACTCAAACCCGTTTGAAAATAAAGGTGTATCAACAACGGGGATTCCAACCACGATGATGATATCTCAATTGTTAGAAGTGTTTATGAAAGACTGTGATCAAGCCAGTCTTTTGATAGCCAATCAATAATTCTGATGAGAATTTAATATAGCTTCTTAAAGTATGGAAGCTGTACTATGTGAGTGGGACGCGTCAATAAGCTAAAACAACCAACCAACTGTCCTAAGTGAGGCAAAATTGGGAAATTCCACACCGACGCATTTTTGTCCCCAAAAAAACGACGACAGAAAGATAGGCCTATTTTAAGACCGAAAACTTCTGATTTGTTGGGGTCTGCAAAAATTCGAATACTTTTCATAATTTGTGATGGTCGCGACAGAGGTTGGTTGGTTGTTTTAGCTTATTGGTGCGTCCATTCGTATAATTGTACAGTAAGAGGCTTTGAAAGTCATCGAAAAACTGATTGCCGTTGGAATGAAGTAAATCCTCACAGTCAGTGTGCTGTAGGAGCCGAAATAGTATACATAATGTATACACAATTTAAATGACCGATAATTTTCACATTCCCGTTTACGAAAAGAAAAAAAAAGCAACATTTTGGCAGCTCATGTCACTTTAATAGAAACTTCGTCATAAATATAAATATAGCCAATTGTTTACCTGTGAAAAAGATAATTGTTAACTACAGATGTTGAATATAACATAGAGTTTGTTGATCTATAAATCTTAAATGGTTAAGTATCACGGTAGAATTGAATAATATCAATAATACATTACCCACTCTCCATTAAAGCAGGTTGGCAGTTACCACCGGAAGGTCCTGGGTTTCCTCCTACAATAAAACTGGCAACGCCCACATATAAGTGAAAGAATCTTGAGCCCGGCGTAAAAAACCAAACAATCAATCTATCAATCCATTAAAGCATGTAGTTAACATTAGTCAGGCCAGTTTCCAGCTGTTAGTCGGTGACTAGATGTGGTCGAATTTGACCATCATTTATGTGTAAAGTATTGTTTCAGGTAACGAGTCTCGGTTTATCTCTGTGGTATTAAACTGGATGAAGATGTATTAGAACAATTAATAATGGGGTGAACCTTAGAGGTTAACTCAATATATGTTGGTCTGCAGTATTATTTGGATGTTACAACTTGGGTTCATATGATATGGATTAGTGATTTTTACGTTCGTTCGTGATTTTACACAATCATGCAATCATAGTGATTTTAATTTCCCACTTTAGTTAGTTAATTCTGTCTTTGGTACCACGATATGATAAACAATAAAAATGACAACTTAAATATGAAATAAAAAAAAACTCACCACAAGGATAAAATGTAAATATCTTGCCATAGTTCAGTCAAGTGTTATCACAACAGATGTCTTTTCACACGACGAAGACCAGATTATATAGGCCTATCTTAAAAGAATAATAAAAGGATATTATATAGGTGACGTCAATATTTACAGAGGGGTAAGTTGGTCACAAAAGGCGGTAACAAAATGTCGTTTTATATAAATAGAGTGAGAAGTCCAGAATAACTCCACACAACACAAACACTTTATATTGTACGTATTTAGATTGTTACCGCGCATTTTATTCAATGTTTAATTAGTGCTGTTAAATGTTTCCAATTGTTCTAGGTAAGTGTACAGATATCGCTTTTGTAGATGCCACTCGTGACCCTCGAGAAACTGGGCCACGTCATTCTTTCTTTTCAGCCTCGAGAATCTATATCATAATCCCTGCAGTCTTTATATTTCAATATTACATTAAACCGCTTATACTATGAAACATGGACGAAAACACAGCGCAACTATCCCTAGGCGAATGTACAAAGATCAACTAGGACTTCTGGCAGAGTTGCACCAGCTTTCCGTTCGCCATTTGTATTCTGAAAAAAGGGATAAGCAACATGATATATGTGATATTCAACAAGTTCGAATCCCAAGACATTTCTCGATAACAATAAGTTCTTCGCAGTCATTCGCCATGGGGTTGTCATCGTATAAGTAAAAATCATAGCAAGCAATTTGAACTAGAACACACACAAAAAACAAATCCATGTAAATGATCTCCGATTTTATATTCTGATTGGGATACGAACCTGTGAAGCATCAATGAAAGGCACGTGTGAGCACCCTAAATAAACGAATTTACACGCTGTTTGATGGAAAGCAAATAAGTTTGCTTCTAATCGTCGTTAGTTTTTTCTAAGGTTTGATATTTGTATAGAATTGCAAAACAAGCGAATAGAAGATCTGTCTGAAAAGAAAAGTTAAATCAGCATGATCCGTGTGTGACTGTGAACACTGCGACTTTTCCTATACTTTCCACTCTAGGCTTACTTGTTACCAGAAGTCTATGAACCGGGAAGTGTGACAGCCACTGACAGGTCACATTACTCCATATTCAAGGCACTGGCAATTTCAGACTGCTTATACTATATTATGTGACGTTTGTGTGCGATAGATTTTGAAACTGTCAACGGTTGCGCAATTTCAAATCAAAAAATAAATTCATTCTCCACATACTGGACTATCATATATATTGGCAATCCCAGTAAACGCACTTCGGAGAATGCATTGGTTCATATAAAAGCTTTACAGAGCACGCGACTCTGATATCTCCATTTGGACTCAAATCGTTTCAAACAATGTTTCTTGTCTCATTTTCAACTAGATGTTTCTTCGGAAACTTTAACTTTTGCTCCATCAAGTGCTGTTGTCATATTCAAAACGTTCGCCATGCTTTTCTTATGTATCCCATGATATTTCATACGAGGAAGTGGGACGAGATGATCCCTGAATTTGGTGTGGTTCTTTACATCCAGAAATTGCATTTTTCAAAATTCAGCTTGTTTATTGCTAGAACCATGAAACACGTTGCACGCCCTGAAAAGTCTGCACCGACCGATAGAATCATTGGTGTAGGGAGATTGTTGCCAAACTGATGTTGCAGAAACGATTGTGATCATAAAGGGCAACATTCTGGCGAAAAGAAATCACCATTAATGGCAATAGGCTATACAATTTATTCAGGATATCGTTAGCCAAATCAAAAGTGTATTTTAACAAAATAAAAACATAATTGTAAGTATGAAACTTCCGAGTCCATCTGGCTTTACATATTGAAGTAAAAATGTCACTTTGAGTGTATAGAATACAACCCTAGAGTAGAAAGTCAATAGCGCGTATAGCCTCAATTAGCTTCCAACCTGCGTCTCGCCCCTCCAGTGAGACGTCGGATCTGTGGAAGGGGGTAACTGTCGCCAATACCGATATAATGCGGCTTCAAATTCCTGCAGAGTTTGTACAGGAGGCTCTAGGGCTTGAATGTTTCTGCCCATCCTATCCCAAATGAGCTCTAAAGGATTCAAATCTGCGTAGTTACCCCTTCAACAGATCCGACGTCTCACTAGAGGGTTGAGACGCAGGTTGGAAGTCAATGGAGGCTATACGCGCTATTGACCTTCTGCTCTTGGGATCTGTTCTCACAAAGTGACATTTTACTTCAATATGTTCGCCCGGTTCATAGTTGCAGGCACCTTTTTATTTTGTTAAAATACACTTTTGATTTGGCTAACGATATCCTGAATAAATTGTATAGCTTATTGCCATCATTAATGGTGATTTCTTATCGCCAGAATGTTGCCTTTAGTGGTCACAATCGTTTCTACAACATCAGTTTGCCAACAATCCACCTACACCAATGATTTTATCGGTCGGTATAGACTTTCTAGTGGGGGGGGGGGGGGGGGGAGGGGTTGTTGCAACCGATAATGTAACAATCCCTGATAATGTAGTACCCAACCAATATTGTATCACATTTTGACCGATAGTGTATCAACAACCGATAATGTAGTAAAAACGCCAGATAATGTTATAACTTTTCAACCGATTATGTAGTAATTTTTAACCGATAGTGTAGTAAAAACTTTTCTAACCGATACTGTATCAATTTTTTTACCGATAATGTAGGAAATACTTTTTTAACCGATAATGTGGTCACACTTGCCTGATAATGTGACTTTTTTCTTTGTGTATATTAGAGTTCGACTCTCACCCTGGCCCGGAGTTTTTCAGGGGTCAATCAGTGTCGGTTAATTTACTAATTCAGTAATTTCCCTGATGATGATAGCAGGTTACTCTAAAATAACCTCTAAAGAAAACAGACATATTATCAAGCCGTCCAAAAAGTAATAAATCTCGTGTTGCAGGCCGCTTACAATATGACGTGATGTTCTTTTTGTATTTTGGTAAAATTGTTTAATGCTATTCTTAATGAATTATTTTACCATTCTTCAAAAAGGCGACCCTTCCTATGTACATAATTAAATCGCCATTTTGAATTATAGAATATAAAAATATAATGGCGGAAGTAAAGTCAAAAGATTTGTTTTATCCGATGTGTATACTCAAATGTCTAATGTTAGATCTTAAAATATTTTCTACCAAAATATGAATATATTAAACATTAAATAAGTATATGGAAATAATTATATTACATTAGAAATTAAAAATTGTGATCCATTCTCTGGGACTGAGAATGCACAATGTATACCGTGAAAGATTAGATCGAAACATGGGTCTGTAAAAATTGACTGATACATTTCTTACCCAAAGTGGTCATTGAATGAGACCGGAACACATTGTGGTATGTAAAGAAAGCTTTATATATATTTTATATGGTATATTTTTATGCACTAAAACACACGGGCACAAGGAAAACCTTCTTGTCTAAAATAACCATGGAGACACTTTTTTATTGTGTTAAAAAGAGGCATATCATTTATACCTTTATAACCAATCATAAGTTGTTATAACAAACTACAACCCTTGATGTTTCATTAGGTTGACAAGAGGCAGGAGTTTGGCCTTAGTCAGTAGAATTTTCTGAAAAAGTTAATTTGCCAACTAATCATCAGTAATTTTGAAAAAGCTAACATGCTATAGGTTTTAGATATAGTAATCAATTAGCTCTGATATTCTCTAACGTTTACTACCAAAATCCTAGCTAATAGGACCCCCTAGGGACAATTATTTTCTCAACAACGTTGCAGGCGGTTGGGTCTTGTTGGGTGTTATTGGATGCTGATGAAACATCTGTCGACACTATTCAACACAACTCAACTTTTCCCCTCAACATGAAGTTGAGTCAACACATTTTGAGTGATGTTGAGTAGTGTAGACGGGGCTTTGGAATTGTCTGAAGGTTCCCTCAAACCACCCCTCTATACAACACTGGACAGGATCAAAGCTAAACAACTTATTCAAAATTTACATTTTATTCTTAAAATATATTAACAAAAGCCTAAGTCACAATTCTGTATTCCAAGCAACAAACTAAACAATCGACTATAATATAGCACAATATCTTGCAGCTTTTAAAAGGGAGGGGGCGTAACTCGTATAGGCCCATACATAACCTCCATTTGGAAAGTTGCTTCCCTTACACCGTAATAAATCTACAGGCTGATTTTTAACATATATACCCAACTTTGGCTCTCTTGAACCAATAATTGCCCAAGGATTCCGGACACGGCCATTAAAGTGATACCAGGTTACCGAAGATCCAGAAAAGATCTCCAAAATGGGGAAATTACGATATACTTACAATATACTAATAACTGAGATGTTTTGTCAGAGGAAGATTTAGCTGGAAAACATTTTGTCCAAGAAATGTACAAAAAGCAGACAATGTGGGCTACAAATAAAAAAATTTCAAAGTTCATAAATTGTTTAGTTTGTGTATCCCGTGACCGATTTATCCGTGCCACTTAAACTCCAAGAAGCCAAAGTATACATTCAGGTTTTACGATGGCGCGCATATTACTCAAATACAGGATAACAAGTAATCATGTCAACCATGATGCTTGCTTACTTCAGTTGGGTCTGTCCGTTTGATTTTAACACTGAAGAGCAAACATATTGTGATTACGTCAGTCATTACTCTCAGCATACGCCGCTAAACTCATAATCGAACTCGACCAAAAAGTCGTTTAACTTTGATTTATTCATCAACAGCATGCCTAAGTAAAGCGAATTCTGATCATATAAATTTCCGCCAGAAAACGGGCTAAAGTGATCGTAATTATCAATTTTGACAAATGACGAGATACAGTACTTGTGTAGCAAGTTTCCATCTGTCGAGATGTGAAATCGTTTTCTGATACCATTTATTGTCAGCTCAAATTTATAGAAGATATGTACTCTTCCCATATAATGGAATTGGAAAAGTATAGTAGAGGACATACAGGAGTAAAACTATAGGTTATGATACATACAGGTAGTTAGTCATGGAGTTTACGTGTAGTATAAGTATCGAAATACTGTCCATTCTCTTACGAACCGGTAGGGGGGGGGGGGGGGGGCTGTTTGTTTATCCGGCTTAGACAATTGGTTCCAGTTGCCACATCTGGTTCTGTGGATTATTTTATATGCAATGAATGCAAAACAAGGCACATCGGTAGTAAACAGGCATCGGTGACAGAAATTAGTGTCCTTCGTGTAACACGTATCGGAATATATACAAAATGTGATGATTTCCTATATGTCATGTTATGTTTATCGAAATAGTAGTAACGAGGAGGCATTACTTCCATTGTGTTTATTGGACTGTAAATGAGATTTTAAGAAGTTCTTTGAATAGGTCGGTAGTATGTGTGTTAGAGTTGTGGTGGCCAAACGGTCGCGTCCTTAGTTCGAAAATTTGTGGCCCAGGGTCAACCTTCGCGTTTGCTTTAGAATTTGACAGATTTTCTATCATATCAGAAACATGCGCCAAGAATAGTGAAATTCTGTGTTTGAAAAGGATCAAGTTCGCCAGCAGTATACAATCCCATAAGCGCCGCCGATTGTCAAGATATGATCGGTCTCTGGAACAAAGGATGAACATGGTGACTGACGTGTAATTTAGGATAGTGTGTTACAGTCATTGGTATCATGGACATTCCTGATTTATCAATGAGAAAAAAACGTTGTAGTCGAGGCCATGCTCAGCTCTGGTAAACAAGCGGTTCCCGGTAGAACGGTTCAAACACCAAATGAATTGGCTGACAGGACAATTACTTTAAATGATATATCACCCAGTTGTCAGCAGTCTTGGGGAAAATGATGAAATAGGTTGGCAGATTCCCAGATTGTGTAGATTAAAGGATTTGATAATGTAAACGAGTAGTCAGACGGAATCCGTATCATCATTTTATAATTGAAAGATATATGCAGTTTGTATTTGAAATCCCTTAGAACTATTTCCATATTTATCAACTTGTCTAATTTAATTAACGAGTCTTTAATGCACCACATCTAGTTATATGGTTAAGATGATACTATGATTATTTTTAGTGGATATGTCGCGTGGGCAAGAAACAATAACCCCCTGTTTTTCATCTTGCATAACCCCAAAACTTAAGCATGATACCTACATAAAATTCGACACGTCAGTAGCCAGTGTCTCTCAACTGGTTACACATTCAGCGAGATATCTGTAGAAACACTGGGAATAGGGAACATTCACGTAGAAAATTTTAATGCCAGACGTGGACATACGCTTACAAACTATAGGTTTATCCTTACAATTGTATCTCCTTGATAAACTCATCGATCTTTTTTTGTAAACACAATCGATCTAAACATTGTGAAGAAACGTAATGTATCATATTAGATTAAAGCTATTATAAGAATTTCAAAACGCTAAAAGAATATCAGTTCCCTATGATAGTTACAAAAAGTCCTATGCTAAACATTTGTATATATTTGCGGAAAGTTTAAACCACTATACTACCAGGATAAAATGCGTTTATTTCAAGTATTCCGACCGTTTTGGGTTGCCAGTTACCAACGGAAGGTCGTGGGTTTCCTCCGGGCATAGAGCCCGGTTTCCTCCCACAATAAAACTGGCAACGCCGCCATATAAGTGAAATAATCTTGAGCGCGGCGTAAAACACCAAACAATCAATCAATCAATCAACAGACCGTTTTGACCATGTGTAATTCAAATAGCTGCCCAAGTTTCTTTAATACAGAAATAAGCATCACATTACACTGAAATTTGGCAGACTGATTGTTCAAACTTTACAGTTCATTCACATGTAAAAATTTATCACATTAAAGTTCATAGCGCTCAGATGACGTCACTGCAACGTCAATATCTGTTGTGCCCACCATTAACCAGTAACACAGCACGGACCCGTCTTGGCATAGACACAATCAATCGACGAATACGGTTTTGCGGAATTCTCCTCCATTCTTGCTCAAGAGCCGGCTGCAGTTCTTGCAGAGTTTGCGGCGCACTGTTACGTTCTGGTTGGCTAGAAATTCAACAGTAGCACAGCTGTGTGCGACCGAGCGTTGTCGTACGGAGGTCCATTACGGGCAGCATATGTGGTGTCAAAACCTCATCTGTGTATCGAACGGCGTTAAGGTTGCCGGGAATGTGCACCAGTTGAGTTTTTCGGGCACAGGATATGGCACCCCACACCATCACACTTCCTCCGCCGAAATTGTCGACCTCAAGGACGCGGTTCCTTGTGAAGCTCTCATTCCGGCGTCTGTAAGCTCGTGTACGACCATCTCTTCTCTGCAGCTGGAATCTTGATTCATCGCTGAACCAGTTTCGGAGATTCCAGTCCCTTAACCTGTTGCACCATCGGACCCTGTGCAAGTCGATGCTGGCGTCTCAGTACTACGCCAAAGTAAGGACGTCTGGCGCGTAAGTCGTTTTGACGGAGACGGTTTCTGACTGTCTGTGCCGATATTCGACGGAGACCTGGGATATTTGACGATGTTTCTCTTGCTGTTTTGGTCCGGTTTCGCAGGTGAAGTAACCGGATGTAGCGATCATGGGCTGCTGATGCGATCCTAGGTCGGCCGGAACGTTGACGATCAGCCGTTGAACCGGATTGCTGGTGCCGTTGCAACAGTCTGGAAATCGTGCTACGGTGAACATTATTAAGTCTTGTCGTGGAAGTATCCACGAGATTTGACATTTCTATTTTTTCTCAAAACTTTCAAATACCATGTAATCCATTTCCAATTGCTAAATGTGCTTTAATACCAGATTCCATGTATTCTTATTTGATAATTGCAAATAATATGCATTTATGGATTGTACATGTCTTACACATGCTATTGAGATTTTTTAAGCAGTATTATCAAGCCAGAGTTCTTGCCCCTTTTTTATAAGGGCAGACCAGTTCAGTTCACTCAGTAGAACCAGTCAGTCAACTTTACTTCAGCCAGCAAGCAACTACTATTGTTTAAACAGGACTGTAACCAGGACAAAGGAAATCTCATTGCTTGTGTGAGACATGTGCTATCCATTTCACTTTGAAATATCCTCTTTACATTGAAATATCCTCCTTTGGAATTTATTTATTGCAAGTCTACCAATTACAGCCAGTTCCAAATAATATGTATGAAATTCAAGCTGACTTCATTCGTTCCATTATTTCTCCCGCTCTTTTCGCAAATGTAGCAATGCTCTCCGCTACATTTATGGTGCCGAAACCCGGGACATTGACACAGGAAATTTAGATACTTTAGGAATATGGATCAAAATTTTGGAACTGAACTGTTGAGGTGAACCTTTACAAATATTTGAACTGAAACAATTAGACAAAAATTAAATTGGAAACATGTCTCTCACTTATCTCAAAGGATCAAAAACAAAATACAGAAATTTATTGAGCAAGGAATTAGAAAAAGCAGAAACTTTGCTAAAATCAGATACAGAGGATTTAGATGTTGATAGACATTTAAAAAAAGTAAAAACAGTACGACAGAAACTTAAAGACTATATTGCTAAATTTGAGGACACAAATGAAAAGTTAACGGCAGCTGTTGAATCGTCGGAATCCAAATCCGAGGAGGCCAAGTTACAGGAACAAGAAGTTGATACAATTGGATTTGTGGGCGAGGTCATTGAATGCATTTCCACTTTAACCTGTTATGAAGATGAACTGAGTGGGCGCGTGGCAAAGCCTTCTCTCACATCAACTACTGATCAACAGTTGACTAGAATGATGGAACTCCAGGCCCAGATGCAGATTCAAACACACCAACTTCTGGAGGCACAGAATGCCCAATTTCACCAAACACGATTAGCCCAAGGCCAGTCATCGGTAAGCGAAGTTAATTTTGCCCCAGTCAAATTACCCAAAATTGAAATTCCACAATTTTCAGGTGACCTTCTAAAGTGGAAAGAGTTTTGGGATACCTTTAAAGCTACAATTGACTATAACTCAAAGTTATCACCTGTGGAAAAATTTGCCTACCTTAAAAGTAAGCTTAGTGGAGAAGCTCTCCAACCATTAAGCGGTATTTCCGTTTCCAACGAAAACTATGATGTTGCCATTAAACTTCTCACAGAGAGATATGATGATAAACAGGCTGTTGTCAATTCACATTATACCAAGTTATTGACAGTTTCCTCTCCACCTAACCAAATTTATAAGCTACGAATTTTCTATGACAATATTGAAAAACATCTGCGCAGCCTTCAAGCCCTAGATCAAGATATTAATCAAAGTATTTTTATTTCCATGATTACCTCAAAACTACCTTCAGATGTTCTTATCTATCTCGAACTTCAAAAAGGCCATTCAGAAAGTTGGTCTGTTGCAAAGTTGAGAGAAAATTTAAAGAACTATATCATGGCTCGTGAAGCGGCTGAACGTGGTAAACCTAAATCAATTCATGTTGAAAATACATTAGAAACTGTCAAATCTAATCCTGTTCATAGTTTTTCCTCTTACAGACCTCCAAGGGTTACCCCACACTCAACAGGCGAGACTTTGGTTGCTGGAGAGAACCAGGCTAAATCAGTGACACCACGCAATGGATGCTGTTTCTGTGGGAAAATACATTGGTCTGATGAGTGTCATATTTATTCGACGTTGGAATCTCGGAAGGAAAAAATAAAGGGTAACTGCTATCTCTGTTTAAAAAAAGGTCACCAAATCAAACAATGTCTTTACAGTAGACCGTGCTTTCATTGCAATCAGAAAAAGAATCACCACAGAAGCTTATGTCCGAAAAAATTTTCCACTCAGAGGTCTGAAACAGTTAATATTGCAAATGACTTTCCAACTACACAAATTCCAACATCTGAAACGTCCATGCTTAATTCAGGAGAATCTGTGTTAATGCAAACTGCAACTACATCAGTTTATCATCCCAACAAACAAAACTCAGAAACTGTTAGGCTTCTTCTCGACTCAGGCAGTTAAAGGACATACATAACTGAAGAACTTGCTTACAAACTTAAACTTAAAATTGGGGAAAACACAGAAACAGTATCAATTGTAACATTTGGATCAGATCAAACACAGACTATTAAGACGTCATCAGTTTGCATTCAACTTGAACTTAAAGATGGTTCCTTCTTGTCCATAAAAGCTAATGTGGTCCCTAAAATCACTGGAACTATACACAGAATGCCTATAAATTTACAACAATGTGAAAACTGGAAATTTCTCTACAAAGATTTTCAATTAGCAGACACAATCCCAACAACACGAGAAACTTCGTCTCTTGATTTGTTGATAGGAAATGATCATTACCTTGATTTAATTCTCCCTCAGAAAATTGAACTAAATCCTGGACTTTATCTTTTGGGTTCCCGTCTTGGTTGGATCCTCACTGGCAGATCAAGGGATACAACTCATGCCCCTTCAGAAATTGACTTATTAGTACTGTAGCGAAAATAGGTTTTCTACACGTCTTTCCTGTGTGTCATTTGCGGTCAAATATGTTATGTTCCGCAACTTATTTATAAGAGAACGTGTGCTTTGAAATGTACACATGTTCAAAATAACATGTCGTTGTTGTTGTTGTTGTTTAAGAGATCGTTTTTGGTGCACAATATGGCTTGAAATATACAGTTTTTGTAACGTTAAAATGCCTATGCACGATATGTTTCATGAGACCATAAACTTAACTTTCGAGAATTCATGTCTTACCAGGAGTTGGTGGTTTAATGCACTTGAAATACGATAGTTTGTTTCCTAACAGATCGGTCACAAATCACGATACTCGCCATGTTCGGCGGACAGTGATTTTTCACAGACTTCACAGTGAGTTCGCGACGATTACGGACATATTTCAAGTACTATGAATAATACTTCGATCGGTTTGTGTTATCCGATTCTTCCCTTGGAAAGAATATCGTTATTTGGGAGTGTAAATGGACAAATGTCACTCGTTGAATTATTTTAAATGACAAAACTTTTGGATCGATGTTGACAAACTGTCAGACAGCGGAGCGTTAGCCAATCAGCAAGTCGGATTTCGACACGTGACCAAGCGTTCTATGCTGGACGCCTATAAAAGGCCAGAATTTCTTCGTGCAAGGTTAGATGGCCTCGGCGCGTTGAAGCGAACACTTCGTCAATACTTGTACATATATGATTTAATAATGAAACGAACTGATTAACTTTTGTAGAAGGAAACATAACTAAACAAAGAAGCACCAAAATACAGCATGCAAATGAATAATTCCCAAGTTTACCAGTGGGAATGATCGGTACCTAATCCACAAGTGGGACTGACTGGTACTAAGTTCACAAGTGGGAATGATCGGTACCTAATTCACAAGTGGGAATGATCAGTACTAAGTTTACATGTACAAGTGGGAATGATTGGTACCTAATTCACCAGTGGGACTGATCGGTACTAAGTTCACATGTACAAGTGGGAATGATCGGCACCTAATCCACAAGTGGGACTGACTCGTACTAAGTTCACAAGTGGGAATGATCGGTACCTATTTCACAAGTGGGACTGATCGGTACTAATTTTACAAGTGGGAATAATCGGTACCTAATTCACCAGTGGGACTGATCGGTACTAAGTTCACATGTACAAGTGGGAATGATCGGTACCTAATCTACAAGTGGGACTGACTGGTACTAAGTTCACAAGTGTGAATGATCGGTACCTAATTCACAAGTGGGAATGATCGGTACTTATTTCACAAGTGGGACTGACTGGTACTAAATATAAGACTAAAAGTAATTTAAATCCACAATCACAGATTTTTATTTCATGAACTGTGGGAATATGTGACTCTAGTATAAAGACAATAATAGTCAAATTTAATCTCCATTTCATTGTTTTAATTGGTGTTAAATAAATATTTAATGTTATTATTTCAAGTTGAAATATTCGATTGGACATTTTGATTTATAATGAATAGATAAAATATCAGTCTTAGCACTACGAATCCCAAATAGTAGCGGTGTCTCCGAAACATTCATCATCTTGAGATACAAGATGTTATCTTAATTAGGCTTCGCTCGGCCCATTATTTTTAAGATTAAGACATCGAAGTTGTTGGTCAAAGTATAACATCATCTCGCATTGACCAATTAAATTAGGAAAAGTAAATTCCGCTACAGTACTCACCTTTGGTCAACCTTTTTTATCTGAAACGCAATTATTCATAGCACCAGATAAATCTCTTCCCATAAAACCAGACCTAGACCAATTCTGGAATCTTGAAACTATCGGAATTTCTAACCCAATTCAGGAACCGGGGGACAAACAAGCCATCATCAGCTTTAATGAAACTATCAGCTCAGACAACACCAGATATTATGTAACGTGGCCCTGGAAGGAATTTCCTCCAGACTTACCTGAAAATTATGGATTGGAAGATTCAAATCCTTGATCTATAAGCTCACTAAAAATACAAATCTGCTCAAAATGTACAATGATATAATACAAGATCAAGTGAATAAAGGTGTTATAGAGAAAGTAAACAGTACAACAACCCAAGGTCCAATAAAACACTACATTCCTCCCCACGGCGTATTAACACCTGGTAAAACTACAACAAAACTACGTATTGTATATGATGCATCTGCGAAGTCTAACAAAAACAGTTTGAGTTTAAATGAGGCATTATATCGAGGTCCTGTAATGCTTGGTGATTTGTGTGGTTTGTTAATTCGATTCCGCACCTTTCGAATTGCCATATTAGCAGATATTGAGAAAGCATTTTTACAGGTGGGCTTACACAGTTCTGACAGAGATGTGACCAGATTTTTTTGGTTGAAAAATCCAGACACTAGCCAAGTTGAAGGTAACACACAGATATATAGATTTTGTAGAGTGCCATTTGGGGTTATTTCAAGCCCTTTTTTATTGGCCGCTACAATATCCTATCATTTACAGAAAGCAAAGACTATCACAGCAATTAAATTGGAAAACAACATTTATGTAGATAATGTCATTACAGGCTGCGACAATGTACAAGAGGCCACTCAATTCTACAAAGAAAGTAAAGAACTATTTCAGAAAGCTTCGATGAACCTCCGGGAATGGTCAACCAATTCTAATATCTTTAAAAACACAATACCAATGGACGACCATGATAAACGTAAACAGGTTAAAGTACTAGGCATTCCCTGGCTTGTTGATCAAGATGTTTTCTGTTTACTAGCTCCCATTTCAGAAACTCCAACTACAACTAAAAGAGAAATTCTTCAATTGATTGCCTCCATTTATGACCCCCTTGGATTTTTTGGACCTGTGTGTCTTGGGCCCAAACTATTACTTCAAGAGTTATGGGCAGACAAACTACAGTGGGATGACAAAATTCCAGAAGCAAAACAAGAAAAAATGTGTCAACTACTTATCAATTTAAAAGAAATACCTACTGTACATATCCCAAGGTTTGTCGGAATTCCAAATTCAGATGGCAGTCCGGTATACCGTTTACTATGTTTTTGTGATGCTTCTAAACAGGCATATGCAACTGTTGTCTACTTACAAGTCTCCACTGCTAATCATACCACTAACAATCTAATTTTCTCAAAATGTAGACTTGCCCCTCTGAAAGAAATCAGTTTACCCAGACTTGAACTGTTAGCAGTACTTATCGGTGTTCGAGCCATCAAATTTATATCTAACCAATTACATCTTCCATTAAATTACAAAGTTTTGTGGACAGATTCCCAGTGTGTGCTTCATTGGATAAAGAGCGATAAGCCTTTGTCTATTTTTCTTACAAACAGACTTAACGAAATAAAAGAACATACAGATATTGAATTTCGTTATGTATCTACATCCGACAACCCATCAGATCTCGCTACAAGACCAACAAATGTTTCTAGCCTTGCATCTAAGGGATGGTGGCACGGACCAGAATGGTTATTGACTTCTCCCTCAAACTGGCCCTTATGGAATAGTGAACCCTTATCTCCTGACTTAATCTCATCATGTAACACGGAACTAAAAAGACAGGTGTTATTTGAGGCAAAACTCGTGGCTCAGGGGGGTCCCTCTCGGGAAAATACCCCACTGTCAATAAAAACAGAAAACTTTTCCTCACTAACAAAACTTCTCAGAGTAACAGCGTGGTGCCTCAGATTCATAAATAATCTGAAGAATAACCATAAATTGACAGGACATCTAACAGCCTCAGAAATACATTATGCTAAACTGTTATGGGTCAAGTCAGTTCAGGAAAATCACTTCTCAGAGGAAAAATTGGCAATTACAGAAAACCGTAAAAATTCACTTAAGGATACTTTAGGCCTGAAAATTGATAGTGATCAACTTATGCGATGTCATGGTAGACTGCAACACGCAGACCTTTCGCAAGCCGCCAAGTTTCCAATTTTACTACCAAAATCTGAGCCATTTTCAAAACTTGTAATTAACAATGCTCACTGTAAATTATTCCACTCGGGTGTTTCTCAAACTCTTTCTCACACCAGACAGGAGTTTTGGATTCTTCATGGAAGGTCGACTGTTAAAAATGTTTTACGCGACTGTCGTATCTGTCGGCGTTTTGAAGGAGGACCTTACCCTACATCAGCTATGCACCCACTACCTAAAGAACGTGTCTGTCAATCAATTCCATTTTCTTATACAGGATCGGATTACCTAGGACCACTTTACGTAAGGGAAAAGTCTGAAATCAGAAAGGTATGGATTTGTCTTTTCACCTGCGTGGTCATTAGAGCTATTCATTTGGAATTAGTATCTGACATGACCACTGAGCAATTTCTTTTATGCCTACGTAGATTTATCGCACAGCATGGAACCCCTGTCCAGATCCTCTCTGACAACGCCCAGCAGTTTAAATTGGCGAGTAAAGTTTGTGATTCAGTTTGGGAAAACGTAATACTACAGGATGATGTCCAAAACAGTGTTGCCAATCAAGGAATCGTGTGGAAGTTTATTCCAGAGCTCGCCCCATGGATGGGTGGGTTTTACGAGAGACTTGTAGGCGTTGTCAAAAGGTGTTTAAGAAAATCTATAGGAAAATCTATGCTTACTCCTATTCAACTTGAAACTTTACTTCGTGAAATACAGGCAGTTGTAAACTCTAGACCTCTTGTTTACGTTGACACCGATATAAACTCAAATTACTCCATAACCCCAAGTGATTTTCTAACTCTTAATTAAAAAACTAGCCTACCAACCATGGAAACCAACAGTGATCCAGATTTTTCATTGTCTCAAACTAATACAGAAAATCTTTTGGAACTATGGAAAAAAGGCAACCGACGTCTTGACATGTTTTGGAATTCTTGGAAGAATGACTACTTAATTAGTCTTCGTGAACGGCCACAAAACCAACTCAGAGAGCCAAAAGTAAGATTTCCATCATTACCTTCTATTGGGGACGTCATCTTAGTAAAAGAAAATTTACCTCGTTCCACTTGGAAAATTGGCAGAATTATTTCTTTTCTTCCCAGTCGAGATGGTAAAATCAGGTCAGCTAGAATTTTACTACCATCTCATCGTGTTATAACCAGAGCTGTGAAACTCCTATTCCCTATTGAGTGTCCGGTGTCTGTTGATACCGCTTGTGATACTGGTCATAATAATACCAGTTTTAATTCAGTGAAATCAAATTTGCCTCTGTCTGGCAAAGGTGATGTTAATTCGGATTGCAATACCACTTCTAATGTGAAATCTGTTTCGTGTGACACTACTGGAAAACGACGAGCAGCAGTTTTAGCACGTAAACATATTGCTGAACAGATGTTGTAAACTTCCTGGCCATTTCGGAGTGTCGTGGAAGTATCCACGAGATTTGACATTTCTATTTTTTCTCAAAACTTTCAAATACCATGTAATCCATTTCCAATTGCTAAATGTGCTTTAATACCAGATTCCATGTATTCTTATTTGATAATTGCAAATAATATGCATTTATGGATTGTACATGTCTTACACATGCTATTGAGATTTTTTAAGCAGTATTATCAAGCCAGAGTTCTTGCCCCTTTTTTATAAGGGCAGACCAGTTCAGTTCACTCAGTAGAACCAGTCAGTCAACTTTACTTCAGCCAGCAAGCAACTACTATTGTTTAAACAGGACTGTAACCAGGACAAAGGAAATCTCCTTGCTTGTGTGAGACATGTGCTATCCATTTCACTTTGAAATATCCTCTTTACATTGAAATATCCTCCTTTGGAATTTATTTATTGCAAGTCTACCAATTACAGCCAGTTCCAAATAATATGTATGAAATTCAAGCTGACTTCATTCGTTCCATTATTTCTCCCGCTCTTTTCGCAAATGTAGTAATGCTCTCCGCTACAAGTCTAGCGACTGCATGCTGTGATTCGCCGGTCAGGAGACGACCAATGACGACGTTCCGGATAGTAGGCATAGACAGAATTTTTAAAAACTTGCCTAAATGTCCTTGAATGTCTTGAATAAGGCTCCACGACCACCAGACCGGACTAATTTACACCTTGTAGGTTAAAAACAACCATTAGTTCGCCCAAAATAAGCTCAGATAACCTGAAAAAACAACAATAATTTTGTCACTTGTTAATATAAGGTATTTAGGGGATAAAAGTTAAAACCAATTTTCAACTAAAAAATAACATTCTGCCACAAAGAAAAAAAAGTATTCGGATAAAGCAATGCACAGACTTCTTTTTGAGCTATTTGGAAGACCTGTCCGAAAAAGGAAAGCTTTGAAAATGACTTCTAAAACCCACCTAAAATGTTAAAAAAACTGGCTTATGTCTGGAACTCTCTTGTCAAAGGGAAACAACTCCCACACAGTCCAATTACACATTATGAATATTTACATGGGTCATAGGTCATCGAGGCTCACTTGGGTTAAAATCAACTGCAGATATCTGGCAATAAAAACAAATGACATTGATTTGATTTTCAATGGTAGACAAATAACAAAATACAACATTTTAACTTACCTTGATACATGTATATATACAGAAAAAATATAACGCCTTCTCGTCTTTC
Organism: Lepidochitona cinerea; assembly: GCA_963971465.1. Lineage (NCBI taxonomy): Eukaryota > Metazoa > Mollusca > Polyplacophora > Chitonida > Tonicellidae > Lepidochitona > Lepidochitona cinerea. The sequence goes on from OZ020551.1 coordinate 7,331,257, forward strand.
TACATTCCGATATACACAATGTAGAAAGTCGAGAATAAACGCGTTATCTTATTTTTATCTATTTAATTTCTTCTTGCCAGGAGATTTTCTCTTATCTCCCTATATCTCTATTAATAGTTTAATAAATATTATTAATTATTTCGAGCATTTTATACTTAAAATATTATCTAGGAAGCCTTTCTGAAAATTCTTGCAATATTTAAAGCTGCTTTTTAAATCATTAATAAATGTCGTCAAACAAGTTGAAAGGAGAACGAGTGCAATTAAGATAATAAACACGATATTTTAGTGCATTTTAAACAGTGTGCAGCGATATGTTGACAGTTGCAGAAAGTAGAGAAATTAAATAGTTCCATGTGCCATGAGTTGTTATAAACATAGTACCGGGTGCAGATCAAAACAAGTTGAAGACAGCCAACAGTGGCTACTGTGCAAGAACTGGATGAAGTTTGGGGAAATGGAATATGCCTGATGTTTTGGTCGAAATGGGTGATATTTTTCGAAATTTGAGAGAGCAATCTGTAGAAATGCATGGAATATGTTAAATGATGAGATGCATGGTCAATTGTTTGGTGTTTTACGCCACACTCAAGATTATTTCACTTATAAGGCGGCGTCGCCAGTTTTAGTGTGTGATGGTTTGGGTTCTATGCCCACAGGAAACCCTCTTAGGACGACCGGATGAAAACTCAGTCAGAAAATTTCCCAATTGTTTAGGGACATAGTGGGATTCGAACCCTTGACCCTTGGGTGAAAGGCTGTTCGTAATGTAAAACGGAATCCACTGGGATGATAAGAAGATGAGTTTCCTAATTAACCGAGTTCTCAACTATGTTAGCAATTACCCGAGCCAATGGTGACGTTTTAAAACTTTGGGTTGATTAATTAGTGCAGAAGATAGGGGATTGATTTCAATAGTTTGAAGCTAACCTACAAATGTTTACAGGACTTCCAAATCTCCATTATGCCAGTCTTTCTCGAGGGCTACACAATATTCACTCTCCTCTCCGTCGTAAATCACATCATAAAGCTGGTAAGAAATTAACGTATGTTGTGGACTATCCTCTGGGAAGCTGGGTTCCTTTGAAGGAGAACTTAAGGAAAGAACTCGGCCAACATACCACTTGTTTCTTTTCCCTAGTTTCCATCGATGGTTAATGCGGCATCCAACTATATCCGGCATTGGTGCCTTCCGTTTCACACCACGGCATGCTGCTGGATTTGACATATGACGGTCATATGTAGCCAACAAAGATTTCTTTGTCTGTAGGATTTTTTGATGCCGCAAATCTGACGTTGGTTGAGTTTTTACTGGGGCAGGTTCCAAAGAGGCAAGGTGAGTATTTATGACTTCCTTAAGGTTGGAAGCTAAAATGGCGTTCGGAAGTTTTCTGCCACTTTTGGTTACAAAATACAATGATCGATGAACATCGGGTTTTATTACATTTTTGTAAAATTGCAATTGTGTCTTGATTATTTTGGTGATGTCGTCCTCTGATCTTGAGGAGGATAAAATTTCATCAACTTCCGAGATAGTTTTAACTTGTCCACCTGTTTCGAGCACCTGATCAATCGACTTCTGTTGAGTCTGAGCCGCGTTTCGTCTTTTTTCCTCTACCTTGTCCTTATGGGCTTTCATGAGGTCATTTCGTCTTTTTAGAACTTGTTTGTTCCTGGCGGTCCATAAATCCCTAAAATCGATCGTCTTTTGGCGGGCTTTTCGGAAAACTTCGGTCCGCTCTTCTGTCGAGAGAGTTTTTAACCAGTCATCTGTTTTATTATATGCCCAAAGGATTGTGGCTTCTAGGTGTTGGATCGAAGCGTTTGGCTTAAAGTCCCTTAAGTACTTTAAAAGGGCAAATTGACTTTCGCCGATCGAGTTGGACTTTGGCACACTCATACATTCGTCCCTTAGTTTATCAGTATCATCTCCACACTCACCACCCACCAATTGGTGACTGATTTGTCGGGTAAAAGTTACAAGACACGATGTGGCTATCAAACCTAGCGATTCTATTGTCAATGCATTGTATTCGTTCTGTATTTCTTCGTTGGCTGGTACGCATCGAAACATCCCAGAGTTCATAGGCGGCATGTTTGAATCAACTTGAAAATCTGGATTGCTAAAGCATTCTGTTGGATTCAGGCTGAGTTTTTCCAATGTGCATTGTATTTGGATCAGAATTGGCGTTGTGTCTACAATATGACATGCTGGTGAGTCCGGTGACAAAACTAAGAGGTGAAATGGGGCTGTGATGAATTTATGGAATATAGCTATGGCTTTGATAACGGCAATATTTGTTTCATCTTGTATGTCTTCTTTCAGAGCTGTAATCAATTGGTTGTCATGGCTGGTTAAACTTAAGAACTGGCGTATGTGTTGAAGATGGTAAAGGAAGGCGACGGCATTGTGTGGGATAATGTTAAAACGATTGTGCTTGAATGGCAGGAAATAAAAGGGGGCGGATATTGATGATAGATAGGCTCTGAAATCCATGGGGACCCCAGCGACTGGATGACCTTTGCTCGACAGTAAACTGCACGCTCGTTTTATTGTTTCTATGGCCTTTGGAGCTTCCCCTGATTCTCGGGTATCATCGTTTGTTAAAATGGCCTCATATTCTTTCAAGGCCGCCACCATTGCATCCGATATCCCAAGAAGAATGTGTAAAAGACAGAACCATTGATTCACATGTGTCATTTTTTCTTTTTCCTCCTTGTCTAAACAGTCCCATTGATTAAACGTATCCTTCAGAATTCTGGCGCGTAGCTCTTCCAGCTTAATTTTAAACTTTTTGTTTACTATATGCTGGTCTGTCATCATATTTTTAAATGTCATTACTAATTTGTCTGCCATAGATTCAGCTTCATCAGCATTGGGGGAAAGAATTCTAGCATAGTCCGAAAGTATTGTTTGAAAGGTTTTCATCAGTGATTCGGTGTCTTCTTGGACAATTTCTACCATAGCCAGAGACAAGCTTGAAGATGATGACGTGGATGCTTGGAATCCCATAAAATGCTGTTGATGATCGGTGGTTCCGTCTAGGTGAAGAGTAGCATTTTGATTATCTAAAAGGGATTTTCCAACATGTAATTTGCCGATGATATTTGCCTCCATTATGAACCGCCTAATTGTTGTCTCAGATGGAAGCGGACTTACGTTAGCGTGAAACATCTTTTCTCCAATACATTGGATGCAAGCAGCTATATTCGCAGTGCTCACTCCATAACTGTGCAGTTGCATACATGTATTTCTAACAGCATCCGTGAATTTGCCATCTTCAAATGAGGGGATAGTCAATTTGTCTTTTACAATTTCAATAACCTCATCTTTGAGTATTTCTAATTCTAATGTTGCTTCGTCAAGCTGCTTCTTGGAACTGGTAGCCTCTTCTTTGCTCATATCCAATTCTTTTTTGTACATGGTGGTCTTACTTTGGTTATGATTGAATCGTTTTTGAAAACGCCGTCTTTGTAATCGAGCTTGGCTGAGTTTTGTCTTAAGATCGTTTATTTCGTTTTTCAGAATATGGGTTTCACTTGTTAAGTGTGTTATCTGTTCCTGTTGTGTTTTTATTTTTTTATTGTACCGCTGTTCACGCTTAGTGACATTTTCCAATTGGAGTCTTTTGTTTGAAGCCATGAGAGTTTTTATTTCTTCTTCTGCGTGTTTGATTTGATCATTCATTACTTCTGTTATGTCCTGTTCTTTCAAGAAACTTCCCAAAATCATATCTAAGTCCGCTTCAGCCTGTTCCAGTTCCTTTAACGTAGAGTTCTGCATTGCCCGAGTTACCTGCTTCTCCTCGGATAGTATGCATATTTTCTGTTGAAGGTGTTCATTTTTATTCTTTAGGGAAGTGATTTGAGTTTCCAGTTTTTGTGTGGATTGTGGGTCAAGCGTGACCGTGGGTAATTTAACGACCGTTTCGAAGAAGATGTTATTTCTGTCTGTATCGGAGAACTGTCCTCTGGGTAATTTGATTTTCCCCTGATAAACCTTATCGACGATTTTTTGAAGTTGTTTTGGAGGAACGGGTGTTTCACTGTATCCTAAGTTACATAGCCAATCGCTGAGCACTCTCCATGGTAAATTTTTCTTTAAGAGATACTGTCTCAACTCTAACAAGATGCCGTTTGTGAGGGATTGTGAAGGTACAGATATATCTCCGCTAAGGTTAGAGATAGTAATTTTTGCGATACTGCAATAGGGACCAAGAGTTTCTTCAGTGTGAACTAGCCAAGGAATGGGCGTATTGGGATGGGCCATATATTTTTTCCTACGCAACTGTTCCTTTATGCTGCTTATTGTCGGTATATTCGCTGGAGAGAGATCAGGTTTTAGACAGACTAAAAGAGGCGGGAGATCATATTTGAGAATTTTACCTTGTTCTTCTAACTTTTGGATTATTGCTCTCAGGAGACCAAATGTGATTGGGAATGAATTGCTCCAGGTATCTACAAATGCAAAGACTGTTTTTTGGTGGAAAAAAAGGAGGATATACAATAAAGTTACATGTATTCTCTTTTAATGGGATTTGTTTGAATATTTCACCTTGGCTTAAAATATGTCAATATGTGCAGTTTTTTGACATTCAAATCCATTTAAGAGGTCTGAGCATTGGCCATATTAGAACACTTTTTGCCTATTTAATTATTTATTTATTTATTCATAAAGTGCACATTAGAAGTTTTTCGATGATACCACACTCGAGCTAGGCAATATCATCAAGGTAATTTAATTTTAGTTCGTACAGATAACATTAACATTGGATTTTATTAACGCCTTTTTTTTTTGGTTGAGCTTCAGACTTATAGTATTTTTGGACAATCGGCAATCACGAACAAGAATTCGGTTAGCTCATACCCCCCTCAATAATGTTTTTACTTTTCAATGTATCTCGGACCGGTAATGGCATTGATTTCTTTCAAAAAGAGCTATTACATGTCTTATATGGTTGTAATTATTCTGATGTTCCGTGAAAGAAAAAATCAATAATTTTACCTGGAACAGTCCCGTTTAGTACAAGAGAACTGGCGCATTCATTTAGCCAATCTTTATTTTGCGGTCCATCTTCTGTCGCCATGATTTTGATGACCTATTTCAAAAAAGAAGTTCAAAGTGAATATTTAAGCCCATTCTGTAGGTTTAACTAACAACTGTAATAGGGATAGTATAAATAAAATCTCCATCATGAGTGAAAGCTGCTGTCTAGAACAAGGGTCAATTTAAAAAAAGATGTTTCTGTAGCAGTTAAACGATTACAGAAATAACGTGAAAAAGTTTTAAGGATTAAAAGCTCAGCATCAAATAAGCCCTTGACTTCAGTAAATTGGAAACCCTTCTATAGGCATACATAGGAATCAGAAATCCTGATGCCGGAGTTTTTGAAAATAACATTGCATCGGTTTTGTTGTTGGCGGGTTGATGGATTGATTCTAAGAGATCCCTTTAGAAGGAAACCATCAGCCATCTCAATTCAATATTTGATTTCTGTCTCAACCTCCCCCTAAACCGAAACCCAGTCTCGCGATCCAAGTTAAATTTGTCACAGGATCTTTTAAATTTAAGATAATACGTCATTTATGTGGCCGTGGAATGTAGGTATAGATTTGATCTACGTGTTAATTGATAGATCATAATTAATCGCAGTATTTCTGGGTGTACGGATTTGGTGAGGATATGTTTCTGGTTTCGTCTGCCATAAAGCTCAAAAGATATATGGTTCACTTAATAGAGCGTTGGCTGCTCAATCCGGCCGGTTTTCCACCAATGTGGTGAGGGTTCGAATCAGACTTAGGCTTTGAAATTTCGGTATGTGCTCTAATTGATGTCAAGGATGGTTGCCAAGAGCCATATCTTTACTTTCATGTACTTCCCACTCCTCAAATAATCAAAGAACCGTAGCAACGTCGCCAACTAACTCTATGTGAAGTAATCATGGCATAAGGAAACAAACAAATGGTTCGTCTGGAACCTCACAGGTGAAATTTGCATGAATAATGTAAGGGTGGAGAAATCGAACCAAATACAGAGATCATACCTGACAGCCACACTTACGTACCTTTTCTCAACTGTAAACCACCACTTTCTGAAATTTTTGATCGCCAATACTAGCAGTGAACATCTACCTTCTTGAAACAAGTCCGTGCGTTGAGGGGCTTTGTGTAGTGACACACGGTTGTTGAAGCCCTCACCTGGAAAATCTTGTTTTTACTATCCTCAGTCTGGGGCCAAGAAGCTTGAGGTGTCATATTGTAATATGTACTAGAGGCAGCGGCCCGGGAACCAGCTGCTTTAAATCTTATCAAAATAATGTTGACAAATAGAGAAGACCTTTTTTAGTTATGAAAAAAAAGTGTAAATAATGGTATATCTAAATTTTCACTGAAATACACCATCGGATTGTGGTTGTTTTTTTCACCGGTTTACGTCAAATAAATCGCGGCTTCAAAGGGACATGATAGCTCTGTGCGTCTGTGTTACTAGATTTCAAGATGGCGGAAGACGTATGAAACACGCGTAGAGAGTAAATGGAGAGGGTTTGGATACAGATAACGTGAGTAATTAGCTACTTTGAGACCATAACATGCCGCTCGCAACCACAGGTAGCCCTAACGGTTACTAGTGATCAGTTTTAGACTTCAGAACGTACTAATGCTAATGCATAGGTCCAATACATAGTACCACGATTTCTGGGCATACTGGCTGTGCCTACGGATAGCTGCGTTAGTCTTGGCATATTGTAGCAACTTCGTGATAAACAGATAAAGATAAGACGTGATTCACACGTGCAACTTCACTACATTATTCCATACGCCTTCCTCGTGTAGCGTTACACAAAGGTTGACCCGAAAGTCACGTGTGATCAACAGCCACTATCAGGGGCTTAATTTCAATTATCGGACATTTACATTATAACATGATCCTGTTGTCATGTGTCAATCACGCACATTTTTGGAAAAATTCATGTTTGAAAAAATGTTACGAGAGTAATATTTGAAATTTATTGTTTTTGTTTAATTAATGTCCATTAGTATTGTATGTTAGAACCGGTTTCAAGTTTGTGTAACAGATTGAGTTTCTGGATGGGCGTGACGTCCTGGGCCCTGTCTTACGAAGCTAGCGTAAAGTTGCGCATAGGCCTACAACATGGACCAGTTGCGACTAGGGCGTAAGTTCCTATAGCTATAACACTGATTTACGTTCGACACAACTTACGCCAGATTTGTAAGACAGGGCCCTGAAACTTGGACAAGCATGGGTGACATCTTTATGGCGGCTTGATTTCATTGGTTAACAGTTTGGGTTGAGATTTGATTGGGCAACTAGTTAGGTAGTTTGAGGTTATTTAAGAGAGGAGGTAGATTCAAACGGGAGAGAGAGAACAACAAGAGGACAACTAGAGAACTACGAGGCAGAACAATCAGGGGTGAGAGCAGAAGAGACAAATATGGGAAGTATAATAATGAATTAAGAACTTGGGAAAACTAGTGTTAAGAGATGCAGGGAGATAATCACAAAGTATAGAACTGAATATGATTTTGATAGACTGGGAGCAGATTTGTAACAAAGAAAGGTTTGATAACTAGGAACTGAAAACTAAAGTAATTGTGGGTAAATCTTGATTTTCGGCTTTTCACTGGGTATAATTAGTGTAGTTTATGCATTAACCGAAGCCGCCCTGGAGAGTCAACCGTACACGTCTGATTTGTAAGTAGACATATATTTTGTATTCATTGTTAATTAATTATATATCTATATTGAAAATACTGAAGAGGAGTTGTGTTGTTTGGACTTATTACGATTCACTTTATTAGTAGTTTATTTGGTTATATTTATGATACGTTCGTCTACGTGGGTTAGTAGATAGATTACGAGGGTTGGGCTTTTACGTTTCAAAAATAGTTGGATGTTGCGTTTCTTTTTTAGGAGAGTATAGTCATGGTATAACAATAGGGGTTGGCCAAAATATAGACTTTTCTGCTTAAAATAAAGTGGCATGAGTTGCTGAAATTTGGACTAGACTTTTACCAAAAGTCGGATCAAAGTGAGTGTCTGTTTAATGAAATTGCAGGACATGATTAAAAGCGTATCGAATATACCAATTGCGAAAAGTAAACAAAATTTACATAACCAGAATATGCGTTCATTCATGTTGGTGGTGCTGTAAACCGTACCTAAATGAAGATTATCAAGACGGGTAAAAGCTGCAATTTGTAATGAGTTAAATTAAGTAATGCCCGTTCGAAAATGGGGCGATGAATGAATGTATTCTATTAATAGTCTACGTTATGCTTACTTCCTGAAAACTACATCGAGCCTGATGATGTCACACAGATTTACGCAAAGCTTTCTGGGTAACCTGTGTACCTCAGTTCGCCATTTTGTTTACCTGTACTTAGTAAGATGTCACTTCTTTGGAAAACATTGGTCCCATAAAGTGTTTTTATCCACACATTTTTCGGGTTTCTTTTTGAAATTATGTGAACATCTCTCTGACAGTTTTTTTTTTCTGGACGGTCACGTTTTAGCCAAGAATTTACATTATCATTGGGTTTTGACTCAATGCAAGCAATGCATATGTGCAATATTGTTTTGATATAAAATTGAAGCTTTTTTTGTTTTAGAAAAGTTACAACGCTTTTATTCATTAGTTAACATGCATTATTTAACCGCTTTTCAAAACTTTAAAGTGGCATGACTGCAAAAATTCACACTTTTTCACAATTTTTGATCGCCACGACAGTAAGAGTCTTTGAAGGGCATCGAAAACTAAATGATTGGAGTTGGAATGAGGAAAATCCATACAGTATGTGGCCTGTACGAACCGGGAACGTGTTCGAAAAGTAAACAAAATTTAAATTACCAGGACGACCATTTATTCATTCTAAGCTAAAGTTAGTTCAAAACAATACTTTATGATTTATCGTACATTTTCGAGACTAGAAGCACTAAAAAGCTTCTAAATTATATGTCTTGAGGAAAATAGCCTATAATTTCAACATTCTGTGTTAACGTCAACATATCAACATTTTGGCAGCTCATGCCACTTTAATGTAGTCATTCAATACAGAAGAAAAATCCTTTAGTTAGGGCCTTGTGCAAGTTGTTAAAACAGCTTTATGATTTCCGTAGAATTATCTGCAATCATTCATGGTAAAAAAGCAAATATTTTTAATCTTGAAAATCTATTCTGAAAACGATTCTTTAATGATGTATTGAAAAAAGGCTTAAGTATTCAACTGGAATTCTACATCCTCGTTATTGGTGTTCGGTTTTAGAATTCTCTGAAAGATATTGATGTTAAGTAAATGTCAGATAGTCACATCCCTTAGGTAACCTTGTGACTTATAATGTGATATGTCTGGTATAGACACGAAAGACGTAAACCGTATTTATCTCGACTCTATTGTCTTTCCCACTCCAGTTAAGGAAGAAAATGATGAAATTCAAAAAAGCATGTCCCTTGTCTCCTATATCCAGTCAAAGTCACCATCAGTTCTCAACTAAGACAAACAGCCAAGGCTAGACGTCATGAATCAATCAACAGAGATATCTTATTTCCTCTTATTCCTTAACTAAAGAGCAAGTGTGAACTAGATGAATTGAGACACGACTTCTTTTCTCCAATACTATCATTACGACGGACTTTGATTCCTCTGATGACAGCACGTGACATTTTTATTGTCTCCAGACAGAGTGATTGTTGGTTATCGAACTCGAAAATACCCACCATTGTCGGATAAGCAATTCTCACGAAACTCAATCTATTGAAACATTGCTCAATGACACACTAAATTGATTTGTTGTTATTTGAGCAGACAGATCTCTAATCAGACAGCAGAATGTCCCTTCTGAAGATTACCAACATAAGAGCTGCTTTAAACTAGGCAGGGAGATCTATGTTCTGCTAGTCTTACTCTCCTATCACCATTGTAACGGCCGGAATTGAACTTTAATTATGTTTATTTAATATTCTTTTCCCGTTTTTGAATCACACGTTTTAAAGGGTTAATGTTCAGCATAGTCTGCATTCGGTTACTTGTTTGCTTTAGATAGTTCTGTGACCTCTGTGCGCAAAGGGTTAACTTCGACCCTTGAGTTCTAGGTCGGCTTTCCTGAGGGACCACGTGATCTCCCTAATGGCGCTACAGTGAACTAGTCTTTGTTTTATCCTCCGGGAAATTGTCTACAAAACGGTATGTTCCCTTGTTTTGTTACCTTTAAATGTGTTGTAGCCATGTAGTTGTGAGCCGTGTAGGATAAACGGCAAAGTGTAAAGATAAGGGCATGGCTGGCTCGTTTATAATTTGTAACCATTTGTACTATGTTAGCGACTTCTTTATATATAGTTGCTCGCTGTAGGCGGGTCAGTTTGTCGAGTAGAGTAGTCTCCCTTAGACCATTGTTTGTCACGTAGAGTAGTCTCCCCTAGTCCATTCGGCATTGTGCTTATTTGACACGCAGAATAGCCTCCCTTGCTACATTGCCTTCCGAAGTGTTACGGTTTTGACGTAGTCGTAGCAAATTATTGTTTTAGACTACCGTATAGTGACTAAGTAATGAATGTCTTAATTCTTTTATCTTAAGATCTAGTCATGTTAGTTACCGTAATATAATTAAATATACGCCATTGAGTGCAGTGTGTTGATTTAAATATGTTAGACATTTTTTATAGTAAAGGTAGTTTACCTCTTGTTTTCTTTTTCTTTTGTAGTCAATCATATCATACCACAGAGATGTTAAAATAAATGAATGAAACTGATGGTGTGTATGCATTGCGTTTTTGACCCCGACATCATTGACGTTTTTGGCTAACGAGATGGAGGAGGAAAATAAGATAGAGAAAGAAGCCCTAGATAGCTATCACCCTAGCCAGGAGAAAGGCGATGACACGTCAGGAGAGTCACAAGATACAGGCGGCCCAAATCTGGGTGCTCGTCCAAAGCAGATTACGGAGAAAGGCCGTAATTATTCCAAAGAAATGAAAGAAAAACATTTAAATAAAATCTATAAAGAGATTAAAGAAAAAACGGAACAGATTACAGTTATGCTGAATGGCAACGTAGAAGAAAGTTCCGTCAAAGAAGTGTACCGTGAATTTCAAGTATTATATGATACTTACCTCAGTATGAGAAGTGTACATAAAAGCCTGCTGGATGAACAAGAAAGTGACCCGTTTAATGTTAAGGACCAGATGTTAATTACATTCAAGAATACTGTCCAGTCCTGGTTTTTAAATCAACCCAAACAGTTCCCCCTTCCAAGAATATATCCTGAAGACAGCGTTTCACAACTCAGCCTGGGTAGAAAGTCCAGTTCTACTAGGAGCTCTGTTTTATCAGCTCGTATAAGAGAGGAACAAAACATTATAGAACTACAGATGAAGAAAGAGGCCTTGAAAAAGAAAAAAGAACTAGAGTTAGCAAGGTTAAATTTGTCACATAAAGAAGAACAGTTGACCTTAGATACTGAGCTGGCAATCAGCAAAGCCAAGACAAAAGTACTAGATGACTTTGTAAAGACCAGCAGTGTTTCAACTAAACTTTCAACTACTGGTAAAATATTAAGAGCAGAGGCACCTTTATTTGTACCTGAATACATCAAAGATTACCAAGATCATCAGCCATATCATTCAGATCATCAGCCACGTCATCAAGATCATCAGCCACGTCATCAAGATCATCAACCATTACATCAAGATCATCAATCACGTCATCCAGATCATCAGCCATATCATCCAGATCATCAGCCACGTCATCAAGATCATCAACCATTACATCAAGATCATCAATCACGTCATCCAGATCATCAGTCATATCATCAAGATCATCAGCCACGTCATCAAGATCATCAACCATTACATCAAGATCATCAATCACGTCATCCAGATCATCAGCCATATCATCCAGATCATCAGCCACGTCATCAAGATCATCAACCATTACATCAAGATCATCAATCACGTCATCCAGATCATCAGTCATATCATCAAGATCATCAGCCACGTCATCAAGATCATCAACCATTACATCAAGATCATCAATCACGTCATCCAGATCATCATCAAGATCATCAGCCTCGTCACCAAGATCAGCAGCCATATCATCCAGATCATCAGCCACGTCATCAAGATCATCAGCCATATCATCCAGATCATCAGCCACGTCATCAAGATCCTCAGCCATATCATCAAGATCATCAGCCACGTCATCAAGATCATCAGCCACCACATCAAGATCATCAGCCACGTCATCAAGATCATCCGCCATATCATCAAGATCATCAGCCACGTCATCCAGTTTATCATCAAGATCATCAGCCACGTCACCAAGATCAGCAGCCACCACATCAATATCATCAGCCACGTCATCAAGATCATCAGCCACGTCATCAAGATCATCAGCCACCACATCAAGATCATCAGCCACGTCACCAAGATCATCAACAACATCATCAAGATCATCAGCCACCACACCAAGATAATCAGCCATCACATCAAGATCATCAGCCACGTCATCTAGATCATCAGCCACGTCTCCAAGATCATCAGTCACTACATCAAGATCATCAGCCACGTCACCAAGATCAGCAGCCACCACATCAAGATCATCAGCCATATCATCAAGATCATCAGCCACGTCATCGAGATCATCAGCCATATCATCAAGATCATCAGCCACGTCATCAAGATCATCAGCCACGTCATCAAGATCATCAGCCACGTCATCAAGATCATCAGCCACGTCATCAATATCATCAGTCACGTTATCAACGTCATCAGCCATCTCATCAAGATCATGTTACACATCTTCAAGATCCTGGCTTATTTCGACAAGCGTTTTTTCCATATGAACAAGTTCCTGGTCCATTTCATCAAAATCCAGCCTCAGTTTACCATGATTATGGGGGTGTCGCTCATAATTATCCTGCTCATAACGAACTCTTAATGAATAATCCTGAAGTAAGCACTAATGATAATAAATATCAGATCCCCCATTACCAAACTCAAGAGCAACCATCAAATCAGATTGCGTCAGTTGTTCGCCATCTGAAAAAGCCTGCACCCGAGATTCACAAGTTCTCCGGAAACCCTCTCGAATTTAGAAGATTTATACGCCAGTTCAAGTCTAAAATTGTTGCCAACACTGATGACGACGAAGAACGTCTGAACTATTTGGAACAATATACTGGAGGTGACGCTTACAGGATAGTAAGTGGGTATGGATACTTACCTTCAGGGACTGGGTATACTGCAGCTTTACGAGAATTGGAGGACAGATACGGAAACAACACTGTGATTGCCAATGCCTTCATCAAACGGGCATTGGAGTGGCCAATAATAAAGTCTGACAACCCCAAGGATCTAGACGAGCTGGGAATATTTTTGGCCGAGTGCCAAAACGCCATCTCAAGTATTGAAGCAGTCCGGGTATTGGAATATCCGGACAACATTAAAAGGCTAGTCATGAAACTGCCATATTTCTACCATGACAGATGGAGAAATATTGTTCTTCAAACAAGACAGCAAGGCCAAGAGATAAGCTTTTTACAGCTAGTGGAGTTTGTAAAAAGAGAAGCAAGAAAGGCCAATGATCCGACATTCGGCAAAGATGCATTAAGGACTACATCCAACCAAAACCACTATGGAGGAAAACCCATGGGACCATCGTCTACAAAGCCAAAAGGTTCATTTGCGACAGGCATCGCCAATATGTACAGTGATGAAACCGGCAACTCCGTTGCATCTTCTCAGACAGAACAGTGCGACATGCAAAGAACTGCTTTCACTCAACCTTGTTTGTATTGCAACGAAAAGGATCATAATTTAGAGACCTGTGACGTCATGGTTACCAAACCATATGAAGAAAGAATAGACTTTATAAAGAAAAACAGGCTGTGTTTCTCCTGTTTGGAATTCGGTCATCAGAGCCGAAATTTGCAAGAAATGTAAAGGAAAACACCCCTCTGTGTGCCATGTGAAGGGGACATTTGTGCCACCGGCTTGGAGCGATAGAAGACAAAAGGCTGACAAAGAGTTGTCTAGCGCAAGTGTGCAATTGACAAGTATCGCTTGCCCTGATACGGGGGCCGGTGGAACAGAGTGCACCATGGCAATAATCCCAGTGACTGTGAAAATGTCAAACAGTTTCAGAGTTACAGAAACCTACGCCTTCCTAGATCCAGGAAGCAGCGCTTCGTTCTGTACTGAAAAGTTAATGCGACGGATAGGAGGCAAAGGGAAACCTGTGAAGGTAACTCTTGACACGATGGGAAATCCGCATACGATGCAGACATTCGTCGTAAACGGAATAGAGATTGGCAATTTAGAAAGAGAAAACTACATTGAGATGCCAAAAATGTACACCAAAGACAGACTTCCTGTGTCCAATGAGCATATTCCAACCTCAGACGACCTCAAACGTTGGCCACATCTTAAAGACATCAAGTTGCCACAAATCGACGCGGAGATCGAATTGTTGATTGGAAATGACGTTCCAGCGGCTTACTCTCCATTAGAAGTGAGAACTGGTCCACCCGGAAGTCCTCATGCAACCAAGTCAGCGCTGGGGTGGATATCTTGGAACGTTCTGCGGTCAGTTTCCCCCGGTAGCAACACGAAACCAATGACTGTCAATAGAACAGGTGTTATAGACGTTCAAGAAATCGAAGCCTTGCAGCAATTGGAAGCAAAGCTGGAGAAATCAATCAACCTCGACTACCCGGAGCATTTCATAGACGACAAGAGAGAAAACTCACAGCACGACAAGCAATTTTTAGAGAAGGTGAATGATTCGATTGAGTTTGTAAATGGGCACTACAGCATTGCCCTGCCTTTCAAGAAAGATTCTGTGGTGTTTCCAGACAATGAATATTTGGCGAGACAAAGATTGAGGGGCCTCAAATCCAAAATGGCTTCTAACCTGAAATTTAAAGATGATTACTGCTCTTTCATGACTGACGTCATCAACAAAGGTTATGCTCAGCGGGTTCCAGCCGTAGACTTAACAAGAGACGACGGTAAGGTCTGGTATATCCCTCACCATGGGGTATACCACCCACATAAGCCGGAAAAGATAAGAGTCGCTCAATATCAAGGCGTAAGCTTGAACACCGAGCTTCTACAGGGCCCCGACCTTACAAACTCACTGCTGGCAGTTTTACTACGATTCCGCCAGGAGAAGATAGCACTGATTGGCGACATAGAAGCTATGTTCTACCAGGTACAAGTCCCTCAAGAAGACAGTGACTGTCTTAGGTTTCTATGGTGGCCTGATGGTGACACCAAACAAGAACCAGTCGCCTATAGAATGGTTGTACACCTTTTCGGTGCAGTTTCATCACCTTCCTGTTCTAACGCTGCGCTTTGCAAGACGGCGGTAGACAACCAGCATCTTTTTGGCCCCGAGGTGGCCGAAGTGGTAAAAAGGAACTTTTATGTAGACGACTGTGTGACGTCATCGGAATCTGAAGAAAAGGCCTTGAAATTGAGACACGATGTGACTGCTCTGTGTAAACTTGGTGGTTTCCATCTCACAAAGTGGAACAGTAACAACCGAGCAGTCCTCCAGGATGTAGAGGAGCCGGAGCGAGCTAAAGAGATGAGAAGTTTAAATTTAGATTCTGACAGTCTTCCTAATGGTCGTGCTCTGGGAGTACATTGGTGTCCACAGACGGACACTATTGGGTTTTCAATCCAAATCAAAGAAAGGCCAGAAACAAAGAGAGGTATCCTGTCAACGGTGAGCTCAATATACGACCCTCTGGGCTTCGCCTGTCCCTTTCTGCTCACTGGTAGAATCCTCCTACAGAACTTATGCAGACTTGCTGTTGGGTGGGATGACGAAATTCCAGAAGATATTGCCCTGAAGTGGAGAGAGTGGATGACAGGACTATATCTTCTAGAAGACATCAGCATAAACAGGTGTATAAAGCCCTCGGATTTTGACGACTTATTAAAATGTGAGATGCACGTTTTCTCAGATGCTAGTGAAGTTGGTTACGGCATATGCATCTACCTTCGACAAATAGACATCAAAGGGTTATTCCACTGTAGTCTTGTTCTTGGAAAAGCACGTGTTACTCCCTTGAAAAAGGTTTCCATCCCAAGACTAGAGCTGACAGCAGCAACAGTAGCGGTACGACTTAGTAGAATGGTCACCAAAGAACTGGATCTGAAAATCGACGAGACCTACTTTTGGACCGACAGTATGTCGGTGATCCGTTACCTCAACAACAAGTCAACAAGATTCCACACGTTTGTTGCCAACCGAGTAGCTGTAATTCTTGATGGCTCCGATCCCGGGCAGTGGAAACATGTCGAATCAAAACTCAACCCGGCAGACTGTGCATCACGGGGAATGCCTGTACATAAGTTCCTCAAGCACAAAGAGTGGTTTCATGGTCCAGATTTTTTATCAAAGCCAATGTCAGAATGGCCACCACAAGATGGAATAAGCCGACAAATCCCCGAAGATGACAAGGAGGTGAAGCAAGTTTCTGCTACGATTACAAAAGGCGAACCTGACGTCATTCAAGATTTGGTGAATCGTCAATCCAGATGGTTGACGTTGAGATCTATCCTTGGGTGGGTACTGGTTGCAGTTCGACGCTTCAAAGCAAAACAACGCCCTAACAACGTAGAGAAAAAAGATCTTCGCAAACGCCTGAAAGACGCCATCCTCTCCAAAGACACCTTACAAGATGCAGAGACATTTCTTGTAAAGTACGTACAGCACAACCACTTCTCCAAAGAACTCAAGATGCTGTCTAATGAATCAAACTTTAGACGTTCAGTATGGAAGAGAAGTCCTCTTCGAAAGTTGGATCCCTTCCTTAGCGACGGTGTTATCAGAGTTGGTGGCAGAATTAGCAACGCTAACATACCGTTCGCTGCGAAACACCCAGCAATACTTCCCAAAGATTCAAGAGTGTCACAGCTGTATCTAGACTTCATCCACAGATGTGTAGGCCACCTCGGTCGAAACAGCATGCTGACTGCTCTCCGACAGAAGTTCTGGATGATCGGCGCTTCCACCAACATCAAAAGTCTAGTTTCCAAATGTGTCACATGCAGAAAGTACCAAGCGAAGGCAGCGGAGCAAAAGATGGCCAATCTACCTAGCGATAGAGTAACACCAGTCCAAGCTCCCTTCTCTTCGGTAGGTTTAGATTTCTTTGGGCCATTTCAGATCAAGAGAGCAAGAAGCATGGTGAAAAGATATGGTCTTGTTTTTACATGCCTTACCACTCGTGCAGTCCATTTGGAAGTAGTATCCTCCCTCACTACGGATTCTTGTATAAATGCCATTCGCAGAATGGTGTCAAGAAGAGGTCCAGTCGATATGATCAGGTCCGATAATGGGACAAACCTCGTGGGAAGCGAACGTGAATTACGTGAAGAGATCCAAACACTCAACCAATCTACTATCCATAAGTCTCTTCAGCGAAAGAACATTAGGTGGGTTTTTAATCCACCCGGTGCTTCCCATCATGGCGGCGTATGGGATAGGATGATCCGTACCATCAGAAAAATCCTCTACTCTCTCCTACAGCAACAGACATCAACTCTGAATGATGAAGCCCTGTCAACACTTTTCTGTGAAGTTGAAAGTATCATAAATGGGAGACCAATAACTTCGGTATCCAACGACTGCATGGATTTAGAGCCGCTTACCCCGAACCATCTGCTTCTGCTGCGTGGAGGAGAAACCCTCCCACCTGGCGAGTTCGGACCAACAGACAACTACCCGAAACGTCGCTGGAGGCAAGTCCAATATTTGGCCGATGTCTTCTGGCGTAGGTGGTCGAAAGAATATTTACCGATGCTCCAAGCAAGACAGAAATGGCTGCACCCTAAGCGGAACCTTCTAGTGAACGACATTGTGCTAGTGGTTGATACAAGTCCCCGAAACTCTTGGTGTTTAGGTCGCATCGTTGAAGTTTACAAGGACGAGAAAGGACTTGTGCGATCTGTTAAAGTTAAGACGAAATATACCACCATAGTTCGACCTATTACCAAACTGTGTTTAATTCTGGAAGCTGATCTAGAGGAACCTTCCATGTGACTTTAATAACTGTGAATGACTGTTTTGATAAGTTTTAGAACGGCCGTTGAGTAATTATGCGAGGAAAATTGTAGTATCATTATACTAAGCAATTTGAGGGCCGGAGTGTAACGGCCGGAATTGAACTTTAATTATGTTTATTTAATATTCTTTTCCCGTTTTTGAATCACACGTTTTAAAGGGTTAATGTTCAGCATAGTCTGCATTCGGTTACTTGTTTGCTTTAGATAGTTCTGTGACCTCTGTGCGCAAAGGGTTAACTTCGACCCTTGAGTTCTAGGTCGGCTTTCCTGAGGGACCACGTGATCTCCCTAATGGCGCTACAGTGAACTAGTCTTTGTTTTATCCTCCGGGAAATTGTCTACAAAACGGTATGTTCCCTTGTTTTGTTACCTTTTAATGTGTTGTAGCCATGTAGTTGTGAGCCGTGTAGGATAAACGTCAAAGTGTAAAGATAAGGGCATGGCTGGCTCGTTTATAATTTGTAACCATTTGTACTATGTTAGCGACTTCTTTATATATAGTTGCTCGCTGTAGGCGGGTCAGGTTGTCGAGTAGAGTAGTCTCCCTTAGACCATTGTTTGTCACGTAGAGTAGTCTCCCCTAGTCCATTCGGCATTGTGCTTATTTGACACGCAGAATAGCCTCCCTTGCTACATTGCCTTCCGAAGTGTTACGGTTTTGACGTAGTCGTAGCAAATTATTGTTTTAGACTACCGTATAGTGACTAAGTAATGAATGTCTTAATTCTTTTATCTTAAGATCTAGTCATGTTAGTTACCGTAATATAATTAAATATACGCCATTGAGTGCAGTGTGTTGATTTAAATATGTTAGACATTTTTTATAGTAAAGGTAGTTTACCTCTTGTTTTCTTTTTCTTTTGTAGTCAATCATATCATACCACAGAGATGTTAAAATAAATGAATGAAACTGATGGTGTGTATGCATTGCGTTTTTGACCCCGACAACCATTGTACCCCACTGAGTTTGACTCGACAACCATTGGCGCCTATCCGATGTGGCCGACGGTTTTGTACATTCGATTAACAGTTCTAGTAAATATACCAAGTGGATATCCATCATCGTTCGGCTCAGCATGGTTTTTGATCATTATGAGTTATCTGTCTTTTCGATAAAAAACACCGTCTCTCGGGCCGACACCAGGCTTTCGAACTACTTGTGTCAAAAAGAAACGATACCACATGTTTGCAACGACATAAAATAAAAACTAACCAATGCAAAAGTTTGGAGTTTTTCTTGTGAGAAATCTTTTCACAATCAGTACAATCAATATGACAAGCCTTTAAAGATGCGTGGGGTCGAAAAATGAACATTTCGTTGGAACACTGATCACAGAAACAAAGGGAAATGTTACACCACACGTCTCAAATTCAAGTCAGTCGCCGGTATGTCCACCGTGAGCATCAATACATGTCAGAACACGCCTTCGGACTGATGACGTTGGGAGTGATGCGTCAAGACATCGTTTCAAGTCCAGGGGCCGGTTGTTCAAATAAGGAATGACTTCAATGTTTCTTCGGTTCATCGAGTTATGAACGAACTTGCCCCTGTGCAAACTAAATAAATCCGCGAAGCGGTTTATGAAAAGTTTGCACAGGGGCCAGTTCGTTCATAACTCGATGAACCGAAGAAACATTGAAGTCAATCCTTATAATTTAATTACTACCACATATACTACGTAAAACAATAAAAATATTCACAGGGAGTAGATATTTTATTTTCAAAAATCAAAACAAACCAACGCGCGCAAAGCTACACTTGATTTCAAAGCTCTCTGCCAAGTGACGTCACAATTACAGGCAAAGCGACTGTACAACGCGATGACGTCATCTTGCGTCATAGCGTTGAGTCTATCAGTGCACTGTGATGACATGAGTATATAATTTAATTTCCAGTTTGTTTACAACGAATACTTCAATTTGATTGGCTAATCTGCTTTCGTTCATAATCCGATGAACGAACCAGCTCCGGACTACTTTTACTACGATATACATAAATCGCCGACGAAACAACAATATGCCTACTGCTATTTATTGAAACAGAGAAAGCAATCAATTTGAAAATATGTTGATTTAATACCTGCTTATATTTATTTTTCATTTCGATCAGATTTCAAAGAAATAAAGAACCACTTGTTATGTCAGCTTACGAAAACTTTCCACTCATGTCAGCACAGTGCACTGATAGACTCAACGCTATGACGCGAGATGACGTCATCACGTTGTACAGTCGCTTTGACTGTGATTGTGACGTCACTTGGCAGAGAGCTTTGAAATCAAGTGTAGCTTTGCGCGCGTTGGTTTGTTTTGATTCTTGACAATGAAATATATACCCCCCCTGTGGATATTTTTTTTTGTTTAACGTAGTATATGTGATAGTAATTAAATTATAAGGATTGACTTCAATGTTTCTTCGGTTCATCGAGTTATGAACGAACTGGCCCCTGTGCAAACTTTTCATAAACCGCTTCGCGGATTTATTTAGTTTGCCCAGGGGCAAGTTCGTTCATAACTCGATGAACCGAAGAAACATTGAAGTCAATCCTTATAAACGTTTTCGTAAGCTGACATAACAAGTTGTTCTTTATTTCTTTGAAATCTGATCGAACTGAAAAATAAATATAAGCAACTATTAAATCAACACAACATATTTTCAAATTGATTGCTTTCTCTGTTTCAATAAATAGCAGTAGGCCTATGATTGTTGTTTCGTCGGCGATGAATTCATGTATATCGTTGTAAAAATAGTCCGGAGCTGGTTCGTTCATCGGATTATGAACGAAAGCAGATTAGCCAATCAAATTGCCGTATTCTCTGTAAACACACTGGAAATTAAATTATAACTCCATGAACCGAAGAAACATTGAAGTCAATCCTTATAATTTAATTACTATCACATATACTACATAAAACAATAAAAAATATTCACAGGGAGTGATATATTTTATTTTCAAGAATCAAAACAAACCAACGCGCGCAAAGCTACACTTGATTTCAAAGCTCTCTGCCAAGTGACGTCACAATCACAGGCAAAGCGACTGTACAACGAGATGACGTCATCTCGCGTCATAGCGTTGAGTCTATCAGTGCACTGTGATGACATGAGTATAAACGTTTTCGTAAGCTGACATAACAAGCTGTTCTTTATTTCTTTGAAATCTGATCGAAATGAAAAATAAATATAAGCACCTATATTAAATCAACATATTTTCAAATTGATTGCTTTCTCTGTTTCAATAAATAACAGTAGGCCTAGGCCTATTGTTGTTTCGTCGGCGATTCATGTATATCGTTGTAAAAATAGTCCGGAGCTGGTTCGTTCATCGGGTTATGAACGAAAGCAGATTAGCCAATCAAATTGAAGTATTCGTTGTAAACACACTGGAAATTAAATTATAAGAAAATTAGCTTAACGGCAGGTTAAATGACGTGGCGTAAGAAAGAAATTCCTTTGTGACGCGACGTCATCTAACCTGCCGTTAAGCTAACAGCGCTTTGAACAACCCACCCCAGGATGTTGACCGTAGGCTCACGGCGCTGTCTGATTTGGCGATCGAGGTGGTCCCATAACCGTTCGATGGGATTAATGTCCGGTGACTGAACAGGCGGGCCATAGCAAAACCTCTACGTTGGACGTTGAACTCGCCTGGCCCATATCAATCCGTCGTTCCGGTGCCGAGGTGTCAAGGGCGCTCCGCGGAAGGGATGACGTGACTGGATACGATACTGCCCGGTCTCCTACAGACGGTCTGTCTCAATGAACTATATGCGTGGAATGGACACGTCTCATTGGCTGGTTTGGATCGTACTTTGTAAAATGTGCCGCCATTGACAGCTGATAAGCGCGTGCAGAACAGATCTGTATGGACGCTCTACTATCTCCTGGTAATGGCGGCATTCGAAGCATAGCAAGCGCCACGCGATCTCCCTTCCACGCATATAGTTCATTGGTCTGTCTATCCTGTGTCCCAGTGCTGAAGCCGCTGTGGACGTCGCTCTTACGGTCTTTACGTCGCGTGGTTACTCGTTGCCTTTCACTCCTGAGCCGGTCTGACGTAACCGCTGCATCAACCTGGTGAAAGTGATGCGTGCACAGCTCAATCTTCTAGCTAAATGGATGTGTGTCTTTCCTTGTTGGACCATTCAAACGGCTCTCTCTCTCTCTCTCTCGCGATGACTGTCAAACGTGGCATCTCTTATGATCTTTTTGTTGCTGTGATATCAACGTGTATGCTTGGCCATTTTAAACAGCTTTTCTGCACGTGCAGAACATGCTAAAGAGGGCAATGTCATTTGCACGAAATTTACATTCTCCCGGAACTGATCAAGTGTTCCCGATATTTTTGGTTGATGCGCTGTGTTTTGGGTCTGCAATACGAATCGGCATGTTTTCAAATTACAAAATAAATTCGTAACAAAAATATTTTGTTAACAAGCTGGTATCGTTTCTTTTGGACACTAGTGTATTCTATACAAGCTCCAGACCCTTAATACGTTATCATATATTTTGCTTAGCTGCACAAATAAAAGCACAAAGAAGATCAAGATGCAAGCTATGACAGGTTCAACGCAAACATTGGTATATTTTAAATCACTAGTGTGTCATCGTTGCATGAAAACGTGACCGTAATGAAATGTGTCTCAAAATTTTAAATTCGGCAACCGTATCCACGACTTAACTTAAAACACTTAAATTATTTTGAAGAAGCGTATGCGAAGACATAATATGTTGTTACATTATCGGGCGAGTGTGACTACATTATCGGTTAAAAATTGATACTTTACATCTTTACTTCGAGCATCCTCAGACCCCAGGGTTACAACAGTATACAGCTGTTTCCCCCGGGTAAACTAAATACAAAAACACCCTTGATGTCCACTCACTGACGGACCAATCAGACTCTCTGGAGACACGCCAGCAACGAACAGTCGGACATGTTTGCTCTACATTTTTTCACTGTTTACCGACAGGATGAACGCGGGTAAGGTATGAAGAAAAACAAAAGTAGGCGTCTGGCTTAAAAGCCCAGAAATTGTTTTCTCCACAAGGGATTCTCGCTAACAATGGAAAGTCATCCATCTTTGTTTTGTTCAGGGGCATCGGTGGCTGAGTCGATTAGGTTGGTAGTCGCTCAATCCGACACAGGCCTTCCATCGATGTGGCGAGGGTTTGGATCCCACTCAGGTCAAATAAAAATTTAAAAATGGATTTTTCACTCGATCACCATCACCGTATGTGGAAGAGCTGTACTCGCAGAAGGTCGAGGTTTCCTTAGGACAAAGATCTCGGTTTCCTCCCCCACTATACCTGGAACCGCCACCATATTAGGGAAATGATTTTGATTCCGGCGTAAAACATCAATCAATCAATCGTTTTGTTCAAGACCGACTCATCGCTCAAATTGTGATTGGTCAAATTTCCACCACAGAGCCAAACAACGTTTGCGTGCATCTTAAATTAGAAACGACGTTTTTTCGTCCAGTTGACCGACGGATAAAAATTGTAAGTGTTAATCGTGAGTTCCATTGATGTACCCGAAATAGATTATGCTAACGACAGTTCAAATTGGGCATCGATTAGACAAACAAAGTGAGAAATTCGTCTGTCTGTTAAGTTGTACGGTTTTGACCGATTAAATCAATATTGATTCCCAAGCACTACGCATCTTGTGAAACCTTTCTTAAATTCCAGGAATATAACACTGATCCTTTCACAACCAGCTGGCTTCATTCCTAAAATAGAAGGTTCAACTTGCTTATTTCAAGGTTTTATTCGCAGACCCACGCGCTAGTACAAATTGACAAGTTAGCAGGACAATAACCAATGGTGGTTGAATGAAGTAAAAAATTGGCACAGTGATTTCTTGAAGACTTTATACCAGCAGTGATCCAGAACCAACAGTGATCCAGATTTTTCATTGTCTCAAACTAATACAGAAAATCTTTTGGAACTATGGAAAAAAGGCAACCGACGTCTTGACATGTTTTGGAATTCTTGGAAGAATGACTACTTAATTAGTCTTCGTGAACGGCCACAAAACCAACTCAGAGAGCCAAAAGTAAGATTTCCATCATAACCTTCTATTGGGGACGTCATCTTAGTAAAAGAAAATTTACCTCGTTCCACTTGGAAAATTGGCAGAATTATTTCTTTTCTTCCCAGTCGAGATGGTAAAATCAGGTCAGCTAGAATTTTACTACCATCTCATCGTGTTATAACCAGAGCTGTGAAACTCCTATTCCCTATTGAGTGTCCGGTGTCTGTTGATACCGCTTGTGATACTGGTCATAATAATACCAGTTTTAATTCAGTGAAATCAAATTTGCCTCTGTCTGGCAAAGGTGATGTTAATTCGGATTGCAATACCACTTCTAATGTGAAATCTGTGTCGTGTGACACTACTGGAAAACGACGAGCAGCAATTTTAGCACGTAAACATATTGCTGAACAGATGTTGTAAACTTCCTGGCCATTTCGGAGTGTCGTGGAAGTATCCACGAGATTTGACTTTTGTATTTTTTCTCAAAACTTTCAAATACCATGTAATCCATTTCCAATTGCTAAATGTGCTTTAATACCAGATTCCATGTATTCTTATTTGATAATTGCAAATAATATGCATTTATGGATTGTACATGTCTTACACATGCTATTGAGATTTTTTAAGCAGTATTATCAAGCCAGAGTTCTTGCCCCTTTTTTATAAGGGCAGACCAGTTCAGTTCACTCAGTAGAACCAGTCAGTCAACTTTACTTCAGCCAGCAAGCAACTACTATTGTTTAAACAGGACTGTAACCAGGACAAAGGAAATCTCCTTGCTTGTGTGAGACATGTGCTATCCATTTCACTTTGAAATATCCTCTTTACATTGAAATATCCTCCTTTGGAATTTATTTATTGCAAGTCTACCAATTACAGCCAGTTCCAAATAATATGTATGAAATTCAAGCTGACTTCATTCGTTCCATTATTTCTCCCGCTCTTTTCGCAAATGTAGTAATGCTCTCCGCTACAAGTCTAGCGACTGCATGCTGTGATTCGCCGGTCAGGAGACGACCAATGACGACGTTCCGGATAGCTGCGTTAGTCTTGGCATATTGTAGCAACTTCGTGATAAAGATAAGACGTGATTCACACGTGCAACTGCACTACGTTTTTCCCTACGCCTTCCTCGTGTAGCGTTACACAAAGGTTGACCCGAAAGTCACGTGTGATCAACAGCCACTATCAGGGGCTTAATTTCAATTATCGGACATTTACATTATAACATGATCCTGTTGTCATGTGTCAATCACGCACATTTTTGGAAAAATTCATGTTTGAAAAAATGTTACGAGAGTAATATTTGAAATTTATTGTTTTTGTTTAATTAATGTCCATTAGTATTGTATGTTAGAACCGGTTTCAAGTTTGTGTAACAGATTGAGTTTCTGGATGGGCGTGACGTCCTGGGCCCTGTCTTACGAAGCTAGCGTAAAGTTGCGCATAGGCCTACAACATGGACCAGTTGCGACTAGGGCGTAAGTTCCTATAGCTATAACACTGATTTACGTTCGACACAACTTACGCCAGATTTGTAAGACAGGGCCCTGAAACTTGGACAAGCATGGGTGACATCTTTATGGCGGCTTGATTTCATTGGTTAACAGTTTGGGTTGAGATTTGATTGGGCAACTAGTTAGGTAGTTTGAGGTTATTTAAGAGAGGAGGTAGATTCAAACGGGAGAGAGAGAACAACAAGAGGAGAACTACGAGGCAGAACAATCAGGGATGAGAGCAGAAGAGACAAATATGGGAAGTCTAATAATGAATTAAGAACTTGGGAAAACTAGTGTTAAGAGATGCAGGGAGATAATCACAAAGTATAGAACTGAATATGATTTTGATAGACTGGGAGCAGATTTGTAACAAAGAAAGGTTTGATAACTAGGAACTGAAAACTAAAGTAATTGTGGGTAAATCTTGATTTTCGGCTTTTCACTGGGTATAATTAGTGTAGTTTATGCATTAACCGAAGCCGCCCTGGAGAGTCAACCGTACACGTCTGATTTGTAAGTAGACATATATTTTGTATTCATTGTTAATTAATTATATATCTATATTGAAAATACTGAAGAGGAGTTGTGTTGTTTGGACTTATTACGATTCACTTTATTAGTAGTTTATTTGGTTATATTTATGATACGTTCGTCTACGTGGGTTAGTAGATAGATTACGAGGGTTGGGCTTTTACGTTTCAAAAATAGTTGGATGTTGCGTTTCTTTTTTAGGAGAGTATAGTCATGGTATAACAATAGGGGTTGGCCAAAATATAGACTTTTCTGCTTAAAATAAAGTGGCATGAGTTGCTGAAATTTGGACTAGACTTTTACCAAAAGTCGGATCAAAGTGAGTGTCTGTTTAATGAAATTGCAGGACATGATTAAAAGCGTATCGAATATACCAATTGCGAAAAGTAAACAAAATTTACATAACCAGAATATGCGTTCATTCATGTTGGTGGTGCTGTAAACCGTACCTAAATGAAGATTATCAAGACGGGTAAAAGCTGCAATTTGTAATGAGTTAAATTAAGTAATGCCCGTTCGAAAATGGGGCGATGAATGAATGTATTCTATTAATAGTCTACGTTATGCTTACTTCCTGAAAACTACATCGAGCCTGATGATGTCACACAGATTTACGCAAAGCTTTCTGGGTAACCTGTGTACCTCAGTTCGCCATTTTGTTTACCTGTACTTAGTAAGATGTCACTTCTTTGGAAAACATTGGTCCCATAAAGTGTTTTTATCCACACATTTTTCGGGTTTCTTTTTGAAATTATGTGAACATCTCTCTGACAGTTTTTTTTTCTGGACGGTCACGTTTTAGCCAAGAATTTACATTATCATTGGGTTTTGACTCAATGCAAGCAATGCATATGTGCAATATTGTTTTGATATAAAATTGAAGCTTTTTTTGTTTTAGAAAAGTTACAACGCTTTTATTCATTAGTTAACATGCATTATTTAACCGCTTTTCAAAACTTTAAAGTGGCATGACTGCAAAAATTCACACTTTTTTACAATTTTTGATCGCCACGACAGTAAGAGTCTTTGAAGGGCATCGAAAACTAAATGATTGGAGTTGGAATGAGGAAAATCCATACAGTATGTGGCCTGTACGAACCGGGAACGTGTTCGAAAAGTAAACAAAATTTAAATTACCAGGACGACCATTTATTCATTCTAAGCTAAAGTTAGTTCAAAACAATACTTTATGATTTATCGTACATTTTCGAGACTAGAAGCACTAAAAAGCTTCTAAATTATATGTCTTGAGGAAAATAGCCTATAATTTCAACATTCTGTGTTAACGTCAACATATCAACATTTTGGCAGCTCATGCCACTTTAATGTAGTCATTCAATACAGAAGAAAAATCCTTTAGTTAGGGCCTTGTGCAAGTTGTTAAAACAGCTTTATGATTTCCGTAGAATTATCTGCAATCATTCATGGTAAAAAAGCAAATATTTTTAATCTTGAAAATCCATTCTGAAAACGATTCTTTAATGATGTATTGAAAAAAGGCTTAAGTATTCAACTGGAATTCTACATCCTCGTTATTGGTGTTCGGTTTTAGAATTCTCTGAAAGATATTGATGTTAAGTAAATGTCAGATAGTCACATCTCTTAGGAAACATCGTGACTTGTTATGTGATATGTCTGGTATAGACACGAAAGACGTAAACCGTATTTATCTCGACCCTATTGTCTTTCCCAGTCCGGTTAAGGAAGAAAATGATGAAATTCAAAAAAGCATGTCCCTTGTCTCCTATATCCAGTCAAAGTCACCATCAGTTCTCAACTAAGACAAACAGCCAAGGCTAGACGTCATGAATCAATCAACAGAGATGTCTTACTTCCTCTTATTTCCCAACTAAAGAGCAAGTGTGGACTAGATGAATTGAGACACGGCTTCTTTTCTCCAATACTATCATTTCGACGGACTTTGATTCCTTTGATGACAGCACGTGACATTTTTATTGTCTCCAGACAGAGTGATTGTTGGTTATCGAACTCGGAAATACGCACCATTGTCGGATAAGTAATTCTCACGAAACTCAATCTATTGAAACATTGCTCAATGACACACTTAATTGATTTGCTGTTATTTGAGCAGACAGATATCTAATCAGACAGCAGATTATCCCTTCTGAAGATTACCAACATAAGAGCTGCTTTAAACTCGGGAGGGAGATCCATGTTTTGCTAGTCTTACTCTCCTATCACCATTGTACCCCACTGGCTTGGATTCGACAACCATTGGCGCCTATCCGATCTGGCCGACGGTTTTGTACATTCGATTAACAGCTCTAGTAAATATACCAAGTGCATATCCATCATCGTTCGGCACAACATGGTTTTGATCATTATGAGTTATCTGTCTTTTCGATAAAATCACCGTTTGGTGTTTTACGCTGCGCTCCAGATTATTTCACTTATATGGCGGCGTTGCCAGTTTTATTGTGGGAGGAAACCGGGCTATATGCCCGGAGGAAACCACGACCTTCCGTTGGTAACTGGCAACCATCCCACATAGGTTGTCTATTCATATTAAAGATTGTTACAGCAATAACTGGATATAGGAATTGGGGCCTACATAAAAAATCTTATTCCAGGGAGATAACTATTGTTGAGGAAAATTAAATTGTGAATTGCAAAGAAAGCTCCCCTTGAAATTTTGGTTGAAAACAACATTGCCACCTGGTAGCCATCTTCAATATGCTAATGAAATGATAATGTACGGTGCACAGCTAGAACCTAGAGGGATGATGTGTGTCATGTTTGGTTAAGATCAGGTCAGTAGTTTTCTTGGAATAATGATAAAAAGTTTCATTTTCAAATTTGGTTAAAAAACAACATTGCTTCCTGGCGGCCATATTTAATAAGCAAATGAGATGAAAATGTAGGGTGCACAACTAGATCAGAGGGAGATAATGTCGGCCAAGTTTGGTCAAAATCAGACCAGTAGTTTTCTTGGAATAGAAGTAACAAAAAAACAATATCGCCCTCCTGACGGCCATATTGAATATGCAAATGAGATCAAAATGAACGGTGCATAACTAGACCATAGGGTTATAATGTATGTTGATTTTGATAATTGTCAGGTAGTTTTCTTGGAACAAAGATAAAGAAAAAAAAAAACCGCACCCTGGCGGCCATATTGAATATGCAAATGAGATGAAAATGTACAGTACACAACAGGGCTAAAAGGAGATAACGTGAGCCAAGTTTGGTGAAAATCGGACTGGTAGTTTTCTTGGAAAAAAATAACAAAAAAAATATATCGCCCCTGGCAGCCATATTGAATATGCAAATGAGATGAAAATGTACGGTGCACAACTAGACCATAGGGTGAGATGATGTATGTTAAGTTTGATTAAGATTGGACAGATAGTTTTCTTGGAATAAAGGTAACAAAAAAAAACAACATCGCTCCCTGGTGGCCATATTGAATATGCAAATGAGATGAAAATGTACGGTGCACAACTAGACCATAGGGTGAGATGATGTATGTTAAAGTTTGATTAAGATTGGACAGATAGTTTTCTTGGAATAAAGGTAACAAAAAAAAAAAAACATCGCTCCCTGGTGGCCATATTGAATATGCAAATGAGATGAAACTGTAGGATGCACAACTAGACTATATAGAGATAATGTCAGCCAAGTTTGGTGAAAATCGGACTAGTAGTTTCCTTGGAATAAAGGTAACAAAAAAAACTATATCGCCCCTGGTTGGCCATATTAAATATGCAAAATGAGATGAAAATGTACGGTGCACAACTAGACCGTAGGGTGATGATGTACGTTGAGTTTGATTAAGATTGAACTGATAGTTTTCTTGGAATAAAGGTAACTACCGAATGTTTTCTTGCAATAAACGTAACAAAGAAAAACAACATCTCCCACTGGCGGCCATATTGATTATGCAAATGAGATGAAAATGTACGATGCACAACTAGACCATAGGGTGATGATGTATGTTAAGTTTGATTAAGATTGGACAGGTAGTTTTCTTGGAATAAAGGTAACAAAGAAAAACAACATCGCCCCCTGGTGGCAATATTGAATATGCAAATGAGATGAAACTGTACGCTGCACAACTAAACTATATGGAGATAATGTCAGCCAAGTTTGATGAAAATCGGACAAGTAGTTTCCTTGGAATCCTATACATTACATCTGATAATCTATTGCAACCCGAGTTAATCAGATCAGTTGAGATTGACCTGGAATCGATACAGGCATGGGCTGACACATGGGGTGTTTCTTTTAATGCCTCAAAAACGAAATCTCTTTTGTGCTCCAGACGACGTCCACCATCCCAAGTTAATTTGAATTTTATGGGTAGTTATATTGATACTACTGAAACCCATAAACATTTAGGTCTTACTTTCAATGATTTCGGAAATTGGACCAACCACATTGAAAATTTAGTAACATCGTCCCATGCAAAAATATCATTATTTCGCGGTATGAAATACCGTTTAAGTCGAAAATCTCTGGAAATAATGTATAAGAGCTTTATTCGACCTTCCTTAGAGTATGCAGATATAGTGTGGGATAATCTACCAGAATATCAGATAAATGCTTTGGAACTTCTGCAGAAAGATTGCCTTAGGGTGATAACCGGATTGACAAAGAGTGTGGCCAGCTCGCTGCTGTACGAGGAGTCCGGTTTTGACACCCTGGGGCAACGACGAAAAATTCATCGTCTGAGTGCGTTTCGCCAAATAATTACTGATAAAACATGTCCAAACCTAAATAAAAAACTACCACCAAAAGTTTCGGACCGAAATCCTTATCCACAGAGATCCCAAAATAATTATACAACTTATCTATGTAACACTGCTACTTTTAGCAAATCATTTTTTCCAACAACCATTAGGGAATGGAATTACTTACCCGATAACATAAAAAATACTATAAATCCAAAAGAATTTAAATCAAAAATACTAAAGATGTATAGTCACACGCCTCCTCCATCATGGTACTACATCGGAGATCGTCAAAGCAATATCATTCTCTGTCGGATGAGGAATGGTTGTAGTTCCTTACATGACGACCTATTTAACAATTTTATTTCTGACTCCCCTAAATGTTTTTGTGGATATTCATCTGAGACAGCTGAGCACTATCTTTTGGTCTGCCCGAGGTTCAATGTTCAGCGAAATGAAATGTTACGTTCTATTTTACTTTGTGGTTGTATTGAGCCACTGAGTGCCACTACTTTGTTATACGGTAGCCCAGAACTGAGTACATCGCAAAATATTGATATAATGTTGTCAGTCTGTGCCTTTATTTCTTCCTCAAAACGATTTTTGTAATAACCTATCAGGGCCTCCCTAATGAACCACGCCTTCGCCAACCCTGCCAGTAGGCATGAATCTCAGCTGCTCAAAAAATTGTAACTATACGCAATTTTTACTGTTTCACTTCTTTACTTCCTTTAACGTCTCTTTTTTCCGTTTGAAATTTTTTGAAAAACGTTGTAATGTTATACTTTGTAAAATGTACACAGCACAAGCCTCTGGCTTAAGGTGTACAGTTATAGAAAATAAAATGTTTAGAAAAAAAAAAAAAAAAGGTAACAAAAAAAAAGCAATATCGCCCCCTGGTGGCCATATTGAATATGCAAATGAGATGAAAATGTACGGTGTACAACTAGACCGTAGGGTGATGATGCATGTTGAGTTTGATTAAGATTGGACTAATAGTTTTCTTGGAATAAAGGTAACTATCGAAAGTTTCCTTGCAATAAACGTAACAAAGAAAAACAACATCTCCCCCTGGCGGCCATATTGTTTATGCAAATGAGATGGAAATGTACGGTGCACAACTAGACCATAGGGTGATGACGTATGTTAAGTTTGATTAAGATTGGACAGGTAGTTTTCTTGGAATAAAGGTAACAATGAAAAAACAACATCGCCCCCTGGCGGCCATATTGAATATACAAATGAGATGAAAATGTAGGATGCACAACTAGACTATATGGAGATAATGTCAGCCAAGTTTGTTGAAAATCGGACAGGTAGTTTTCTTGGAATAAAGGTAACAAAAAAAACAATATCGCCCCCTGGTGGCCACATTGATATACAAATGAGATGAAAACGTACGGTGCACAACTAGACCATAGGGTGATGTTGTATGTTAAGTTTGATTAAGATTGGACTGGTTGTTTTCTTGGAATAAAGGTAACAAGCAAAAAGTTAACGGACAGACGACGGACCACGGAAAAGCGATTTGAATAGCCCGCCATCAGAATGACTAACCAATGCAAAAGTTTGGTGTTACTCTTGTGAGAAATCTTTTCACAATCAGTACAATCAATATGGCAAACCTTTAAAGGTGCGTGGGATCGAAAAAAGAACATTTCGTTAGCGCACTGATCACAGAAACGAAGGGAAATGTTACACCACACGTAAAGTCAATAGCGGGTATGTCTACTGTGAGCATCAATACATGTCAGAACACGCCTTCGGACTGATGACGCCAAATGTCTGATGACATTGGGAATGATGCGTCAAGACATCGATTTAAGTCCAAGGAGGCTCACGGCGCTGTCTGATTTGCCGATCGAGGTGGTCTCATAAGCGTTCGATGGGATTAATCTCCGGTGAACATGCGGGCCATAACAGTACCTCTACGTTGGACGTCGGACTCGCCTGGCCCATATCAATCTGTCGTTCCGGTGCCGAGGTGTCAAGGGCGCTCCACGGAAGGGATGACGTGACCGGATACGATACTGCCCGGTCTCCTACAGACGGTCTGTCTATCCTGTGCCCCAGTGCTGAAGCCGCTGTGGACGTCGCTCTTACGGTCTTTACGTCGCGTGGTTACTCGTTGTCTTTCACTCCTGAGCCGGTCTGAAGTCTGACGTAACCGCTGCATCAACCTGGTGATAGTGATGCGTGCACAGCCCTATCTTCTGGCTACATGGATGTGTTTCTTTCCTTGTTGGACCATTCCAACGGATCTCTCTCTCTCGCGTTGGCTGCCAAACGTGGCATGCCTTGTGATATTTTTGCTGTTGTGATATCAACGTGTATGCTTAGCCATTTAAACAGCTTTTCTGCACGTGCAGAACATGCTGAAGAGGGCAATGTCATTTGTACGAAATTTACATTCTCCCGGAAGTGATCAAGTGTTCTCGGTATTTTTGGTTGATGTGCTTTGTTTTGGGTATGCAATACGAATTGGCATGTTTTTAAATTACGAAAGCAATTCGTAACAACCATTTCTTGTTAACAAGCTGGTATCGTTTCTTTTGGACACTAGTGTATTCTATACAAGCTCCAGACCCTTAATAACTTATCTAATATTTTGCTTAACTGCACAAAAAGGCATAAAGAAGATCAATGTGCAAGCTATGACAGGTTAAACACAAGCATTGGTATATTGTAAATCACTAGTGTGTCATCGTTGCATGGAAACGTGACCGTAATGAAATGTGTCTCCGTCATCTTTACTTCGGGCATCCTCAGACCCCAGGGTTACAATATTATCGAACTGTTTCTCCTGGGTAAACTAAATACAAAAAAACACCCTTGATGTCCACTCACTGACGGACCAATCAGACTCTCTGGAGACACGCCAACAACGAACAGTATGACATGTTTGCTCTACTTTCGCATTTGGTGTCATTGTTTACCGACAGGATGAACGCGTGGAAGGTGGAAAGAGAAACAAAAGTAGGCGTCTGTTTTTTCATACCTCATAAATTGTTTTCTCTACAAGAGCTTCTCACAAACAATGGAAAGTCATCCATCTTTATTTTGTTCAGGGGCATCGGTGGCTGAGTCGATTAGAATGATAGTCATTCAATCCGACACAGGCCTTCCATCGATGTGGCGAGGGTCTGAATCTCACTCAGGTCAGATAAAAATTGAAAAAAATTCTGAGTGGATTTTTCACTCGATCACCGTGTGTGGAAGAGCTGTACTCGTCGAAAGTCGAGGTTTCCTGAGGACAAAGAGCTCGGTTTCATCCCCACTTCACGTGGAACCGCCACCATATTAGTGAAATGATCTTGATTGCGGCGTAAAACATCAATCAATCAATCGTTTTGTTCATTACCGACTAATCACTCAAATGGTGCTTGGTCAAATTTCCACCACAGAGCCAAACAACGTTTGCGTGCATCTTCAATTAGAAACGACGTTTTTTACTCCAGTTGACCGACGGATAAAAACTGAGCGTTGGTGTAAGTGTTAATAGTGAGTTCCATTGATGTACCCGAAATAGATTATGGCATCGATTCGCCAACAAAATGAGAAATTCGTCTGTCTGTTAAGTTGTACGGTTTTGACCGATTAACTCAATATTAATTCCCAAGCACTACGCATCTTGTATAACTTTTCTTAAATTCCAGGAATATAACACTGATCCTTTTACAACCAGCTGGCTTAATTCCTAAAATAGAATGTTCGACTTGCTTATTTCAAGGTTTTATTCGCAGACCCATGCGCTAGTACAAATTGACAAGTTAGCAGGACAATAACCAATGGTGGTTGAATGAAGTAAAAGAGTGGCACAGTGATTTCTTTAAGACTTTATTCCTATTTTACTGCTGAACTTATAGTGCAGGGTGATATGTAGGGTTGACAGATTAACAAATGGAAAAAAAGAGAATTCGGCATGGTGTGGAAGTTGGAAGTAATTAGATAATGGGGTGCATTGTGAACAGAACAAATCGGAAATATATTCACTCGACTTAACTTAACTTGATTATCTATAGCCATTTATATTACAGTAAGGATTTGCTGTGATTCTTCGTTCTGTTTTATGTATCTGGAAGTGGAGTAGAATGGACAAGATGGAAGAGTTGACAGCACTAACGGTTTATGATTGACCGCTGCCATAGCTACGTCCCCTTTCCCTGTATGATAGTAAACTAATTGATCTAAGTATTTCCTGTACCAGACGATATCTCGAATGTATCTCTGTGCTTTGTGAGATTAGGGTCACAAATTCTACGACATTTTTATTCAATTAATTTATTATTACTCGGAAACAAAGGTCCATTTCCTTGGTTTTCTGACTAAATCCCTGAGGGCGGAAGGTGGTTGGGATATTAGACACAAGAATAGTTGGAATTAATTTTTGTTTTCCTGTTTATTTTTATTACGCTTGATATTGGTTTACGTTTATTTACGTCAGATTTATTTGTTTACATTTTGGAACAGGGTCAGAGCAATCTAAAAATAGAAATTCGCATATTCCTCTTGGGAATTGGGTTGGAGAATTCACGACGTACTGTAGGTCAGCTAGTCATGAACAACATCATGATTTTTTAAACTATTATATGTAGGTATTTGCTCGCATTTGTACGCTTATTTTTTCCTGTCCTATTCAGCTTTATCTATCGTTGGTAATTTCCAATAGTTTAGACACTAGCAGCTACAAAAGTTTGCTTCAGTAAATATTCAAGTATAAGGTGTGTCGTCCGAATTGTTATTTTGTCATATGTTTTTAAAATCTTACCCAAACTAGCATATCTATTAAAATGAGATCTCGGGAGAATACAACTGTATTGCCTCTCTTGCTTCGTCAATAGGGCGAACCTGTCTTATAGCGTGTGGAACTTCTGATGTGTTATATTCCTGTATGCTTCTCTTTCCAGAACGTTTAACTTACAATTCCATTTTTTTTTTACAATAATGCAGTTTTTAATAAAGAAGATGTCAAACAAAAGTTCATAGAAAAACTAAAAGAACGATATTGAAATAACAAATACTTATTGTCCCTATGGGCTGTTTGTTAGAAAACTAAAAGCCTACGAAAAAAATATAGGCGCATACATTTTAAACCTATGTTTTGTATACACTGCTTTTACGTGTATATTCTCCAGACGGCTACCACTGAAAGTCTTTAGCACAGAGAATTTCACAATTTTGTAACAACGAAAAATATCAGATCACGGTTCAGATCAAAACAAACGACAACTCAATGTGATGTTCTTTGAACAACAGGTGTTCGGATCAGACGAACGACAACTCAATGTGATGTTCTTTGAACAACAGATGTTCAGATAAAAACAAACGAGCACCCAATGTGGGGTTTTATGAGTTACAGATGTTCAGATCAGACAAACGACAACCCAACGTGACGTTCTATGAACAACAGATGTTCAGATCAGACAAACGACAACCCAACGTGACGTTCTATGAACAACAGATGTTCAGATCAGACAAACGACAACCCAACGTGACGTTCTATGAACAACAGATGTTCAGATCAGACAAACGACAACCCAACGTGACGTTCTATGAACAACATATGTTCAGATCAGACAAACGACAACCCAATGTGATGTTCTTTGAACAACAGATGTTCAGATCAGACAAACGACAACCCAATGTGACGTTATATGAACAACAGATGTTCAGATCAGACAAACAACAACCCAATGTGACGTTCTATGAACAACAGATTACCAGATCAGACAAACGACAACCCAACGTGACGTTCTATGAACAACAGGTGTTCAGATCAGACAAACGACAACCCAATGTGACGTTATATGAACAACAGATGTTCAGATCAGACAAACAACAACCCAATGTGACGTTCTATGAACAACAGATTATCAGATCAGACAAACGACAACCCAATTTGACGTTCTGTGAACCACAGATGTACAAATCAGACAAACGACAACCCAATGTAATGCTCTATGAACAACAGGTGTTCAGATCAGACAAACGACAACCCACTGTCAGTTACAGTTGTTCAGATAAAGGACAGCCGAGTGTGAGGTTCTATAAGCTACAGATCACAAATTAACATGTGCATATAAATGTGCAATGAATTGTACAGTCAGTTAACCCGTGGTTTAATAAGCGCTGAATTCAAACAGGATATGAGAAGATTACTTTCCTATCAATTCTTGTTAGCCGATGATTTTAATCAGCACGTATCGCTTTACTTGGCGATTTCGAGTTATTAGAGTTTTAATCATACAGACGATCAAAATAATACTACTAAAGATAGAAGTAATATTTGTAACGTCACTTTTAGACTTCAAGAATAAGTAGTACATATGTCAAACACCATACACGGAGGGCGATTTTAGATAGGCCTAAGCATGCTCTTCTTTCACAAAACCATTGTATTTGAAAAATATTTTTTGACCGACGATAAATACAAAGTGTCTATCTGAGTGTAGTATATATAATCATTTAGTTTTCTACCCGTTTTCCATAAAATTCAGACTCCGATATAGCAGGCTACTTCGTCCCCAGTTTAGGTATGTTGTATGTTAATTGCTTTGTTAGTGTTCTACACTGTTAGATTTGTATTTCTCAATTTCATTGGAAGTCTCTACTGCCCTTATAGTATTATAGTTTTGCTGCCATACGTCTCTTTAACTGTAATGCACCACATCATTGACCCCTTTGTCAGCTTGTTGGGGATCATTTCTTATGGTATTTATCGCCCAAGAAATACGCAGTGTGAAGGAAGATTCATTTGGGTGTAATTTGAAAAAATAATCTTGGCTGTAAATTGTCTGTGGTATAGAATGAGAAAATATGATAAATGACAAACGGATAGCTTTTGGGAGCCGTCTGGCGACGTTAGGAAGATTGAAACTGATAGTGTGAGGAAGAAAATGGTAATTTGTGTGGATATATTGTTTGATAGTGAAATCAGTTTCAGTACAACGGGTCTGCCCTCAATGTCCCAAGTTTGCATATGTGTATTAAGGCTTTTGATGAAAAGGACATGCCCGAAACCAGCGAAACGAACACTGTTAAAATATGTGCAATTCGACTGTTATTTCTATAAAGATGTTTCCAGATTGCCAATGGTAACTTTTCTAGCTCCCACGGACAACTGGCAGTTTTATTTGACGATTCTTTGTTTTGGGTTAGCTACAAGGTACAGGCATTTTGTAGCTGCGGCTGTTTGTTGAATAAAGATGAACTTCGTAGTCAACGTTTCATTGATGTATAAGTCATCCTAAAATAAAAGAACGGTTACAAATATTGTTATACCAAACAATTTAACCCCTTTGTAGACATAACTCGTTGTTTAGCTGATTTTGTTCCTTCTTATGAAAAAAAACCGAAAACGTGTTCCCTGCGTATTTAGCTTTAATTATTACGACATCTCTGGTAATAAAGACCAATATTTCAGAAAAAAAAAATAAGCGAAAAAATGTCCTAAAACCATTTAAAATCTCTTAAATGGGTGAAACGGGCAAAGTTTTACAATCGTTCAGGGAAAGGTCAGTATTCACGGGATTGTATAAAAAAAATCTAAATCTGATAAATTTGGAAGTGATTTCCAATCTAAAAGTAAATGTGGATTGTTCAGACACGACAATCAGTATGGGTGGTCATTTTAAATGGATTTAAATAGTGGTGCCACTAATAGTAAATGCTATTCTGGAAACATCACTATTTAAATCCAGAGTACACAAATAAATGTAATACTCGAAGGCCAATTGAATGATTAACCTTTCCAAAAAAAGAACATACACAGAAATTACAAACAACCTCATTCAAGTTATAAAATTTAAAACTGACAAAGAATTTTTGAACTCCTTTAACAAAAATTACGTTTACGTCATACACTTTTCAATTGTTCGTCTGATATACATCTTCTTTTATTTTATCGTTCTTTCTTTTGAGCTGGAGTATACCATAATAACTGCTAAATTGTTTGCAAAGAGAGAGTGAGTTAACACTTAAGTTAACCGACACTGATTGTCGTTGTTGTTATAATCAGGCTTCGATTCTTCGTTTGTTTTTCACCCCCATTTCTATATTCTAAATTAATCTAACTGGACATGTTTGATGTGTTCTATTTTTAATTTTAGTGGTTTTAGTTGTAGTGAGCTCATGTAAATTGGTTTTCTTAACAAATGTTCAACAGGCTACGGCAAGTGGTGCTTTTAAGTCAAACATGATAAGCGAGCTGAATTTAATGCAGATGAACTTTGTAGTCAAAGCTCCATTGATCGTATACGTCAACCTAAAATATAGCCGCACTCGTGTGTCTCTATCCTGGTTTACTTACTTTGCCGGTCAGGTAGAGCCACACATTAAAACGCCATGATAAGGGTGAGATAACTCGTGTAAAGTCATTAGGCCAATTTTTATGCTATGATTTACAAAGAGCGATTTAACAGTTTAATAACGGATTTCGAAGAAATCAACTGGTTCAGTGAAAAGAGGAATGTTTCAAAGATATAATAGGCGGTAATAGCTGAAAGGTAGTTGAGATTAAGGATAGTTAAGACTTAGATTAAATCTGAAATCCGAAGTCCTTCCAAATAATTCGTTTAAAAGCCATAACTACCTAAAATAAAAGAAAGGTTACAAATAGGATTACATCAGAACAAGTTAGCCTCAATCGTGGAGCCACTTGTAAACATAATATTTTTCCTTCTGATGAAAAGATGAAAGTGTGTTCATTGCGTCCTCAATGTATATATTGCAAAATCTCTAGTCATAGAGAACAATATTTCAGAAAAAGAATTGAACTTTGGCCCACACCAACCAAAATCTATGAACTCGCAGAAACCGGTAAAATGTTACAATTGTTTAGAAAAGAGACATCTTTCACGAGTTTTTATTCTGAATCATTGTGCGTACTTTTCATGCATTAGTAATGCAAACAATTGCAAACCTGTTGTTGTTACAAGTTTTATTGAACCATGTAAATACTTATATCATATCACCCTTTGTCTTGGTAAAACCCCTGTGTCTGGCTGAGGTACTATAACTCTGGAGGTACTATAACCCTGGAGGTACTATAACCCTGGAGGTACTATAACTCTGGAGGTACTATAACCCTGGAGGTACTATAACTCTGGAGGTACTATAACTTCAGATCTTTGACAGTTAGAAGATACAACGTACCCTCTTTTGGCACCAAGCAAGGCCTTAATGTGAATTGATCTGTTTTAGACATGAATTCTGCATATAACCAATAGTGAGGTCTATCGACAACATTTTCAAACGAAACAGAAGCAGGATATCGTCTTAATTACGACTTCGAGGCAAAAATAGTACCAAGGGTGGGGAAATTCATCTTTAGTCACTCCGGTGGCCCTTCTCGCTTTAAACACACAAAAACAATAGCTGACCTCATCTGTACTTTTTTCTAAATTGTCCAAGGCCGTTTAAATATATAATTACCTTGGAAAAGGAAATGAAAGTCTGTGGAAGTGATGAATATATAACTAATGTCCCCGTTTCAATTCCGAGCCATTAACGTGTGGCATAAGTACTACTATTTGCGCCCTAATGGGCAAAAACGGACAGATAGACAAAAAGATACGTAGGCTTAATACCCTTAAAGCTTGGACCCTGACTTGAGCAAAGAATATCCATAAAATACTTGAAGTTCCTGCTAGTGTTGCATTTAAGAACAAAAAAATATATAAAGATTGGACCATATGGGGAGCAAGTCGTTTACAGTCAATATCTGAACAAAGAATGATGTATCTAGTTTTGTACTCTATTCGGATGACTTAATGTAGTATGACCGTGCTCTTCGTCAAATGTTAATCCATTATCATCAATTATATAATCATGTGTCGCCATCAATTGTAGCGTTCTTTGTATCCCAGAGAGTTTTTATATATCGATTAGTCTATGAAATATCTGATGACCCAAAGCCTTTGAAAAATAAGACAGTTGTAACACATAACATCAAACGGTTTGTACTCTATACCACAGCAGGAAGTTCTCGGGGTTTTGAATAGCTATGAACGTTATTAAGAAAATATCCCGCAGATGTATTTAGTCGAAAGCAACAGTGGCAAGATGTGCAGGACAGAAAGGAAAGACACTTGAAACAGATCAAAGACTGTGGACTTTAATAGCTGCATGAATCGCCTTTCCTTAGTTGGCCTGTTCGAGGCCTGTTTAATCTGACCATAACATGGATAACATGGATATGCAGTTTGTTTTAGTTCTAGACCTCGTTGTTGCCCGGATTGGTCTCCAATATGGATTTTGTCTCCAGATAGACACGCAATAGAATTATTAACGTTTTGGTTGTATACTATTAAAGTATCTATATTTGAATTCCTTTCACTCCCAACTCACCAAACAGTACACAGTTTATCAGTTCTCGTACGTAGATAACATGTGCATCAATGTTTAATAAATATGTTGATACCAATCTAAAATATAAATTGCTCCTACTATCATTCGTCGTGTAGAAGATCTCGTAGAATGGCACGATATCTCCATTGTTGTTGCTACATACAGCGTTGTGTTAACGTGTATCAAATTGAGTTAAAGCAGCGTGATGTCACATTAACGTAGTCTGGTTTTACTAATGATATAAAAAGTGTCACTGACAAAAACACATTTAATCTTTTTTATCAGAATTAATTATTTTCCTTCTGCTATACTGACATTTGTCTAGAAGGCAAATGCTGACATTTGCAAACAAGATAAACACTGACATTTGTACTCAAAACAAACACTGACATTTGTAGACAAAACAAACACTGGCATTTCTAGCCGAAACAAACACAGGAATTTGTACACAAACGAAACACTGACATTTGTACACAAAACAAAACGCTGACATTTGTACACAAAACAAACACTGTCATTTGTACACAAAACAAACACGGACATTTGTACGCAATACAAACGCTGTCATTTCTAAACGAAACAAACACAGACATTTGTGGACAAAACAAAACACTGACATTTGTACACAAAACAAACACGGATATTTGTACACAAAACAAACACTGTCAATTGTACACAAAACAAACACGGACATTTGTAGGCAATACAAACGCTGTCATTTCTAGACGAAACAAACACAGACATTTGTAGACAAAACAAAACACTGACATTTGTACACAAAACAAACACTGTCATTTGTACACAAAACAAACACGGACATTTGTACACAAAACAAACACGGACATTTGTAGGCAATATAAACGCTGTCATTTCTAGCCGAAACAAACACAGGAATTTATACACAAACCAAACACTGACATTTGTAGACAAAACAAAACACTGACTTTTGTACACAAAACAGTCACTGTCATTTGTACACAAAACAAACACTGTCATTTGTACACAAAACAAACACGGACATTTGTAGGCAATACAAACGCTGTCATTTCTAGACGAAACAAACACAGGAATTTGTACACAAACCAAACACTTACATTTGCATACAAAACAGTCACTGTCATTTGTACACAAAACAAACACTGTCATTTGTACACAAAACAAACACTGTCATTTGTACACAAAACAAACACGGACATTTGTATACAAAACAAACACTGTCATTTGTAGACAAAACAAATACTGACAGTTGCAGACAAAACAAATGCCTTGGAAACCTTATTCCTTCTTATAATTGAATATACCAGCCCCGATAGCTCAGTCGGTAGAGCGTCCGCTTCAGGCCTGGGAGATCCGGGTTCAAGCCCTGGTCGAGTCAGACCAAAGACTTTAACAGTGGTAGCTGTTACTGCTTCGCTTGGCGCTCAGCAATAGGAGTTAGAGCAGCGACTGGTTGGCCCGGTGTCAGTATACTATGACTGGGTGAGGGGGCTTGCTGGTTGTCTTCGGCAAGTCGTCTCGGTGAGACAGCACCTAAAAGAGCGGTGGAAATCCGCCCTGTCACAAGGAGACAACGTCTTCATATAACCGAAATACTGTTGAGCAGGACGTAAAACCCCAATCACTCACTCACTCACTATAATTGAATAATAGCCCAACATTCTGAATAATTAGAACGCCATGGAAAGGGGTAGTAACGAGTTGTTATAGATTGGATGTTTATTCAAAGTTGTGGGCCCACTTAAACATTTCATGATTCAAACAGGGCATGCAGCATATTTGAATTTTTAAAATATATGGCTTAAATGTCATGAACTGCCAAAAGTCAATGAACTGAAACATTCTCATAAATTATGATTATCAAGTGAATTTGAGCGTTTCGTGTACATTCAAAATGTACGTGCCGACCTGCATGTATTGAATAATGGGCGAATAGCCGGGATGCATATTCAGAGGATGGGCTGTATTACATCAAAGCACTATTTCAAATTAGCATGATCTGCCAAAATTCGGACGTTTTACAAAAAATCCCGATCGCCATGACAAAGTTGAGCATTTCCAGTTGGCAATTCAAAAGGGTTGCTGTTGAAATACAATTGTCCGTGAAGCTGTCACCCATTACCCATTACCCGATTCAAAATTAGGTCAATGTAGAGGATTAGTCCATTTGAAAATAGGGGTGAGAGCAAAAACACACGACATCATACATAAACCGCAATACAGCCTCAGACAAAACAGACGCAGATCAATTGGGTAATGGGTAACAGTCGAATTGGGTAATGGGCTACACAACGCCTACAAAGCGATAATACGCGAGCAGGGAAATGGGGGATGGACGAACTGGGTAATGCGTGACAGACAGGGGCGAATTGGGTAATGGGTTACAGTCGAATTGGGTAATGGGCTACACAACGTCTACAAAACGATAATACGCAAACAGGGAATAGGAAATAGACGAACTGGGTAATGGGTGACAGGCAGGGGCGAATTGGATAATGGGTAATGGGTGACAATCGAATTGGGTAATGAGCCACACAACGCCTCCAAAGCGATAATACGCGAACAGGGAAATGGGGGATGGATGAACTTGGTAATGGGTGACAGACAGGGGCGAATTGGGTAATGGGTAACAGTCGAATTGGGTAATGAGCTACACAACGCCTACAAAGCGATAATACGCGAGCAGGGAAATGGGGGATGGACGAACTGGGTAATGGGTGACAGACAGGGGCAAATTGGGTAATGGTGTCACGAGTTATTTCGCATTAAATCACGGAACTGTCAATGAGGAGACGTAACAACCAGCTTCCCATTGGGTTTATACATGTATTTCAGAATAGAAAAAATAATACCCCCCATAAGTACAAAATAAATGAATTTAGATGAATAGTTCACTAGTACGAAGAAAATGTGACGTCACAACAGTTCACACAGTTTTAGTCCTACAAGTATAAGTTCATATCTCGGTGGCCACGCGAACACATAACACACAAACTCTCTCCTTCGTCAGCTGATAGATGAACTTGAAATCACTTCACTACCCTGGCTTAGGATTCCCGCTTGTCCTGAACAATAATACAGTCCGGTCCACATTAGCGGGTCTCCGTGAGTTGGAAAGTAGGTTAGGTCCCAAGCTGGAGACTATGGATAACGTGTCACTCTCCTCAAAACATAACCGGACACATGGTCCAATCGGTTGAATACAGGCCCCACTACGTGCACATAGCACATTCAGAAGATTACTTCATCGGCCTTCAACCACGATCCACAGTACTCTACTGCTAACGAATCTCTTATGCCAATGCAGAAATTGGATACCTTATATACAGTAGAAATCGCGGCTCCTAAGTTCTCCTCCTTCGTGCCAAACGACACGACTCGGTACATACCCCCGTAAGCTTAACCAGGTCCAACCCAGATAACCAAAGGATTAGAATACAATTCAAGACATGAGAAAACATACATGGATCACACAGTTACTAGAATAAGTCGACGAATATTGTCACACTAATAATCGTGACATACCCCCACCCTTGAAGTGTAAACATATAATATGTTACATATATGTACCCACATGCCTAGTCTAATGTTTACAATCGTAAGGGTGGCTGAACAAGCGGTTATGAGCGACTGAGGAAATCGGCCCCTATGTTGCATTTACCTTCAATTACCTGTACAGTAAAACTCATAGACTGCAACAGCAACGCCCATCTCATAACACGAGGATTGTTAACCTTTTCTCTGT
Organism: Lepidochitona cinerea; assembly: GCA_963971465.1. NCBI lineage: Eukaryota > Metazoa > Mollusca > Polyplacophora > Chitonida > Tonicellidae > Lepidochitona > Lepidochitona cinerea. The sequence continues at coordinate 7,376,203 of OZ020551.1, forward strand.
TGACAAAAGCAAGTGGTTTATGGTCGGTCTGTAAGACAAAAACATTGCCATACAAGTAGGTCATAAACTTATTAATGGACCAAATTATTGCCAGACATTCCTTTTCAATAACCGAGTACCTCCGCTCGCGGTCGGATAGCTTTTTACTAGCATAAGCGATAGGATGTAAAACATCTTCAAACTCTTGGAGAAGGACTGCACCGATACCCACATCTGACGCATCACAACGTAGTACGAACATCCTACTAAAATCCGGCAACTTCAAAATGGGCGCACAACAAAGTTTATTTTTCAGATTTACGAAGGCTTCTTCGTGAGTAGGGGTCCAGTCCAATTTGTTAGACCGGCCCTTCTTTGTCAGATCGGTAAGTGGAGCGGCAATGGAAGAATAATGAGGCACAAACCGTTGATAAAACCCCGCCAAGCCCAAAAAGGATCTTAAATTTGTTTTTGTCTTAGGTCTTTCGACATTACGTACCTTTTCGATTTTATCGGCCAGGGTGTGAAGCCCTTCGGATCCAACTGAGTGCCCTATATACTCTAATTGAGTATATCCCAGAAAACACTTCGACGGTCGAACAGTCAGATTGGCTTGACTAATCCGTGCAAACACCTTACTCAATACTGCTATATGCTCGGACCAGGTCGGTGTGTGTATTAACACATCGTCCACGAAACTTTCCACATTGCTGAGACCAGACAAGAGTGCCCGCATCATACGATTATACGTACTGCCAGAATTTATCAGCCCAAAGGGCATACGTTTAAATCGAAATAAACCTACCGGTGTGTAGAAGGCGGTAAAATTCCGGGACCCTTCGGATAAAGGTATTTGCCAATAGCCTTTACAGCAATCGAGTTTGCTGAAATAATTGCTGTGTGTAAGCGTCGCATATATTTCGTCAGATCGCGGCATAGGTTCTGCGTCAAAAACGGTTATTTGATTGAGTTTACGAAAATCTACGACGGGCCGCAACGTACCGTCTTTCTTGCGAACTAACAACAATGGAAACCTGTACGGAGATACTGCGGGCTCGATTACGTCGAGGTCCAGCATTTCCTGTACCTCTGATTTGACGCGTTCTAACATCCCGTAGGGCAACGGATATGGTTTTACCGCAATGGGGTTATCAGATGTCAACTTTATTTCATGTTCGATAATACCAGTATGTCCGGGTTTGTTGGAAAATATGCCTAAGAATACACCCATTAGAGCTTCAACATCTCGCCGTTGATGATCATATAGACTGGTAGATATATTAACGTCATCGCATGTTTCTTTCCCTGGATCTAACAAGTTATATAGCAACATATCATTATCAAATTCATTATCCAACTCGTCAGGATCGATCGCCGCAATGGTACACACGGGTTCAGTATCCGCTCGTTCGTGATACAATTTGAGCATATTTATGTGAAACACCTTAGTCTTAGACCCGATTTTAATTCGGTAATCGTTTTCACCCACCTTACTTACTACAGGATAGGGTCCGCGCCACTGCATTAGCAGCTTATTAGATTTCGTAGGCAACAATACCAAAACCTTTGATTCACAGTCAAGAGATCGCCTTTTGGTTTTACGATCAAAATTTTTTTTGTAACGCTGTTGAGCAGCTGAAAGATTTTCATTGACAAGCCGAACAGTGTCTTCGAGACGGTTCCTCAGCTCGAATACGTACTCGTAAGATGATCTCGGGAGATCGGATTCTCCCTCGTCGGTCCACATTTTTCGTAAAAGCATCATAGGGCCACGCACAGTCCGCCCATAAACAAGCTCGAAGGGAGAAAACCCTGTACTTGCTTGAGGAACCTCTCTGTATGCGAATAGCAATGGCTCTAAGTATCTATCCCAGTCAGATGGCCGTTCAGCACACAGCTTTCGCAACATTTGCTTGAGCGTGCCATTAAATTTTTCGACCAGGCCATTGGCCATGGCATGATAAGGTGAAGTGGTTATTCTGTCAATTGACAGTAGTCTACAAACTTCGTTCATCATCCCGGACGTAAACTGAGAGCCATTGTCAGATAATACTTCCCATGGTATACCAACACGAGAGAATATTTGTACGAGAGCTTCCGCGACTGCTTCCGAGTCGATGGAACGCAATGCCACAGCCTCAGGGTATCTGGTAGCATAGTCTACCAGAGTGAGGATGAATCGATGCCCCCTCGATGACGTGGGAGTAATAGGCCCCACCAAGTCAATTGCAACTTTCTTAAAGGGGGTATCAACCAATTGTACCTTTTCGACGGGTGCCTTGGGGATTCTTCCCCGAGGTACAGTCTTTTGGCATATATCACACGACTGAACATAACGCTTCACATCCCCGTTGATGCCTGGCCAATGGAAATTTGCAAGAATACGGTCAGTGGTTTTAGCAATTCCAAGATGACCAGATAGGATCGTGTCATGTCCGAGTTGAAGTACTGTAGAACGCAAAGAAGTAGGAACAACAAGTTGTTTTACCCGTTTATTCAGAATTTCGTAAAATCGGTGAAGTAAACCATTTATGATTTCATAATGCACTTTACCATTACAAGACAACACTCTTGAAGAAGCTCTTTTGCAGAGGTGTTGCAAGGACTTGTCGACTTGCTGTTCATGCAAAAGCTTTTCCCGAGTGATAACCCCTAAGAGATTTCTTACCTCCGGAACTCTTAACGGTTGAGGAGCACGTTCTACCCTCTTAAGCATACCCCGTGTCTGTGCTGCATTCAGGTCACACTCATAGGTAAGCGCTAAACCAGGACTCTTTCCAACTCTGCAGACATCCGCATCACCCATGGATGCCCCTGGAATGTTTCCTACAACCAGATCATATAAAGGGTTAGGTAAACATAAAGCCTTAGCTGTACCAGAGTAGAATGGTGTATCAATGTAGATAGTGGCGGTAGGTGCCGTTTTCACTGTACCATCTATCATAGCAAACCTGAGCTTCTTACCTGTTAACTGGTGCGGTTGCACCAAGGACTCCTTTACTACCACCGTACTGCAGCCAGTATCACGCATCACCAACACTTGGACATCCCCTACGAAGCCACTTGCAGTGGGTACGTTATGACGGCTCGGGTCCGTAGACCCCCCCATCGTTAGCTCGGATCCCAGAGATTCGGTCAGTCGGATATCCGCCTGCTCCAGTTCGAACCCACCCTGCGTCGGACATTCGGTGAAGTCCGTGTTTACATCGGCTCTCCCGGTAAGAATAGCGGCCGACCGTTTTACATCCGGGCAAAATTTTACAGTATGACCAGCCTTACGACACCTATAGCATACGACGTCTTTACGGCCCGTAGAATTTATCACCTTATAAGGTTCGGATATTTTATTGATATCAAAATTTGCGCCCTTTTCCTGATCTGAGCGACGCTCTACATTCAAGGACCGCCGCCCGCGAGCTTCAAGATAAGTTTCCGAGAGTCTAGTTAAATCGCACAAGGTTTCGGGAGAGTGCTCACGAACATACACTTTTAATTCGCGCTGAATGTTATTTAAGAATTGTTCACGTACAAGCAATTGACGCAAAGATTCAAAATTTTTCTTTGTACCCGAAAGTTCAATCCATTTATCTAGGCACGCTTCTAACCGAAAGATGTATTGGGGCGGAGTTTCGTCGCGTTTAGGTTTGGCTTCAAAAAAACGCTTTCTGAACTCTTCTTCTGTTAACTGATACGCTCGAAGTAATGCGGTTTTAAGGGCGTCGTAGTCATTACACTGTTCTGCGGGTAAGCGCGAGTATACGTCTAACGCTTTTCCACCTAATAAGGCCCCCAAGAAAATGGCCATATCATCCTTGACCCACTTTTGTGCACTTGCGTAACGCTCAAACCTCTCTAAATACGAGTCAATCTGGTCTCTGGACTCGTCAAAGGCAGGTAATTTCGGCCCGCGCGCCATGGTAATTTCAGGTTTTCTGTCAATACGTGTATTGTTTTCTAGTTCGCGCCGCTTATCGATTAGCTCTAATTCCATGCGTTTCATCTCTCTTTCATGTGCGCGACGCTCCCGCTCAACTTCCTGTTCTTCTAATTTGATTTTATCAACGAAACGGCGCAGCTCTTCCCCATCGAGTCCCAACATTTTACCAGATTCGATAGCGTTCTGAGACGCCATTGTGAAAGGGATTTGGGCGCGCTCCGAAACACACTATTTCGTCGATAGCTAAAGTGCCGTATAAGCAGATACCAGGAGTCTGCAAATAAACTCCCACCGAGCAAAGGTACTCCGCAGTAGAAAGGAACTGCACGTGACACCGGACCCAAGGTCCAATTTTTTTTTTTTTTTTTTACTACCAGTATAGCAATCCACAGTCTCACCAGGTTGAGGACTTCCAAACCACGCTATTCATCACAGAGAATGGTCTCAACTCTCGCATTGAAGAGGGTGTTGACTGAAACATCAAGAAGACAAATTAGAAGCAGCTTGGGAGCTTGGGAGAAATCGTCAGGCGCCGGGTTACGTCCAATCATTGACAGACTGACCCTGTGACAGTTCCCGGACAAGCCCCCATATGTCACGAGTTATTTCGCATTAAATCACGGAACTGTCAATGAGGAGACGTAACAACCAGCTTCCCATTGGGTTTATACATGTATTTCAGAATAGAAAAAAATAATACCCCCCCATAAGTACAAAATAAATGAATTTAGATGAATAGTTCACTAGTACGAAGAAAATGTGACGTCACAACAGTTCACACAGTTTTAGTCCTACAAGTATAAGTTCATATCTCGGTGGCCACGCGAACACATAACACACAAACTCTCTCCTTCGTCAGCTGATAGATGAACTTGAAATCACTTCACTATCCCTGGCTTAGGATTCCCGCTTGTCCTGAACAATAATACAGTCCGGTCCACATTAGCGGGTCTCCGTGAGTTGGAAAGTAGGTTAGGTCCCAAGCTGGAGACTATGGATAACGTGTCACTCTCCTCAAAACATAACCGGACACATGGTCCAATCGGTTGAATACAGGCCCCACTACGTGCACATAGCACATTCAGAAGATTACTTCATCGGCCTTCAACCACGATCCACAGTACTCTACTGCTAACGAATCTCTTATGCCAATGCAGAAATTGGATACCTTATATACAGTAGAAATCGCGGCTCCTAAGTTCTCCTCCTTCGTGCCAAACGACACGACTCGGTACATACCCCCGTAAGCTTAACCAGGTCCAACCCAGATAACCAAAGGATTAGAATAAAATTCAAGACATGAGAAAACATACATGGATCACACAGTTACTAGAATAAGTCGACGAATATTGTCACACTAATAATCGTGACAAATGGGTAACAGTCGAATTGGGTAATGGGCTACACAAAGCCTCCAAAGCGATAATACGCAAACAGGGAATAGGAAATTGACGAACTGGGTAATGGGTGATAGGCAGGGGCGAATTGGGTAATGGGTAATCGGTGACAGACAGGGGCGAATCGGGTAATGGGTAACAGTCGAATTGGGTAATGGGCTACACAACGCCTACAAAGCGATAATACGCGAGCAGGGAAATGGGGGATGGACGAACTGGGTAATGGATGACAGACAGGGGCGAATTGGGTAATGGGTAACAGTCGAATTGGGTAAAGGGCTACACAAAGCCTCAACAGCGATAATACGCAAACAGGGAATAGAAAATTGACGAACTGGGTAATGGGTGATAGGCAGGGGCGAATTGGGTAATGGGTAATGGGTTACAGTCGAATTGGGTAATGGGCTACACAACGTCTACAAAGCGATAATACGCGAGCAGGGAAATGGGGGATGGACGAACTGGGTAATGGGTGACAGACAGGGGCGAATTGGGTAATGGGTGACAACCGAATTGGGTAATGAGCTACACAACGCCTCCAAAGCGATAATACGCGATCAGGGAAATGGGGGATGGATGAACTGGGTAATGGGTGACAGACAGGGGCGAATTAGGTTATGGGTAACAGTCGAATTGGGTAATGGGCTATACAAAGCCTCCAAAGCGATAATACGCAAACAGGGAATAGGAAATAGACGAACTGGGTAATGGGTGACAGGCAGGGGCGAATTGGGTAATGGCTAATGGGTGACAAGCGAATTGGGTAATGAGCTACACAACGCCTCCAATGCGATAATACGCGAACAGGGAAATGGGGGATGGATGAACTGGGTAATGGGTGACAGACAGGGGCGAATTGGGTAATGGGTAACAGTCGAATTGGGTAATGGGCTATACAAAGCCTCAAAAGCGATAATACGCAAACAGGGAATAGGAAATAGACGAACTGGGTAATGGGTGACAGGCAGGGGCGAATTGGGTAATGGGTGACAAGCGAATTGGGTAATGAGCTACACAACGCCTCCAATGCGATAATACGCGAACAGGGAAATGTGGGATGGATGAACTGGGTAATGGGTGACAGACAGGGGCAAATTGGGTAATGGGTAACAGTCGAATTGGGTAATGGGCTACACAAAGCCTCCAAAGCGATAATACGCAAACAGGGAATAGGAAATTGACAAACTGGGTAATTGGTGATAGGCAGGGGCGAATTGGGTAATGGGTGATAACCGAATTGGGTAATGAGCTACACAACGCCTCCAAAGCGATAATACGCGATCAGGGAAATGCGGGATGGATGAATTGGGTAATGGGTCACAGACAGGGGCGAATTGGGTAATGGGTAACAGTCGAATTGGGTAATGGGCTACACAAAACCTCCAAAGCGATAATACGCAAACAGGGAATAGGAAATTGACGAACTGGGTAATGGGTGATAGGCAGGGGCGAATTGGGTAATCAGCTACACAACGCCTCCAAAGCGATAATACGCGATCAAAGAAATGGGGAATGGATGAACTGGGTAATGGGTGACAGACAGGGGCGAATTGGGTAATGGGTAATGGGTAATGGGTAACAGTCAAATTGGGTAATGGGCTACACAAAACCTCCAAAGCGATAATACGCAAACAGGGAATAGGAAATAGACGAACTGGGTAGTGGGTGACAGGCAGGGGCGAATTAGGTAATGGGAAATGGGTAACAGTCGAATTGGGTAATGGGCTACACAAAACCTCCAAAGCGATAATACGCAAACAGGGAATAGGAAATAGACGAACTGGGTAATGGGTGACAGGCAGGGGCGAATTGGGTAATGGCTAATGGGTGACAAGCGAATTGGGTAACGAGCTACACAAAGCCTCCAAAGCGATAATACGCGATCAGGGAAATGGGAGATGGATGGACTGGGTAATGGGTGATAGACAGGGGTGAATCGGGTAATGGGTAACAGTCGAATTTGGTAATGGGCTACACAAAGCCTCCAAAGCGATAATACGCAAACAGGGAATAGGAAATAGACGAACTGGGTAATGGGTGACAGGCAGGGGCGAATTGGGTAATGGCTAATGGGTGACAAGCGAATTGGGTAATGAGCTACACAAAGCCTCCAAAGCGATAATACGCGATCAGAGAAATGGGGGATGGATGAACTGGGTAATGGGTGACAGACAGGGGCGAATTGGGTAATGGGTAATGGGTAACAGTCGAATTGGGTAATGGGCTACACAAAGCCTCAAAAGCGATAATACGCAAACAGGGAATAGGAAATAGACGAACTGGGTAATGGGTGACAGACAGGGGCGAATTGGGTAATGGGTAATGGGTGACAAGCGAATTGGGTAATGAGCTACACAACGCCTCCAATGCGATAATACGCGAACAGGGAAATGGGGGATGGATGAACTGGGTAATGAGTGACAGACAGGGGCGAATTGGGCAATGGGTAACAGTCGAATTGGGTAATGGGCTACACAAAGCCTCCAAAGCGATAATACGCAAACAGGGAATAGGAAATTGACAAACTGGGTAATTGGTGATAGGCAGGGGCGAATTGGGTAATGGGTGATAACCGAATTGGGTAATGAGCTACACAACGCCTCCAAAGCGATAATACGCGATCACGGAAATGGGGGATGGATGAACTGGGTAATGGGTGACAGACAGGGGCGAATTGGGTAATGGTTAACAGTCGAATTGGGTAATGGGCTACACAAAACCTCCAAAGCGATAATACGCAAACAGGGAATAGGAAATTGACGAACTGGGTAATGGGTGATAGGCAGGGGCGAATTGGGTAATGGGTGACAACCGAATTGGGTAATCAGCTACACAACGCCTCGAAAGCGATAATACGCGATCACGGAAATGGGGAATGGATGAACTGGGTAATGGGTGACAGACAGAGGCGAATTGGGTAATGGGTAATGGGTAATGGGTAACAGTCAAATTGGGTAATGGGCAGATACCAGGAGTCTGCAAATAAACTCCCACCGAGCAAAGGTACTCCGCAGTAGAAAGGAACTGCACGTGACACCGGACCCAAGGTCCAATTTTTTTTTTTTTTTTTTTTTTTTTTACTACCAGTATAGCAATCCACAGTCTCACCAGGTTGAGGACTTCCAAACCACGCTATTCATCACAGAGAATGGTCTCAACTCTCGCATTGAAGAGGGTGTTGACTGAAACATCAAGAAGACAAATTAGAAGCAGCTTGGGAGAAATCGTCAGGCGCCGGGTTACGTCCAATCATTGACAGACTGACCCTGTGACAGTTCCCGGACAAGCCCCCATATGTCACGAGTTATTTCGCATTAAATCACGGAACTGTCAATGAGGAGACGTAACAACCAGCTTCCCATTGGGTTTATACATGTATTTCAGAATAGAAAAAAATAATACCCCCCCATAAGTACAAAATAAATGAATTTAGATGAATAGTTCACTAGTACGAAGAAAATGTGACGTCACAACAGTTCACACAGTTTTAGTCCTACAAGTATAAGTTCATATCTCGGTGGCCACGCGAACACATAACACACAAACTCTCTCCTTCGTCAGCTGATAGATGAACTTGAAATCACTTCACTATCCCTGGCTTAGGATTCCCGCTTGTCCTGAACAATAATACAGTCCGGTCCACATTAGCGGGTCTCCGTGAGTTGGAAAGTAGGTTAGGTCCCAAGCTGGAGACTATGGATAACGTGTCACTCTCCTCAAAACATAACCGGACACATGGTCCAATCGGTTGAATACAGGCCCCACTACGTGCACATAGCACATTCAGAAGATTACTTCATCGGCCTTCAACCACGATCCACAGTACTCTACTGCTAACGAATCTCTTATGCCAATGCAGAAATTGGATACCTTATATACAGTAGAAATCGCGGCTCCTAAGTTCTCCTCCTTCGTGCCAAACGACACGACTCGGTACATACCCCCGTAAGCTTAACCAGGTCCAACCCAGATAACCAAAGGATTAGAATACAATTCAAGACATGAGAAAACATACATGGATCACACAGTTACTAGAATAAGTCGACGAATATTGTCACACTAATAATCGTGACAAATGGGTAACAGTCGAATTGGGTAATGGGCTACACAAAGCCTCCAAAGCGATAATACGCAAACAGGGAATAGGAAATTGACGAACTGGGTAATGGGTGATAGGCAGGGGCGAATTGGGTAATGGGTTACAGTCGAATTGGGTAATGGGCTACACAACGTCTACAAAGCGATAATACGCGAGCAGGGAAATGGGGGATGGACGAACTGGGTAATGGGTGACAGACAGGGGCGAATTGGGTAATGGGTGACAACCGAATTGGGTAATGAGCTACACAACGCCTCCAAAGCGATAATACGCGATCAGGGAAATGGGGGATGGATGAACTGGGTAATGGGTGACAGACAGGGGCGAATTAGGTTATGGGTAACAGTCGAATTGGGTAATGGGCTATACAAAGCCTCCAAAGCGATAATACGCAAACAGGGAATAGGAAATAGACGAACTGGGTAATGGGTGACAGGCAGGGGCGAATTGGGTAATGGGTAATGGGTGACAAGCGAATTGGGTAATGAGCTACACAACGCCTCCAATGCGATAATACGCGAACAGGGAAATGGGGGATGGATGAACTGGGTAATGGGTGACAGACAGGGGCGAATTGGGTAATGGGTAACAGTCGAATTGGGTAATGGGCTATACAAAGCCTCCAAAGCGATAATACGCAAACAGGGAATAGGAAATAGACGAACTGGGTAATGGGTGACAGGCAGGGGCGAATTGGGTAATGGGTAATGGGTGACAAGCGAATTGGGTAATGAGCTACACAACGCCTCCAATGCGATAATACGCGAACAGGGAAATGGGGGATGGATGAACTGGGTAATGGGTGACAGACAGGGGCGAATTGGGTAATGGGTAACAGTCGAATTGGGTAATGGGCTACACAAAGCCTCCAAAGCGATAATACGCAAACAGGGAATAGGAAATTGACAAACTGGGTAATTGGTGATAGGCAGGGGCGAATTGGGTAATGGGTGATAACCGAATTGGGTAATGAGCTACACAACGCCTCCAAAGCGATAATACGCGATCAGGGAAATGCGGGATGGATGAATTGGGTAATGGGTCACAGACAGGGGCGAATTGGGTAATGGGTAACAGTCGAATTGGGTAATGGGCTACACAAAACCTCCAAAGCGATAATACGCAAACAGGGAATAGGAAATTGACGAACTGGGTAATGGGTGATAGGCAGGGGCGAATTGGGTAATCAGCTACACAACGCCTCCAAAGCGATAATACGCGATCACAGAAATGGGGAATGGATGAACTGGGTAATGGGTGACAGACAGGGGCGAATTGGGTAATGGGTAATGGGTAACAGTCGAATTGGGTAATGGGCTACACAAAACCTCCAAAGCGATAATACGCAAACAGGGAATAGGAAATAGACGAACTGGGTAATGGGTGACAGGCAGGGGCGAATTAGGTAATGGGAAATGGGTAACAGTCGAATTGGGTAATGGGCTACACAAAACCTCCAAAGCGATAATACGCAAACAGGGAATAGGAAATAGACGAACTGGGTAATGGGTGACAGGCAGGGGCGAATTGGGTAATGGCTAATGGGTGACAAGCGAATTGGGTAACGAGCTACACAAAGCCTCCAAAGCGATAATACGCGATCAGGGAAATGGGAGATGGATGGACTGGGTAATGGGTGATAGACAGGGGTGAATCGGGTAATGGGTAACAGTCGAATTTGGTAATGGGCTACACAAAGCCTCCAAAGCGATAATACGCGATCAGAGAAATGGGGGATGGATGAACTGGGTAATGGGTGACAGACAGGGGCGAATTGGGTAATGGGTAATGGGTAACAGTCGAATTGGGTAATGGGCTACACAAAGCCTCAAAAGCGATAATACGCAAACAGGGAATAGGAAATAGACGAACTGGGTAATGGGTGACAGACAGGGGCGAATTGGGTAATGGGTAACAGTCGAATTGGGTAATGGGCTATACAAAGCCTCCAAAGCGATAATACGCAAACAGGGAATAGGAAATAGACGAACTGGGTAATGGGTGACAGGCAGGGGCGAATTGGGTAATGGGTAATGGGTGACAAGCGAATTGGGTAATGAGCTACACAACGCCTCCAATGCGATAATACGCGAACAGGGAAATGGGGGATGGATGAACTGGGTAATGAGTGACAGACAGGGGCGAATTGGGCAATGGGTAACAGTCGAATTGGGTAATGGGCTACACAAAGCCTCCAAAGCGATAATACGCAAACAGGGAATAGGAAATTGACAAACTGGGTAATTGGTGATAGGCAGGGGCGAATTGGGTAATGGGTGACAACCGAATTGGGTAATGAGCTACACAACGCCTCCAAAGCGATAATACGCCATCACGGAAATGGTTGATGGATAAACTGGGTAATGGGTGACAGACAGGGGCGAATTGGGTAATGGTTAACAGTCGAATTGGGTAATGGGCTACACAAAACCTCCAAAGCGATAATACGCAAACAGGGAATAGGAAATTGACGAACTGGGTAATGGGTGATAGGCAGGGGCGAATTGGGTAATGGGTGACAACCGAATTGGGTAATCAGCTACACAACGCCTCGAAAGCGATAATACGCGATCACAGAAATGGGGAATGGATGAACTGGGTAATGGGTGACAGACAGGGGCGAATTGGGTAATGGGTAATGGGTAACAGTCAAATTGGGTAATGGGCAGATACCAGGAGTCTGCAAATAAACTCCCACCGAGCAAAGGTACTCCGCAGTAGAAAGGAACTGCACGTGACACCGGACCCAAGGTCCAATTTTTTTTTTTTTTTTTTTTTTTTTTTTTTACTACCAGTATAGCAATCCACAGTCTCACCAGGTTGAGGACTTCCAAACCACGCTATTCATCACAGAGAATGGTCTCAACTCTCGCATTGAAGAGGGTGTTGACTGAAACATCAAGAAGACAAATTAGAAGCAGCTTGGGAGAAATCGTCAGGCGCCGGGTTACGTCCAATCATTGACAGACTGACCCTGTGACAGTTCCCGGACAAGCCCCCATATGTCACGAGTTATTTCGCATTAAATCACGGAACTGTCAATGAGGAGACGTAACAACCAGCTTCCCATTGGGTTTATACATGTATTTCAGAATAGAAAAAAATAATACCCCCCCATAAGTACAAAATAAATGAATTTAGATGAATAGTTCACTAGTACGAAGAAAATGTGACGTCACAACAGTTCACACAGTTTTAGTCCTACAAGTATAAGTTCATATCTCGGTGGCCACGCGAACACATAACACACAAACTCTCTCCTTCGTCAGCTGATAGATGAACTTGAAATCACTTCACTATCCCTGGCTTAGGATTCCCGCTTGTCCTGAACAATAATACAGTCCGGTCCACATTAGCGGGTCTCCGTGAGTTGGAAAGTAGGTTAGGTCCCAAGCTGGAGACTATGGATAACGTGTCACTCTCCTCAAAACATAACCGGACACATGGTCCAATCGGTTGAATACAGGCCCCACTACGTGCACATAGCACATTCAGAAGATTACTTCATCGGCCTTCAACCACGATCCACAGTACTCTACTGCTAACGAATCTCTTATAGCTGGGAGGGAATTTGAAATAATCGTGCACTTTGTGACCAGTTTTTAAATTTTTGCATGGTGGTAGGGATGGGTACAAGGTTTTCAGAAACCATCGCAAACAAGTTGAGATCGCCCCCTAGCGGCCTGTGTGCATATAATCCAATATGGCCGCCACGGGTAAGAGTTTAGGGGCAAATTGATTACCTTACTTGTGACAAAACCTTTTATTATCCCCCAATGTTAATGTTTTAAAGGGATCAATTTAAGTTCCTGATATATGCAAAAAAAGTCAAGGTCATTCCAAGGTTCAAGGTCATTTACAAGGTCAAATGTCATTTTCAAGGTCAATGGTTATTTTTCCATGAAAAAGGTATAGATGTAGGATTTTCTTTCTGTATTTTGTGGGAACCTGCAATAGAGTGTTGGAAGATCAATCTAAAACTCCCTCTGCCAGGTTTGAATTTCACTGAGCACCATGCATCTAAGGTTCTTCCCTGAATGGTCATGCAAAAAACCACCGCGTAAGTAATAATAATCCTCAGCGTGGCAATAATCACAAACAATCGTGGGACAATTAGTGAATACAAATTTCTTAAGTCACTCCATATGAAATTTTACATCTTTAAAACAAATCCCACAACTTGCATGAAATCTGAAAGCGATCAACCAATAGCATCACCAGCAGCAAGAAATGCTGGCTGTCCCTCCCCTAATAGTAAAGTCAAAATATAACTTTGTAATCCATATGCTCTTTCAATATCATTTGGTTTATCCCACACACGAGCCCATAGAGACTTTCAACTCATGGTATAGTACTAAATAGATTATCCCCCTCAAATAGCTAGCTTCTATTCTCTAGTTAAAGGGGCATGAGCTGCCAAAATGTTGATATTTTGACGTTAAAACAGAATGTTGAAATTATTGACTATTTTTCTCAAGACGTATAATTCAGAAGCTTTTCAATGCTTCTAGTCTCGAAAATGTACGATAAAGTATTGTTTTGAACTAACTTTGGCTTAGAATGAATGAATGGTCGTCCCGGTTATTTAAATTCTGTTTACTTTTCTTTAACGTTTTCGGTCCGAATAGGCCACATGGTGTATGGATTTTCCTCATTCCAACGCCAATCATTTAGTTTTTCGAGGGCCTTCAAAACCTCTTACTGTCGAGACGATCAGAAATTATGAAAAAAGTGTGAATTTTGGCAGCTCATGCCTCTTTAAGATACATATGGATACAGATCTCAGTTTCTGACTTCCGGATTTTCCTAGGGAAAGAAGTTCCAGATATTGTTTGAGTGTGTTTTTTTTTAATTATTTTTTCCTGACCCCCTGCATTTTTTCTGGACATTTTGTTATTTTTTATGAAAGGACAGGGGTTGAGTTACTGTCTGGAAATGATTTTAGAAGTGGAATGGGACCAGTTCAGGTGGATGGAGATCTGGTAGTTAGGCGTGCTTTGGTCTGTTTACATATGGCGGATTATGCGCAAAGTGACCCCTACCCGCATTTTCTGGTCGTAGTTTAAAATTTCTACATTGAACCAATGAACAAATTGTGCTTAAAATACTGCCAAAGGACTGTTTAAGGCCCCCACCGAAGGATTTGGTTCAACGAAAATTAGGGAAGGTGCTGTGAGCAGACATTAACATTACCGCAAATGGGAAATGAAGGAAAAGAAACTGTGACCTGATACCATATAAGAAACTGGTCGTTGCCGCTGTCATCCAATAGGGATCCCGATACCATACACAGATGGTCTGTTTAGCTCCATTGTGAAAATACGACCGACACAAGTTTGCGTTTAACTAAGTCTATACTAAGCAATTGAGCTACATGAGAAAAGGTATGCTTTCACACGGCTTATGACTAAGGTACTCCAATACTTAATGATATATATATTAGTTTGCCGAGTTTTGCATGAAAGTTTCACGGAATGACACTTACGGATCTGACAAGACAATCGATCACAATGACCACAGCATTGGCCACACACGCAAACCTAAACGTTGGTAGATAGCAAAATATATCGTCTAAAAGTCTTTATGTATGGAAAAATTGCCAGTTCAAGTTTTCCCATCGAAGCAAGGAAGTTGAGTTCACGTTGTATGATGTCACCAAGACACGAAGTATACCAACTTCATAGCAACAAGCACAACTTTGAATGCCTTCCCAGAGAGCCCAACCAGAAGGAACCAACCTGAAGCCAAAGGTTGTTGTGTCGTTGGCCCACGACCAGCCTTAAACGTTGGGTTTTGATATTTTCCTCAGCGTTCTAATGTTCACCCAATGGTTTAATGTTGGTAATCAGTTGACCCAACATTGGCGTATGATGGGTATAATGTTGTATAACAGTTGGTACTGGGCCGGTGAAGTGTCTGTCTATAGTTGGCATATTGTTGGCAAGGTGTTGACTGACTATCGTAAAATGGTTGGATTAAGATTCAGTATATCCGTTGGGCCAACATCCTTCCGGTAATAGCACAACGATGGTCTTGAATTTCCACAATGTAGATGAATAATTTGACAACTGTCGACCTCTGATGTACTGTTGATCTAACTTTGGAGCATGATATTTTGCTAAATTGGTTTAGCCCACCCCCAATGAACGTTGCAGGCTGAAGCTGGCCTAACTGAAGTGAAAGTTGTGTTTCACCATTGCTCAATAAAGGCATGCAGTCCGTTTAGGAATGCACACATTCCGCTCCGAAAGCTTGCTTGAACTCCCTTTGTTTCAGTAAAGAGATCAAAGCATTTCATAAAATAACAGAACTTCCCATGCCCGCAATCCATAGTTTTTCAGCTGGTTTCGATGTAAGTGGAAATAAAAGAATGTTTTTAATATCATCGCATGCTTCAAACATTAATGGCTACGGAAAACCCACACAAAGCCGATTAAAGTCAGAACGATGCGGATGACATATATCCAAAGTTGGGCCACAGCTGTATTGCCAACCAATCACTTATAACCAAAGTAGGTAAAAGTCGATAGACCAACCAAAAAATTGCCGATCTTGGCACAGTTTTGGGTGGCCGACGCTTAGGCTAACCATAGGTTGGCCAACCTTGCCAATATACAAGCAACCATGGATCAATGACCAGCGAACCATTTACCGACTATTAGCCCGCTAAAAGAGGGTGGTCGTGGTATAACGTTGGGCCAACTGTGGGTGACTGAGGCTAAATTAATATGAAATGAGTCATTTTAAATGACTGACAAGGCTTTACCAATCCAATACAGCAAACCATAAACCAACCATAATAAAACCACATAAATGCCAACTAGTTACATATTTTTTGTCAATGTTAGCAGATTGGTGATTAACCCTTCGCCAATTCACTAACCACGGTAACCTTGGCCCAACATTGGCTCAGCCTTGAACACCCATTCATTCGCCAACTTGAACCAATACAATCTTGCCACTCGAAATCCAACGTTGATCCAATGCTGGTAACGTTGAAACTTAACCAACCTTGGTCCAACCATGCAGACAAAATGCCAATAATGGCACAACGTGTTTGTGCTGTCTTTGTTGGTCGATTTTTTTAAAAATTTTCTCTTCAAACGAATTCAAAGTCCAAAAGCAAAATTCAACGCGCTTCACACTGGGTACTATTTGAGAGGCAAATGGAAAATGACAAAGAGTCCAAATGACGTAGGTCCAAAAATGCTTTGGCAGAGCTATGTCATTGCCGTGGGTACAAAATAGTCCAAATAGCGACCGCATCTAGACGTTTTTCTTTAACAGTTTCGGTGTTCTTTATTCCAAGCAATATTGTTACATTTATATTGAACATATACATTTGAAATTAAATCATATTCTTGATAGATAGTTATAAAAATAACTAAGTTCTAATTCTTTGGATTTGAATTTGGCAAGTCTCAAGATCTCCCCCTAAAATGCCCTTTCCACTTCAAAAATTGCCTTCAAACCAAAGATTGGCGTTCAAAAAAACTAATTGCCTCTCAATAGATGATTAAAGACGTGTCGAATGAGGTTCAGTGCCAAAAGAAGCCGCAAAATAGGATATATCGTAGGCCAGGGTCGCCATTTTGGATTTTTCATACTTATGCCACCAGGGGGCGCTGTCAACTTGTTTGCGATGGTTTTAGAAAATCTTGTACCCATACCTAGCCCCATGCAAAATTTCAAAAACTGGTCACAAAGTGCACAATTATTTAAAAAATCTGCATATTCCTTCCCCGCTATTATGCCAATGCAGAAATTGGATACCTTATATACAGTAGAAATCGCGGCTCCTAAGTTCTCCTCCTTCGTGCCAAACGACACGACTCGGTACATACCCCCGTAAGCTTAACCAGGTCCAACCCAGATAACCAAAGGATTAGAATACAATTCAAGACATGAGAAAACATACATGGATCACACAGTTACTAGAATAAGTCGACGAATATTGTCACACTAATAATCGTGACAAATGGGTAACAGTCGAATTGGGTAATGGGCTACACAAAGCCTCCAAAGCGATAATACGCAAACAGGGAATAGGAAATTGACGAACTGGGTAATGGGTGATAGGCAGGGGCGAATTGGGTAATGGGTAATCGGTGACAGACAGGGGCGAATCGGGTAATGGGTAACAGTCGAATTGGGTAATGGGCTACACAACGCCTACAAAGCGATAATACGCGAGCAGGGAAATGGGGGATGGACGAACTGGGTAATGGATGACAGACAGGGGCGAATTGGGTAATGGGTAACAGTCGAATTGGGTAAAGGGCTACACAAAGCCTCAACAGCGATAATACGCAAACAGGGAATAGAAAATTGACGAACTGGGTAATGGGTGATAGGCAGGGGCGAATTGGGTAATGGGTAATGGGTAACAGTCGAATTGGGTAATGGGCTACACAAAGCCTCAAAAGCGATAATACGCAAACAGGGAATAGGAAATAGACGAACTGGGTAATGGGTGACAGACAGGGGCGAATTGGGTAATGGGTAACAGTCGAATTGGGTAATGGGCTATACAAAGCCTCCAAAGCGATAATACGCAAACAGGGAATAGGAAATAGACGAACTGGGTAATGGGTGACAGGCAGGGGCGAATTGGGTAATGGGTAATGGGTGACAAGCGAATTGGGTAATGAGCTACACAACGCCTCCAATGCGATAATACGCGAACAGGGAAATGGGGGATGGATGAACTGGGTAATGAGTGACAGACAGGGGCGAATTGGGCAATGGGTAACAGTCGAATTGGGTAATGGGCTACACAAAGCCTCCAAAGCGATAATACGCAAACAGGGAATAGGAAATTGACAAACTGGGTAATTGGTGATAGGCAGGGGCGAATTGGGTAATGGGTGACAACCGAATTGGGTAATGAGCTACACAACGCCTCCAAAGCGATAATACGCCATCACGGAAATGGTTGATGGATAAACTGGGTAATGGGTGACAGACAGGGGCGAATTGGGTAATGGTTAACAGTCGAATTGGGTAATGGGCTACACAAAACCTCCAAAGCGATAATACGCAAACAGGGAATAGGAAATTGACGAACTGGGTAATGGGTGATAGGCAGGGGCGAATTGGGTAATGGGTGACAACCGAATTGGGTAATCAGCTACACAACGCCTCGAAAGCGATAATACGCGATCACAGAAATGGGGAATGGATGAACTGGGTAATGGGTGACAGACAGGGGCGAATTGGGTAATGGGTAATGGGTAACAGTCAAATTGGGTAATGGGCAGATACCAGGAGTCTGCAAATAAACTCCCACCGAGCAAAGGTACTCCGCAGTAGAAAGGAACTGCACGTGACACCGGACCCAAGGTCCAATTTTTTTTTTTTTTTTTTTTTTTTTTTTTTACTACCAGTATAGCAATCCACAGTCTCACCAGGTTGAGGACTTCCAAACCACGCTATTCATCACAGAGAATGGTCTCAACTCTCGCATTGAAGAGGGTGTTGACTGAAACATCAAGAAGACAAATTAGAAGCAGCTTGGGAGAAATCGTCAGGCGCCGGGTTACGTCCAATCATTGACAGACTGACCCTGTGACAGTTCCCGGACAAGCCCCCATATGTCACGAGTTATTTCGCATTAAATCACGGAACTGTCAATGAGGAGACGTAACAACCAGCTTCCCATTGGGTTTATACATGTATTTCAGAATAGAAAAAAATAATACCCCCCCATAAGTACAAAATAAATGAATTTAGATGAATAGTTCACTAGTACGAAGAAAATGTGACGTCACAACAGTTCACACAGTTTTAGTCCTACAAGTATAAGTTCATATCTCGGTGGCCACGCGAACACATAACACACAAACTCTCTCCTTCGTCAGCTGATAGATGAACTTGAAATCACTTCACTATCCCTGGCTTAGGATTCCCGCTTGTCCTGAACAATAATACAGTCCGGTCCACATTAGCGGGTCTCCGTGAGTTGGAAAGTAGGTTAGGTCCCAAGCTGGAGACTATGGATAACGTGTCACTCTCCTCAAAACATAACCGGACACATGGTCCAATCGGTTGAATACAGGCCCCACTACGTGCACATAGCACATTCAGAAGATTACTTCATCGGCCTTCAACCACGATCCACAGTACTCTACTGCTAACGAATCTCTTATAGCTGGGAGGGAATTTGAAATAATCGTGCACTTTGTGACCAGTTTTTAAATTTTTGCATGGTGGTAGGGATGGGTACAAGGTTTTCAGAAACCATCGCAAACAAGTTGAGATCGCCCCCTAGCGGCCTGTGTGCATATAATCCAATATGGCCGCCACGGGTAAGAGTTTAGGGGCAAATTGATTACCTTACTTGTGACAAAACCTTTTATTATCCCCCAATGTTAATGTTTTAAAGGGATCAATTTAAGTTCCTGATATATGCAAAAAAAGTCAAGGTCATTCCAAGGTTCAAGGTCATTTACAAGGTCAAATGTCATTTTCAAGGTCAATGGTTATTTTTCCATGAAAAAGGTATAGATGTAGGATTTTCTTTCTGTATTTTGTGGGAACCTGCAATAGAGTGTTGGAAGATCAATCTAAAACTCCCTCTGCCAGGTTTGAATTTCACTGAGCACCATGCATCTAAGGTTCTTCCCTGAATGGTCATGCAAAAAACCACCGCGTAAGTAATAATAATCCTCAGCGTGGCAATAATCACAAACAATCGTGGGACAATTAGTGAATACAAATTTCTTAAGTCACTCCATATGAAATTTTACATCTTTAAAACAAATCCCACAACTTGCATGAAATCTGAAAGCGATCAACCAATAGCATCACCAGCAGCAAGAAATGCTGGCTGTCCCTCCCCTAATAGTAAAGTCAAAATATAACTTTGTAATCCATATGCTCTTTCAATATCATTTGGTTTATCCCACACACGAGCCCATAGAGACTTTCAACTCATGGTATAGTACTAAATAGATTATCCCCCTCAAATAGCTAGCTTCTATTCTCTAGTTAAAGGGGCATGAGCTGCCAAAATGTTGATATTTTGACGTTAAAACAGAATGTTGAAATTATTGACTATTTTTCTCAAGACGTATAATTCAGAAGCTTTTCAATGCTTCTAGTCTCGAAAATGTACGATAAAGTATTGTTTTGAACTAACTTTGGCTTAGAATGAATGAATGGTCGTCCCGGTTATTTAAATTCTGTTTACTTTTCTTTAACGTTTTCGGTCCGAATAGGCCACATGGTGTATGGATTTTCCTCATTCCAACGCCAATCATTTAGTTTTTCGAGGGCCTTCAAAACCTCTTACTGTCGAGACGATCAGAAATTATGAAAAAAGTGTGAATTTTGGCAGCTCATGCCTCTTTAAGATACATATGGATACAGATCTCAGTTTCTGACTTCCGGATTTTCCTAGGGAAAGAAGTTCCAGATATTGTTTGAGTGTGTTTTTTTTTAATTATTTTTTCCTGACCCCCTGCATTTTTTCTGGACATTTTGTTATTTTTTATGAAAGGACAGGGGTTGAGTTACTGTCTGGAAATGATTTTAGAAGTGGAATGGGACCAGTTCAGGTGGATGGAGATCTGGTAGTTAGGCGTGCTTTGGTCTGTTTACATATGGCGGATTATGCGCAAAGTGACCCCTACCCGCATTTTCTGGTCGTAGTTTAAAATTTCTACATTGAACCAATGAACAAATTGTGCTTAAAATACTGCCAAAGGACTGTTTAAGGCCCCCACCGAAGGATTTGGTTCAACGAAAATTAGGGAAGGTGCTGTGAGCAGACATTAACATTACCGCAAATGGGAAATGAAGGAAAAGAAACTGTGACCTGATACCATATAAGAAACTGGTCGTTGCCGCTGTCATCCAATAGGGATCCCGATACCATACACAGATGGTCTGTTTAGCTCCATTGTGAAAATACGACCGACACAAGTTTGCGTTTAACTAAGTCTATACTAAGCAATTGAGCTACATGAGAAAAGGTATGCTTTCACACGGCTTATGACTAAGGTACTCCAATACTTAATGATATATATATTAGTTTGCCGAGTTTTGCATGAAAGTTTCACGGAATGACACTTACGGATCTGACAAGACAATCGATCACAATGACCACAGCATTGGCCACACACGCAAACCTAAACGTTGGTAGATAGCAAAATATATCGTCTAAAAGTCTTTATGTATGGAAAAATTGCCAGTTCAAGTTTTCCCATCGAAGCAAGGAAGTTGAGTTCACGTTGTATGATGTCACCAAGACACGAAGTATACCAACTTCATAGCAACAAGCACAACTTTGAATGCCTTCCCAGAGAGCCCAACCAGAAGGAACCAACCTGAAGCCAAAGGTTGTTGTGTCGTTGGCCCACGACCAGCCTTAAACGTTGGGTTTTGATATTTTCCTCAGCGTTCTAATGTTCACCCAATGGTTTAATGTTGGTAATCAGTTGACCCAACATTGGCGTATGATGGGTATAATGTTGTATAACAGTTGGTACTGGGCCGGTGAAGTGTCTGTCTATAGTTGGCATATTGTTGGCAAGGTGTTGACTGACTATCGTAAAATGGTTGGATTAAGATTCAGTATATCCGTTGGGCCAACATCCTTCCGGTAATAGCACAACGATGGTCTTGAATTTCCACAATGTAGATGAATAATTTGACAACTGTCGACCTCTGATGTACTGTTGATCTAACTTTGGAGCATGATATTTTGCTAAATTGGTTTAGCCCACCCCCAATGAACGTTGCAGGCTGAAGCTGGCCTAACTGAAGTGAAAGTTGTGTTTCACCATTGCTCAATAAAGGCATGCAGTCCGTTTAGGAATGCACACATTCCGCTCCGAAAGCTTGCTTGAACTCCCTTTGTTTCAGTAAAGAGATCAAAGCATTTCATAAAATAACAGAACTTCCCATGCCCGCAATCCATAGTTTTTCAGCTGGTTTCGATGTAAGTGGAAATAAAAGAATGTTTTTAATATCATCGCATGCTTCAAACATTAATGGCTACGGAAAACCCACACAAAGCCGATTAAAGTCAGAACGATGCGGATGACATATATCCAAAGTTGGGCCACAGCTGTATTGCCAACCAATCACTTATAACCAAAGTAGGTAAAAGTCGATAGACCAACCAAAAAATTGCCGATCTTGGCACAGTTTTGGGTGGCCGACGCTTAGGCTAACCATAGGTTGGCCAACCTTGCCAATATACAAGCAACCATGGATCAATGACCAGCGAACCATTTACCGACTATTAGCCCGCTAAAAGAGGGTGGTCGTGGTATAACGTTGGGCCAACTGTGGGTGACTGAGGCTAAATTAATATGAAATGAGTCATTTTAAATGACTGACAAGGCTTTACCAATCCAATACAGCAAACCATAAACCAACCATAATAAAACCACATAAATGCCAACTAGTTACATATTTTTTGTCAATGTTAGCAGATTGGTGATTAACCCTTCGCCAATTCACTAACCACGGTAACCTTGGCCCAACATTGGCTCAGCCTTGAACACCCATTCATTCGCCAACTTGAACCAATACAATCTTGCCACTCGAAATCCAACGTTGATCCAATGCTGGTAACGTTGAAACTTAACCAACCTTGGTCCAACCATGCAGACAAAATGCCAATAATGGCACAACGTGTTTGTGCTGTCTTTGTTGGTCGATTTTTTTAAAAATTTTCTCTTCAAACGAATTCAAAGTCCAAAAGCAAAATTCAACGCGCTTCACACTGGGTACTATTTGAGAGGCAAATGGAAAATGACAAAGAGTCCAAATGACGTAGGTCCAAAAATGCTTTGGCAGAGCTATGTCATTGCCGTGGGTACAAAATAGTCCAAATAGCGACCGCATCTAGACGTTTTTCTTTAACAGTTTCGGTGTTCTTTATTCCAAGCAATATTGTTACATTTATATTGAACATATACATTTGAAATTAAATCATATTCTTGATAGATAGTTATAAAAATAACTAAGTTCTAATTCTTTGGATTTGAATTTGGCAAGTCTCAAGATCTCCCCCTAAAATGCCCTTTCCACTTCAAAAATTGCCTTCAAACCAAAGATTGGCGTTCAAAAAAACTAATTGCCTCTCAATAGATGATTAAAGACGTGTCGAATGAGGTTCAGTGCCAAAAGAAGCCGCAAAATAGGATATATCGTAGGCCAGGGTCGCCATTTTGGATTTTTCATACTTATGCCACCAGGGGGCGCTGTCAACTTGTTTGCGATGGTTTTAGAAAATCTTGTACCCATACCTAGCCCCATGCAAAATTTCAAAAACTGGTCACAAAGTGCACAATTATTTAAAAAATCTGCATATTCCTTCCCCGCTATTATGCCAATGCAGAAATTGGATACCTTATATACAGTAGAAATCGCGGCTCCTAAGTTCTCCTCCTTCGTGCCAAACGACACGACTCGGTACATACCCCCGTAAGCTTAACCAGGTCCAACCCAGATAACCAAAGGATTAGAATACAATTCAAGACATGAGAAAACATACATGGATCACACAGTTACTAGAATAAGTCGACGAATATTGTCACACTAATAATCGTGACAAATGGGTAACAGTCGAATTGGGTAATGGGCTACACAAAGCCTCCAAAGCGATAATACGCAAACAGGGAATAGGAAATTGACGAACTGGGTAATGGGTGATAGGCAGGGGCGAATTGGGTAATGGGTAATCGGTGACAGACAGGGGCGAATCGGGTAATGGGTAACAGTCGAATTGGGTAATGGGCTACACAACGCCTACAAAGCGATAATACGCGAGCAGGGAAATGGGGGATGGACGAACTGGGTAATGGATGACAGACAGGGGCGAATTGGGTAATGGGTAACAGTCGAATTGGGTAAAGGGCTACACAAAGCCTCAACAGCGATAATACGCAAACAGGGAATAGAAAATTGACGAACTGGGTAATGGGTGATAGGCAGGGGCGAATTGGGTAATGGGTAATGGGTTACAGTCGAATTGGGTAATGGGCTACACAACGTCTACAAAGCGATAATACGCGAGCAGGGAAATGGGGGATGGACGAACTGGGTAATGGGTGACAGACAGGGGCGAATTGGGTAATGGGTGACAACCGAATTGGGTAATGAGCTACACAACGCCTCCAAAGCGATAATACGCGATCAGGGAAATGGGGGATGGATGAACTGGGTAATGGGTGACAGACAGGGGCGAATTAGGTTATGGGTAACAGTCGAATTGGGTAATGGGCTATACAAAGCCTCCAAAGCGATAATACGCAAACAGGGAATAGGAAATAGACGAACTGGGTAATGGGTGACAGGCAGGGGCGAATTGGGTAATGGGTAATGGGTGACAAGCGAATTGGGTAATGAGCTACACAACGCCTCCAATGCGATAATACGCGAACAGGGAAATGGGGGATGGATGAACTGGGTAATGGGTGACAGACAGGGGCGAATTGGGTAATGGGTAACAGTCGAATTGGGTAATGGGCTATACAAAGCCTCCAAAGCGATAATACGCAAACAGGGAATAGGAAATAGACGAACTGGGTAATGGGTGACAGGCAGGGGCGAATTGGGTAATGGGTAATGGGTGACAAGCGAATTGGGTAATGAGCTACACAACGCCTCCAATGCGATAATACGCGAACAGGGAAATGGGGGATGGATGAACTGGGTAATGGGTGACAGACAGGGGCGAATTGGGTAATGGGTAACAGTCGAATTGGGTAATGGGCTACACAAAGCCTCCAAAGCGATAATACGCAAACAGGGAATAGGAAATTGACAAACTGGGTAATTGGTGATAGGCAGGGGCGAATTGGGTAATGGGTGATAACCGAATTGGGTAATGAGCTACACAACGCCTCCAAAGCGATAATACGCGATCAGGGAAATGCGGGATGGATGAATTGGGTAATGGGTCACAGACAGGGGCGAATTGGGTAATGGGTAACAGTCGAATTGGGTAATGGGCTACACAAAACCTCCAAAGCGATAATACGCAAACAGGGAATAGGAAATTGACGAACTGGGTAATGGGTGATAGGCAGGGGCGAATTGGGTAATCAGCTACACAACGCCTCCAAAGCGATAATACGCGATCACAGAAATGGGGAATGGATGAACTGGGTAATGGGTGACAGACAGGGGCGAATTGGGTAATGGGTAATGGGTAATGGGTAACAGTCAAATTGGGTAATGGGCTACACAAAACCTCCAAAGCGATAATACGCAAACAGGGAATAGGAAATAGACGAACTGGGTAATGGGAGACAGGCAGGGGCGAATTAGGTAATGGGAAATGGGTAACAGTCGAATTGGGTAATGGGCTACACAAAACCTCCAAAGCGATAATACGCAAACAGGGAATAGGAAATAGACGAACTGGGTAATGGGTGACAGGCAGGGGCGAATTGGGTAATGGCTAATGGGTGACAAGCGAATTTGGTAACGAGCTACACAAAGCCTCCAAAGCGATAATACGCGATCAGGGAAATGGGAGATGGATGGACTGGGTAATGGGTGATAGACAGGGGTGAATCGGGTAATGGGTAATGGGTAACAGTCGAATTTGGTAATGGGCTACACAAAGCCTCCAAAGCGATAATACGCAAACAGGGAATAGGAAATAGACGAACTGGGTAATGGGTGACAGGCAGGGGCGAATTGGGTAATGGCTAATGGGTGACAAGCGAATTGGGTAATGAGCTACACAAAGCCTCCAAAGCGATAATACGCGATCAGAGAAATGGGGGATGGATGAACTGGGTAATGGGTGACAGACAGGGGCGAATTGGGTAATGGGTAATGGGTAACAGTCGAATTGGGTAATGGGCTACACAAAGCCTCCAAAGCGATAATACGCAAACAGGGAATAGGAAATTGACAAACTGGGTAATTGGTGATAGGCAGGGGCGAATTGGGTAATGGGTGACAACCGAATTGGGTAATGAGCTACACAACGCCTCCAAAGCGATAATACGCGATCACGGAAATGGGGGATGGATGAACTGGGTAATGGGTGACAGACAGGGGCGAATTGGGTAATGGGTAATGGGTAACAGTCAAATTGGATAATGGGCTACACAAAACCTCCAAAGCGATAATACGCAAACAGGGAATAGGAAATTGACGAACTGGGTAATGTGTGATAGGCAGGGGCGAATTGGGTAATGGGTAACAGTCGAATTGGGTAATGGGCTACACAACGTCTACAAAACCATAATACGCAAACAGGGAATAGGAAATAGATGAACTGGGTAATGGGTGACAGGCAGGGGCGAATTGGGTAATGGGTACTGGGTGACAATCGAATTGGGTAATGAGCCACACAACGCCTCCAAAGCGATAATACGCGAACAGGGAAATGGGGGATGGATGAACTGGGTAATGGGTGACAGACAGGGGCGAATTGGGTAATGGGTAACAGTCAAATTGGGTAATGGGCTACACAAAACCTCCAAAGCGATAATACGCAAACAGGGAATAGGAAATGGACGAACTGGGTAATGGGTGACAGGCATGGGCGAATTGGGTAATGGGTGTCAGGCGAATAAGGTAATGGGCTACACAACATCTCCAAAGCGATAATAAGCGTACAATTTTCGTTTTATGTGAATAAAGATTTGTATGCATGATGATTGTGGTGTGTAGATGTACCATTTGCGCCTTCAGAGATTTTTGCGCCTTTCTGTTTAAGAGTTATACTTGATTAACTGTATTTTTGCAATTCCTTACTAGAGCTATTGCCCTTTCTTGTTCTAGTTACCATTATTGCAAGAAAACTACTGGTTGGATCAGCACGAAATTGTTATAGAGGTTGTCCGTGAGGTCTATATGTGTACCTGGGTATTTTTAACTCATTATACCCCCCGCAACGAAGTTAGGGGGGGGGGGGTTACACTGGAATCAGCGCGTCTGTCCGTCTGTCTGTCCGCACTAGTTTGTCCGGACTACTTCTTCTAAAGTTCTTACTCTATGCTAATAAAGTTTTGTACACATAATAACCAGTCATGGTGTGCAGTCGTCCCATTTGCGCCTTCAGAGATTTTTGCGCCTTTATTACCAGAGATATGGCCCTTGAATTACTATATATTTGTTAATATGTAGATATATTTGTTCCGGGCTTCTTCTTGTACACTTTTTATTCCACGCCAACAAAGTTTTGTGTGCACAATATCCATTGGAGTGTTATCGCTTTGCAGGCGTTGTGTAGCATATTCACCTGTGTGACCAATTAGCCCCTGTCTCTTGCCCATAACCTTAAACATGAGAAACATCCAACCTCACGCAAGACTTAAACATGAGAAACATCCAACCTCACGCAAGACTATCAAAGGTATTGCACATACGGCAGATACACACACGGTTGTTACTACAGTCGAGTGGTTAGCTCACTAAGCTACAATGTATCCGGGAAGGTTACTTCGGTAGTAATGTCTACTACTGATCCTCATTCGAATACGTAGCAGGGCTCCTAGCCACTTTTGGACAAAAACAAACTGGAAAAATAGGAATTTCATTTGAAAAAATAGGAATTAAATAGGAATTAAGTAGGAATTAAAAGAAAGTAAACAAGGCTGTAAACAATTTCAATCTTTATTTACCAAATGCATTTTCATATAAAAATGCATGTGACTAAGATAATATTTTTGTTGGGCAGGTGATACTTCCAATATTTGACCTGCATGGAAGGGTGGACCAACTATCAAAGTTTTAGCTGTTGGGGGTCTTTTAAGAGCTCCAGTAGTACATGTTCGGTAGCTCTCATTTATCTTTCAAATATAGTTGTTCCCTAGTCAAGCAGCCATCAGGCCCGTAAATTTAGAGATTTAAGAACAGCCTTTATGTGTATCTATATAAAAGTATATGAACACATACATTGTAGTTGAGACTTCCATATGTTCTACAGCTCGCCGTTACGAGCTAAATGGCACGAATTGTTATCTGTAATCTAATCCATATCATGTATTGCTCGATTGAGCCATTCTGTGGACGAAATGTCGTCTGAAATAAAACTTTATTATTATGATGTGTCTCTGATATTGATGAGGGTTTGTTCTAAGACTTCCTTTTCAGTAATAATAACATAAATCTCAGAGCAAAACCATCAGAGAAGACATCTCAGCCCCCTCAGGTTCAGACTTCAGCATAGTCGATACTTTCGTCCATTTCCTATTCCCTGTTTGCGTATTATCGCTTTGGAGGCTTTGTGTAGCCCATTACCCAATTCGACTGTTACCTATTACCCATTACCCAATTCGGCCCTGTCTGTCACCCATTACCCAGTTCATCCATCTCCCATTTCCCTGTTGGCGTATTATCGCTTTGGAGGCGTTGTGTAGCTCATTGCCCAATTCGGTTGTCACCCATTACCCGATTCGCCCCTGCCTGTCACCCATTACCCAGTTCGTCCATTTCCTATTCCCTGTTTGCGTATTATCGCTTTGGAGGCTTTGTGTAGCCCATTACCCAATTCGACTGTTACCCATTACCCAATTCGGCCCTGTTTGTCACCCATTACCCAGTTCATCCATCCCCCATTTCCCTGTTTGCGTATTATCGCTTTGGAGGCTTTGTGTAGCCCATTACCCAATTCGACTGTTACCCATTACCCAATTCGCCCCTGTCTGTCACCCATTACCCAGTTCATCCATCCCCCATTTCCCTGATCGCGTATTATCGCTTTGGAGGCGTTGTGTAGCTCATTACCCAATTCGGTTGTCACCCATTACCCATTAACCAATTCGCCCCTGCCTATCACCCATTACCCAGTTCGTCAATTTCCTATTCATTGTTTGCGTATTATCGCTTTGGAGGCTTTGTGTAGCCCATTACCCAATTCGACTGTTACCCATTACCCAATTCGCCCCTGTCTGTCACCCATTACCCAGTTCATCCATCCCCCATTTCCCTGTTCGCGTATTATCGCTTTGGAGGCGTTGTGTAGCTCATTACCCAATTCGCTTGTCACCCATTACCCAATTCGCCCCTGCCTATCACCCATTACCCAGTTTGTCAATTTCCTATTCCCTGTTTGCGTATTATCGCTTTGGAGGCTTTGTGTAGCCCATTACCCAATTTGACTGTTACCCATTACCCAATTCGCCCCTGCCTGTCACCCATTACCCAGTTCATCCATCCCCCATTTCCCTGCTCGCGTATTATCGCTTTGGAGGCGTTGTGCAGCTCATTACCCAATTCGCTTGTCACCCATTACCCATTACCCAATTCGCCCCTGCCTGTCACCCAATACCCAGTTCGTCTATTTCCTATTCCCTGTTTGCGTATTATCGCTTTGGAGGCTTTGTGTAGCCCATTAGTTTTCGACAAATCCGATACCCAGTGGACAGAGAGTGGGCGGGGCTTAAGCGTTGAATAACTTCCTGATTTTGGAAGTTGTTGTATGGCTCTCTTGACTGGGTATCAGATAGTAAACACGGGCTAGTTGATTGGCAACGTCAGTCACTAATACCATGATACAGGCACGTTATTGAATGGTTCCCTCGAGTATGGAAGAAATTCTGAGAGGTGTGGCCTCGTGCGTTCGCACTCGGCCACACCTCTCAAAATATCTTTTATACCCTCGGGAAGCCATTCAATAACTCTAACTTGTTGGTAAGACTCGTAGCCCATGTGAACTTGATGTGTGTGCTGTTAGCAAATAAAATTAGTAGCCGTGATGAATGAATACATTTTGTAGTTTGTGTAGCTGATAATAAATACTTTAAAGTATATCTTAACGATTGGAACGGATAGCTTTTTTTTCTTGTTGTTTTCTTGTTGATAAATAGTTCGCTAATTCTGTTTCACGAAATTTTCGCTACACTTGGCAGCTCTTGCCACTTCAATATACATTCCGGAGAGTAGTATCAACAGAAAACCTCCTCTGTTTTAACAATAATTATCAATAATTAGGCAGCTGGAGTCAAGTTGTGAGATGGGTATTTTTGTTGAACAACTTTGTAAAATCACAATCCGATTTCGGATTATTTTTACAGGATACGAATGACATATCACAGTGTGTCCTTATCACACCTTTTCAGTTGACAGGTGGATATATGAAGCAATATACAATCATTGATAATCAACGTTTATCGTTGCCATATCCTAGTAAACAAGGAAATGACGGCAATAAACATTTCATCTCTTGGGATACAAAGATTGACATTTTCCACAGTTGAATCATATCAGTTGTCGTATGATGTTTATGACATTACTCTTGAAACTCTTTATATTTTTAAAGTTGTTGGTACGCCATGGCACAAAGATATTAGGTTATTTATGTGTTTAATTAGATCTCTGTCCATTCTTTATTTAAATGAAATTCAACGAACCTTTATTTGTTGTGTTGATAAATTCATTTTCTTAGACAGGTTATTTATGGACTTAAGATCGATATTCATGTATCGCAAAAAATTGATTCAAGGAAGGGATAGTCCATGTCAACGCTGCTACAGGAATTTGTCTCCCCAAAATATCATGTATGATCGCTTTTTGTCACCTGTTGATATGTGCTGTCTTATTACAACTTATGAAAAGAAAAGGAAAGAGAAAGAACCGTCAGACTTACACTCAACTGTAAATCAATGGATTGAAGAGAACTACCTACATAGGATTGCCACGTCCTGATTTGACGGGCTTCCTTCCTTTACCAGATTGTTGCAGATCCAGTTTGGTTTACTTTTGAAAGGTAAATGGCTTTAATGTGATGTCCAGACAGGCTATTGATTACCCATTAACCCGATAACATCAATTGACGTTGACCACACAAGGTTAGTCACCCACCAATTCCAAGTTCACACCATTCCCTTTCTTCTATAATTAATCATTGATGAGTCCAACTGATGTTGGCTTCAATGGACTGACAGAGTTAGAGACAAGCAGTTAACTAGTCTAGAGAAATCGAATTACAAGAAACACTGATTGAAAGCCAAATAGACCAGACAAAGCTTCCAAGTCCGTTTAGAACATGTGGGTTTTGTATTTTTGTCAGAATTGTATAGGATGTGATATAGTACACATACGCACTACGCACCTATTATATTTTATTTTGAAACATTGGCAGAATCTTTGACAAAACCTACCGGAAGTAAGTTCTAGTCAATTATCAGTAATTAATCTATTAAGGATAATGTAAATCTACTTTAGGATTCTGTATAAGTGAAGTATGTACAGGTGACATATATTAGGGCGAGAACATAACTCCGCCAATAAATAACATTTTCTACCTGGTCACACTGACCATGGAGTCAAACTATATTTAGGGATAAACAGGTTACTCTCAATCACCAACTCACACAAGCTGACCCTCCAGATTGGCCCATAGTGATAAAGAAGCTGCACAGATGGTGGCAATATTAAAGAGATAGGCCATCATTTAGCGACCCACGTGATACCTGCTATTCTTTACTCTTCCCGAAATGCTCCATAATTGACGTTAATGATTCAGTTAGGATATAGGCTACCCGAGACTAATTTTATTGATGAGGTTTTCATTGTACCTGCACTCATTCCCTTGAGCTGTATATGTAAACCCTCCCAAGTACTGTTGTCTTTTAACTAACTGGTTTCTCAACAGAGTAGATTCGCAAACTTTAGCGACCAATGTAATTTGACCTATTGAAAAGAATCGAGAAGTTTGTGCAGCCAGGCATGGAGGACAGTCATATCTAATAATACTGATTTTAGCCTGGATTGATTGATGGGTTGATTGATGTTTAGCGTCGCATTCAAGATTATTTCACCTATATGGCGGCGTTTCCAGGTTTATGTCCCTGATGATGATTACATGCAGCTTGCTTTCGAAACAATATAAAAAAAACTTCATCGTGTATGAACAATTTAAAAATACATTTTCTAATGTGCTTTGTTTAAAGTGGCATGAGCTGCCGAAATTCACACTTTTTTCATAATTTCTGATCGTCCCGACAGTAAGAGGCTTAACAGGCCATCGAAAAACTCAATAATTGGCGTTGGAATGAGGAAAATCCATACAGTATGTGGCCTGTACGAACCGAAAACGTGTTCGAAAAGTAAACAAAATTTAAATAACCGGGACGACCATTCATTCATTCTAAGCAACAGTTAGCTCAAAACAATACTTTAACGTACATTCCCGAGACTAGGCGCACTACAAAATATTTGAAATTATACGTCTTAGGAAAAATAGCCAATAATTTTAACATTCTGTATCAACGTCAAAATATCAACATTTTGGCAGCTCATGCCCCTTTAAGCTATGCGTGTATGAGAGAATCTAACAATCGAACCGTTCCCAGCAGGTTCGGGTAGCTCAGTTGGTAGAGCGGTGGGACGGTAACTCTAAGTCGTGAGTTCGATTCTCACCCTGGCCAGGAATTTTGTCCAGGTCAATCAGTGTTGGTTATTTACTAATTCAGTGATGGGGAAAAAAGTGAAACTATGCAATTAGGTTCCTAAGTAAAGACAGAGAAGGGAGTTTAGCCCAGACTAATAGATCTTTCAAACGCTTATTCTATTTTTTACTACTATTTCTCCTCTGGGATAGTGTGTATTCTTTTGTTATAATCTGAGGTTCAATAAAATTTGAATTTGGTTCCTAAGTAAAGACAGACAAGGGAGTTTAGCCCAGACTAATAGATCTTTCAAACGCTTATTCTATTTTTTACTACTATTTCTCCTCTGGGATAGTTTGTATTCTTCTGTTATAATCTGAGGTTCAATAAAATTTGTCATAAATTTGAGGTTCAAAGTACGAGAAGGGTTCACTAGTCCGAAGGTTCACTAGTCCGAAGGTTCAGTAGTCCGAAAAACGGGTTCACTAGTAAGAAGGTTCACTAGTCCGAAGGTCCACTAGTCAGAAGGTTCAGTAGTCCGAATGAGAAGGTTCACTAGTTCGAAGGTTCACTAGTCCGAAGGTTCACTGGTCCGAAGGTTCACTAGTCCGAAGAGCGATATAATCCTGCAAACGACAATATAGGCCTACCCAGACCCTAGGATAGTTCTTCAGCATCGTTTTCCCACGAGACAGTATCTATTAGGCTATTAGTCTTTCCTGGTCTCTTGTCGAAACAGTGTGCATATAGGAATTTACGAGCTCTCTAAAAATAAATAAAATATTCAATTCGACGTAGCAGGGGATGCAGACTGCTAAAGAGAACGACATTAAATGCGCCTCGATGTTTATCTACCTGTAAATCAGTAGCACAGAATATAATTATAAGGGATGTTCGGACTTGTGAACCTTCGGACTAGTGGACCTTCGGATTAGTGAACCTTCGGACTAGTGAACCTTCGGACTAGTGGACCTTCGGATTAGTGAACCTTCGGACTAGTGAACCTTCGGACTAGTGAACCTTCAGACCGGTGAACCTTCGGACCAGTGAACCTTCGTACCAGTGAACTTTCGGACTAGTGAACCTTCGGACCACTGAACCTTCGGACTAGTGAGCAGTTCCCCAAAGTACGCGTATTTTATTATTACTTGTATGTACAAAAATGACATAAAAGAATCAAAACCTTTACAAAAAAAAACAAAAAAACAACGACGTTGACTCTAAAACTAAAGTACAATTATTTTTTTTTTCTGAAAAATACCAGTCTGTAATGTTACAAAACTGATTATGTTAATGATCGTTCATTTTCCCAGCCATCGACCGGTGTTTAATTATCCTGCTAAAGCATGATTGTCTAGTCTGGGGTAGAATCCGGCAACAAACAACCATGAACTGTTTGGCCATGAAACCGTCCGTAAATCTTGCCGATCATCAATTCTGGCTTAAATTAAATACATGTTTAGCTTTACATGATCGTCTTATCAGACCCGTACACCCACCAGTTTTCTAATTTTCCACAATCAGTGGTGTAC
Organism: Lepidochitona cinerea; assembly: GCA_963971465.1. NCBI lineage: Eukaryota > Metazoa > Mollusca > Polyplacophora > Chitonida > Tonicellidae > Lepidochitona > Lepidochitona cinerea. The sequence continues at coordinate 7,410,459 of OZ020551.1, forward strand.
AAACCAACATAGGGAAAATTGTTGTTTGCATTTCTCACCAGAATGTCTCCCTTATCACACGTCATCAAGACTAGCTATTGCAATCGATGAAAATATCCACATACAAGCTTCCAAATTTCTTAAAGGCCCGCTCTCCTCTGTAGTCTTTCTGAAATATAAAGACATGTCGGCCAGGCCCCTCAATTTATTGATCATCTGGTTAAACAAAAGTGGTTATGACATGTAAAATTGGGAAAGATCTGTCAAATTATCTATGATAATGATATTAAGTGAAATTTGAACCCTTTGTCCAACTCAGTTTGGTACACGACACGAATTAAAAGCACACGCACAGAAGCCTTTTGGGAAGATAGCAAACTCACATTAGCTTGCTGTGAGTAAAAGCCACTGACATCAAACATGGATTTCATTATAAAATGTCCAGACATTTAAAATACATATATCCCGATGACAAAGCATACCTACAAATGACACCCAAACACAAACCGATCGATGCGAATTGGATAGCACTCACTTCCGGTCGTTCTGTTTGTAGTTTACAGTATTAACTCTATCGACAAGCTTTTCCGTGTCCCTAAAAACAAATCCTTTATCTGTATCTCTCAGAATAGCTCTCTTTAATGCGCTTACCGTTAGCTCGTTACACGCTTTTAATCATAAGACCGCATGCTCAGGTTTGAGGTTTGTTTACATTGCGGGTACATGACAAAACATGTTCTATTGCAAATTAAAAATACAAAATGATGCTAAACTTTCAAATTTTGCAAAAATGCAGAATGCTGTATAGTTTTTACATGTATATCAGTCGCCAGAATATCTTTTTGTAATTTGTACAACGGCGTCTATAAACCGTACAGACAAACACTTAAAGTGGCATGAACTATCAACATATTTTGACGTCAAAACAGAATGTTGAAATTATCGGCTATTTTTCTGAAGACGTATAATTCAGAAGCTTTTTATTGTTTCTAGTCTCGAGAATGTTCCATAAAGTATTGTTTTGAACAAACTTCGGCTGAGAATGAATGAATGGTCGTTCCGGTTATTTAAATGTTGTTTACTTTTCGAACACGTTTTCGGTTCATATAGGCCACATATTGTATGGATTTTCCTCATTCCAACGCCAAACATTTAGTTTTTCGATGGCCTACAAAGCCTCTTACTGTCGTGACGATCAGAAATTATGAAAAAATTCGAATTTTGGCAGCTCATGCCACTTTAATGTAGTCTGGCACGTTAATTTATCCGTCAGTTTTAATTTAAAAAAAGTTGATTTGTTGTCCTAAAGTTAAAGGCCCACTCGTGGCCATAGCTTGTACGACATCAGTGAAGAAAGCGAATTTACAAGAGGTCATAATGAGTAAACCACCAGAAGTAAGCATTGGGCTCATCACAGATGTGCAGTTATATTTAAAATATCTACACAGCGGTGTTAAAGTATAAGTAAAAGTGAAGCCCAAACACCAACCGATTGATCCAAAACCGTGTCACGCGTTGGATTATACTCATTTCTGCTCTATTGGCTTTACGTTTCGATCTCAAATTTATCGGCAGGTGTTTTTTCTGCCTCAAACTACATGTGAATCCATCGTTTGTATTCCTAAGATTAGGCACTTAATAGACGTCCACCATTAGCTCGTTTGGGTGACATAAAGCAATGAATCATATCATTAAAGCGCTGGAGTCCACACACGAACTTTGTGCAGGTCGAGAAGTAAAATCTATTACGGTTGTACTTTAAAAATATTGGCCGCAACAGACACCGGTAAATCGACCTCTGGTAACTACTATATCAAAGCCCAAAAAAGGAAGCCAAAAAAAAAACTTATGGAAGACGAATGAAGCACATGCCAAACACGAGAAATCGCCAAACGGCAAATTCTCTACACATATTGTCGTTTTCTCGCGTCACCTTTTCTCGACCTCCTTCAATAAAACAATAAGTTAAATTGAAAAGCTCTAAATAAATAAAATACTGTTTGTTTTCTCATTCCTCGGTTTTTCATACAAGCCGAGAAATTGAGGAGCGAGAAAACGCAAAAACGGTTAATTCTCTAGATATATTCTCTTATATTGTGTAAAATCAGAGTTATAAAAAGTCGCCAAAATGCTGCATATTTTGTTAGGTCGATAAATGCGGTGCATGGAATCAATAACGGTCGTTGCTTAGTGATTTCCTTTTAATTCCGAAAATTGACTAAAATATAACATAGCGAATATAGCCAATTCTCTAGATATTGCCGTTTTGGCGATTTTTCGACAAAGTCATCAAACCGGTACTAACAATATAAGATAGCCAATGTAGTCAATTCCATCGCGAATCCAAGAATAAAATTGAATATATCGACGGATTGAAAGATTATATAAATTTTAAAACCTTAAAGATTTATAGCGCATTGTTGTTTAGCGTAGTAGCTTCATCCGTCGTGTATACAAACTAGATCCTTGCAGAACACCAGGACTAGCTGCATTTATGAGCACCAACGGTAGCACAGCAAACAATTATATCAGATCAGTTATTATTGCCCGTTTCTTTTATTTAGGTGGCTGATTAACATTTTGTTTTTGCCTTTAATTTAGGCAGCAATATTATTATGAAGTTGTGTTATATATTTTCGTCTTAGCGTCGTAATTCATAAATGAATCGAGCTCACAGGATTCTAATTTCTATTGGATATCATTACTATTAAAAATTTTACGGATCTTTTTGTGTTTATCCATGTTAATTGTAATCAGGACAATTTCGACCTGCATAACCAATATCTAGGCCGTCAAGGCCCCTTCCAGGGACAGTTGATCTCTCTGATTGAAATAAATTGTTATGTCAATCCATTTATTGGCCATGCTGGTTGAAATCGGTTCTTAGCATGGGAAACCCGGTCAAATTATTAATGTTAATGATATCAAATTTGTACCCTATGTTAAACTTAGTTGGTTGCAGTACATCAATTAAAGAAAAGAAAATTTCACTTAAAGGGTTTAAGGACAAATTTGGGCAATGTTTGTCAATTTGCGTTAACTGTTACAGCCACACGATGGTTACGAAGTAAATTAGCTCAGTGCCAAATAGTGTCAAACACGACCACCGTTCTGTACGTATGTAATAACCTAGAGCGATGACACGACCTCTGTTGTGTCAGTGCCTCCTCTTGGCAGTGTGTACATATCGAAGGTCGTGTATGACGTCACCCTTCATGAGTATTCCGAGTAGTTACGAACAATACGCAAAATATGCATATTTCATCCAGTCCAGAATATTTTCATTCTAGTCTCGAAAATGTACGATAACGTATTGTTTTGAACTAACTTAGACTAAGAATGAATGAATGGTCGTCCCGGTTATTTAAATTTTGTTTACATTTCGAACACGTTTTCGGTTCGTACAGGCCACATACTGTATGGATTTTCCTCATTCCAACGCTAATCATTTAGTTTTTCGATGGCCTTCAAAACCTCTTACTGTCGTGACGATCAAAAATTATGAACAAAGTGTGAATTTTGGCAGCTCATGCCACTTTAAAGTCCTGTTCATAAATACTTGAAAACTGATTTTTAATCATTTGCTAAACTTGCGAACAATTCATGAGGGACAATAATCCCAAATCGCTAGCTGTAAGCTCAATTGTAGAGCAGATTTCTCGTTTGCTGTATTATATACTCAGACGCATTCTTAGACTAACGCGACTATAAAATCAACAGAAAGAGATTTTTTAATATTCTGTCATAGGATTGAAAAAAACGTGTCGCATTTTCGCCTTAATTATGGAGGCTGCCATTGCGTTGACGTATGCCGGGAGACTCGTATAGTTATGGGAATTTGCTATGGTGTTGTAAAGTGGAATACTTACAAATTTAGATAAACAAATAGAAACACTAAATCTGAATAATAAACTGTCAATATCCAGTGTGAAAATGCTAACTGAGCATAGACATGTGGTAACAGGTGGGGTATCTTTGAAATTGATATATTAAATAAAAAACATTACACGTAACAATAAGGCCTATCTCGTGATTTTTTTGATATCGTTCCGTAATTACACGAAACACGCGAACCTTTACATTTTAAGTTTACTGATTAATAGATGTTTTATGCAGCCAGATGACACCGTCTCCAGATTTAGTGTTTGCGTGTGTCGGCGTCAGGGGGAATATACCTGGCATGTTTTCCACAAAATGGGCTATATTACATATTCATCCATTTCGCAGCTAGGCTTTGCCTACATCATATTATTTGGACATTTCTCACCTGAATAGCCCGATGGTAAAGAGTGTTTGTTTTAAGCAGATGTAATTCACCAGTAAATGTAGAATTACTAGGTCAGTGGGAGAAGTCTTACCAGAAGTGACAGCCACCTATAATACAGAGTGATTTCCACCAGGGTATATTTAGATAAATAGCCTCTCGGATGGGAGGGATTTCGGTGTCCAAATCCCAGATTACCAAAGGTTGAAAAAGGAATCTTTTATTATTTAGATGGGTTTAATGACTGATGTTGTCTCAGTAAGTATGACTCCTTCGGTGTTTATAACACGGGTACTGAGTAGGACTATATTATTGTGAGTGAGTGTATGGATTATGAATATTGTCTAACATTCTCCTTCATGGAACTTTATAAGACAAGGGGAGGATCATTTTACCCCTGGCTCATTGGTATGGGTAATTTCAGCGTTTCTTAAAAAAACAAACAGGTAACAGTTAAATTAACAGATGACAGTTCAACTGTTCATATTAAACCACAGTAAAGTGACATGAGCTGCCAAAATGTTGATATTTTGACGTTAAAACAGAATATTGAAATTATTGACTATTTTTCTCAAGACACAATTCAGAAGCACTTTTTTCATAATTTCTAATCGTCCCGACAGTAAGAGGCTTTGAAGGTCATCGAAAAACTTAATGATTGGGGTTGGAATGAGGGAAATCCATAAAGTCTACGGCCTATACGAAGCGAAATAGTGTCCGAAAAGTAAACAAAATTTAAATAAGGGGGAATACCATTCATTCATTCTAAGCCAAAGCTGGTTCAAAACAACTTTTTATTACAAGAAACGTCGAATTCAGATATTGAGTACTTTCTTCACACTAGTCACTCGAACATATGCTGTACCAACACTATTTTTCTACCGTGCACTTCGTCGTAATACATATTGAGTACTTTTTTCACACTACTGAACTCACTCGAACATTTACTGTACCTACGCTATTTTTCTACTGTGCACTTCGTCGTAATACACATTGAGTACTTTTTCACACTACCGAAGTCACTCGAACATATGGTGTAGCAGCGGCATTTTTCTACCGTGCACTTCGTCGTAATACATATTGAGTATTTTTTTCACACTACCGAAGTCACTCGAACATATGCTGCACCAACGGCATTTTTCTACCGTGCACTTCCTCGTAATACATATTGAGTACTTTTTTCACACTACTGAACTCACTCGAACATTTACTGTACCTAAGCTATTTTTCTGCTGTGCACTTCGTCGTAATACACATTGAGTACTTTTTTACACTACCGAAGTCACTCGAACATATGGTGTACCAGCGGCATTTTTCTACCGTGCACTTCGTCGTAATACATATTGAGTATTTTTTTCACACTACCGAAGTCACTCGAACATATGCTGTACCAACGCTATTTTTCTACCGTGCACTTCGTCGTAATACATATTGAATACTTTTTTTTCACTCTACCGAAGTCACTCGAGCATATGCTGTACCAACGCTGTTTTTTCTACCGTGCACCTCGTCGTAATACTCATGACAGTTAAAGGCGAATCTCTGATGCAAGAATAGATTGAATTGGAGCTAAATATCCTCGATCTTATGCTTTGTTCCGGCTAAGGTGGTCACCCACGCTCTCTTCGAAGATTGCATTAGATAGGAGACTATTTACTAAATCTTTAAAAAGATTTCTGTTTGATATAAAACATTACACCATAAAGGTATATTCGGAGAAAAACAAACTTTTACCGGTTTTTTTTAGCAACTGTCGTTGAACCACTAATATACTCAGGCGAAACTGAGGTATTGTTTAAGCCCCTATCGATTCTAAACTCTAGAACGATAAGATAAAGTTATTTGTGACATCAAACTACCTGTACTCTTTGTCTTAGAGAAAGTTCAGTTCTTAAACTATTGCAAGAAACCCTGATAACACCCGCAGGTTTTATTTTCTGAAAGCAACGGAAACGTCTTTATATTTAGCTGAGCAAGCTTTAATGTTTTAAACAACTAGATAGACGTATTACTGGAGTTGAATGTCCTGCTCACAAACTGGCTGTGTGTAGCCTACAGGGCATTCATTATGAGTTTATCAATATGTAGCCATCAGGCCAGATATGGTGGCACATAGGACACAGTGAAAGGACATTGTGGCTTTAACTAACTCCTATTTAGGTACAAACACTACGTGTGAGAGAAACAAACTAATTTGTGATCCCACTTTTTATTAAATGGAGGGACTCTTTTGTCAGGAAAACACAAATTGTAATACTTTAATAATGTAGCAAAAGCGTTACAGGTAACATAGTCTCAAAATCTATGTATTTGATTCCATACAAATTGTAAAACTAGCATTGCCAAGTACACAACCGATACATCATTGGGGGGGGGGGGGGGAGGGGAGGGGTAATTTAGACAATTTCTTTCAAGTCTGCAACTAAGAATCTTTATTGCTTTGAGTTAAACGTCGCACTCAGATGATTTCACTTATACGGCGGTAAGAAAACTCTTTATATCAGTCTGTGATATTACAGAAATAACCAATCTTATTGACTGTTTATACAAATACGACTAGTAGTAAACCAGGATAGCTTCTCTACCATGAAGCGCCGTAAACTGCAGAATGCCCACATGTCAATGATACCTCTGTTGCGTACATTTAGTAACGATAGGGATTTGCGTGACATTCTGTCGAGTACATTTAGTAACGATAGGGATTTGCGTGGCCTTCTGTTGCATACATTCAATAAATTTTCTACCCGAATTTTCCCTTTTGGGCTTATTTTAGTTTTATTCAAGATATGCTATATTGCTGAAAATCTAGCCAGTTAAACTGTTGCTGATAACATTTACCGAATGTAAGTGAGGTATCATGCTGGTTTTTTGACGTATTCATGATAAACCAGTCTTTTCGCCCACCCCAGATAACAAGTAGTTGTATGATTTTTACCATTGTATTTGAGGATTTTTTATTTGATTTTAGACCTGAACATATAGTACCGAAATATGACGGGTTTTGTTTCCTTTTACTGACTGATTGTACTTATTTAATTTCGACTGATTACACTAAATCCAGATATACTAACACCCACACCTTAATATGTATCAAACTGGACATGTTTTAACAAGAATTGATTTATATTTTGTAGTTTTGTTTTTAAAAACGTTTTTATTTAGAGAAAGATTATAGCTTATCTTATGAAAGATCAGAGATACTTCTATCGGAAGCAATGACAATGTTTTTGGTTTTCATTTATTTGACGATTATTTTTGTCAAAAGTCTAGTCAAAAGGGTTTGATTAACCAGGACTCGTTTTAACACGTTTTTTGTCTTTCATGGTACTTGAGCTTATTATTAAACCTGCGCGTCAGCTAGTAAATATCGTGGAAACCGAATAAGCATATTGTTTGTCACTTTTATCAAGATGTACAAAAAAGAGCTTAAAGTCGATACCAATTTGTTATTTGTACGTTTAGCTAAATCCCGGTTATTTGAACGTTGTCCATTATTAGCACATCTGTGGTTTACATGGGTTACTGGTTTTACCAACATCAATATTAGTTTTTCAAGGTAATAATCGAAATTTATGATAAAGTCCGACTTTTGGAAGCCCATGTCCTTTTATAAAGAAGATACAACCTATTGTATCTCAGTCATAAGTCACAGTTGTATGCGTTAGTACGAAGTTATTAGAATGACAGTTCTAGAACAGGATAACAAAGGAACAGAACTATTTCCAATTGTATTCATGAACACTAAAACACACGAGCACAGGGAAAATCTTCTTGTCTAAAATAACCATGGAGACAAGTTTCCAATTGTGTTAAAAAGAGGTATATCATTTAGACTTTTATACGCAATCAAAAGTTGTGGTAATAAACTAAAACCCATGACATTTCATTATGGTGACGACAGACAGGAGCTTGGCCTTAGTCAGTAGAATTTCCTGGAACACATTGTAATACATTGACAATGCTTACCCATCTTCAGCCATCGTAAGAATATCGATAGACTGAGATTGAACCCCATAGAAGCATGGTCAAAGAAAGTGAAAAATTTAGGTTCCCCCAGAAAAACCTAAAAAGAAGACAGACAAGGAAATTTAGCCCTGTCCAGTAAATCTGATTGTATTACTGTGATTAAACGGCTTAGTACAAAAAAGACAGCCTTGTAAATTGGGTTGAAGCAATTACCTCCCAGAAAGATTGAACTTGTGTATTGTGAATGTTTGTTTGGGTACATTGCAATCACCATATTCCTTGTCGATCTTTTAAATCCTTAAGAAATCCTGGTTTATCTCTCAAACCAGACTGCTTCGAATAGGATAATCCCCTCTTCTATTTCGGAACACATTTTTAGAAATTCAGCGGTTGTTGATAAATGAATGCGATAAAATGTAAAATCTTTGGCTCAGTCTATTAGAAGCAAGCCGACTTGGGTATTTTAAATCTATCCATGGCACAAGTAGGTCAGCTCATAGCATCTACAAACGAACGACATGCTAAGATAGGAGCTCTCATAGCATCTGGGACAAACGAACGACTTTGAGATAGGAGCTCTACTAACATGTGGGACAAACGAACGACATATGATTGGAGCTCTTATAGCATGTGGGACAAACGAACATGATAAAATAGGGGCTCTTATAGCATGTGGGACAAACGAACATGATCAAATTGGGGCTCTTATAGCATGTGGGACAAACGAACATGATCAAATAGGAGCTCTCATAGCATCTGAGACAAGCGAACGACATGCTATGACAGGAGGTCTCATAGTATCTGGGACAAACAAACGACATGGTATTACAGGAGCTCTGGTAGCATCTGGGTCAAATCAAAGGAACGACATAAGATAGGAGCTCTAATAGCACCTGGGACAAACCAAACGAACGTCATGATAGGATAGGAGCATTTGTCGCCTGATCATAATTACCTTCCGTCTATTCGGATTCTGCTTCCACCAATGGATCGCGGGTTCGAATCCCACTCAGTCCAAAAAAAATTGGAAAATTTTCTGACTGGGTTTTCACTTGAACGACCTATGTGGGATGGTTGCCGGTTACCACCGAAAGGTCGTGGGTTTCCTCCCGGCATAGAGATCGGTTTCCTCCCACAATGAAATATAAAGAACGGCGTAAAACACCAAACAATCAATCAATCTATTCGGATTGATTCATTAATGTTTGCCGCCGCACTTCAAATTATTGTACGGATACGGCGCTGTTAGCAGGGTTAGAAGATACGGAAACCCCGGTCTTCGGTGAGTACCTAGGTAATGGTGTCTTTCCGGACATACGTTAACGGATGCGCTTTCTCACCAAAGCAAGCGCACTACAGAAATGCGCTATGGTGTTTCCACGGTCAAATCTTTCAATGGCATTTAGAAGTTGAACGGTTACAATAAGTTTAATTAGTTAGTGTCTTTTAGAAAGTGAGTATGACAATGTTATCGTTATTTTTTGGGATTACACTTTCTTGAAAAATGGCAGAAATTCTTTTACTGATTTGGGTGAAACCCGAAATGGGAATCGACGCCGGGCCCCAGCGTATGACACCTATCGCCAGCACTGTATGCCGGCTACCTTATATTAAACAATCACATCCAAATAAACTAATTGTTCGTTTCCAGCGCTACTAAAACTGTATTTCTACGATTCATTCTCGACACCGCGTGCTTTAAAAACCGAGAAGGGCTATAAGAGTTTAACAGACTAACTCGCTATTTTCACTATATGGCTTAGATATGTGTCTCGTCTGACCAATCAGCTCACCAATCACTGCACACGTGCTAGATGAATTGTTCAACTCTCAGGTCGAGTTCCATTATTTGTTTGGTCTACAATGTTAAAATCGAACCTGCAGATACTAAAGGAAATAAGAAAAAGTCATGGTTGCCACAACTACTTGTTTATCTGCATATGAATAACATGGGGACCATCTTAAAATCCGAGTGCACCCTGGTTACTTGGGGATTACGTGGCGCGTGTAAATCGCTCACGTGATACACAAATTTCCCCGCCTATAAAAGTCGTTTGGATTACAGTTTCTCTTGTTCGGCGTACGCCGAATGCATAATCGAACTCGACCTACAAGTTCACTCATTTCAAAGCCGAAGTAACTAAATTCAATCCCTCCAGCTTTTTTAAAATGTCTATTGCTCTAATAATCAACCTATTTGGAGAAGCTGACAAACTCCATTTTGGTATTTGCACAACTAATAGATGCGGTTGTGGAAAAGGCATAATTCACGAATACTTTGTTCCGAACAAGGTTCAATCTGACCTTCTCTTCCATCCCAGTAAAACACCTGTAAGACACGAGTGAAATTGATGCCTTGTAGATAATGCTTTGATACACTTACATGCCGTTCCTTTAAACTGAATGTTACTCAGTGCACTCAGTTGATATGTTTGACAGTCGTGATACGACCAATCAATATTCTAAGCCGCACTTTCCCATAAAAAAAGATTACAATCAATATAACACAGAAATTGGCTCATATCATTGGTCAGTTGGAACTGAGTGTATATCTTCCCTGATGTCGACAAATTGTTACTCCGCAAATACTTAACATGTATCAAACCAACAATGACACACTGTTTTTTTAATATAGTTTCCCTCGTGCGAACGCACATCTTCCATCAGCTTTTTAACGACGTCTATCATCATCCATAGACGAGTTTTATGATATAATACCAGCAAATTGTGGTCCTTATTTCCGGTAAAATTAACTTTGGTGACGTTGTAATTCGATTTGATTCATTTTGTTCCGTCAGAGTCATAATAAACATTAAGAAAACAACAAACCCTCAGAAAAAGATTCAATTTCAGCAAATATGTTAAATTCTTACGAGACTTGCGCTTACCATAATAAATCAACTTCAATTTTTTTCAAAAATCCGGTAAATATAGTCTGGTCATATTACAAATTTGTTGCAATTACAGTGACAGTGATGATGTAATTGACATCCCTAAGTTGATTAAAAAAGAAGTCATCTTAACATTCTAGACACGTGTGGTAGTTGGATGGATAAAATGAAAAAAATATTGAGTTACCGGTAGGCTTCAAAGGAAGCTTCAATTCTAAAGCTTGGGTGAACTGAAAATCACATATACTTTCTACAATCTATCCTGGTTATGTTTCCTAGGTAAATGCACTCCACAGTGTTTCTAGGTACTCACCACCAGACAGCCCTGTGCGCATACAAAGAACTGAAACGGACAATCTGTTACCAGTGATTGGTTCAGTGTTTGGCAATTAATAAAATGCTACCGGGTAACTGTTGTTGTTTTTAGTAGCACGACTGCGTTCTGAGAGCTGCAAATAATTTGTCACACACTTCGCCATGTTCAGGGCAACGGCGTACAGGTTAGTCCAGCCGGATATGATTCTGGAACTTGGCGTTTGTTTCAGGAGGTGAGCTCGGATTTCGGAAACCAGGATATCGGACTTGCGCGGAATGTCTTTTGAATTTATCTCTCTGGTCGAGTTCGGTTATGCATTCGGCGCATAACTTTATTCAGCGGAAAATGAGTGTATCACGTGACCGATTTATCCTCACCACGTATTCCAAGTAGCTAGGGTGAACTTGGATTTCAAGATGGCGCCCATGCTATTCATATATGCAGATAGGCAATTAGTCATAGCAACCGTGACGTTAGTGGACTTGCGCTAGTGCCTACACGTTCGATTTTAACGCTGAAGATCAAACGCACTTTGCATAGGTCAGATGTTACCCTGTGCGTACGCCGAATACATAATCGAACTCGATCTCAGTGGCAAGTTGAACCCCGAAAGCAATGTGATTTTAAAGCGTTTTTTTCAGATAAGCTATTCACTCTAATTAGGTAATAAAAAATGGGTTATTTCTCTCTGCATTTGCTTATTATAGGAACATATTTGGAAATCGTATTTGAATCGGTACTGGACTTATGCTGGACTCACTATTTGTTGATAAGAACCAGAATTAAATTCGAAATGATGCGATTTTTAAAGAGGAATGTGCTTTCTGATGATAGAATGCAGTGTGCAGAGTTTGGCGAGAAAGAAATTCCGAAAATATACCAGCGCTGGGAAGGTTAATTTACAGCGCTTGTACCGTATCATTTCTTCCCCTTTCTTTTAAAAGACTTAGGTCATTAGCCACAAATCAAAAGGTTTAGATTGGCTCAAATGGGATATGAGACTTTATTTTGAGACCCTAACAAATTTGTCGGTAAGTATAGACAATCCATGGTTAAGGTAGCGTCTTGTTAGGGTCTTAATACAGTAAAATCCATCTGATTGATATACCTTCATATTCAATTATATATCTTCAAGACAGAAGCAGTTAAGAATAATAAAGAGGAAATGAGTCAGACATGTCATGTTTGGTTATAAACAACGCTCCTTAGAACAGTCACATAGACAAGGACAAGGGGAAAGTTAAGAAAATAGCAAGCAGTTCAATACGGTCAATGTGTTATAGTCGTTATTGCTTAATGTCAATTATCAAACAATGATATTCTATACAGCCTCCGTTCCTGGTGCTCTGTGTCACAGGTCCAGAAATAATCAATTAATCTACTGTAAATGTTTCTGACAGAAATCCTCGTAATTTGGAGAACTGATACACTTGTGTCGTCTCAAGTTATTCCAGAATACTGTATGCAGTTAATCCATTGTCACAACCACTGGACGTATCTTGTTGCTCTGTGAAAACCTGGTCATTATCCTCAGTCTCTTTTGACCTACACATTTGAAGTTGTGAGGAGTGTCTACGTTCTGTGTTCATCGATCACAACAATGGTCGATATAAGTATCCAACATAGCTGCTAGTTTGCAGTCATTTTAGATTTTCAATCTAGGCTATAAAGACAAATGAGTTTATTTAGTACATAAGACCTAAGCCTTCAATCCAAGACACGTCAGTAGATTAATGTTTCAATATTTTTGTTTAATAAATCATCGTTAATAGTCAAGATTTTGTTGAAGATCCCACTAACGCCATAACTGTGAATGTTGGTCAATTTGGATGCTATTATGCGCTAAACGAAAGTATTTGTAACATCTTTGTATTGACCTGTTGCTGTGGCGTTACGATTCAATGATGATGTCGTCTTTTTGCCACTATGGAATATCGTGTTTTATGGTCTCTTATAGGGTTGTATGACCATATCATCTTCTGATCATTAGAAAACAATACATATTAAGACATACATTTTCTCAGTAACCATGATTTAACTATGAACGTATAACTTTGAAATGTTTCACGTTGCTCTTATTTTTATACATCTTGGCAGACAAATCCGTGATTTTGCCAGAGATATAGACGTAAATTGAACAGATTCAAGTCGCTTAAGATTTTCTTCCTTTGTATGTGGAACTTAGATCCAGTTGCTTAAACTCCCTTAGATACAAGACCCTCATTTATCTTACAAGGGTGGTTTCGTTTTCCAGACAACCATTGAGTTTTTTCACCGTTCTTGTTATTTTCTGTCCCAGTCAATAAGTAGTGTTAATCCGCTTACCGTAACTTTATCCTCATTAAACTCATTTTAACAGGTGTTAGTTGTTCATGCGTTTTCCAAGTTTTGAAGAACGCCTTCAAAATAATTATAAGCTTTGCAATGCAATGTGACCTTTCTAACCAGACTTCACAACCATGCAGAAAGAAAGATAATGTATTTTTTAAAAACAATAATGGTAGTTTTGGTTACTTCGTCCATCAGTCTGGCAGATTAACTGAGCACCTACAAAGGCACGGTAAAGCACATACGGAATTTTCTTAATATATATTTAGAATTCTCTCTTGGGATCTCAAGGGTGATGAATGTTACTAATCTGATAAGGTTGGTGAGAGTACAGTTTACAATAGCAGTTTAGATTCGGTTGCACTAGTTATTGCATTTTGTTTGTCGTTCATCATTGAATCCTGGTTAATTCACCTTATGAAGCTGCTGGGAATAAATTTTCATTCTTTGCATACCGCATTCATTTTTATTGTATGAGCTTAACCGCCGGATTTAATATAATATACGTTGATTTGTGTTTCAGTATAACAAAGCGAGCATCGCTGTGGCAAGATTAAAGTGGAAGAATGCAAACTACTTCAAAGTAAACTTGCTCGACCTCTGACCCAAAGGCCAGTCATTGCTTATAAAAAGAACAAGAGTTTGAAAGACATACTGGTCAGGGCTAAACTCCCCGGTCTGTCTTCTACCTAGTTTTTTCTGGGAAAGTGGTGGTGGAGGTGGACCAAAATTGTCACTGTCTTTTCCCATGACCATATAATATATAGTCTGACGATATTCTTACCATAGCTTAAGATGCATAAGCATTGTCTTTGTAATACAAAGTGTTCCAGAAAATTCTACTGTCTAAGGCCAAGCTGTTGTCAGTAGTCAACCTAATGAAATATCATAGGTTTACTTTATTACAACAATTTATGATGGGGTATAAAGGTCTAAATGAAGACAAATTAGAAACTTGTCTCCGTGGTTATTTTAGACAAGAAGATTTTCCCTGTGCCCGTGTGTTTTAGTGTTCATAAATATATATAACTACCAACAAAGTCAACTATATCGCTACCATCGGCAGACCCAGATGCATCAAAATCCACGAAATTTAGAAAATAAAATTAAAGGCACACTTGCTGCGAAAATCGGAATATCGTTTACATTAAAATAAAATGGTGGTTTTCTGTATTTTCCCCAGAAATCAACATTCTTCTCTGTATCCCCCCTTGAACAAACCCTGTAACTCATCTACTCCACCGAAGACCAAAATTGATTGTTTGGCCCAGTAGGCCTAACCATAGGCTGTTCACTTGTGGCAGGTTCCCTTGTGGCCTTGTCACGCACCACAGCGGTAATGGACCTTTGTTTGTCTATGTGCCTGTCCCTACAGGTTATACCCGGGGAACATATGTGGCATGGAGCAATGAACATATAGCCTTGTGACCGGTAACACAGACAATTACCTTATCATTCTTTTACAGCAGCACAAGAGGGAACCACCATATTATATAGATATCTACACGGTTGAAATCTGTTGTCAAACTAGTGTTACATTCGCCCAGTTTACTGAGAGCTGCAAACAATGGCCGGACCAAGCAACGTGGGCTTTGTCTGAAGCCATTTTGTCCTCTCAGATTGGCCTTAGCGAGGAAAATAAACGCAATGGCGTCATCCCCCTTATCCTTCTGTTTCGCACTGATTGGGTTCATTATATAAGGATTGATTTCAATGTTTCTTCAGTTCATCGAGTTATGAACAAACTTGCCCTTGTGCGAACTAAATAAATCCGCGAAGCAGTTTATGAGAAGTTTGCACAGGGGCCAGTTCGTTCATAACTCCATGAACCGAAGAAACATTGAAGTAAATCCTTATAATTTAATTACTATCACATATACTACGTAAAACAATAAAAATATTCACAGGGAATGATATATTTCATTTTCAAGAATCAAAACAAACCAACGCGCGCAAAGCTGCACTTGATGTCAAAGATCTCTGCTAAGTGACGTCACAACCACAGGCAAAGCGACTGTGCAACGTGATGACGTCATTTCGCGTCATAGCGTTGAGTCTATCAGTGCACTGTGCTGACATGAGTGGAAACGATTTCGTAAGCTGACATAACAATTAAGTTGTTCTTTATTTCTTTGAAATCTGATCGAAATGAAAAATAAATATAAGCAGGTATTAAATAAACCTATTTTCAAATACATTGCTTTCTCCGTTTCAATAAATAAGTAGGCCTATTGTTGTTTCGTCGGTGATTCAGGTATATCGTTGTAAAATAGTCCGGACCTGGTTCGTTCATCAGATTATGAACGAATTGCGCTGGTTTAAACCAATCGAAATGAAGTATAGGGAGCGGGAGTCACGTGACAATTCCACACATTTCCTGTCACCGGCGTTGTCATTACGCATGTGGGAAGCCTTTTGTCGTTCGAATATGACGCTCATTTCTGACGTTTTGGAACAAAAAACGCCAATCGAACTGAAAACGTCATAAAAAAACGTCACCTGTCACCGGATATCGCGAAATCTCTCGGTAGACTCCCAGGCCCTATTCAGTATAAGGTGGGATAATATTAGTTACACAGTCTGTGTGTGACCCAATAGGTGATTTGCCAATTACTTGAAAATGACGTAATTTAGCGACGTCACAATTACGGCTCTATGTGGTAGACCGGACAAAGCATCCGTCTGTCTTTAACTCAAAATTTTCAGCATTTTCTCAGCACATTTTAGGAAAGAAACCCGATATTGTGACAGTATATGTCTGAAATCACCAAGTAATGTGAAAAAATATTGAATGAAACGGGAGGTCAAGTGAATATAGATATAGTCTAATTGAAAGCTGGGCTTGTCCGGTCTAAGATTGGTGCCACGACGTCATGTCATTGTTGCGCGAAAAACTGGCAAATGGTCTATACGGAAATATATGGGGTTAGTAAAATGCATATTGGGCGAGGCGTCAGCCGAGCCCAATATGCGGTTTTACTCACCCCATATATTTCCGTATTGGGTCACACAGACTGTGTAACGAATTTATCCCGCTGAAGACCCTTCCGTAGCCGACGCTTGTCTGGTTGATAGTTTTTGACTTAGGCCTACGGCCGTAGCGAAGGTGTTTACAACTCAGCCGATACGCCCGATACCGATACGGCGATAGTTCTACTCAGTTCTGGCCACTAGACTAACCAGGTAACCTACATTCAGCAGATCGTGGGATAAGTACGCTTGCTATTCTCTGATAAAGGTTTCCACGGCGCCTAAAACTATAGCCATGCACATCGATATGTTCTGTTTGTATTTTTTATTATGTCGACTCACTTTAGCAGACGTGCACATTCTGTCGCAGCGTGTATTCAGGGGCAAGTAACTCTAGGTTACCTGATACGAACTCGGTCTGCCTGATACGGAAAAATATCACGTCTCCACGTGATCGATGACGTCCAATCAAATGCAAGTATTTTGTCTGATGCGGGATAATGGGATATCTGGGATGCGTATGCATTTTGTATGATAATATCGTTCTTTTTCTTGTTTATCACCCAACCAAAACGATCACTCACCCCCATCTAAACTTTGACATCAGGCTCCACAGGCCATAGAACGGCAGGATGGCTAACGTATTTAGCATACTTGATGGTCCTTCTTGCTCCGTCGGCACCATTGCTAAACAATTACCATATAAAATTGAATAAATAATAAATTATATAGATAACTCATCTTTGCGACCACCATTAGACACTGATTATAAAAATGGATACAATAAGTGCGACCAGGACATTGGGAGATTCAAACAGTAATTCACGATATAGAGGGATCACCAAATGGAGAGATCAACAATTTTGTAAAAAAAATATGTTTAAAGTGGCATGAGCTACCAAAATTCACACTTTTTTCATAATTTCTGATCGTCACGACAATATTAGGCTTTGAAGGCCATCGATAAAATAAATGATTGGCGTTGGATTGAGGAAAATCCATACAGTATGTGGTCTGTACGAACCAAAAATGTGTTCGAAAAGTAAACAAACACATTCTAAGCCAAAGTTAGATTAAAACAATACTTTATCGTACATTTTCGAGACTAGAGGCACTAAAAAGCTTCTGAATAATCGGTCTTGTATATGGTAAGGCAGCAGGTTATCGTCTTCATAAGATTCAACTACATGTTTAGACTTTTGAAGTACCCTTAACCTGTCTATTAACCGCAGTGACCCGGACCATCTGGTCACTACAAGTGCAAGGCCAAGTGTTTAGAGTGCTTTATATAATCTGAATTCCTCGAAACACCGGCTTGCCCAATGGGAGAACACCCTTCAAAATGCTTCCATGTGATAGTACTTCTATATTCGATTATTGATATATAGTTAGCAAAGTGGTCCAATGGTTGTGTAATTTACTATAATTTACAATTAGATGGCGACGGGGGCATTGTGAAAAGTGGGCTGTGGAGAAAATAAACATCTATCTCCTCAACCGGTAAAATGTTAACTTAGTGATAAACAAGCAGACACAGTCGACTATATTCCCCACCTAAGGAAAAAATATTGAAGAATACTTGAAGAGCGGTGACTATGAGAGCCTTTATGAAAAATCAACCTACCCAGCACCCAGCTTTTAGCAATCTTTATTGGACATACATTTAATCTGATTCTCTTCAGATTATAGCATTTCACCCATCTCAAGTACCATAAAGGATTGAATAAGACGTTTCTTACTTGAGAACGTACACAATAGTTTTCCAGTTCTTGTTCGAGTTATGGTTACATGGAAACGACCAAAACTAAAAAAAAAAGAGAAATTTTCAATAAGTTGAAAACGTCAAAAGGCACATCTGTACATGATGATTGTTTCATACGCCATGTTTGATTGAGTCATGTCTAATTATTTTCGAGTTCTGCCTCGGGAACGAAATCAGGACGGGCGGACTGAGCCCATTTCAATATCCTCCCAAACTATGTTTGGCTGGGGATAATAAGAAATCAAAGTGTTGCTGCACACAGTAGGAAAATACAGAGAGTATAACTTTTAAAACTACAAGAACTTGACCTGAGAGACTTTCAGAAAAAAAGGCTAGACCTAATTTGACTATTTCAATCTCTCCAAAATAGTTCAGTACAGTGCCGTCAAAATTAATTCCTCCTTTGTATGTGTCCTCATCCAAGATCTGCGTAGAGATAACGTGCATTCATGGTTGGTTGAAATGTTGACGTACAACAGACAAAAAATAGGTTTTGGGAAAGAACTATTCCTAAAAGCCTTCATGACTTTTTTAGAAGAACCAATGCTTTTTAGAATTCCTTTTGAAAACGTCTTAAAATTTTGAACTTGTTGATTCTATAAAAAAGAATACTTGAGTAAAATAAATGGACATCACGATTCATTTAAAACGGTTTTCAAATCACAGGAAATTTCACTTGATTTGCACAAGCTCATATTATATTTACAAACGAAATTGTCTTCAAAGAAATTCAAACGATTGCATTCTTTTAACTAACGGAAATCAATTGAAAATCGAATTGTTTGGCAGTTAAGCTATCTTGATGATGTACCTTAAAGTCGTCTTCACAAGCAACACAAATCTCGAAAAAGTACTCATACATTTTGTCCGTTATTAGCACACATTTTCGGTTCGTTCTGGCTTTACCGATACTTCCAACATCTCAACTTCTCTTGATAATCGGAATTTATGGAAAAGTCCGAATTTTGTCAACTTTTGCCGCTTAAACTTATTTAAAGGTAAAACACCAACGCGGTGTATTAGAAAGATATCGCAATATGTGTTTCAACAATTTCAAGGTAAGACATTAACATGTATGAGATTATTATAAATAGTATCTTAAAGGTTAAAATCGTTTTCAAAGAAATTCAAACGACTGCATTCTTTTAAATAACGGAAATCACTAGAAAAGCGAATTGTTTGGCAGTTAGGCAGCTTAAAACTATAAAAGTTAAAACCAAGTTAAAAACTTCATAAAAAATTATGAAAGCTTTGTCCAACTACCTGACCAGGAACAGAACTATGAAGAAAGAAAACAGTTACATGTACACCCAAAAAGGCCAAAGAACACTATCAGAAAATCAACATATATCGATTACTCCGCCATAACGTATTTCACAAGTCATACACTAGAACTATTTGCAGTTAGTTCGGAACACAGTTCCATTTTCACAATTACTGGGCGTCTCTTGTCGGTTTGGTGAAACCGAGTCGTTATTCCAAATTTCGTTTGACGTAGACATGGCCTGTAAGGCGACTAAGAACAAACCAGTGTCGCATCCAATGATCAAACAGATTCTCTGTTTGCATACATTTTACAACTAAATTGCTAGAATAGCCGTGCTATTGCTGTCAGGCTGCGACCATTTAAGAAACGCCAAACAATGCATGTTAGTTTCGAAATTAGAGGGAAGTTGATTGGATACTACAATTTTGGTTAACATGAAGTGTCTTTTAAGTGTTAATTTCGCCCACTCCAAAGAGACTCCCATAACTATTTCGAACTACATGTTCGTTAATTTCACGTACAGACTTTATATAGATTGATTCCGAACTACCAGCAATGTATAACTTATTTAGTTACATATCCATGGTTACTGCAGAGGAAATCGGGTTGAGAAGAAACCGTAAAAGTCGGCTGGTACCCAAGGGTCACACATAGAAAGGGAAGTTATATTCCTTTTCTCAGTTGTACAATGTCGCCATTGATCCATTTGACACTTGAGAGAGTTGGTGTCTCTGCAGCTATTCACTTGCTACACTATCTGTTTTTGGGTTTCTCTCAAAGTTTGCCGACTTGCCATTATTCATTTGTCATTTTACTTCTCTCGCAAAGTCTGTTTAATTTTCCAGCAATGATAATCACGCTGGACGATTGGTAATTTGCATGGCTACGAATCATTTCCAAATAGTTTTATTGACAGAAAATGAGTATAGGGACAAAGCACATCCATCGATGTTGTGTTATAATGAAAAGAGCTCAACTCACAAAAACGGTTCAATAGTGTATCCTACATATGTAGGCTATGTTGTGGACGTTTTCAAACCCATATTTTATTTTACCTTTCTCGAATCCTCAATATTGCCAAGTTTACTTTCTTTAAATAGCATCCAGGGTTTTGACGTCGTAAATGGCATGATGCTACAGAACAGATAACTAGATATCTTTATAAAAATAACTTCCAGTATTAACCAGAATATTATAGTTCTGAATTGTTCCAAAGAATATATGTATCTGGTTATATGCGACGATGAAATGCTCCTGGATATATTTGTTGTCTGTTGTTTTAGATAATGTTTCGATTAAAATGCCTTTTGAGGTGGACAGTACAACTGCTCTTTATCTATTAGGTTCCGTTTCTTATTGTATGACCCTAGACCAATACACCAACATCAGCTTATTTTACTCTATTATACACTTGGAAAACCAGCATCAGGAGCTATACGTCTTGTGACCGTAGCATTAAGACACTGGGTTTTCTCCTTTTCCCCAAGCGTTCCCCGGCTATTCATTAGTCTTCTGATTTACTCAAGCTAATTTTTCCTCGCTCACCGTTGAAACAGTGGCAAATGTGCACTACAAAAGTCAACTTAAAATGACATGAGCTGCGAAATATAGGCAAAATGTCGTTAGATCAGAACTAACTAAAAATTGGTCGTCATTTTTGTCAAGAAGTATGAAATATGAGTTGACCGCTGATATCAAGCTTGATCATGCACCTTAAAGTCGTCTTCACAAGCAGCAACAATCTCCAAAATATACTCTATATATTTTGTCCGTTATTAGCACACATCTTTGGTTTGTACTGGCTTTACCGATATAGTTTTATTTGAACTTTAGTTTTCCAAGGTACTTCAAACTCTCAACTTCTCTTGGTAATCGGAATTTATGGAAAAGTCCTTATTTAAAGGTAAAACAACATCCTGGTGAATGGTAGATATCACAATATGTGTTTCAACAATTTCAGGGTAAGACATTGACATGTATGAAATTATTATAAATATTATCTTAAATGTTAAAAAATGCAAGAAAGGATATTCATAAAAGAGCTTATTATATTTGGCCTGGTTTTATACACGACTTCGTTTATGATTATTAGGAATAGTGACATACAGAGGTGAAGGTCGAGGGTTTCAAACAAGATTGACATTCAGAACAGTTTATTAAGCGGAAAATTACATGCAGTAGTAGCGCCTAGGAAATGAGGTTTACACTTGACTGTATGGTTTGCTGCAGTCTAATAACGGGATAGATGCCAACGACTAAATGAGATAACTTCCAATAGGTGACTGCAGTCAGATTAAATACGCCCAGTCTGGGGGCTGTTTCTCAAGAGATTTATGTCCGACGTAAATCTAGTGTAACACATATTTGTCCTGAACACTTTTACCTTCAACATTAAGTTGTGAACAGTCGCTAAGTTACGTCAGGGGTAAATGTTTGGACAAACAGCCAATTGAGTAGGTTTAAGTTCATCATCATGTATTCTCAGATTTCTCCTTGAAGAATCTACAAGGTTATTGATAGAGCCCCTCTGTTTCGAACATGCTGAAGTGTGTTTCAATTCAATGATGCGTATAGTGCGATATCACTGAAATTTATACATTGTAAGTTACTTGTCCAGGCACCCAGTGCTATGCGGAAACGTTGGAAATTTGGTTAATTGTTCACGTTTGTTTTACAATGAGAAAACATTTTATTCTTCAGGCTTATATCACACTGATGGGTTTTCTCAAACTCCATAGCTACAAATATCACACTGATGGGTATTCTCTAACTCCATGGTTACAAATATCACACTGATGGGTTTTCTCTAACTCCATAGCTACACATATCACACTGATGGGTTTTCTCTAACTCCATAGCTACAAATATCACACTGATGGGTTTTCTCTAACTCCATAGCTACAAATATCACACTGATGGGTTTTCTCTAACTCCATAGCTACAAATATGACACTGATGGGTGTTCTCTAACTCCATAGCTACAAATATGACACTGATGGGTATTCTCTAACTCCATAGCTACAAATATGACACTGATGGGTATTCTCTAACTCCATAGCTACAAATATGACACTGATGGGTTTTCTCTAACTCCATAGCTACAAATATCACACTGATGGGTTTTCTCTAACTCCATAGCTACAAATATCACACTGATGGGTATTCTCTAACTCCATAGCTACAAATATGACACTGATGGGTATTCTCTAACTCCATAGCTACAAATATCACACTGATGGGTTTTCTCTAACTCCATAGCTACAAATATCACACTGATGTGTGTTCTCTAACTCCATAGCTACAAATATGACACTGATGGGTTTTCTCTAAATCCATAGCTACAAATATCACACTGATGGGTGTTCTCTAACTCCATAGCTACAAATATGACACCGATGGGTATTCTCTAACTCCATAGCTACACATATCACACTAATGGGTATTCTCTAACTCCATAGCTACAAATATCACATTGATGGATATTCTCTAACCCCATAGCTACAAATATGACCCTGATGGGTATTCTCTAACTCCATAGCTACAAATATCACACTGATGGGTATTCTCTAACTCCATAGCTACAAATATCACACTGATGGGTATTCTCTAACTCCATAGCCACACATATCACACTGATGGGTTTTCTCTAACTCCATAGCCACAAATACCACACTGATGGGTATTCTCTAACTCCATAGCTACAAATATCACACTAATGGGTATTCTCTAACTCCATAGCTACAAATATCACACTGATGGGTATTCTCTAACTGCATAGCTACAAATATCACACTGATGAGTATTCTCTAACTCCATAGCTACACATATCACACTGATGGGTTTTCTCTAAATCCATAGCTACACATATCACACTGATGGGTATTCTCTAACTCCATAGCTACAAATATCACACTGATGGGTTTTCTCTTACCCCATAGCTACAAATATGACACTGATGGGTATTCTCTAACTCCATAGCTACAAATATCACACTGATGGGTGTTCTCTAAATCCATAGCCACAAATATCACACTGATGGGTATTCTCTAACTGCATAGCTACAAATATCACACTGATGGGTGTTCTCTAACTCCATAGCTACAAATATCACACTGATGTGTTTTCTCTAACTCCACAACTACAAATGTCACACTGATGGGTTTTCTCTAACCCCATAGCCACAAATATCACACTGATGGGTATTCTCTAACTGCATAGCTACAAATATCACACTGATGGGTGTTCTCTAACTCCATAGCTACAAATATCACACTGATGTGTTTTCTCTAACTCCACAACTACAAATGTCACACTGATGGGTTTTCTCTAACCCCATAGCCACAAATATCACACTGATGGGTATTCTCTAACTGCATAGCTACAAATATTACACTGATGGGTATTCTCTAACTCCATAGCTACAAATATTACACTGATGGGTTTTCTCTAACTCCATAGCTACAAATATCACACTGATGGGTATTCTCTAACTCCATAGCTACAAATATCACACTAATGGTTATTCTCTAACTCCACAACTACAAATATCACACTGATGGGTATTCTCTAACTCCATAGCCACAAATATTACACTGATGGGTATTCTCTAACTGCATAGCTACAAATATCACACTGATGGGTGTTCTCTAACTCCATAGCTACACATATCACACTGATGGGTATTCTCTAACTCCATAGCTACAAAAATGACACTGATGGGTATTCTCTAACTGCATAGCTACAAATATCACACTGAAGGGTGTTCTCTAACTCTATAGCTACACATATCACACTGATGGGTGTTCTCTAACTCCATAGCTACACATATCACACTGATGGGTGTTCTCTAACTCCATAGCTACAAATATCACACTGATGGGTTTTCTCTAACTCCATAGCTACAAATGTCACACTGATGGGTATTCTCTAACTTCATAGCTACACATATCACACTGATGGGTATTCTCTAACTCCATAGCTACAGATATCACACTAATGGGTTTTCTCTAACTCCATAGCCACAAATATCACACTGATGGGTTTTCTCTAACCCCATAGCCACAAATATCACACTGATGGGTATTCTTTAAATCCATAGCTACAAATATGACACTGATGGGTTTTCTCTAACCCCATAGCCACAAATATCACACTGATGGGTATTCTCTTACTCCATAGCTACCATATCACACTGATGGGTTTTCTCTAACTCCATAGCTACAAATGTCACACTGATGGGTATTCTCTAACTCCATAGCCACAAATATCACACTGATGGGTTTTCTCTAACTCCATAGCTACAAATATCACACTGATGGATATTCTCTAACTCCATAGCTACACATATCAGACTTATGGGTTTTCTCTAACTCCATAGCTACACATATCACACTGATGGGTATTCTCTAACTCCATAGCTACAAATATCACACTGATGGGTTTTCTCTAACTCCATAGCCACAAATATCACACTGATGGGTTTTCTCTAACTCCATAGCTACACATATCACACTGATGGGTTTTCTCTAACTCCATAGCCACAAATATCACACTGATGGGTATTCTCTAACTCCATAGCTACACATATCAGACTTATGGGTATTCTCTAACTCCATAGCTACAAATATCACACTGATGTGTTTTCTTTAACTCCATAGCCACAAATATCACACTGATGGGTATTCTCTAACTCCATAGCTACAAATATCACACTGATGGGTATTCTCTAACTCCATAGCTACACATATCACACTGATGGGTATTCTCTAACTCCATAGCCACAAATATCACACTGATGGGTTTTCTCTAACTCCATAGCTACAAATATGACACTGATGGGTATTCTCTAACTCCATAGCTACACATATCACACTGATGGGTTTTCTCTAACCCCATAGCCACAAATATCACACTGATGGGTATTCTTTAACTCCATAGCTACAAAGATTACACTGATGGGTTTTCTCTAACTCCATAGCTACAAATATCACACTGATGGGTATTCTCTAACTCCATAGCTACACATATCACACTGATGGGTATTCTCTAACTCCATAGCCACAAATATCACACTGATGGGTTTTCTCTAACTCCATAGCTACAAATATCACACTGATGGGTTTTCTCTAACCCCATAGCCACAAATATGACACTGATTGGTTTTCTCTAACCCCATAGCCACAAATATGACACTGATGGGTGTTCTCTAACTCCATAGCTACAAATATGACACTGATGGGTATTCTCTAACTCCATAGCTACAAATATGACACTGATGGGTATTCTCTACATGTAACTCCATAGCTACAAATATCACACTGATGTGTTTTCTCTAACTCCATAGCCACAAATATCACACTGATGGGTATTCTCTAACTCCATAGCTACAAATATCACACTGATGGGTATTCTCTAACTCCATAGCTACACATATCAGACTTATGGGTATTCTCGCGTCAACTCCATAGCTACACATATCAGACTTATGGGTATTCTCTAACTCCATAGCTACAAATATCACACTGATGGGTTTTCTCTAACTCCATAGCTACACATATCACACTGATGTGTTTTCTCTAACTCCATAGCTACAAATATCACACTGACGGGTTTTCTCTAACTCCATAGCTAGCAAATCACACTGATGGGTATTCTCTAACTCCATAGCTACAAATATCACACTGATGGGTTTTCTCTAACTCCATAGCTACAAATATCACACTGACGGGTATTCTCCATAGTTACAAATGTCACACTGATGGGTATTCTCTAACTCCATAGTTACAAATATCACACTGACGGGTATTCTCCATAGTTACAAATATCACACTGATGGGTATTCTCTAACTCCATAGCTACACATATCACACTGATGGGTTTTCTCTAACTCCATAGCTACAAATATGACACTGATGTGTTTTCTCTAACTCCATAGCTACAAATATGACACTGATGTGTGTTCTCTAACTCCATAGCTACAAATATGACACTGATGTGTTTTCTCTAACTCCATAGCTACAAATATCACACTGATGGGTATTCTCTAACTCCATAGCTACACATATCACACTGATGGGTTTTCTCTAACTCCATAGCTACAAATATCAAACCGATGTGTTTTCTGTAACTTCATAGCTACAAATATCACACTGATGGGTATTCTCTAACTCCATAGCTACAAATATCACACTGATGGGTATTCTCTAACTCCATAGCTACACATATCACACTGATGGGTTTTCTCTAACTCCATAGCTACAAATATGACACTGATGTGTTTTCTCTAACTCCATAGCTACAAATATCACACTGATGGGTATTCTCTAACTCCATAGCTACAAATATCACACTGATGGGTTTTCTCTAACTCCATAGCTACAAATATTACACTGATGGGTTTTCTCTAACTCCATAGCTACAAATATCACACTGATGGGTATTCTCTAACTCCATAGCTACACATATCACACTGATGGGTATTCTCTAACTCCATAGCCACAAATATCACACTGATGGGTTTTCTCTAACTCCATAGCTACAAATATCACACTGATGGGTTTTCTCTAACCCCATAGCCACAAATATGACACTGATTGGTTTTCTCTAACCCCATAGCCACAAATATGACACTGATGGGTGTTCTCTAACTCCATAGCTACAAATATGACACTGATGGGTATTCTCTAACTCCATAGCTACAAATATGACACTGATGGGTATTCTCTACATGTAACTCCATAGCTACAAATATCACACTGATGGGTATTCTCTAACCCCATAGCCACAAATATGACACTGATGGGTTTTCTCTAACCCCATAGCCACAA
The DNA here is from genome assembly GCA_963971465.1 of Lepidochitona cinerea. Classification (NCBI taxonomy): domain Eukaryota; kingdom Metazoa; phylum Mollusca; class Polyplacophora; order Chitonida; family Tonicellidae; genus Lepidochitona; species Lepidochitona cinerea. Next base: position 7,438,028 of record OZ020551.1, read on the forward strand.
ATATCACACTGATGGGTATTCTCTAACTCCATAGCTACAAATATCACACTGATGGGTATTCTTTAACTCCATAGCTACAAAGATTACACTGATGGTTTTTCTCTAACTCCATAGCTACAAATATGACACTGATGGGTTTTCTCTAACTCCATAGCTACAAATATTACACTGATGGGTATTCTCTAACTCCATAGCTACAAATATGACACTGATGGGTTTTCTCTAACTCCATAGCTACAAATATTACACTGACGGGTTTTCTCTAACTCCATAGCTACAAATATCACACTGATGGGTATTCTCTAACTCCATAGCCACAAATATCACACTGATGGATATTCTCTAACCCCATAGCTACAAATATCACACTGATGGGTATTCTCTAACTCCATAGCTACAAATATCACACTGATGGGTTTTCTCTAACTCCATAGCTACAAATATCACACTGATGGATATTCTCTAACCCCATAGCTACAAATATCACACTGATGGGTCTTCTCTAACTCCATAGCTACACATATCACACTGATGGGTTTTCTCTAACTCCATAGCCACAAATATCACACTGATGGGTATTCTCTAACTCCATAGCTACACATATCAGACTTATGGGTATTCTCTAACTCCATAGCTACAAATATCACACTGATGTGTTTTCTCTAACTCCATAGCCACAAATATCACACTGATGGGTATTCTCTAACTCCATAGCTACAAATATGACACTGATGGGTATTCTCTAACTCCATAGCTACACATATCACACTGATGGGTATTCTCTAACTCCATATCCACAAATATCACACTGATGGGTATTCTCTAACTCCATAGCTACAAATATCACACTGATGGGTATTCTCTAACTCCATAGCTACAAATATCACACTGATGTGTTTTCTCTAACTCCATAGCCACAAATATCACACTGATGGGTATTCTCTAACTCCATAGCTACAAATATGACACTGATGGGTATTCTCTAACTCCATAGCTACACATATCACACTGATGGGTATTCTCTAACTCCATAGCCACAAATATCACACTGATGGGTATTCTCTAACTCCATAGCTACAAATATCACACTGATGGGTATTCTCTAACTCCATAGCTACACATATCAGACTTATGGGTATTCTCTAACTCCATAGCTACAAATATCACACTGATGTGTTTTCTCTAACTCCATAGCCACAAATATCACACTGATGGGTATTCTCTAACTCCATAGCTACAAATATCACACTGATGGGTATTCTCTAACTCCATAGCTACACATATCAGACTTATGGGTATTCTCGCGTCAACTCCATAGCTACACATATCAGACTTATGGGTATTCTCTAACTCCATAGCTACAAATATCACACTGATGGGTTTTCTCTAACTCCATAGCTACACATATCAGACTTATGGGTATTCTCTAACTCCATAGCTACACATATCACACTGATGTGTTTTCTCTAACTCCATAGCTACAAATATCACACTGACGGGTTTTCTCTAACTCCATAGCTAGCATATCACACTGATGGGTATTCTCTAACTCCATAGCTACAAATATCACACTGATGGGTTTTCTCTAACTCCATAGCTACAAATATCACACTGACGGGTATTCTCCATAGTTACAAATGTCACACTGATGGGTATTCTCTAACTCCATAGTTACAAATATCACACTGACGGGTATTCTCCATAGTTACAAATATCACACTGATGGGTATTCTCTAACTCCATAGCTACACATATCACACTGATGGGTTTTCTCTAACTCCATAGCTACAAATATGACACTGATGTGTTTTCTCTAACTCCATAGCTACAAATATGACACTGATGTGTGTTCTCTAACTCCATAGCTACAAATATGACACTGATGTGTTTTCTCTAACTCCATAGCTACAAATATCACACTGATGGGTATTCTCTAACTCCATAGCTACACATATCACACTGATGGGTTTTCTCTAACTCCATAGCTACAAATATCAAACCTATGTGTTTTCTGTAACTTCATAGCTACAAATATCACACTGATGGGTATTCTCTAACTCCATAGCTACAAATATCACACTGATGGATATTCTCTAACTCCATAGCTACACATATCACACTGATGGGTTTTCTCTAACTCCATAGCTACAAATATGACACTGATGTGTTTTCTCTAACTCCATAGCTACAAATATCACACTGATGGGTATTCTCTAACTCCATAGCTACAAATATCACACTGATGGGTTTTCTCTAACTCCATAGCTACAAATATTACACTGATGGGTATTCTCTAACTCCATAGCTACAAATATGACACTGATGGGTTTTCTCTAACTCCATAGCTACAAATATTACACTGACGGGTTTTCTCTAACTCCATAGCTACAAATATCACACTGATGGGTATTCTCTAACTCCATAGCCACAAATATCACACTGATGGATATTCTCTAACCCCATAGCTACAAATATCACACTGATGGGTATTCTCTAACTCCATAGCTACAAATATCACACTGATGGGTTTTCTCTAACTCCATAGCTACAAATATCACACTGATGGATATTCTCTAACCCCATAGCTACAAATATCACACTGATGGGTCTTCTCTAACTCCATAGCTACACATATCACACTGATGGGTTTTCTCTAACTCCATAGCCACAAATATCACACTGATGGGTATTCTCTAACTCCATAGCTACACATATCAGACTTATGGGTATTCTCTAACTCCATAGCTACAAATATCACACTGATGTGTTTTCTCTAACTCCATAGCCACAAATATCACACTGATGGGTATTCTCTAACTCCATAGCTACAAATATGACACTGATGGGTATTCTCTAACTCCATAGCTACACATATCACACTGATGGGTATTCTCTAACTCCATAGCCACAAATATCACACTGATGGGTATTCTCTAACTCCATAGCTACAAATATCACACTGATGGGTATTCTCTAACTCCATAGCTACAAATATCACACTGATGTGTTTTCTCTAACTCCATAGCCACAAATATCACACTGATGGGTATTCTCTAACTCCATAGCTACAAATATGACACTGATGGGTATTCTCTAACTCCATAGCTACACATATCACACTGATGGGTATTCTCTAACTCCATAGCTACAAATATCACACTGATGGGTATTCTCTAACTCCATAGCTACACATATCAGACTTATGGGTATTCTCTAACTCCATAGCTACAAATATGACACTGATGGGTATTCTCTAACTCCATAGCCACAAATATCACACTGATGGGTATTCTCTAACTCCATAGCTACAAATATCACACTGATGGGTATTCTCTAACTCCATAGCTACACATATCAGACTTATGGGTATTCTCTAACTCCATAGCTACAAATATCACACTGATGTGTTTTCTCTAACTCCATAGCCACAAATATCACACTGATGGGTATTCTCTAACTCCATAGCTACAAATATCACACTGATGGGTATTCTCTAACTCCATAGCTACACATATCAGACTTATGGGTATTCTCGCGTCAACTCCATAGCTACACATATCAGACTTATGGGTATTCTCTAACTCCATAGCTACAAATATCACACTGATGGGTTTTCTCTAACTCCATAGCTACACATATCAGACTTATGGGTATTCTCTAACTCCATAGCTACACATATCACACTGATGTGTTTTCTCTAACTCCATAGCTACAAATATCACACTGACGGGTTTTCTCTAACTCCATAGCTAGCATATCACACTGATGGGTATTCTCTAACTCCATAGCTACAAATATCACACTGATGGGTTTTCTCTAACTCCATAGCTACAAATATCACACTGACGGGTATTCTCCATAGTTACAAATGTCACACTGATGGGTATTCTCTAACTCCATAGTTACAAATATCACACTGACGGGTATTCTCCATAGTTACAAATATCACACTGATGGGTATTCTCTAACTCCATAGCTACACATATCACACTGATGGGTTTTCTCTAACTCCATAGCTACAAATATGACACTGATGTGTTTTCTCTAACTCCATAGCTACAAATATGACACTGATGTGTGTTCTCTAACTCCATAGCTACAAATATGACACTGATGTGTTTTCTCTAACTCCATAGCTACAAATATCACACTGATGGGTATTCTCTAACTCCATAGCTACACATATCACACTGATGGGTTTTCTCTAACTCCATAGCTACAAATATCAAACCGATGTGTTTTCTGTAACTTCATAGCTACAAATATCACACTGATGGGTATTCTCTAACTCCATATCTACAAATATCACACTGATGGGTATTCTCTAACTCCATAGCTACACATATCACACTGATGGGTTTTCTCTAACTCCATAGCTACAAATATGACACTGATGTGTTTTCTCTAACTCCATAGCTACAAATATCACACTGATGGGTATTCTCTAACTCCATAGCTACAAATATCACACTGATGGGTTTTCTCTAACTCCATAGCTACAAATATCACACTGATGGGTTTTCTCTAACTCCATAGCTACAAATATCACACTGATGGGTATTCTCTAACTCCATAGCTACAAATGTCACACTGATGGGTATTCTCTAACTCCATAGCTACAAATATGACACTGATGTGTTTTCTCTAACTCCATAGCTACAAATATCACACTGATGGGTATTCTCTAACTCCATAGCTACACATATCAGACTTATGGGTATTCTCTAACTCCATAGCTACAAATATCACACTGATGTGTTTTCTCTAACTCCACAGCTACAAATATCACACTGATGGGTATTCTCTAACTCCATAGCTACACATATCAGTCTTATGGGTATTCTCTAACTCCATAGCTACACATATCAGACTTATGGGTATTCTCTAACTCCATAGCTACAAATATCACACTGATGGGTTTTCTCTAACTCCATAGCTACACATATCAGACTTATGGGTATTCTCTAACTCCATAGCTACACATATCACACTGATGTGTTTTCTCTAACTCCATAGCTACAAATATCACACTGACGGGTTTTCTCTAACTCCATAGCTAGCATATCACACTGATGGGTATTCTCTAACTCCATAGCTACAAATATCACACTGATGGGTTTTCTCTAACTCCATAGCTACAAATATCACACTGACGGGTATTCTCCATAGTTACAAATGTCACACTGATGGGTATTCTCTAACTCCATAGTTACAAATATCACACTGACGGGTATTCTCCATAGTTACAAATATCACACTGATGGGTATTCTCTAACTCCATAGCTACACATATCACACTGATCGGTTTTCTCTAACTCCATAGCTACAAATATGACACTGATGTGTTTTCTCTAACTCCATAGCTACAAATATGACACTGATGTGTGTTCTCTAACTCCATAGCTACAAATATGACACTGATGTGTTTTCTCTAACTCCATAGCTACAAATATCACACTGATGGGTATTCTCTAACTCCATAGCTACACATATCACACTGATGGGTTTTCTCTAACTCCATAGCTACAAATATCAAACCGATGTGTTTTCTCTAACTCCATAGCTACAAATATCACACTGATGGGTATTCTCTAACTCCATAGCTACAAATATCACACTGATGGGTATTCTCTAACTCCATAGCTACACATATCACACTGATGGGTTTTCTCTAACTCCATAGCTACAAATATGACACTGATGTGTTTTCTCTAACTCCATAGCTACAAATATCACACTGATGGGTATTCTCTAACTCCATAGCTACAAATATCACACTGATGGGTTTTCTCTAACTCCATAGCTACAAATATCACACTCTAACTCCATAGCTACAAATATCACACTGATGGATATTCTCTAACACCATAGCTACAAATGTCACACTGATGGGTATTCTCTAACTCCATAGCTACAAATATGACACTGATGTGTTTTCTCTAACTCCATAGCTACAAATATCACACTGATGGGTATTCTCTAACTCCATAGCTACACATATCACACTGATGGGTTTTCTCTAACTCCATAGCTACAAATATCACACTGATGGGTATTCTCTAACTCCATAGCTACAAATGTCACACTGATGGGTATTCTCTAACTCCATAGCTACAAATGTCACACTGATGGGTATTCTCTAACTCCATAGCTACAAACATGACACTGATGTGTTTTCTCTAACTCCATAGCTACAAACATGACACTGATGTGTTTTCTCTAACTCCATAGCTACAAATATGACACTGATGTGTTTTCTCTAACTCCATAGCTACAAATATAACACTGATGTGCTTTCTCTAACTCCATAGCTACAAATATGACACTGATGTGTTTTCTCTAACTCCATAGCTACAAATATCACACTGATGTGTTTTCTCTAACTCCATAGCTACAAATATGACACTGATGTGTCCTCTCTAACTCCATAGCTACAAATATGACACTGATGGGTATTCTCTAACTCCATAGCTACAAATATCACACTGATGTGTTTTCTCTAACTCCATAGCTACAAATATGACACTGATGTGTGTTCTCTAACTCCATAGCTACAAATATGACACTGATGGGTATTCTCTAACTCCATAGCTACACATATCACACTGATGGGTTTTCTCTAACTCCATTAGCTACAAATATCACAATAGAGCAACGTAAGCACTCCGATGAATGACAAAGACTTCATGCATTTATGTTTACTTTAAGAAACGACTCAGTTTTCTAAAAGGTAGCGCAAAACGTTGTCCATCTACTGAGGACACCAAATATATTAGGAATAAAGCCGGAGGGCGGCGTAAAATTCGCAGAATCCTGGAAAGCAATCGTATCAGTCTTTGCCGTGAGTTCAAAACTCACAAGTTTCGAAGGGGTGGGACGGAGTGTTCGCAAGTTATGGGGCGAACACCAAATCCATAGATTGGGATTAAGGTAAATAAAATCGATACTGTAGTTTATTTAAAGTGGATGGATTACCTTAGCTGTTTTAACGAACAAATGACAACACCTGATACAACAATATTTCCTTATGCCCCATGGTAAGTCACGTATCTTTTGAAAGACATAACATGTTTTTTTCTATTGGAAATTGAAATGTTACCCCACATCCAATTCCCTCCTTTCTTTAAGAATCGTCGGAACGTTTTCGGAATCATTTGTGTATCCAGATGAAATTATAATTTTTACCCAATAACCCGTATATTTTTTCCCTACTCAATATAGTTGGTTTCTTGGATAACAAAACTTCCGACAACTGTATTTTTGCATGTCCTACAGGTTATTATGTCTCTATATTGCCCTGAGCATGTAATACACAATATGAAATAGAAATCACACAGATGTAATCGAAATGAATAGATGGCCAAGAAAATGTCAAACAAAGAATCCGAAGAGCGATATAATCTTGGAGTTCATGGAATCCTGACAGCCCCGGGTAACTTCAACCCAGTTTTAAAATATCACAATTGCACAGGTCTCCATAGTTATATAAGTCAAGGATGTGTTCGTTGTGTCAGTGCGACCGAGCCCCTGATGCCACTAACTTGAGAGACTGCATTCTTGTTGGGCTCAATGACAGCTTAAGTTAATATTCAAAATGCTTTACACACAGGCGAGTTATTGCTGTTTTATTAATATGAAACCATGTCACGTACCAATATGAAAGATCAAATTTTGGTTTTGATTTGAAACTTAGAAATCATTCCGTCTCACAAAAACCGTGCAGCATCAAACGTATATTGTCTGGAACGCAACTGGATCTTCTACACATTTTCAAAACAAATTTTATGTAAATATCGAAGCAGGTTTATATTGCACCAACAGTAGGTAAACCATACAAGAAATAAATAGTAACGGTGTTTGTCTGTGACTAGTGCCATTTTAATCTGTATACCGTCACAATACATGGACTAGATGATACATACTTCTATTCTAAGTATAGCAACGTTTTATTGATCACTTGTGATCATACCTAACGGGTCTTTGTTCTCAACTCAAGGTGACCGTATCTCATATCCTTAAGTATCAAATCACTGGTGTGAATCTACGTAAAACTTATAGATTGACGAGATGGTGAAGACGTTAGTGAAATCTAAAACTATCAGCTATAATCAGAAGACAAAGAAAAATAAGGTTCTATCAGTGAATGGTCGTTAACAAATGTCTATAGTCTTTGCTACTTTTAGGATATTGAAACACTGACAGCACTCAGTACAACCCCATCCAATGGTTTAGGTAAAGTACTTTAAAATCTATTTTAATTATTAGGAAGAGAGGAAGTAAACTGAGTGAAAAAACGATTCCAGAATATGACCATGGATTAGAGATTTAGAAATGATGAAACGATGGGGATCTTAATACTTTTTCCTCTTCACATATTTACTTCTCGGTTGAATACAAATGTGTTATTACTAAATAAAGCGGGACAATCTTGGTATCAATATGAATTATATATGCACCTTGGATAATGACGCCATAAGAACAATGCCTTAGAGATTGGGTCGACCAATACATTAACCCGGATTATTCATTTACTGAAAGGTTTTTCTCAAAAATATATAATACAGTAGTATTACAATATTGTTGTTAAGACAGAAAGAGAAAAAGTCTTAAATAAAATAACATTTATACTAATTTATACTTACTACTTCGTGTGTGTGGCCTTTGCACCATTTTACCTCTCAGTAAGACAAGAAAATATCCACAAATATTATTCAATTATGCTGAAATATTTACATTTATCTGACGAGATCCGATTCTTGAACAAAATATCTGACACGCCCGATCACACCCGATTTGCGTCGTATATTTGTATACACTACACTTTTTCTCTGCGACGCGACACGATTTTCCAGTCTTCTTCAGTCGGGTCGCCGAAAAACTGTCCGTGTAAACCGGCCGTTACATATAGGTAAAGTGGCACGAGCTGTAAAAATTAATGTAATTTCATGAATTCAGGCCGTCAAGAGAAAGAGGGAATTTGCAGTTCTTTGAAAAGCTGAACCAGTCACACGGATTCAAAAATTGTTCAATGAGCCTGCACTTTGTATTCGAACTCGAAAAATACTTATTGGTGTTCGTTTTTAAACTGAAAGTATACCAACTAGACTGAAAGTCAATTTAGCAAACGAGTGATAGCAAAGTTCAAAAGCTTGTTTAAATCAACACTGTTTTAGTTGGATACAACCTGATTGTCTTCTGTTAACCTTTCCATCCTGTATAATATTTTTTTCTTCTTTTCCTTTAAAGGGAAAGAAAATCTAAGCTTTAGACTAGTTTAGATGGAAAGAGTAGAGTTTATTTAGTCCAAAACAACTGTCCAATGTATGTTTTATCCCCTCGTAAGCCAATAATTGAAATTTGAAGGTGGTGTTACAATAGAGAATAAGCTCCATAGGCCATTCACAAGGCCGCCACCATTTTTTCATTAGTTTTATCCAACTATAGTTGAATAAAAATTTAAGTGCGTTATAGAGTAGTCATGTGATGCAATTTAGCCAATGGCTGGCTAAGCAATGGCGTGCGGTTGCATACTGACCTTGTTAGGATACAGGTCACAGTTTCTTACTTCCAGAAAGAAGTTCCAGATATTTTTGTGTGTTTTTTTATTAGTTGTTCCTGGCCCCCTGCATTTTTTTCTGGGCATTTTTGACCTGCTGCCTTATATTCGGAGACAATCTTCCCACTTCAAGTTTGTCGCCATGTTTTTTTGGACCTAAATCTACCATTATACATTAGAGAGCGGTAAAATACGTCATTATTGATCTAAAAATAGCTACACCAACATCACGTCATCCTAAAACGGAAAAATAAGCCACTGAAAGGACATAATTCTGTCTGTTTTTATTAGCTTGATGGTCACTGGAGGTAATTGACGTGAAATGTTTTAAGCACTTTGAATGTTGTTATCGACGATAATCCCTATGTATTTCTAAAGATTTCCACTCCTTTAAGCATATAATATCAATCAAACATTAAGTATTCTGGGAATTAACTATTGTAACATTACATTCTCTGTGTCGGGATAAAATATCATTTGTAAAATGTATGTATTGCACTTATTCTTACATTCTATGTTGAATCCATCCGGGAAGGTGGCATTCTTCTCTGTTGTACATATCAAACGATATTGCTTTCCTTATATCATTTGGTAAATCCATTTACACGTCTTCCGCATGGTAACAGTTATCCGATATGATCTGATCTGAACAGCTGGTTCTCTTCTTCAATGGCTGTACATCGAGTTGTGTAGCTCTACATGTGTAAGAGCTAACCTTAATTCAGTTAACCAACCGGTAACATTACTAACTGTGTTTGCTTCAGTTTAATCAACAGTGAAAAGTAATCTCGTGGTTAGATAGAATATTGCACAGGTTTGAATTGAAAAGTTTTCCTCATCTTTGTAATTTACAAGATTGTTTGGTCTATGCCGAACTCAAAATAAAATCACCTAGATATCGGCCTTGCCAAGTTTAGTGACTTGTGACTTGAGTCATATTGCAATCGAGTGAACCCACATTTTTGGGAGAGATTCCAACCCACCAACCATCGGGCCTGTTGTTTAAAGTGACATGAGCTGCCAAAATTCACACTTTTTTCATAATTTCTGATCGTCACAACATTAAGAGGCTTTGAATGCCATTGAAAAACTAAACGACCATTCATTCATTCTAAGCCAAAGTTAGTTCAAAACAATATTTGATCGTATATTTTTCTAAACAGCTTTTGAATAACACGTCTTGAGAAAAATAGCCGATAATTTCAACATTCTGTTTCAAAGTCAAAATATCAATATTTTGGCAGTTCATGCCACTTTAAACGAAGCCCGTCCACAAGGATACTTTAGCAACAACAACAAATAGATAAATTATCCGCCCCCATTATTCTGTCTGTGCTTTTCATCCCTACAACTTCTAAAACGTTTCCGACATCCATTTAGTTTTACATCTGCCTTAAATGTTTATCATATGATAAGAAAATATTGATAGTTAGAGGAATGATAGCTCTTGCCTCTTTCCGTCGCATGGACAACTATTAAAACTATTAAAAAAGGCTGTTTTACAGTACATGGACGTTTAAATGTCATATCGTGCCAATTTACACTGCCGTAGTTATTTTTATTTGATATTTTGTTACATGCTACCAATGTCCCTAAAACTACAGATATAATTTGTGTGGCTTTGTAAGCAATTAAAATATGTGGAAGGTTTTTTCATACTGACGTATTTTCTCACTAAGTATAAAGATACTGCGATTAATTTAATTATAGCCACGGACGTGTTTATGGATATACAGTCAATAGTGGTTAATACAAGAACGGTTCTGCAGTCTATGGAGCATTAAGATGAATTACAATATACCCAACAGTAGAGCTTTTGACTCTTTTTTGCTACTGTTGAAAGCGACTTTAAATATTTTCTCTAGCTCTCTGGCGTTTTCGATTGACTTCCAACAGTATCTTTCAGCGGGATTGTCGACATTCTGTGAATTTCTCTTTAACGCCAGGGAATTTCCTATTGCAGCTAGTTACGTTTACAGGCATTTTCCTACTTTAACCATACAAATGTGTGATCCAAATCCAGCGTTTTGCTGTAATTTAGCAGAATCAAGCTACATGTATGTGAAACCAGTGTGCAAAATTTGGTGGCAGAAATACGCTTAGTCAACCTCTCTCATTTGATAATACCTCCAAATACAGAGTGAATCCCTATGATAGCTATTGTTAATCATAGCTTATTTTCCATTGTTTCTCCATAAGTTTCCCGGATTAACCATTAACATGTACGATGTGGGAGGAGTCAAGAGTACATGTGTGAATGAAAGATTTCGTCTTGAATTAATACTAATAGCCATTAGCCATGGGGGGATTGCCAGGAACTAAGAGAAGCTTGGGTTTAAATCATGGAATTCTAAGTTATATTTGTTTCTCTATACACGCTAACAATTATTAAATCTGGTGTCTGCTTTACTCAATTATCTTGTGCGTTACAACAATACACAAAATTGGCTGAAATTCACGTAAATATGGTTTTCAGTTTATAAACAAAAATAAGTCATTATTATTTACAAATAATTTTTTTACTTCTGCTTATGCCTTTTAGTTGATCTTTTCTTGATCATAATCCAATTAATGTCTTCTTAAGTTTAAAATGTATTGTCGAAGATTGCATAAGTGATTTATCGAGACCCCCAACTCTTGACCAAATCATGGCAATTGAAACTAAATGTCGATAAATGCTGCACGAATAACTTTTATCAACAAACAGGGCACATTTTCATTTGATTACAGTCTAAATAGTGCAGACCTAATTCATGTAACTTGCATAAAAACCCTTGAAGTGACTTTATCAATTGATCTCAATTTTAGAACTCATGTTGTGAATATTTAGAACAGTCCTTGCTAATTCTTTATAACAAGAGTAACGAGATATGTCAGGTATATAGTTAGCACTAATGTTTGTGCAATAAATCACCCTCAGACCGTGCCTCCATCCTTATGATAATTGATTACGGCTTTTATTTTCAACACTGCCTTCCCTGTAGGTTCGGCCTGTTTCACAAAGCGGCGTAGATGTATGTTTTGAGTAACTTGCATACTAACGTATCTCTACAGTATGAGTTGCTAAGGCATTTACGTAAAAACTTACGCTACGCCGCTTTGTGAAACGGGGGAGATAAGAATAGACAAAGTTTTCCTAAGGCGAGTAATCCTTGTGGGTTTTTGGTGGATAAGAATTGGCCCCTAGCTCAAAGACAAGCTTGATCGCATGAGGTAACTAGCCTGAGGCAAATGTTTTAAAGACCAACATGTTAGGGTATAGACCTGATATGATTTAAAAAAAAAACAGTTTACTTATTTTGTAATGGGCGAATTAAAATATTATTCGTATAAATTGTATACTTTTATGATATATGTGCATGTTAAAAATAGTTGCTGTTTTGGAGATAATTGTGATAGGACAGGTTTTGTTACACTCCAAAAATAATTTACGCTTTTGCTTTCCCATATTTCTTGTAATAAACCGTTATGACGTGTAGAAACGGGATGCTCAATACAGGTTTCCAGAACTTTATTTGCACACAGATAATAAGCAATCAGTTCATATTTTATGAAAGTAGCAAAGTTGATAGTCAATTAATCATGTCCGTATACATCTAATTGATTCATGAATCAGGTCCTAGTAAATAATGTACAATTCATTCCCGCGTCGTCAAAGTTCCCATAGTTCCTACCCGAAAATATTTATTATGAAACTTGAACAGTACGTTACCGCACGGTACACATCCCTCGTCGATACCGCAGAGAAGCCCGGCCCACACAGACAGGAAAACACATCCCACATTGATTCAGCACAGGTAAATCCACACACCGTTGGCCTATTTAACCTCAGGTTATAGCTTCCAGTCACTACCTTAAATTCACACCGGTTTGCTTCACTCTAACTTATTAACACAAAAAAGACAAATGCTGTTGTTTTTCGTAATGCTGGAAATATGAAATTACCAGAAAAGTGGAAGTATGGAGGTGTGCAAATTATGTCTGTTAATTCTTTTGTCTATTTAGGAACTGTCTTTAATTTTAACGGCAAATTTAATATTTCACAACAAACACTAGCAGATAAGGGTTTAAAATCCATGAATTGTTTATTTACTAAAACACGATGTTTTTCATTAGACATTGATCTTCATTGTGATCTGTTTGATACTATTGTCACCCCAGTAATGCATTATGCTTGTGAGATTTGGGGTTTTTATAAGTCGATTCAAATAGAACGTGTTCATTTAAAATTTTGTAAGCGTATTCTGGGTGTAAACATGTCTACCCCGAACGCAGCAGTCTATGGCGAATTAGGTCGATTTCCACTGCAGCTTACCAGATACATTAAGATAATAACTTTCTGGCTAAAGTTAATTAAGACTGAAAATTCAATCCTCAAAGCAAGCTATAGACAATTGCTGTATATTCATCAAAACGGCGGTAACTCGTGGGTAACCCAAGTTATGGACTTATTATGTGCTCACGGTTTTGCAGAAGTTTGGGGGTTTCCGGACTCAGTAAATGTACGAGTATTTCCATCAGTTCTTATGGACCGCCTAAAATCGACATACTGTACAACCTGGCGGGAAAATTGTAATTCGCCCAGATTGATCCTTCTTAAAAGTATAGACACTAACTTGGAGACTCAAAGGTATCTATCGGTCATTGTTTCATATAAACATAGAGTGGCATTGACTGGATTGCGAACATCCGCCCATAGACTATGCATAGAAACGGGTAGACATGGTAGCGCTCATAAACCAAGACCTGAACGTCTTTGTATTTGTTGTAATTTACAAGAAGTTGAAGATGAATATCACTTTGTCTTGGTCTGCCCATTGTATAGTGACCTTCGTAGACAAATGATAAAACCGTATTTTTGGAGGAGACCAAGTGTGCTCAAATTAACCATTTTGTTAAATTCTCACAGTTGTGTTGTATTAAGGAAACTTGGGAAATTTATTTATCAAAGTTTTACTACGCGTGAAAATCATTTAAATGTTCGCCCTCACTTATAAGGTTATATGAATGTGAACTACACCTGATTTGTGAAGTTATTATGATGAGGGGCATCATCGCCCAAATCAATAAAGATTAAAGAATATTCTCCTCTCCCCTTCAAAAACAAAATCACCTCTGATACCGCAAGAATATCCCGTTTTCCGCACGCCCGTGGTTAATCCATTGTTACTTAAATACAGCGATCAGCGTCCTGCGCGGCACATTCAAATAAGTGTCAAAACCCACGATATATCATTAGGTTCATTGATTGATTGCTTGATGTATTACGCAGCACTCTTCCACGTACGGCGACTGAGGGGAAAACCACTCGATTTTTATTTAGTCTGAATGGGATTCGAACTCGCGCCGCATTAATTAGGTTGAAGACAGACAGAGTTTGGCCTAAGTCAGTAAACTTTTTTCTGAAATACTTTGTTATATATTGACAAAATTGTACTGATCTTCAGCTATGAAATTGAACAAAATTTGATAATGGAAAAAGATAGGGTAAAATGTAATTTGGTTCCTATGAAGAAGACAAGAGAGTTCAGTGCGGACTAACAGATCTGTTAAACTCTTGTTATTTTTTAAGCAACGACTGATCGTTGGCTCAAAGGTCGAGCCATTTAACTCTGAAGTAGTCCAAACATGTGTTTGGTATCTTCAGCGGAAGTGAGAAGAGGGATTTTCTCAATAGGCATGATTTCGAAATGGTCCTTAACCGAATGACCTGGAGTATTGACACGCTGTACAGCATGTCCAAAAAACAATAACATACACGATGTTAGAGGAGTTGCAATCAAGTGTTGCCATTTGATATTTTTTTGCGGGATTGTTCTCCGACAAAAATGTTGAGTATGATTTGTCTATTGTTTGCAGATTTTAGGAAAATCTTGTTTCAATGCCTTTATTTTCATTTAAGAATAACCAGAAGTCTATGAATGTGGAAGTGTGAAGCTTTCCATTACATAGTGTTGAGGGCATTGGCGCCGTTTGACCCAGAGGTCACCATACACAGAGCCCTCTCTCGGTTAGTCTGAAAGCGTGGCTTTTCTTCACTTTCTCATATGAACTATTATGGGATGCATAAGAAAAAACATGGCGAACATTTTATTTATGATAACAGTACTTGATGGAGCAAAAGTTAAAGTTTCCGAAGAACTTCATAAAGTTGAAAATGAGACAAGAAGACTTGTTTGGAACGATTTGAGTCGAAATGGAGATATCAGAGTCGCATGTTCGGTAAAGCGTTTATAAAAACCAATGCATTCTCCGAACTGCGGTTACTGGAATTGCCGATAGATGCAGTAAGTGGAGAATGAATTTATTTTCTGATTTGAAATTGCGCAACCGTTGACAATTTCAAAATCTACCGCGCATAAACGTCACATAATGTAGTATAAGCAGGCTGAAAGCGCCAGTGCCCTGAATATGGGGTAATGCGACATTTCACACTTCCCTGTTCATAGACTTCTGGAATAACAGTATGTATGTAATATAAACGTTAGGCTTGCTATGTACGACTGGTTACTGAAATATATTTTCTTGAAAATATGGCAGAAATTCCCTTGCCGGTTTTTGGGTCACGCCTGAAACGGGAATCGAACCCGGGTCCCAGAGTATGATATAGCCAGCACTAAATGCTGGCTGCCTTATCCACTCAGCCAAACGGCCTCCTCTAAAAAGGAGGTAGTTGACTGGAAGATACTACAGCGAACATTTAGTACCCCTCTGGTAACGTTGTTAGTGTTATTACAACTACACAATGACCTTTATTCAACCTGGGTCCGCACTCGTTTAGGCGGTGTTAAGAACAACTTGTGTGGCTGGTTGCTGTTGTATGAGATTGTCACGACTGTGCTGAAAGCGGAAACTTTGGCAGTGATGTCTGTGGCGGAAACCGGAATCTGTAGTCACAGGATTCATGAACTACCATTGGTTTTCATTGGATAGTTAATTCGTTCATTCAGTAAAAGTAAAAAAATTGAGGTGGTTAAATGGGATTTTTAAAACTTGCATGATAAAAACAAGAAAATAAACTAATGAATACAGTAAAGTCAGAAGGGGTTCACTTCCAGTGGTACAGAATGCATGTATTTTCATGGTATTTTCAAGGCGTTACATCCGACCAGGAAGCAGTAAGATAACTATGCACTCATCTCAATAACATACATAAGGGAAGCGCCACAACCAATCGACAACACGTAAGAACATTTGTCTTATTGTTGCAACATTTTGGGTGTTTGAAGGTGATGGGACAAACTGATTGATTTACGCTGATATGAAAACTTTCAGGTGAGCCAATGATCTATGCGCTGCTGAAGTTTTTGCGAAATGTTAACTACACTTAAATATAGCCTAAGTTACCTCTGAACAGTTATCCTCGAGCCGATTGTCCGTTTGAGGCTTAAATTTTATTAGTTGTAATCAAAATTCTCTATGACAAAATGTTGCCTTATCGACAAAACAAGGACACCAGCTCATGCCGCTTTAATGTCTTAACGGCTATGCATTTCCATTATTAAAACCTCAACAAAAAAGGTTTATAAAATGTACAGTTTTTTGTTACGTATATCTAAGTAATGATTTAAGTAATAAAACGCACGATTCCTGAACTTTACCGGCTACCAATACATAAAAAACGGTAATTGTTTTATCAAAATGTATTCGTTTGAAGATTGCAAAACTCCCATATTTAAAATTGGCATTATAGATACAACGTAAATGTTTTCATTAATGTTGCATTCGTCCGTGACTATACAGTGCCCGGAGGAAACCCACGACCTTCCGTTGGTGGCCCTCTGTGGAGAGAACGTAATAAATCGTGCTTCAAACAAGTTCAGCACGAAGCGGCCCTATGAGGAGAGAACGTAATAAATCGTGCTTCAAACAAGTTCAAGCTTTACGTCCTGTATCGGTTCCCTTCCTTTTGTACATAAAGACAATTTTAACACATGTGTGATTTCCCTACATGTTGTGAGATAGGACAAAGCTGGCGTATAAACTAGCATATACGCAGAGAACGTTTTTATTGTGACGTCGAACGCCCTGACACTGAACGACGTCACCATTTTTAAATTTTGGTGACGTGATGGAACACGACGTCACTGGATGACGTCATCACCTAAACGCGAGTGGGGATGTCAGGCTGTTGTGTTTGCCTTGCATTTCGCCTGTAAAACTAACTTATAAACGCAGGACAATGTTAATACTCGACGGGAAGACTTGAAAGTGAACTTCCATAAGCTAAAAGTGTAGATATATCTTTAAAAAGTTATCAGGTCTGTTAGTAGACTAAAAAATGGTAACACATAAAACAGTAGCTTGAAGCTAGCACCCCTATCATTTTTTTTATATATAGATTCGTCCACGAGGCAATCAGGGAAAAACTATTCAGCTTTAACGTAGGGGTTGCCAATTTTTAGTTTGATGTAGAAAATAAGGCAAACTACTAAAATTCAGTTTTTCTTTACATTAAAATTTATGTGTTAGAATAGAAATAATGGATTGATTCTCTGCGTATACGCTGTGATAACTGCAAGAAAAAAGGAAGTGTCCACACTTTTTGAACTCGGGCCTCCGGCCCTCGTCCAAAAACAATGGACACTTCCTTTTTTCTTGCAGTTATCACAGCGTATACGCAGAGAATCAATCCATTATTTCTTAAATAATGTTCTCTCGTTATATCATTTGGTAAGTCCATTGTAACGTCTACGGAATGTTAACAGTTATCAGAAATACCATTCTCTGAACAGCCGTTGTTCGAATTCGTTTGCTGTATGTGAAGTTATATAGCTCTGCACGCGTAAAACTAGAGCTAATATAGTTCACTCTAATCTGGTGAATTTGATTGAATTCAAACTTATCGTCAGTGTTCAAGAAGCTTCCACATGTAATTCGATTGTTTTTAGAAAATAAGAGAACCATTCTAATTTGGTTGTATCAAAAATAATACAAATGTAATGTATATATAGACATTAAAACACACGGACAGAATGACAACGTTCTTGAGAGAAAACAATAATCTTCCAGTACGGTTTTTATCCCACGATTCTTGCCACATTTGTGTAAACTTATATCTTATTGCACTGAATAATTCTTCACTTGACAACTTTATATTATGTGATATTTCTGATAATTTATGCCCAAGTTTAGCGAGGGAATCTGCTTTCTCATTATCAGGGATATCAATATGGGTCATTCAAAAGCCATCGGACAGCCCTGGAAATTTATAGAAGAACATACATGCAGGGTTTCTAATAGACCTTGCAAACTCTTGTTCTTTTTATAAGCGATGACTGGCGGTTGGCTCACTGGTCGAAGCCATCTTACTCTGAAGCAGTTGGTATTCTTCTTTTATAATCGGGGCCATATACACGCTGGCCTTATTGTACTGAAACATAAATGGTATAATACTTTTGAAATATAGATCAGGGGGCCGTTTCGCGAAGCCGTCACAAAGTGCGATGAATCGCAGTTGCCATGACGTCGTATCTCTTCACTATCGTATTCATTGGCAACTATGTGTCGTTTGCGATGCGATTGCTTTGTGAAACGAGCCCATGATTGATTTTGGAAATCAATTTGCTCTGATGTAGATGCTTCATGGAAGTTAGGAAAAGAGTTCTGGAAGTTTGTACTGATGTTAAATAAACTGCTGTTATGTATTTATTATAGATACCGCGAATGACGTTCTTGTCTTACTTTATGTGTATTGCCTTAAGGTTACATGATACAGTTTCATTTCCCATTTGCGGTAATGTTAACGTTTTGAGTTGTGGCTAATTACCTAAATCTCGTTAAGACTTTTCCTTACCATTTTCAAATAGATCAACACATGAGAAATCCTTTACAACCAAATAAAGTTGACATAGTGCATGCCGGTTTCAAGCTACACACAATTTAACATGCGTACCGCCATTTTGACAGTTTTAGGCTTACTTATTCTAAGCCAAACCTTGGTATTTTCAAAATGGGGTGAAAATTAAAAAAACACAGACAAAAATCTGTTATCAGGTATTGATTGAAAGCTTAAAGTATGTACAGTAGACCTGCGTTAGTTTCAATCCAATATTCAAATAACCCAGATACCAAACTATCACTATGTAAGCCACCTCCTAGCTCCAGCATAACCGAAGTCAATTTTCATTGGCTGAGAAAACACAAACTGGGTGTTGTGACCTTAAACAAAAGCCTCTCAGTATGTTGCAAGTTAATTTATATGGGTGAATTTAAAACAATACTCGTTTATGGGTCAACTCATTTGATAATGAGCAAAACGTTTATTTTAATCTAACCCATGAGTTAACATAGATTAACATGGGGAGCTTACACCATTTGTAACGACCCTCGTGGGTTTGTTATAACTTGAGTAAAGAGGTATGCTAGATATAAAGCCAGTTCTAATGTTACCACAATACTCCACAGCTTGTCTGGGTGTTTGTTGTTATACGAGTCGCGAACGATAACTTTAGTGGAACTGCTTTGGCAGAGTCCTTAGAGATGAAAACTGGAATCTCGTGGTCTCTGGCAATGCTTAAAGATGAAAACTGGAATCCCGTGGTCTTTGATTATAGGATGATTCTCGGATTTATTGATGAGATTTGTTTGGGAGGAGAATCTTCTTACCAGGGTAACAAGAGCGGCTAAGTTGTATTTACTACTATATCTTTATTAACGGTAGTACATTTAGAAAACAACTTTGCAAAGGATTGGAATGCCGCTTTTACGTAGAACAAAATGAGAACATCGGGCTGCTTAGCGTAAAAAGACTCTAAGGTCTACTTTTATGAAGACATTTCTAATTAGCAAGTAAGATGCAATCTTAAGCTTTTCTTAAGTTCGTCCTAAAATTACCTAACATGTTTTCCATAGTTATACATGTATTTTAGAATGTACAGTAGTCTAATTTCCTGTGAACATGTACTACTATGGGGATATCCTACACAACTTAAAACCATTTTGTATTCACTGACAATTTATCACCATGCCTTATATTATCAATGTATTCACTGACAATTTATTACCATTCCTTATTTTACGAATGCATCTCACTGCCAACTTAAACATGCATTATTGTACAAATGTACTGACTGCCAACTTAACACCATGCCATGTTTTATGAATGTATTCACAGCCAGCTTAAAGCAGTGCATTATTTTACCTATGTATGTACTGCCAACTTAAAACCGTGCCTTATTTTACGAATGTAATTAGTCTCATTTAAATTTATACAAATTATCTTTTCGTTCAATGCAGTATACATGTTAACAATTGAATAGTTTACTTCTATACATGTTACATAAAAACAAGGCAAATCCCATTGAAGCATAAAGTATAAACAGGTAATGGTCATCCTATCCAGATCAAGTCAAACATCAGCACTGATAGTATTTCTGTTATTATTATAGTGGTATCTCAAAGATGTTATTTCTGTTATTATTATAGTGGTATCTCAAAGATGTTATTTCTGGTATTATTATATTGGTATCTCTAAGATGTTAATTCTGTTGATATCATATTAGTATCTCTTAGATGTTTTTTTCTGTTATTATCATATTGGTATCTCTAAGATGTTATTTTTGTTATTGGCATACTGGTATCTCGACGCTGTTATTTCTGTTATTATCATTTTGTTATTTCTAAGATGTTATTTCTGTTATTATCATATTAGTATCTCTTAGATGTTTTTTTCTGTTATTATCATATTTATATCTCTCAAGATGTTATTTTTGTTATTGGCATACTGGTATCTCTACGCTGTTATTTCTGTTATTTTCATATTGGTATCTCCAGGATGTTATTTCTGTTATTATTGTATTGGTATCTCTGAGATGTTATTTCTGTTATTATTGTCTTTGTATCTCTAAGATGTTATTTCTGTTATTATCATATTGGTATCTAAAAGATGTTATTTATGTTATTACGATAATGGTATCTCGAAGATGTTATTTCTGTTATTATCATATTGTTATCTCTAGGATGTTATTTCTGTTATTATCATATTGTTATCTCTAGGATGTTATTTCTGTTATTATCATATTGGTATCTCTAGGATGTTATTTCTGTCATTATCATTTTGGTGTCTCTACGATGTTATTTCTATTATTATCATATTTGTATCTATACGATGTTATTTCTGTTATTATAAGATTGGTATCTCTAAGATGTTTGCTTTTATAAGTTAAAGTAAGTACAAGTAATAAAAGGCTGATGAAAATCTGAGAACGAAATATTGATTGAAATGTAAATGGATGAAGGTCAGTGGAGACCTAACAGATAAGTGACAATGTAACAAAAGGGGAAAGACAAAATACGTTGGATATATACAGATTGATAGGGACACACAACATCCTGGGTTAGGTAGCGATGAAATACCATACAGAGGCAAGCATGCACATACATGTAGATGTGACAAGGGTTTTAGGCGATTCATTTTTTTGCATGACTCAAATTGAAAAAAACAAAAAGGACAGCCATAATAACTGGTGTTTCTTTTTTCGATATATCGTGTCAAGAAATGGGTTAATAAGAATTTTGGCCATTAATATTTCTTGCTTAGAGCTCTGTAAGATACGTTGCTCCATATAACTGCAGCTCAATTGTGTTCCTTAAGTCTTGTTGAATACAATGATTGGTTTATTCATTTGAATACATGTAAGAACGAAGAGGTGAGGAAAATTCGGTCGTATTTTTTAAAGATGGTATTATTGACTAGGGTCTTGGAATGCCTTAGCATTTATAGGTATTGCGAGAAAAGATCGTACACGGCTTCGTGAAGAACTTGACATAATTGAAGCCGAGGTACAAATACCTGTTTGCTTTACCGGAAACTAATGGTACCGAAAACTCTCTGGTATTTGTTTGATCAAGTGCCTTGTTCACTCACTGGTTTCCTAGACAAGCGCCTTGTTCACTCATTGGTTTATTTTGTCTTCCGCCCTTAGAATCGATTAAAGCCTGAACACTTACAGTGGAATAGGCTTAATATACTGAGTATATTGAACAGTGGTTTTAGACTACATGACCTCTACTCTTCCCATCTTAACTAGTTTAACGTTAAAATGTCAAAACATTTATTGAATTTATAAACATTACAATACTCTATATTACAAACCTACGAGAAGGACTAGATGCTAAGTGTTTTAAGAAGTACCATTTTTATTGTCCATTGTAGCATAGCAACCTACATGTAGATAGATCACCATACTACTTTGCAATAGTAGACAATATATCAACAACCGTCGGGGTTTTATGAGATTTCGACAATTTATAGAGAAAACTGGTACAGGCTTTTTGCAATTCTCCCCCTCGAATGTTCCATACCACAATAACGTAAGTTCCCACTTATGCTACGAGATAAATATTTACCAGGCGATTTGATTTACAAATTTCGATGTTTTATTAAAAGCACAGTAAAAGATTTATAATACAAGCAGTGGAAGAAAATATAAATCAAGAATTATTTACAAAGCTAACTTATACATTTTCAAGTAGAATTCAAAGAGTAAAACCCAAGAGAAACACTGCTAACCTCATTGCCACAAATGACTGTAAAACTGGTAAAAGTTCGCAGGCTGGTCGCTTTGGAGGTTCTAGTTCTGTAAGGAAGGCAGATTAGATTGGCTGAGAATTTGACATTCCTGCAGCACTTATATCCATCGATATGTGATACATTTCTTACAGCATAGATATACTTGACAATTATCAGATCATGCGTGCGGAGACTGCCCCAGCCCCAACATAATTTTTATAGCTGACTAAAATAAATATTCTTCTTTCAATGAAAGCTGGCTGATTTAACATAGCTAATTACACTCTTTAAGTAGACCTCCAGCCATTCAAGGTAATGCTATTATATACATATAAACCGAAATTTCTATAACATTACGAAGTTGACTTGCTTTTATCTTCTACAAAAATCGAAAATCGTGTCTTCACACGTCACGTCAATATCACCGGCAAACATCTAGATGGACATCACAGCAGCGGTCTCCTGGATGGTCATATGACTAAAAAATAAACTAAGTATGCCAGAGTTATTTCCTCTGTTTACAACAGGTGCTACAAATGAGCTTCTCGGAGAATCAGACAGTCGAAAGTAACAAACTAACAACAGGGCAAAGCGTCTACAAATTCAACTGGTACACGTAACAGTTCTTCAGATGTACAAACTCTGTTGAAAAAAGTTATTTGGATGCACATCCATATTATTGCAAGAAGATTTTCCCTGTGTTTTAGTGTTCATAAATACATATTATTGCAAGAGTTGATTTTGCACGAAAGGGCTGTCGGGCAAATATTATGACTTAAAACATGGTATTATCCAAAGCATACTATGTAGGTTTGATAACTACCGTTAAAAATGAAGCAAATTTCTTGCTAGACTGGTAATTTCTTAAAACAGTTAGTTGATATCATACTACAAACAATGATCTTGTGAACATTATCATCCAGTAGCCAGACCCTGCTTCATCTCCTTCCAGCCAATCAGACGTCTCGTTTGAAACATACAGATTAGAGACAATCTTGAATTAACTGGTTCCCATAGCTTTGAAGCTTAATTCTCGTCGGAGACAGACATCAAAGCAAAGTGATAATACCTAAAGCGTAGATAAATTGTGTCGTTTTATCTTCATTTTAGACTGGAGCTTTTGCACGAAAAATGAAGAACTACTCAGGATTATAAGGATCGGCGTGTTGTTCGAAAGTGGCAGTTAAATGAAAGGTTTTAGTTTTATTTATCATATTAACATTTCATCTTCCTGGATTAATATCCTTTATACTCACATACATGTCTCCATTTGGTTACAAATGAAGGTACTTATTGGCACTGAATAATTACATTGATGAAACCTAATAACTGAGATTTACCATAATCGAACTTAAAAAGTCATGCTCCGTTTTGTTTCCATTAGAGACTTTAACTATAACTATTTAAACTAATTTGAATAAGTAAGCTTAATTACCAGAATTAAAAGCACCCACTCCCCCGCAAAATCGTAGTATGTTTTATGCATATTCCCTTAACGTAAATAGCCTGCATAAGCTTGGTATCTGCATATACATGGATACTTGTTTCGACTACACTGCTACTTTCGGTAAAGAGCTGCTTAATCTCGGCTGTACTATAAGATTAAGAATAACTTTGCAGAACAAATCTTATTTTATGCAGATGGTTCCAAAACTTTGGCCTTTACGACTTTAGTTCTTCTCATCATAGACACAATCGCGTATAAGGAAGTTATGTTGTGTAGCTAGTCATTGTGGCATCCATGGTCCATGGTAACACAGTCGCGGACAGTAAAGACAAACCTACTTTGACCAAACCAGTATCTTCGGCTGAAGTACCTTATTCTGAAGTCAGACCGAAGACAATCAAATACACCAACAAGATTTGACATTCTTCGTTGGCTAATCGAAAACACAAAATGAATAAACTGGCATAAATCCAAGCAGAGATCGGCCCTGTCGTTGTCCAATTTCATTCCAGGAAAGAAAAGGTTATTTTAGCAAGACGTCGAATCGGCCGTTCTTTTTTATCACACCAACATGTTTTGAAAGAGGTTCCCCATCCGTGGTACATTTTTGCTATTGCCGATTCGATATCCAACGTGTTCTTAGAGTACATGGACTTTGCCTTGTCGCAGTTTTAAAACAGATCGATTTATACCATAAAATATGAATCTTTATTGTTTACATATTTTCATTTACTTCGTATACTTTCATATATTTTATCTCAATTTCGAAAAGCATTTAAACACTGTATTTCCTTTTCATCTCCAAATACTAATGTTTTATAACTTTATCTCCGTTCTTCATATTTTAAATGGTTGCCAGCTACATACCAACGGAAGGTCGTGGGTTTCCTCCGGGCATAGAGCCCGGTTTCCTCACACAATAAAACTGGCAACGCCGCCATATAAGTGAAATAATCTTGAGCGCGGCGTAAAACACCAAACAAGCAATCATATTTTAAACGTATTTGGATGCAAACGGGTTTGTTTGACACAATTTTGTCGCCATATAAGCAAAATGGTCATGAATGCCACGTAAATTGTATTGTGTATAGAATTCTGCAAGCCCGAGAACATAATTCTTTCTTCACTGAGTAAAAAGATAAAAGTTTAAATAAGACATAAAACGTTTTGCCAAGTTAAGTCCTCTTGAATAGACTGGAGACGTGGTTTTGTTATTTCATCCTTTAATATAAGTGTTTTGAGATATTCCCAGAGACTCAAACAGCGCATTTAAGATGTCTCAATTCCGAATATGGGCCAAAAAATCCATTGTAAATTAAGAGCTTCACAAAACCAAGCACAGAGACGTAATATTGCATGTTGGCCTGCACTGTGGAAATTGTTTACAGGTAGTATCAATTGACACGTGTAAAGCTGCTCTGCGAGTCCTTGAATTAACTCTGGGATTACCGTACCCGAACCATTTATTCTGTCAAATATTCTAATGCCAATAAGCTCTGGATTTTTTCTTAAGTGATTTTGGTTAGTTCATGATCTTCTGAATAGCGAAACATCAGAATTAATGAGATATATAGAGTGCTGCCTTAAACACGGAAACTCGCCTCAGGCTTGTTCGCTACAAGCAGGTAAGGTGACAATACTTCCATATGTATACATATGACGAGAATCGTACTTTCATTACGTTAAGATGTTTTGAATTTCTTCCGTATTCACACAGTGGGTGACATAATGCAGGGAAGTGAGTATTTGAATGTAAGATATATGTAAGAAATGTTACATTCACACAACGTTAAATATCAATTGTAGATAAATGGTTACATTTACAGAACGTTAAATATCACTTGTACATATATATGGTTTACATGATATCCGAATGTTACTGCTGGGGATGCGCTCCGTATGTCTGTGCGTCTGTCCGTCATTTCACTTCGTATATTTTTTTTGTTAAAGCAATAACTTATAACCATTACACTAAGCCTTTTTCTTTTTGTATGTTTTTGTCCAATAGAGAGACTTTGATGTAGCTGAATGTAATGCCGATTGGATAGAATTGAACTTCTTTATAAATATGTACTGTACGAACGAGTTCTGATACAAAACCAACACAATTCAATGTGTTCTTTTTCTCTTTATGACCTTTTCGAAAAATAGTTTTGTGTCTAGGCGTCATAGTTGACATCTGATATATACATTCTCAGAGCTTTGATGCCAAACCCGACAAGGTTGAGTCAATGCGTCAACATTATTGGTTGAAATGATAAGTTAAGTATATGTGACTTGCTTATAACTCGTACTGTTTTCATTCTGTATCATTGTCTTGCCAAACCTAATATATGGCCTTGTTCACAAATCAGAAGTTCAAAGGCAATTTTAGGGGACATGTACGTATTTATGTCGATTGATTCTTTTGTTTGAAGTGGAGACTTTAATTGTGTAAATATTGCAAGTCAAATATTACTTACGAACAATCTACGTATTTCAAAGCACAAATATGTAATTTCTTTCTAAATCTCCAACACTTTGATTGAATTTGTCCTGGCGCTGAAGATCCTTGACAAATTGCATCAAACTCCAGATTAATTTCATTTATTCACCATTGAAATAACATTAAATACATGGTTTCCTTTGGTGTATACCTTGGCGGGAATAAAGTTCCAAGGAATGATGTTGTTGTTCGATTTCTGAATATATATGTAGTACGAGGGATACGTAAAGCGACAAATAATGATTCTATCTATCTTAACATAAGGAGCGACAAGAGGAAATGAATTCCCTTCCCTATCCCTCCACTTCAAGGGGACTTTTCCGGCTTTTGTTAACACTTTTCAGGTAACACTGGTGTATGTCAGTACCACAGTTATTTCCGATTTCTCTGCTGTAAACGACTTTGACAGAAACCCTGGTAAATTAGAGACCTGTTGCCTTAGAGCTGTCTCAAGTTATTCCAGAATTCTGTGTACAGTTAATCCATTGTCAGAGTCACTGGAGTTCTCTTGTCGTTTTGTGGAAATCTGTCCATTAATTTGAGTCACTTCTCACACAGACACAGGGAGTAATTGTGAATGTTTGATAAAGAGGTTACACAAATCCTACCCTGACATATTTCCTCTTCCACCATATATTTGTCGACCATCTAAAGTGGTTATATATCAGAGAAAGGAAGTAGACTAGACCACTTTGGAATACTGACTGTCGGAGTCCATTTAATGGAATGGGTTCCATGAATCTATTAATTCCAACAAGCATTTGCTTTTGTAGTTTACTTCTTACATGTATTTTATAAATTTGTTTCATATATGACTTGTTTGTATACCACAATATCGGTGTGTTTTTATACCACCTTTTTTTTCTTTGAAAAAAGTTTCAGATAATTTGATTATTTTTTCTGTCTTGGGTTTCAACTCGTTTAATTCTCTTCGATGTGCAGAAGCATAGAGATTTGACATTATATAGCTGTTTTCGCAGAATCCTATCATTTGGTAATTAAGTTGGGCAGATAATGAGTTTAAGCAAAGGCAGGTAAACGCCCAGAAGAAACTCCATATTCAAAGCAAAAGTATTTTGTTTACAAGTATAAAATAGGTTTATTCCAAGGCTTCAGCGTGTTATAAATCTCGATGTTATAAATGTTCTCGATCTCGATGTTATAAATCTACCTGTCCATAAAAACGTGTTTAATCATAACTTCTTCTAGAAAAATATAAAAAAGTAAACAAGGGTTTCATCAAATCATGAGGATATTGTCTCTAAAATGAAATCTGGTGTATTTTATTTAAAGTGTTTAATTCAAAGGGGAAGAAAACAAAAAAACAATATGTAATTTATCGAACGGGCTCCTGTAATAAAGCTTCACATCCATGTGGGAGACTATTGCACGTGGTTTGCGGTGTCGCAAAACATAAAAAAATTAATCTGTGGGACAAACTGTGGGATCGTCAGTGGTGTGCGCCATTTAGAAGTAGAACATGAGTGTTTGTCCTGCAATATCAGCCAGAGGACTACCGGTTCTGAAATATCTACACGGACCTCCCCAAGTTGTGTAGACACCTTAATACAACCAGTCACGTCTTACCAAAAGATAGAATTACAAGCCGGTATATCTTTCAACGAGGTCTTTAATTTTCAGGGTCTTTAAATGAGTTAAATTAAAAGGCAGACTTTTAGAGTTGACCAATTTCTCTTGGGTTTGTGCTGGTGGCCTAAGATACAGCCCTGCTTTTTGGATAAATTACGATCATAACGTAAACATATTCTTTAGATAACTTTCTACGTTCTTTCACTAAACATGTCATTCATTACTATTCTGAATATAACTTATTGTGTCATTCGATAAACATTTGGGAATTTTGCTGACGATTTACTTTTACTGTAATGACGGAAAGGAAAATGTATTGTGCGTTTTATGATTTGGTGGTGGGCTAATGTTGCTTCCACGTTACCCTTGTAATTATCAATACATATTTAGTAATGATGGATTCAAAATACTTTAAATTTAAAAATCAACACAAAGACAGATCTCCGACAGATTTCATTTAAGTACTATCCATAAATTTTGAGACACCACGAGCCTTTATACTAGCCGGGGAATTTGACTGGAATACAAAAATATTAAGGAGATACTTCCTTAAATATATTCATAGTTAACATTTAAGTTTTTCTTAAAAAAATTAAGCAATACAAATTTATCCTAAGCAAATGGAACCGAAACTATTTTGAAAGCCATCCTTCTTCTGACTTGGGTACCCGTCGACACGAGTACATATGAGGTGTTATCGGTCCAACCAAAGGCGATGATGTGTGGATAAATACATTCCTCGTGTTATTGCCGAAGATAACTGCATTACGGAACCCAGCTGGGTAAAAGAAATACCATTAACCAGCCAATAAGTTTTGGTTTTACGCCGAAGATTAATTTATCAACATTGATTATTTTGTTTCTACCTTGTGCACAATCTTACTTATTCCAAAAAACGACGCCAGACACATATCTCATATTATCATATACATGCGGCAGACTTTTTAATAATCTCAAGAATACATTTAGCTAAAATCCAGTAGTTCCACTGGTTAGTTTAACGTCGTACACAAGTAGTGTTATTCCGAAAAACGAAAACTTCATATTGACTCAATATTTCGACTTTAATTCAGTCATCATCAGGATATATGAAGTTAACAAATCTTATTTTATGCAGATGGTTCCAAAACTTTGGCCTTTACGACTTTAGTTCTTCTCATCATAGACACAATCGCGTATAAGGAAGTTATGTTGTGTAGCTAGTCATTGTGGCATCCATGGTCCATGGTAACACAGTCGCGGACAGTAAAGACAAACCTACTTTGACCAAACCAGTATCTTCGGTTGAAGTACCTTATTCTGAAGTCAGACCGAAGACAATCAAATACACCAACAAGATTTGACATTCTTCGTTGGCTAATCGAAAACACAAAATGAATAAACTGGCATAAATCCAAGCAGAGATCGGCCCTGTCATTGTCCCATCTCATTCCAGGAAAGAAAAGGTTATTTTAGCAAGACGTCGAATCGGCCGTTCTTTTTTATCACACCAACATGTTTTCAAAGAGGTTCCCCATCCGTGGTACATTCTTTACTATTGGCGATTCGATATCCAACGTGTTCTTAGAGTACATGGACTTTGCCTTGTCGCAGTTTTAAAACAGATCGATTTATACCCTAAAATATGAATCTTTATTGTTTACATATTTTTACATTTACTTCGTATACTTTCATATATTTTATCTCAATTTCGAAAAGCATTTAAACACTGTATTTTCTTTTAATCTCCAAATACTAATTTACACTCTTTTTAACATGTTCTATAACTTTATCTCCGTTCTTCATGTTTTAAACGTATTTGGATGCAAACGGGTTTGTTTGACATAATTTTGTCGCCATATATAATAAGCAAAATGATCATGAATGCCACGTAAATTGTATTGTGTATAGAATTCCGCAAGCACGAGAACATAATTCTTTTTTGACTGAGTAAAAAGATAAAAGTTTAAATAAGACATAAAACGTTTTGCCAAGTTAAGTCCTCTTGGATAGACTGGAGACGTGGTTTTGTTATTTCATCTTTTAATATAAGTGTTTTGAAATATTCCCAGAGACTCAAACAGCGCATTTAAGATGTCTCAATTCCGAATTTGTGCAAAAAATCCATTGTAAATGAAGAGCTTCACAAAACCAAGCACAGAGAGGTAATATTGCATGTTGACCTGCACTGTGAAAATTGTTTACAGGTAGTATCAATTGACACGTGTAAAGCTGCTCTGCGAGTCCTTCAAATAACTCTGGCATTACCGTACCCGAACCATTTATTCTGTCAAATATTCTAATGCCAATAAGCTCTGGATTTTTTCTTAAGTGGTTTTGGTTAGTTCATGATCTCCTGAATAGCGAAACATCAGAATTAATGAGATATATAGAATGCTGCCTTAAGCACGGAAACTCGCCTCAGGCTTGTTCGCTATACAAACAGGTAAGGTGACAATACTTCCATATTTATACATATGACGAGAATCATGCTTTCATTACGTTACGATGTTTCGAATTTCTTCCGCATTCACAGTGGGTGACATGATGCAGGGAAGTGAGTATTTGAATGTAAGATATATGTAATAAATGTTACATTCACACAATGTTAAATATCAATTGTAGATAAATGGTTACATTTACAAAACGTTAAATATCAATTGTACATATATAGACAAGAAGATTTTCCCTGTGCCCGTGTGTTTTAGTGATCATAAATAAATATATATGGTTTACATGATATCCGAATGTTACTGCTGGGGATGCGATGTCTGTGCGTCTGTCCGTCAGTTCACTTCGTATATTTGTTTTGTTAAAGCAATAACTTAAAACCATTACACTAAGCCTTTTTCTTTTTGTATGTTTTTGTCCAATAGAGAGACTTTGATGCAGCTGAATGTAATGCCAAATCTTTCAATGGCATTTAGAAGTTGAAAGGTTAACAATAAGGTGAAGAATTACTTATGGATAACAACTTCTTGGTTTATTGGGTGACGACGTTTCGATGTAGTTCTTACATCGTTATCAAGTCAATGATTGACTTGATAACGATGTAAGAGCTACATCGAAACGTCGTCACCCAATAAACCAAGAAGTTGTTATCCATAAGTAATTCTTCACCTTATTGGATATAATGCCGATTGGATTGAAATGAATTTATTTATAAACATGTACTGTACGAACGATTTCTGATACAAAACCAACACAATTCAAGGCATTCTTTTTCTCTCCATGACCTCTTCGAAAAATAGCTTAGTGTCGAGACGTCATAGTCGACATCTGATATATACATTCTCAGAGCTTTGATGTCAAACGCGACAAGGTTGAGTCAATGCGTCAACATTATTGGTTGAAATGATAAGTTAAGTATATGTGACTTGCTTATAACTCGTACTGTTTTC
The DNA here is from genome assembly GCA_963971465.1 of Lepidochitona cinerea. NCBI lineage: Eukaryota > Metazoa > Mollusca > Polyplacophora > Chitonida > Tonicellidae > Lepidochitona > Lepidochitona cinerea. The sequence continues at coordinate 7,469,999 of OZ020551.1, forward strand.
ATTCTGTATCATTGTCTTGCCAAACCTAATATATGGCCTTGTTCACAAATCAGAAGTTCAAAGGCAATTTTAGGGGACATGTACGTATTTATGTCGATTGATTCTTTTGTTTGAAGTGGAGACTTCAATTGTGTAAATATTGCAAGTCAAATATTACTTACGAACAATCTACGTATTTCAAAGCACAAATATGTAATTTCTTTCTAAATCTCCAACACTTTGATTGAATTTGTCCTGGCGATGAAGATCCTTGACAAATTGCATCAAACTCCAGATTAATTTCATTTATTCACCATTGAAATAATATAAGTTACAGGGTTTGTTCGAGGGGGGATACGGAAATATATGGGGTCAGTAAACCGATATTGGGCGAGGCGTTAGCCGAGCCCAATATACTGTTTACTGACCCCATATATTTCCGTATCCCCCCTCGAACAAACCCTGTAACGAATTTATCCCACCGAAGACCTAACTTGTACGGTATTCAAGCCTTCTTTCTGAAAATTGGCTTTCATAAAAGGCAGAAAGTGAACTCCGAAAGGTATTTTCTAATGTGTATGGCACGAACAGATACGACTGGCAAGCGTCTAGACATGACGTCACAAACCATATATGGTAGTCGCCCTGTATGGATCAGCACGGCGACGTAATATGGAAATATACAGGGTGTCCACGTGACTGGTTTGAACCAATCAACAGGAAGTATTCAGTGTGAGGTGGGATAATATTAGTTACAGGGTTTGTTCGAGGGGGGATACGGAAATATATGGGGTCAGTAAACCGATATTGGGCGAGGCGTTAGCCGAGCCCAATATACTGTTTACTGACCCCATATATTTCCGTATCCCCCCTCGAACAAACCCTGTAACGAATTTATCCCACCGAAGACCTAACTTGTACGGTATTCAAGCCTTCTTTCTGAAAATTGGCTTTCATAAAAGGCAGAAAGTGAACTCCGAAAGGTATTTTCTAATGTGTATGGCACGAACAGATACGACTGGCAAGCGTCTAGACATGACGTCACAAACCATATATGGTAGTCGCCCTGTATGGATCAGCACGGCGACGTAATATGGAAATATACAGGGTGTCCACGTGACTGGTTTGAACCAATCAACAGGAAGTATTCAGTGTGAGGTGGGATAATATTAGTTACAGGGTTTGTTCGAGGGGGGATACGGAAATATATGGGGTCAGTAAACCGATATTGGGCGAGGCGTTAGCCGAGCCCAATATACTGTTTACTGACCCCATATATTTCCGTATCCCCCCCTCGAACAAACCCTGTAACGAATTTATCCCACCGAAGACCTAACTTGTATGATATTCAAGCCTTCTTTCTGAAAATTGGCTTTCATAAAAGGCAGAAATTGAACTCCGAAAGGTATTTTCTAATGTGTATGGCACGAACAGACACGACTGAAAAGCGTCTAGACATGACGTCACAGGCCGTATATGGTAGTCGCCCTGTATGGATCAGCACGGCGACGTAATATGGAAATATACAGGGTCTCCACGTGACTGGTTTGAACCAATCAACAGGAAGTATTCAGTGTGAGGTGGGATAACATTAAATACATGGTTTCCTTTGGTGTATACCTTGGCGGGAATAAAGTTCCAAGGAATGATGTTGTTGTTCGATTTCTGAATATATATGTAGTACGAGGGATACGTAAAGCGACAAATAATGATTCTATCTATCTTAACATAAGGAGCGACAAGAGGAAATGAATTCCCTTCCCTATCCCTCCACTTCAAGGGGACTTTTCCGGCTTTTGTTAACACTTTTCAGGTAACACTGGTGTATGTCAGTACCACAGTTATTTCCGATTTCTCTGCTGTAAACGACTTTGACAGAAACCCTGGTAAATTAGAGACCTGTTGCCTTAGAGCTGTCTCAAGTTATTCCAGAATTCTGTGTACAGTTAATCCATTGTCAGAGTCACTGGAGTTCTCTTGTCGTTTTGTGGAAATCTGTCCATTAATTTGAGTCACTTCTCACACAGACACAGGGAGTAATTGTGAATGTTTGATAAAGAGGTTACACAAATCCTACCCTGACATATTTCCTCTTCCACCATATATTTGTCGACCATCTAAAGTGGTTATATATCAGAGAAAGGAAGTAGACTAGACCACTTTGGAATACTGTTTGTCGGAGTCCATTTAATGGAATGGGTTCCATGAATCTATTAATTCCAACAAGCATTTGCTTTTGTAGTTTACTTCTTACATGTATTTTATAAATTTGTTTCATATATGACTTGTTTGTATACCACAATATCGGTGTGTTCTTATACCACCTTTTTTTTCTTTGAAAAAAGTTTCAGATAATTTGATCATTTTTTCTGTCTTGGGTTTCAACTCGTTTAATTCTCTTCGATGTGCAGAAGCATAGAGATTTGACATTATATAGCTGTTTTCGCAGAATCCTATCATTTGGTAATTAAGTTGGGCAGATAATGAGTTTAAGCAAAGGCGTGTAAACGCCCAGAAGAAACTCCATATTCAAAGCAAAAGTATTTTGTTTACAAGTATAAAATAGGTTTATTCCAAGGCTTCAGCGTGTTATAAATCTCGATGTTATAAATGTTCTCGATCTCGATGTTATAAATCTACCTGTCCATAAAAACGTGTTTAATCATAACTTCTTCTAGAAAAATATAAAAAAGTAAACAAGGGTTTCATCAAATCATGAGGATATTGTCTCTAAAATGAAATCTGGTGTATTTTATTTAAAGTGTTTAATTCAAAGGGGAAGAAAACAAAAAAACAATATGTAATTTATCGAACGGGCTCCTGTAATAAAGCTTCACATCCATGTGGGAGACTATTGCACGTGGTTTGCGGTGTCGCAAAACATAAAAAAATTAATCTGTGGGACAAACTGTGGGATCGTCAGTGGTGTGCGCCATTTAGAAGTAGAACATGAGTGTTTGTCCTGCAATATCAGCCACAGGACTACCGGTTCTGAAATATCTACACGGACCTCCCCAAGTTGTGTAGACACCTTAATACAACCAGTCACGTCTTACCAAAAGATAGAATTACAAGCCGGTATATCTTTCAACGAGGTCTTTAATTTTCAGGGTCTTTAAATGAGTTAAATTAAAAGGCAGACTTTTAGAATTGACCAATTTCTCTTGGGTTTGTGCTGGTGGCCTAAGATACAGCCCTGCTTTTTGGATAAATTACGATCATAACGTAAACATATTCTTTAGATAACTTTCTACGTTCTTTCACTAAACATGTCATTCATTACTATTCTGAATATAACTTATTGTGTCATTCGATAAACATTTGGGAATTTTGCTGACGATTTACTTTTACTGTAATGACGGAAAGGAAAATGTATTGTGCGTTTTATGATTTGGTGGTGGGCTAATGTTGCTTCCACGTTACCCTTGTAATTATCAATACATATTTAGTAATGATGGATTCAAAATACTTTAAATTTAAAAATCAACACAAAGACAGATCTCCGACAGATTTCATTTAAGTACTATCCATAAATTTTGAGACACCACGAGCCTTTATACTAGCCGGGGAATTTGACTGGAATACAAAAATATTAAGGAGATACTTCCTTAAATATATTCATAGTTAACATTTAAGTTTTTCTTAAAAAATTAAGCAATACAAATTTATCCTAAGCAAATGGTACCGAAACTATTTTGAAAGCCATCCTTCTTCTGACTTGGGTACCCGTCGACACGAGTACATATGAGGTGTTATCGGTCCAACCAAAGGCGATGATGTGTGGATAAATACATTCCTCGTGTTATTGCCGAAGATAACTGCATTACGGAACCCAGCTGGGTAAAAGAAATACCATTAACCAGCCAATAAGTTTTGGTTTTACGCCGAATATTAATTTATCAACATTGATTATTTTGTTTCTACCTTGTGCACAATCTTACTTATTCCAAAAAACGACGCCAGACACATATCTCATATTATCATATACATGCGGCAGACTTTTTAATAATCTCAAGAATACATTTAGCTAAAATCCAGTAGTTCCACTGGTTAGTTTAACGTCGTACACAAGTAGTGTTATTCCGAAAAACGAAAACTTCATATTGACTCAATATTTCGACTTTAATTCAGTCATCATCAGGATATATGAAGTTTTCGTTTTTCGGAATAACACTACTTGTGTACATTTAGCTAAGAACTATATGTAACACTTTTTAAAAATACACAAAGAACAATGCACTATACATGCACTTAGCCTGTGACACTTGACACCTATAGTATACATGTGTTTTGCTAATACTCTGTTTTGATGTTCGTGCTAACATCAATCGAGATGTGCTAGTCTACGAGAATATGGCTGAAGAAATACGTATTCAGGCATTTTAAATGTATTCCAAGAGTATTAAACAATATGACAAAACAGATTATCGGCGGATCAAACGTTACCTACAGGTCCTCTCACACAGTGCGATTTATCGTACAGATTTGTAGCATGCGATTCAAATGGATGCTTTTAATTGGTTGATACGGTTTGTCAACCAATCAAATACATCCATTTTTATCGCATGCGACAAGTCGGTACGATAAATCGCACTGTGTGAGCGGACCTTACCAGAATCATATCGGATATCTTTCGATACAACCGAGCAGGTTTCATGGTGTAACTGTCAGTGTCACGTGTTGTTGTTTACAAGTTGCTGAAAGTAGTTCTGTTTGATAAAGCTAATGATGTGAAAACAACGAATATTACAGAAACTCTAAATACATGTACTACCAAAATATTATGGGATAACTCAAAAAATGACAAATTCGTTGAGGCTCTCAACAATAGTTTGGCTGATCTGGAATATTGTGTTGTGAAACTAAATGACCATGATTGTTGTGTAGATACTGTTGTTACTGAATCAACTAATATTTTATACGACTGTGCTGTTAAGATATATGGTAGACAGTTTAAATCTAGCTCTAGCCGAGTCACAAATAATGATAGCTCACACCCTGACTGGTTTAATAGAATGTGTTTAGAAACTAAGGCCCGTTACAGATATGAAAGAAACCAATTTAGAAAAAATAAAACGGATGTGCAGAGAGTTATAATGGCTCGATCCGAATATAACAAAAGTAAGAGGAAAGCAAGAGCTGAGTGGGTAGGGAAGAGAAGAATTGAATTGAGAGATAAAGCTAAGACTTCGCCGAAACAATTTTGGAAAATGGTAAACAAAATAGTTAATAACAAAAGCAATGTAGATCATAATTTATCGTCTGAACAATTTATGCAACACTTTAAAAATGTAGTTCCTAGTACAAACGACACCACTGGCCCACCGCCAATCACTACCCCAGTACCAACACCTGAAAGCCTTAATCAGTCTATTGAGGAAAAGGAGGTATTAGATGCTATTAATTCCTTAAAACGTAATAAGTCTAGTGGCCTAGATAATATATGCAGTGAAATTTTCATAGAAGGAAAACACTTACTGGCACCAATAATAACCAAGATATTTAACTTTTTGTATTCTACATCGTCTTATCCTATAGAATGGACGAAGGGTATTATTGTTCCAGTACATAAGAAGGGGGGTAAAAATGACGTAAACAACTATAGGGGCATTACGTTGATTAGTGTGTTTGCTAAATTATATTCATGTGTATTAAACAATCGCCTAACTAGATGGGCTGAAAATAATGACATTTTAAGTGAATTTCAGTATGGATTTCGTAAGGGTAAAAGTACAGTGGATTGTGTGTTTGCTTTATATAATATCATAAGTCTGTCTATTTTAGATAAGAGCAAATTGTTTTGTGCATTTGTTGACCTAGAGAAAGCATTTGATACAGTGGATAGAGTGGCTCTGTGGGAGAAACTCACAAAGTATGGTTGTGAAAATCAGTTAATACAAGCTATAAAATCTATTTATTCATCAGTTAAATCTTGTGTTAGGGTAAATGGTGATTATTCGGAATTCTTTGATTTAGAGGTCGGTTTAAAACAAGGAGAACCATTATCACCTATAATTTTTGCATTGTTTATAAACGACGTATACGATGACGTAATCAACGGATACGTAAGTGATTATACGCTAAATGCATATCAGCTATTTTTATTGTTATTTGCAGACGATACGGTTTTATTTTCACGTTCTGAATCTGGCTTACAAAAGTTAATCAATCAGTTTGAGCAGTATTGTGATAAATGGAAGTTACGTGTCAATGCACTAAAAACAAAAATTGTTGTGTTTGGTGCAACTAAGTATAAAGGTAACTTTAATTGGGCATATAAGAGACAAAGCATTAATGTTGTTGAATGCTTCCCATATCTTGGTATAGGCCTTAAATATAATTTAAATATGAACGATGCCATGAAAATATTGATAGAAAAGGCCAATAAGTCTGTATTTAAGTTAAAAAAATGTTTTTATCTTATTGACATTGACATAAGAACAAAATTATACATTCTTGATACAATGGTCAAACCAATTCTCATGTATGGATGTGAAGTTTGGGGCTTTGGGAACCTAGGTTGCCTAGAATCTGTGTATCTCCAGTACTGTAAATATGCACTTGGACTACCCAAAAATGCCCCACATATTTTTGTCTATGGTGAACTAAATAGAATGAGTCTGCAAGTGGAATGTAAGAATCGCATTATAAACTTTTGGAGTAAACTTGTGTCTAATAAAACGTCTCTTCAGTATAAGTTATACAAGGCTCAGTGTGACCATAGAGGTCGAAGTAGAACTTACAATTGGAGCAGTGGTATTAGAAAATTAATGGAAGGTTACGGCTTTTACTTTTTATATCTAAATGAAAACCCAAGCTTGAGAAATACGCTTGCTCTGAAACAAACTGTAGTTGACAATTTTGTTCAATGGTGGGAAATGAGTATTGTTGAGTCATCGCGATATGATTCCTATAGACTCATTAAAACTAGCTTTTATTTTGACGGAAGCTTCAATGTTTGTGACCATACCCAAAATAAAGATGCCATTATATTGTCACGATTTCGATGTGGGTACCATGGCCTAAATATAGAAACTGGGCGCTATAACAATATACCAAAGGAAGAACGTGTGTGTACGTTATGTAATCTAGGACTAATTGAAAATGAATATCATTTTTTATTATGTTGTCCAACGTATTGTTATTTAAGAAAGAGGTATTTTAAAAAGTATCTTTATACTTGGCCAAATGTACATAAATTACGCATTTTGTTAAATCCAAACAGCAATGTCAAACTTAGAAATGTTTCTAGCTTTATTGAAAAGGCGTTGGTTCTCAGGAATGAGATGAGTCGTAATATTATTACGTAATATCAGAATAACATTCTGATAAAATGCTATGTTTTACAGATACTTTTCTTTTTTGTAATATGTATAACCCACTGATGATTAATGTTATCTTATTATGCATATCTGTAAATTTCTTTTGAGGAGAGAGGCCAGTAGGCCTGTTCCTGCAATAAAGTCTATATAGAAAGTAGTTCTGTTTTAGGGTGTCGTCAGCAGTGGCTCCCTTTATATCAAAGCAACATGGCGCTGATTGGTTTTAGATGTGGCAGTAGGAATAATCTCTATTTTATTTATGAACACTAAAACACACGTGCACAGGAAAAATCCTTATTTTAGATTGATGCGATCATATGATAATACCCCTTTTACATGGGCGTTTGATGGTATGATATGAAACAACACATCTTGTTTGGTTTACTGGTTTAATTTGAAAGGGTGGGAAGAAATAGCTTTAACACAGTACCCTGAATTAGTGATAAATAGAGTGTTTCTGCTGACCAATCAGTGATGTTTTTTTCTAGATCATCTTATAGTAGAGGTAATCTAATCGATTCAAATTATGGATTTTGTTAATATTCAAAGCATTTATATGGAGTTGGAGAAAGTGTGTTTATGGTTATTAATTTACAAAATGAAAATCTTTAGGCCAGTAAGTAAGATACGTTTTGACAGATCTATTAACTTATAAAAGTTCGTCTATGCAGGACGGATAATTTCTTCGAGAAAATTATCGTTGATATATTTACCACAGTGTTTACACTTAAATCATAGGGCCTACTCAATGTTTTAGATAAAATGGGCTCCTCACAAATCCAGATTGACAGAATATCTCATAATCTTTATGAAATAAGGACATATCAAACATGACTGATCTGGTAAAAGCGGTAAAGCTTTGATACGCCACGTCAAGATTGTCAGTTTTAAAGATGGTCAGAAATAGTAAAATCAGGACCGCGAAGTCATCCTCCATTTCCCAATGCGTATATAAACACAGCCTTCCATTTCCCAAGGACTTCCGATGCGTATATAAATACAATCTGCCATTTTCGAAGGACTTCCAATGCTTGTATAAATACAATCTGCCATTTCCGAATGACTTTCGATGCTTATTTAAACACAAAGACCTTCAATGCTTGCATAAACACAATCTGCCATTTCCCAAAGACTTCCAATGCTTATATAAACACAATCTACCATTTTCTAAGGACTTCCTATACTTATATAAACACAATCTACCATTTTCCAAGGACTGCGATCTACTCGAACTTGTGTATATTAGGGTCCAAATAGCTAAGCTTGTTTTTGGTTAGTTTGATATTTACACGTTACTGTAATTCAAATATGTCTTGTCTTTAGATAAGACTGAAGTCTTATCGTAATTTGTATTTTTTTAAATAGTTTTACCAATATGCGCGTGAAGCTGTAATAGCCTATGTTGTACAGTAATGAACGACAATGTTAAGCTGTAATAGCCTATGCTGTACAGTAATAAACTACAATGTTAAGCTGTAATAGCCTATGTTGTACAGTAATAAACGACAATGTTAAGCTGTAATAGCCTATGCTGTACAGTAATAAACGACAATGTTAACCTGTAATAGCCTATGCTGCACAGTAATAAACGACAATGTTAAGCTGTAATAGCCTATGCTGCACAGTAATAAACTACAATGTTAAGCTGTAATGACATATGCTGTACAGTAATAAACGACAATGTTAAGATGTAATAGCCTATGCACAGTAATAAGCTACAATGTTAAGCTGTAAAGACATATGCTGTACAGTAATAAACGACAATGTTAAGATGTAATAGCCTATGCACAGTAATAAACTACAATGTTAAGTTGTAATAGCCTATGCTGCACAGTAATAAACTACAATGTTAAGCTGTAATAGCTTATGCTGCACAGTAATAAACTACAATGTTAAGCTGTAATGACATATGCTGTACAGTAATAAACGACAATGTTAAGCTGTAATGACATATGCTGTACAGTAATAAACGACAATGTTAAGCTGTAATAGCCTATGCTGCACAGTAATAAACTACAATGTTAGGCTGTAATAGCCTATGTTGTACAGTAATAAACGACAATGTTAAGCTGTAATAGCCTATGCTACACACTAATAAACTACAATGTTAAGCTGTAATAACCTATGCACATTAATAAACTACAATGTTAAGCTGTAATAGCCTATGTTGTACAGTAATAAACGACAATGTTAAGCTGTAATAACCTATGATGTACAGTAATAAACGACAATGTTAAGCTGTAATAGCCTATGCTGTACAGAAATAAACGACAATGTTAAGCTGTAATAGCCTATGCTGCACAGTAATAAACTGCAATGTTAAGCTGTAATAGCCTATGTTGTACAATAAAAAACTACAACGTTAAGCTGTAATAGCCTATGTTCTACAATAATAAATGACAATGTTAAGTTGGTTTAAATATATTATACTAAATTGTAAAACATGTAATTTACCGTGATGAACGTGATGGAAATGTGTGTGCATATGGACACTAATAGCTAATATCAGTGTATTGGGTAGTGCATATACACCCTTGTATATAACAAATATAACACAGCTAATTTACATCATGCATATTGCAGGTGCATCGACATTTAAGAAACTCTAACCGTTTCCTATCACACTACACCCCTGATATTTCCAATACCAGGCAGTGTGCTATTTTTTCGTCAGAGGCTCCAAAATTAATCGACTCTTGCGTTATTCATCGTAATACACTGGCTCTCGTTAGATAACCTCTACATATCACTCTCAATTTATTAATTTTCAAACTCTACATCGACAATAGACCATTTGCCAGTTTTTCACGCAACAATGGTAGGACGTCGTGGCACCAATCTTAGACCAGACAAACCCAGCTTCCAATTAGGCTTCAGCTGTATTCAGTCGAGCTCCCGCAATATTTTTTCGAATTACTTGATAATCTTAGATATAAACTGTCACAATATGCGGTTCCTTTTCTAAAATATGTTTTAAAATTGCTGAAAATTTTGAGTTAAAATCAGACGGATACTTTGTCCGGTGTACTACATAGAGCCGTAATTATGACGTCGCTAAGTTACGTCATTCGCAAGTAATTGGCAAATCACCTATCAATTGATCATAAATATTAACAGATGAGAGTGATATTCATCGTAATACACTGACTCTCGTTAGATAAACTAGACACAATTATTGTTCCCCATATTACAATTTGATGGGTTTTTTTTCTTGTACATATCTGTTGTAAATTTGCTTTGTTCACATGCGCCCAAACTATTTTAAGAATAACAAATCACAAAAGCGGATAAGTGAATTATCTACCAGTTAGTCTTCCCCTATCTAAAGTCTTGATTACATATGCTCTCATCTTCATTTCTTCCCATAATCTAAAAAACTATTTGTTTTTTTTTTAAATAAACTCAAGGAATTATAAGAAAACTAAGTTAACCGACACGGAATGTTGTTTGTAATCAGACTTCGATTCTTCGTTTGTTTTTCACCCGGATTTCAAAATTCTAAATCTAACTGGACATGTTTTATGTGTCCTATGTTTTATTTTAGTGGTTTTAGTTGTAGTAAGCTCATGTAAATTGGTTTTCTTAACAAATGTTTAACAGGCCACGGCGGTAAGTGGGCCTTTAAGAAAAGTGTTAAAAATGACGAAGAACTCAGTGCAAGCTCAATATCTTATTTTGATGAAGAGGTTGAGTTTGATAAATCTCACAATACATATTACAACAAACATGAGTCGGACTGTACAAGATGAGGTCTTGAAAGTTCATTTATCAATAAGTTAATTATTGCATTCAAATTAAAAGATAACTGCTTCACTCCCCGAACTTTTCATTTCATTTGGATTGTAAAGGATTAGATGATATAATCTTATTTACGTATTGGAACACCCGGTAACCTTGATCTTGTCCGTGTCACTGGTTGAGATTCAATTCCCAATTATCAACGCTTGACAAGGATCTTTACCAATACGAACGTTAACACATTTAGCTGTATTGAAATAAGACTTTTGCTTTTAGTTTCATGATGCCTCGGTTGTCCAGTGGGTTGGAGTGATCGTCCCTCAGTCCCACACAGACCTTCCGTTGATGCGCCTCGGGTTCGAATCCCACTCAGACCTAATATAAATTGAAAAATTCTGAGTGAATTCTAGGTGAAATAATATTGAATGCGGCGTAAATATCAATCAATCAATTTAGTTCCACTAAGCCTGGTAACGCCGCCAAATAAGTGAAATAATATTGAGTGCGGCGTAAAACATCAATAAATCAATGAATTTAGTTTCACTAAACCTGGCAACGCCGCCATATAAGTGAAATAATATTGAGTGCGGCGTAAAACATCAATCAATCAATCAATTTAGTTTCCACATGTTGCTCGGCGGCGTTGCCAGGTTTAGTGAAACTAAATTGATTGATTGATGTTTAAAGCCACATTCAATATTGTAAATGTACAGTGCAAGTAAATGTAATTAGTTTATTGATCCGTACAAATCAGGCTTTACTAAGGGGGAGTATTGATATCATACACAAGTAAATTAAGGATAATTTTATTGCGGATTGACTCGAATACGAATTTTGCATGTAAAATTTTGCATTTCATTTAAATGTATTACATGTACTAGTTTATTGATTGACGGCTGTTTTCTCTGTTTTTCGAACGTCTGTGTTTGCTGTATGGACTGTTGTATGAAACTTTCCTTTCCGTTCGTTTTGAAATTATATTTTAAACGTATGTGTTTACAGTGCAGATTGCTCTGTTATATACTTGTTACACATGACCAGTCAGCGCTTGTTGTGGTGTTGATCTAGCAAGTGAAATTTACTTCATTGCGTAGTTTCTCGAATTTACTAGAAGATTAAAACTATGTCAACTTCCTACAATTGTATAAATTTAGGTTTTTACGTAATAATAAGGATGAGAAAGGATAAGAAATATATTCGGAAACAAGTTTGGTAAGGAAAATTTGATACCGTCCAGCCAGGGAGCTGAATTGTGAGATCACAGAGCGAACCTCAGCTGATGTGGTCTGAGTGTTACAAAAATACGATGTACATGTATACCGATGTTCAAGGTAGTCGGACAAAGTTTGTTGATCAGGATTAGAGTTGGAAAATATTCATTGAACTTTTTGGGCATCTTATTCTCGTCATATTCTATTATTAGCGCTATGTATTAAGCTGTGTTTCTCTATAACCGATATTCGTTTCGGTCGGTGGTGCTTTTGGTGTTTTAGCTGTGTACAATATAATTTGTTGTTTTGACTTCAAAAGGCACCTGGTAACCCAATGTGTGTATCGCGGATATGGTACAATTTTGAGAATATAGCTTGTCTTTATATCGACTCTCTCAAAACAAGCACCAAATAATGTTACTCGCTGATAGACTATCCACTGAGTGGGACCTGTACATTACAGAACAATTTAAGGACCTACTATCAGATGATTCATGTATGCCGGGAATTCAAACAACCTCGTGTGGAATTGAAGGGAGATAATATAGAAGATAGACACCTGCTCAGAGGTCTTAATGCTCCTTGTGATTTAGGCAATAGCTAGGGTAGGTTAACAACTATCGATCTCTTTGGTTTTATACCGTTCTGGAGAAGTAACAAATGATCTGTCATGTACCTGTCAAAAATGTATCCCTAGGAATTCCGCCGTCGCAGAGGATTTTCTTCCTGTCAGAACCCGAGTGTAGAGTCTAACAACCTTTACTACATTTATTGATCATTAAATTGATATTATTCAGAAAACTGACTCTATTATTCTCCGATCTCTAGACTCTCACAAGGCGATGCTTTGCGTATATAATTAGGACCGACAAATGAACACAATAAACCACAGAGAGAGACATTTCTGGGCTACTAACACTCTTATCATACCTTATATTGACTGCCTTTATGGTAAATAAAATAATAAAGGTAGTATGAAATGGGTAAGCATTTGTTGATGGATTGGCGTTTTAAGACTATGTCACATATATGTTAAAGGCCCGTTCTCACTGTGCGATTTGTCGAACCGACTTGTAGGCGAGTACCTGACCAGATACAAATATGACAAATGATTTAAAGTTTTTATTTCAATAACTCGTTAACTTTCTCTTCTCAGGACATGTATGTATGAACTCGGAGGTTTCCATACGGCTTTAATATTGATTTAATGAATTAGACTGAATTCTAACCAGAAAGTAGTTCCTTGTATGGTGGGTTATAAGAGACCTACTGTGAAACATAAGTAATTAAATCCAATCTTATGAAAAGGAAACAGTTTTAGTTCGATTGCAACTGTTACTTATTTCATTTGAAAGATACTGAGATAAAGATCACATTTAGTACGTCTACTTGTATCAATTGCAATCATTTGTATCAGGTATATCCATATATCAGTCCAGACGTTATGTAAGATATAGGAATATGGTCACAGACAAAAAATGCTTTAAAAAATTTGTTTGCTAAAAATTAAATCTAACCAAATCTCCCATTTCTTACATATTAAACATCTTGGATCAATTACCTCCAGCCATAATATACACACTTAACAGACGCACCCGGATAAATTATCTTGTCCTATTTAACTTAAATTTCATAAACAAAATAATTACATGTAATAGATGGAGCCAGTCTGTGATGTAAAGATATAATGAAATCTACGTTATCTGTCTCCTCTTTACATCTCACGCGTCTGTCTACATGGAGATGTTATCAATTGTATCTGACATGTCAGAAGTAGTCTTACTCTACATTATACAACCATCGTTACCCTCATGTTCCTGTTTATCTATCTTTGATGTCTACATTCTTTTTACCACTTAGATAAAGCCCAGAACACTTCTCAGTATTCGACGTCCAAAATAGTTTCTTTTCTTCGGCAAATGTTTTGTATTATAGGTAACAACTGTCTGCCTGTTTTGAGTTCCATCAACCCCATTCTACACATCTTTCAACACTTGATCGAATTTCATGTTGTATCTAGTGGTGTTCTTGTTTTTGTTGTCTTCAACTCAAACTAAAAACAATTCTCCCTGGCGTTCATCTCAAATACAACGTGTTAGCGAAATTAGGATCCTCCTTATTCTGTTCTATCCAAACGAACATCGATAGTTGTATATGTACGTCAGGTATTTCTTTAGCCGGTCATTGCGATGGTCGTTGAACGGCCGATTAACCTGCCGGGATTGTAACGCCTGCCAGTGGAACTGAGGGATAGCAGTGAAGCGAGGCGGTTACAGCTGTTAGAGGCTGTATGCTTTTGCGGAGTTCACCTCCATTGGACATAACTCCATCCAAGCTGATTTCTATAGGGGTTTTTGAGGGGGTGTTAATGAGCCTGATAACACCAAAGTCGTTACTCCCAGTTCGCATCCTTCAAAGTGAGCTTATCTCTTCTAACGCCAAGTAAACTCGATTTATGGCAAACTGTTAGTTCGAAGTAGACACCTCTAAGACCTCTTCATCGTTTACACCACCACGATTCGCTGACAAACGAAGCCACCAGACGTGGAATTACACATTTTAACATGCCGGCTCCATCACAGGTAAGCTGATCAATCTATTTATTGCTCATAAAAAATGTCTTTTGTCCGTCCATAATTTTAGTGCCAAAATCTAAATGTTGTATTTTTATTTTATCTTAAATCTTTACATAGTTGTTTGAGGGATGACATTTCTCATATAAAAAGCCCTCAATAAAGTTCAAAGCACTTGCTCTGCAGAATGGCAAAGTATTTGCGAACAGATCAACAGTGTGGTATAAATTTATTTCGTAGATCAGTAGACTTTTAATTGAGTAAGCGTGCTGCTTGTAAATTGAGCCCGTGTCCTGCTCTTTATATTGAGTAAGTGTATAAGCTTACAAAATAAGTTACTGTGTTGCCTGTAAATTGAGCTAATGTACTAGTTTTTATTGATTTAGTTAATTGCTCCATATTGTCAACGTACCTTCAAACGCCTCGTTAATATAACTGTGTCAGAACAAACAGCCAATATTTAAACAGTTGTTCATGAGTTAGAGAACCATTCTAAGGTGTTTTTAGATTTTATACTAAACCATTCCTGGAGCACTTATTTCTCAAAAGCTGTCTATGTTCCGAATGTCAAAAGAAAATGAGCGTTTAAAGAACCTTGAAGAACTGACGACGAAATTAAAAAAAAAAACAATAAAGCCAATAACCGTACGAACCAAAATTCTGATAGCCGGGATTATAAAAACCACCCGAACCTATATCTGCAAGAATTATTTCAGCAGAAAGCTCTTATTGGGCACATCTTGATAAAAATCACGAACAACTAGCTAAATCCCAGTAGTTGGCAATTCATGTCCCTTTAAGATTTTTTTTCGAGGGTAAAAAAAAAGTTGAGTTCGATGATGAGCGTTGTCAGATTGTTTCATCTCAACTATTGAATTGGAGCCACCGGTTTCGATGGACCCAAGAATTTACATTTAATTAACGGATTATCTAAATTGAACTACAGGGATAACATAGTTAGAAATGAAGAAAAGGGAATTTACTTTGAAGAAACTTGCCTACTCATAAATGTGTTGATACATGCAATCATCTAAGACTTAGACTATGAAGAAAATGAATAGTACTATCTTCCCACCATGAGGGAGGCATGTGTTGATGCACGGAATACTCAGTCCAAAATCACTATAATCTAGTTTTGGACGCTTTCTTTATAAATGGAAGTATAATTCTCTTATCAGGCACTGGCACAAGTTGGTATCAAGTCTGGCCATTACAGAATGAGGAGACGAGTTGTAAATTTCGGCCTGGAGTTATTTTTTGCATCTTGTCAAATACTCAATTACACAAACCTAAAGATTGATTGAAGTCACATTATCAACGTTCACTAAAACAATTGAAAAATAACTGCGGCATAAAGAGTGGTATTTCCTGGAATTTTCCAAGGCAGTTGTCTATCTATTTCGTTTATTGACTTGCTATCGTGATGTTTATTCTTCCGGTTAAAAGTGTTTTTGAAGAAGTTACTGGTTTGTCTGTAAGCTTGACATTTTCTCCCCAGAAGTATTTCATCCCTCTTAGCACGACACTGTGTGGATAAGTGGTTAGTTTTCTGTCGGACATGCCTACTGAAATCCATTTCCTCAAATGATATTTGACTTTCGCCCACTCCAAACATGATCTCTTCATCCTTGAAGCTAGGATAACTAATAAGCTCTCTGTTTTCTGAGTGCTGGATATTTTATGTCATAACCGGAGAGACAATCATTTCCTATGGCTCTACCATTGGATTTTTTCACTAGACAACCTTATCACACTTCTGTTGGATACGACAATTTCGTATCTTCACTAATCCATTTCAAATTGAGTTCTGTGTATAGTTAAAGGGGCATGAGCTGCAAAAATGCACACTTTTTTCATAATTTTTGATCGTCATGACAGTAAGAGGTTTTGAGGCCATCTTAAAACTAAATGATTGGCGTTGGAATGAGGAAAATCCATACAGTATGTGGCCTGTACGAACTGGAATAACCGGGACGACCATTCATTCATTCTAAGCCAAAGTTAGCTCAAAACAATACTTTATCGTACATTCTCGTGAGTAGAAGCACTAAAAAGCTTCTGAATTATACGTCTTGAGAAAAATAGCCAATAATTTCACCATTCTGTATTATTGTCAAAATATCAACATTTTGGCAGCTCATGCCACTTTAATGTCGCCTTTGTATAGATGATGTAAATTGTTGAGAGCAAAATAGACATTTGATTGGACATCTCTTTTAACAAATATAAAAATCGTAACAAAGCTAAAAGCCTATTCTCCAATAAGATGGTGGACATTTTCCGCATTTTGAGGAAACGATTATGTCATGCAAATTGAGATTTTATGCTGAACGAATTATTTTTCATCTTTTCTCGGGCAACGGAGATGATTGCATTTCTATTGATTCGCAGTAATACTTCAACTGTCATAAATTGATTCCTTTGCCAACATTTTAATGTCGAATAATTTCCACATGGACATGTGCTATAACCTCCGAAGAAAAGGACTGATATATCCTCCGTGTTGTCAAGTGATTGTGTGTATAAAGGCCGGGTTAACGTTAAATGTACAATATGCCTCTTTTTACCAACATTGTTGAATAGGATTCAGTTTGTAATTACATACCTTGGAAGTCTCTTGGAAGTTTATCTACTGATTGTGTGCTATTTTAGTATTTGCTTCCCTGCAGTTGGTCAGAAATATTGTTTTTGTCTTCTATACATTTGAGAGATACTGCAGGCCATACTGTTGGATGCCGAGAATTGATCTTCAATGAATCTTACCGGTCTAACACGAGAACAAAATAGATAAGTTTTCCTGGACACAATAGCTTTGACTTTCTGACGCCCGGTGTACTCGCTTAGGGCATCTTTGATCCCATAGCATGTCAAAATAAAGAAAGGAAATAAATTGATCTCCGTCTACTCTTTATGGCTTGAGATTTCTCTGATGGCACAAATAATGACTATCGATTCAAAAGGACCCAGGTTATAAAGTAACGCATCTCCAGGAGTCCTGAATGGTTACAAATCACAATATCTGACATCATTCATACCGCTCTATTGATTAATAACAATGAACTTTAGTCCTCACAGCAGATAACGGCTATCGTCCTTAACAAACTACGTTAAAAGAGAAGACTCTCCAGTTGAACCCCCATCCCCTCACAAAAAAACTATGTTTTTCGTTGGATAATCATGAAGATTTGCACGTAAGCTTATAGTGACATGACGACCACATTTCAGATAATTTTCATGAAAGGCCAAAATCGGCCAAAATCTAGATTTTGTTTTGCCCAAAATTGAAAGTTTTTGCATCATTATTTTTAATTTGAAAATGAATGTTAGATTTTCTTCGGTATCCGCTATGTTACAATGGGTTACATGAAAGGTCTTCGCAAATCTCCAAAAGGCTGCGGCGGTAAATGTGCCTTTAAGAAGAAGGTATTGGTTTAGCTGTGTAGACTATTTCTCCAGCTCATGTCGTCCATCTGTTAAGACGTTTAACAGTACAATATAAACACGACTGACTGACAGCAACATAAATTACACACTTCCTCATGCCAATCCGTTGGTTATTTTTAAATCAAAGGATTTCGAATTCAAATCAAGTGACTGGTGATGTCGGGAAATGTCTTTGGGTAATTACTTGTTTGGCCATTCACGCAATGCCCTTTGTTATACTCACAAGGTACCATTGATACGGTGTTTTAAGGTGGTGGTAATCTAATCCATTCGAGCTTTCCCTGTCAATGAAGGAATCAGGCCTTACATTGGGTCCTCTTGTTGATACGCTCTCTTACAAAAGAATTCCATATATTTACCGTTCTTTGAATCGTCGAAATGAATCCACTGCGCTTTCTTTACACATTACCATTATTGGCGAGTCTTTCTTCTGGTACAAAATAATTCATCTTTTCGCCTTTTTGCTAACAGCACCCTTACTAACTCCCCCTCCACGAATCTTTTCTTACATCTAAAGCCAATTTTATTCGAAATTCTATTAATTGAAAAATAAAAATATTTATACTGGACCTTAGCTATACTATTATTTTTACGATGGGTTTGCTATTATTTGTTCAATATCGTCCTGTTTGTATATAAATGGCCTCTTTAAACAAGCTGGCCATATTTAGAATGAATGATTTATCAGTGAAAATAATGCACGGTCCATCGAGGGGCACTGTTATCAGGTTCCAAGAACATTCATTAGCACATTCCGAACAATGTCAGTGGAAAAAAGATCAATATTTCTCTCACACATAAATGAATCCATAGGTCGAATAAGCTATGAATAAATCTGATTTACAACCTGCTTTAAATGAGCCGTCCAATCTTTGCTAAAATCTCCATTATCCTTATCTTTCCCAGCCATTTCACATGAAGTACTCCGAAGACCTTAGAAAATAAGTTGATCCATTAGTCCACTTTGTAACAATGTGTTGATGGCCACTACAGAGAAAGGGCTATGAATATAAACTGGTTTTCTAAGCACTAGTGTCATTGTACTATTTAACATCAGTCGCCTGAATCATCTCTTCGCCTGCCTTGTTATAATTTTATGATTCTTTCAACCTGTATGTTGAATTTTTAATTTGTTCTCTAATAATTGAAATGTTGTAAAGCAATTCATCCCATACATGCACATGTGACTTTATACTCCATTACGTTTACTGCACATCTTTTAAATTTCAAACTTTAAATTTAATCTTTATTAACACCAGGTAATGAACGATTGAAATGTCCAACCTTTTTATAGCTATCCGAGGAGATTTTTGCGTGTGAGACCTAAATGATTGCGTCACTTACATTGTACTTTAGCTGCCGTACCCTATGATTGGGTTCTAACGAAGTACAACCTTGTGCATGTCTCTCTTTTAGACGATTTTCTTAAACTGGCTTGATTAATCGATGTTTTAAGCAGTACTCAAGATAGCTCACTTATACGGCGGGGGCAACTCTTCCACATACGGGGAACAAGGGAAATATCCACTCATAAGTTTTTTTTGTCAGAGTGTGATTCGATATTGCTCTGTTTATAAGCCATTTCATTAATACATATTTCAAGCTCCGTTGCGTTGCTTATGTTATTGTTTATAACGTGAATATCATTCTTCTGCATCATAATATCAATTAAACTTTGTTTATTTTCAGTGAAATGCACGTGGTGTAGATAGATGTGAGCAGAGCATGAGTTGCCCGTGTCCGAACGGTAACCAGTCCAATATGGAATGCCACTGTGAACCAGCCCCCGTTAACGGTAATTCTTCCTACACAGATAATTCTACAACTCAGGTGATGTGTTGTATACCAGGACCAGAACGGATTATCGTACCTGTCATTTTTTCTATCGTTATTATATTTGGATGTATCGGAAATATATTGGTGATTCTTGTTATCGTGAAAAACAGAAATCGTGCTCGCAACACTACAAATGTGTTTATCTTAAATTTATCGGTAGCGGATCTGACGTTCTTGTTGTTTTGTGTTCCTTTTCATGCAACGATTTACACTGTCCAAAGCTGGCCTTTCGGAGACTTTATGTGTAGATCTGTGCATTTTCTTCAATACTCGAGTATGATCGCCAGTGTTCTTACTCTAGTCGCTATGTCCGTGGATCGGTTTATGGCAGTCTCATTTCCTATTCACACCAAATTAGCTCGGAATGTAGTACCCGCTCTGAGTGTTTGTGCTGCTATTTGGATCATATCACTCGCCATGGCAAGCCCCTGGCCAATTTTCTATACCGTTAGGAGTTATACGGAATATGGCCCGGAGCCTATCCACATATGTGCCGATGATTGGGGACCTAGGAGAAACGATCGCCCTATTTACTTTCTAGTGCTCTTTTTCCTGGGCTACGCCATTCCATTAGTGGCCATCTTTCTATTTAGCACAATGACTTTATTCAATCTGTGGGCGACAAAAACTCCCGAGCGCACGAATGTTAGTCAGGCAACTAAGAACAAAAGGAAAGCCACTCGTCTAGTGATTGTGTTAGTTGTTGTGTTTGGAGTGTCATGGCTACCTTTTCATATAACTTGGCTTTGGGCTAATTACTTTCCTAGGTCTTTCCTCAACACTTACACATTTTATTATTTGCGTGTATTTGCATTTGTCTTATCATACACAAATTCAATGGTCAACCCAGTCATTTATGCATTTTTCTCACAGAACTTTCAACGTGCTTTTCGAAGAGCTTTGAAGTGTTGTGACGGTCATCGAAGAAAGCACATTGATGGAGGAATGAATATGTCTGAATATGGTCGTAGCTCAATGAATGACGAACATGTCTGTCTTCATTCCACAAGTCATTTAGAGGAGACTGAAGTAGTACTCGAGTACAATAGTAGCCATCGATACCACACTGCTCGCGCAAAACTGCCCCATATTAAAAGTCGATTCCATTGAAAACTTGTGAAAAAGGGAGGACTAAAACATGTTATCTAGAGGGAATATAAATTAATATCTGACTGCTCATGCCATTTACTATTGGCAGTAAGCCAAACATTTTGGTTTATTAATTAAAACGTTTTCACAGTTAAGTGCCTACGTGAACCTGCCTTTTCACTCCTCATCTTTCCAAGCATTTTTGTCGATTTCTGCATAACGACATTTGGTCCTTTTCCAGATGACTAAATGCTGTTCGTGGCAAATCAGATATTGGTAAATAAACCGAGACAGCAATTGGAAAGGGGCCAATTGAGTACTTATAAATCTAGCAACTCCTTGACAATCTTGGATAAATCAATTAGCTTGTGTTCAGCTTCAGCCAGGATTTGATTAATTCTTCAATGTAACCTTTTGATTTTATCAAGATAACTACCTATCTCCACTTGTTGAGGAAAAACACTTATTTGCAAGCGATTTAGATCGATAGGGACAAATCGCAGTTAATGCACTTACAGCTGTTTTTAAGGAGACGTGCAGGTTTAATGGAGATACGTGCAGTATAATTGTATCCGTTTTTACTTAATATACAGTGCAGGAGATACTTGAGAGAGAAAAACTCGGTTCGTTGTGATCATTATTATTTGTAATTAATATCATTTGAATGGATTAAAGTAAAATGATAATTATGAGCTAAACGCTATGGTTAAAATGCTGTGTCTGATTTTGTCTTTTTCTACAGTAGGCAATACGTTTATATAGTTTTGTTCGTGAAATCTGTCGTTATATTCTCTACAAGCCATTCCGTACAACTTTACACGTTTGATCATCCATTAAAGAAGATTCAAAGGAGTTGAACACTAAAACGATGACAACATCAAGGCAACAAAACTTCCGGGTAATGAGCCCGGTTTCCTCTGTCACTAAACAAGGCAAAGTAAGTGATATAGTCTCGAGTGTGCCGTAAAACATAAATCAATCAATCGAGTAACAACCAGAAGTCATGAGTAAAGTTAGGATATATGTTGCCTCCATGTAATTATAGATTCGTTAGACATGTTTAACATCACTGAACCTAATTTATAAGCCCCATATTTAATTTAAGTGCTTATCGTAGATTTCTGGCTTAAACCAAATTCATTGACGGCTTTTGTTTGAAATTCCGGGAGTTAAATCCAGTCATGAATTTGCCTGCAATAATCTGGATCTTAAGTTGTTCAATTTAGCGTTAAGTTAGCGTCAGGTTGGTTGCCTATTAAAGGTGGTTTATAACGTACATGTTGAGATAGTACACAGTTTCATTTTCCATTTGCTGTCATGTTAAAGTTTCGTCTCACCACAGCTTCTCTTGTTGAGCCAAATGACTTAGTGGGTGCTTTTAGCAGCCCATCGGACGTCTTTCAAAGCGAAGTGTTACATGGAACAAGAAACAAAGTTTTAGTTAGAGACAAAAACTTATGACAGAGGTCATTTTAAATGTCATCAGAATGAAGTACATTCAACTTTCAAATCGCCACCTACCAAACCTGTTCTCATTAAAGATATAAAAACTTGTTTTCAGTCGTAAATTTAGACAGTATCGTTTCAAACTATTTAGAATATGCCCAGAAAATAAATTCCACGGGCGCTAGAAGAAAATAAAAGAATACACAATCCACTAAAACACCCATGCACTCCTTTCTTCCCTAGCAAGAAGCAGAAGTGGGGAAACTGTGTACTGAATTCTTGGCCAAGTTAGATTATGTATTCGGCGTTAGCAGACAGTAATGTCTGACGTAAGCAAAATGTGTTTGCTCTTCAGTGTTAAGATCGAACGTGTATGTACCATTGGAAGTAAGGAAACGTCACGGTTACCATGACTTCTTGTTTACCTACATTTGAATGACAAAGGCGCCATCTATGCTGATGGCTTGTTTCTCTCGATCTTGTCCATTTACCATTTACGTCCAATGCGATGTCGAAAGAGTGCCATGTGTGACGAGTGTATTGGAATGTGAGGCGGCGCAGCTACATTATATTCATTTTATCTGTGAAGTGCACATGGCTTTTAATTTAATGATTTTTGGCTTCTCTTCGTGGTAAAGAATGCCTGGCATATGAACCGGATACAAATCACATCATCCTCTTCAAGGAGAACCAGATCATTCTTGTCCCTCAAGACATGACGAGCGTGTCAAATAAAACAAAACCTTTGTCTATATTTCTCAGAATAGGTATCTAAAATGCGCTTACCTTTCTTTAACTCGTTTAGACGATTTTAGGGCCTTTTGTGCGCGTGTCCAGATCCGAAATCTGTAAAAAAAAATTATGCTAAAGTTTTTTAGTTTTAGTAAAAATAGAAAGTCCATATCGTCTTGGGAAATACAGAAAACTGTCTTTCTTTTCAATGTAAACAGTTCCCCGGATTTTAGCAGCGAGTGTGCCTTTAAGATGCAAAAAGCGAACTTATGTATGGAACTTGTTAAACAAAAGCAATTTATAAAGCTGTTTTAAAACTGAAATCAATATCGTTAACTGAATAATAATGCTTTGTTGATAAAAAAAAACCCGGCTTAGCGCCAAGAGCAAGAGGGTAATTAGGTTCCGTAGACGTCGTTAACATTCTGATCATGTAGAGATGTACTGCAGCAGCTGTGTCAGGTGTGAACAAATTGAACTGGAACGAGATAAAAGTATTTCCAAAGGCATGGCACTTGACAAACATAGTAAGTCAATCTTTGTAACCAAATCATGATTTAATAATGGAAACTCATTTGGGGAGCAAATTAACTTTACTGAAAGAAGTAAGCGACATTCAAATATAATGCTATTATCGTTGACATACTTTTTGTTCAAAAGTTTCTAATTCAGGTGGAATGAAGTAAAAAACGGTTCTGCGGTAGTTCAGTTAAACCACGCGCTCGTTGCAGGTTTCAACAAACAATGTTACAACACCGACAGTTGGTCTACAGATTACATACCCTATGACGAAGTCAAATCACAGCCCCGAAAGACTTCAAAGGACAGCCAATTCAAACTTTTAAGGCTATGTTTTTTTATAAAGGGAACCATAGATCTAGCGTTACCTGACTCTCGTTAATAAATGGCGGAAGGGACGAAAAACTGAATTATCGGACTGTATTAATGGATTGCGTAGCTCATTTGCTACTTGCTTTGCATAAGGTCAATATTACCTGCCGAGTAGAATATACACGTGCTGTGACAAGTAGGTTTGTTCGTCCTAGTTTGCAACCAGTGTTTTGTTTAATTATGTGATGAACAACTATAAAAAATCTTCTATTTTACACCCAATGCAGAAAGTGTCTGAGAAAAGACAGGCTTTACAACTTATAACTCCAAAACGAGACTGAATAGTCCGTAAGTTGATGACGTAACTCCAAAACATATGGTATGGAGGATGGAACTTGTTCACTTTGTTAAGCCCTTAGTACCGATACGCATGACTGCACACCTTTAGCTTTTTTCTCAATCAAAATCTCGCGCCATTCTACGATATGCCACTCTACGATATTTTCTACACGAGACATGCTGAATCAACAAACGGTAGTAGAATCCATCTCGATTTTAGATTGTTTTTTTTTCTGTGCAGATTAATTGTCATGCTCTAACCTATCCCTCATATGACGTCAGTACTAAATAGGTCTATTATCGATTTGAATGTATTGCACTAGATCTTAACACTACTTAACACTAGATCAAAGTAATGTGTAGAACACCAAGTGAGCATACACACACAAATAGGCATAGAACAGGCCGGATTTAGTCCTGATATTTTGGCTATATGAGCCTATGAAATAAGTTGTATTTAGATTTGATATCTAAGATTATATAGAGGATATTGAACAGTGGTGTTTGAATAGCACTTATATTTTTTCGAGTGAAAGACGGAGAATAACCCATGAGACACGAAGCGTCGAGTGGGTTATCCCTCCGCCTTTCAAGAGAAACAATATAAATGCCATTCATTCACAACTGTACAATTTTCTGTTTATTATTCATACTATCATGTTTGAGGATGGGGATTGTTTATTAAGTAAAAATTTATCAATTATACAAAAGAAAATATGAACAAACTTATGACGGATTAGGTTTTCAGCAAACGTAGGAATATATATCGTTGACCAATGAAACAACAGCCTGTCTGTTCTTCTCACATGACTGTCAACTGTCAGATTTGTGGTCATTTAAATGGCCATTTTCTCCCTGAAGTTTTTCGCGATATTTCATGCAAAAAGAAATGAAATCGACCTTCATGGATTTTAACTCTGCAGTGCACCAGTCACCAGGATAAAAAAGTGATCTATGAAATTACTTTACATTGTTTTACCGCGTCATTGAATAAAAATTACAGTTATTCGTTACACGCAGTGGTCCGATTCTCGGAAGCCATGATGCAGGTCACACAACGCTGTCAACAGACGATCGATAATGAAGTTTTGTTTTATCGCTTTGATTTTAATTGGTAAGCCGATCATCTATTGAACCAATCTAGTGTTTTCAGTTTAAATTATTTATCTTAATGCAAAAATGACTGAAAAGGCTTCGTATTCCTATCGAAATCCTATGTACTGTTGTTGTTGTACAGCAGACGTCAGTACACAAGAAAGAAGTAGGTCCGACAACGTCATCCACTTCGTCGCGTGCTTTAAATAACAAACGTGTTATTGCACTGCAGTGAATTATGACATTTCTTAGTGAAGGAAATCCCGATTTTTTGCTTTTGTATAAATAATAAATGAGCCTATGAAATAGGTTGTATTTACATTTGATATATAAGACTATATGAGCCTATGAAATAGGTTGTATTTACATTTGATATATAAGACTATATGAGCCTATGAAATAGGTTGTATTTGCATTTGATATATACGACTATATGAGCCTATGAAATAGGTTGTATTTACATTTGAAATCTAAGACTAAATGAGCCTATGAAATAGGTTGTATTTACATTTGAAATCTAAGACTAAATGAGCCTATGAAATAGGTTGTATTTACATTTGAAATCTAAGACTAAATGAGCCTATGAAATAGGTTGTATTTACATTTGAAATCTAAGACTAAATGAGCCTATGAAATAGGTTGTATTTACATTTGAAATCTAAGACTAAATGAGCCTATGAAATAGGATGTATTTATATTTGATATCTGAGACTTTATGTGGGTATAAAATATGCTGTATTTACATATGACACATTTACATGTGATATCTAAGGTTATATGTGGGTAAAATTGGATTTACATTCTATATCTGAGGCTATATGTAGGTTTTTACCTTTATGTTTGAACTTGGAAGGTGTCGTGGAAAAATTACTCTAACATTTGTGTAACAAGGCTAGCATGACTATGGACTATGGGACAAAAGTTTTCAATTTTCATTTGGTCTTATTTGTTTTAATCCCAGTTTACCGAAAACCGTGTCATGAAGATCGATACAACCTTACAAAAATTGATAGACATTTTTCTGACTAAAGCCAAACTTCTGTCTGCTGGAATATCATCAGTTTTCTCCATGGTTTAGTCAAGAAGACTTCCCATGAAATCTATTTTTTTTCGGAAGATAAAAGTTGAACCAGCTTAAAAGCACTGGGTCAGAATTGCATTTAGCATTTGAACAACTTTAGAAATCCCGCTCAACCTTAAGCAAGCATAACGTTTCTTTCTGATCTTGTTCTGAGGCCATGGATCCGTTCTCAACACATTTGGATATTATTTTCTTGAGCTAGCGTTATAGCAGCTGTCTGTGAAAGGTCGTAGAATTATTCGATTTCCTCAACAAGCCCAGAGTAAGGCTAACGCATGGGACTACTTGTCAAGATCAGTTTAATGTTTAAAACATTATTTTTCTTTAATAATGGTATGGATGGATTGTGTCTTTCCAAGATTAAAAAAGATAACGTTCGTATTAATATAAAAATCTTCATCATTTTTTTTAATGCATTGTAGTTTTACCGCATTTTCGGGAAATGAGATACCTTCAAAATAGATTTCAGTGTTCAAATAGCTCACACTTGTATCTTGACAATGATCCTCGCTATATATGTACAGCTCAGTATAGGAGGAGAACAGAAGAAAGATTTTGAATAGGCACAGAACCATTGAAATTACAACAAATATACATGAAGTCAATTCTGAAGGTACTCCTTCAACTGAAAATATTTCTTTAAGACATTTGATCGTACTTGTATGTAAACATAGCCAAAAAGGTGTTGCAGCCCCCCCCCCCCCCCCCCCCCCCCCTCATACTTTTTCATAGTGATGTATTATAGAAAGAGATAAAATAGAACTAACATTTCAACCAGGCATTTGTGAATACCAAGAAAACAATTATCCAATTAATACCAAGACATTCTGGCATGTGAAATACTTGTGCCGAACATTTGAGAACTCATTAAGTATGCTGAAATCTCAAAACAATTATTGTTGACAGAACTGTAACAAGGGGTATATATGAATAACTATTTTTTTATCTTTGTGTAATTTTAAATAACAAGGATTCAAGGGTGTTTTTAAAGCTTATTGGTTTATACCAAAAAGATAAAAATTCAACTCTTTAACATTATGCCACAGGTTGGTCGGATTAAGCTTGTCTGGGAGTAGAGAGTCAATTCGTTTGCCCCAGTACCCACCGGTGATATGGTTTGTTTCCTTTTGGACTACAGATCTGTCATTTATGTTGTTGTCATGAAATTCTACATAGACACCCAGTGTCCTGTAATCCATCAGGAATTCTGCCTGGAGGCTCTCCGCAGATTGTCCGTACTGACAAACGAGCTTTCACAGTATAACAGGAGAATCAAATTTGGTCTCCAATACGACACAAAACCCATCACAAGAACCCCGTTCTCTCTTCTTATTGTACTAGCTGTTACTGTTATGCAAAACTAAACATAATTTCGGGAGCTGATTTATTCAAGAACTTATAATTGCTTAAGCTCATTAAATGTAGTTTCTATTTTAAATTTTCTGACAAGCACCCACTGCCATCTTGCATTCAGGGTCCCTATCTTTAAATACGGCCGTTAGAACTACGAGGAAACGGTGCCCATGGATTTTGAAGCCCTCTTCCAAGATCGTTCAGGTGGGAGAGGAAACGATAATCTAAATAAAAATTAAAATGAACTTTAGGAGAGTCCTGATAACTGTGGTCGCCCATTATCCGAACACTTGTGCATAATAGTAAGCTCCTGACCGCAAGCAAGGTTTGTTGATAAAAAGGCAGATTTGTCTAAAACTTACATAAGGCAATCTAAGGCAATCAAACTAACATGTACGTAAAGTAAATACAGTGATACTACCTGTATTGAACCAGTACAGTAAAGCACAAATATAGGCTAACAAGCCATCTATATCACTTTGGTGAAAATATTCATGCGGTTGCTCCAAACTAGGAATGTCATCATTGAAAGGCAACGCTACTCAATCACACATGAATCCCAAAGCCAAACAACACTTTGCTTTAATGTCTGACGCTTACATATTATTGACCACTGAATTTCAAGACGTAAGCCGCTGTGTACCCGAGTTTTTACGACCTCAGATTTCCCTTACTCTTTTGCCAGTTATGTTATGTTACTAATTCTTAATTTGGTGACAACTTAGATAAACAAAGTCTTTTCTGTAATTATGGATAGGAATTTGACTCGTACACATGTTTGTTTGTACGTCATGAACTTTCTCTACCTTCAATCTAAGAATAATGACTCCAACTACAAGGATTACAAACTCTAAACGGTTGAAAGTCACCTGCAACTTTCCAATGGAAAAGGGAGTAACATTGACTCTCTACAGGTAATGTAAAGGTATTTTTCCTTCCTACATTTCTTCCCTTTCTTCCTACATGTACATTTGCAAAGTCCAGACAATACTATGTAGGGAAAATAAGAAGTTCTATTGAAGGGTAAACTGACATCTGAGAAATACCCTTCAGATAATGCTTTAGGTGTATCTTTGGTGTTTGTTTGATATCACTCCACATAACTTTATTCAACGGAAAATAATGTGATTACTGATTATTTGATATTCAAAGTCAACCAAAGAAATTTTCGCATTCTTTCGGAGAATATTTATCAAACCGTTTCTGATGGGTAAAAAGATTACTCACTTTCATTGATTATATATCTAGAATTGATGAAAAAATGTAAAGAGGGTATTGAACAGTTATGTTTGAATAGCACTTATATTTTTTCGAGTGAAACGGAGAATAACCCATGAGACACTAAGCGTCGAGTGGGTTATCCCTCTGTCTTTCAAGAGAAAAAATATAAATGCTGTTCAAACACAACTGTACAATATTCTGTTTATTATTCATACTATCATGTTTGAGGCTGGGGATTGTTTATTAAGTAAATATTTATCAATTATACAAAAGAGAATATGAACAAACTTATGACGGATTAGGTTTTCAGCAAACGTAGGAATATATATCGTTGACCAATAAAACAGTTTTCTCACGTGACTGTCAACTGTCAGAGTTGTGGTCATTTGAATGGCCATTTTCTCCCTAATTTTTTTTGCGATATTTCATGTAAAAAGAAATTAAATCGATCTCCATGGATCTTAACTCTGCAGCGCACCAGTCACCAGGATAAAATGTGATCTATGAAATTACTTTACATTGTCATTGAGTAACAATTACAGTTATTCGTTAGACGCAGTGGTCCGATTCTCCGAAGCCATGAGACAGGTCACACAACGCTGTCAACAGACGACCGATGATGGAGTTTTGTTTTATCGCTTTGATTTTAATTGGTAAGCCGATCCTCTATTGAATCAATCTAGTGTTTTCAGTTGTAAATTATTGATCTTAATGCAAAAATGACTGAAAAGGCTTCGTATTCCTATCGAAATCCTATGTAGGCTACTGTTGTTGTTGTACAGCAGACGTCGGTACACAAGAAAAAAGTAGGCCGGCTTCGTCGCGTGCTTTAAATAACAAAAGTGTTATTGCACTGCAGTGAATTGTTACATTTCTGAGTGAAGCAAATTCCTAGTTTTCACTTATGTATAAATAATAAATGTAAAATCCCTTAAAAATGGAAAACCTATAAGTATGAATTTTGGCTTTGTAAACTAAAGAGTGATTTGCGTCAAGCTACTGCTACTCCGGCATATGGTGTTAATGTGAGGGCCGAATTCTACGGAGGGTAGCCCTTTGTTGAATAGGAAGATTCCTGAATGGCTGAGAATGCAAAACATGGCCGCCATGACCGCGGGAAAGTGTTCCAATCACC
The DNA here is from genome assembly GCA_963971465.1 of Lepidochitona cinerea. Lineage (NCBI taxonomy): Eukaryota > Metazoa > Mollusca > Polyplacophora > Chitonida > Tonicellidae > Lepidochitona > Lepidochitona cinerea. The sequence goes on from OZ020551.1 coordinate 7,500,424, forward strand.
TCTGGATATGGATGTATTGCAATAACCCTGGATATCAAGACAGAAAAGGTTGATCATTCATTTTAAGGCATTTATTGTATTGTGAATGATTTTTTTGTAAAGAAAAACTGATCGGTTGTATATGCTAACCGTAGACTTACGTCTTTAAAATAACAACCCTCCTACAATCCTTGCGCGCCTAGCCCATTAGAGGATTGTTAGGCCCCGTTATCATGTGGAGGAAGTTATTCGTGGCTATGTACCTAACAGGCTTCTACATGGATATGTTGTAAGCACGAATAAAAATGGCCTAATGCTGCTTGCCTTTCTGATAAAAGGGACATACCATTCTTGATAGTTTAATGTGTTGTTAATAACATGTTCTGTTCCCACGAGTCTTATGTTTTGTTTGTGTTACTAGTCAAAACAATAAAAGAAGAACGAACAAAATGACCAGCAGATTTTATGTCCAAATTTTGATTTATATTAAGAAAAACAAGCAGAGTAACTTATTTATAGGTAAATAGTAAACAAACAGTGGCAAGAAAACATATATAAAAATGATTTACAAACTAAGAACAGTTTCGATATAGAAATCCGAAATCTGTACTCCGATCTGGAACATATGACAAAAGTTAGCAGGTCAAATATCATCCTAAAGTAGAGTGAGCAATCCGAAGAAAGACATGTAAGACATATTAACTCAATATTTCGGTTTATTCTCAAACCATCATCCCTTTTACGAAAAACACACAAAAAGCATCAAACTTATTCAACTTTCCAAAGCATACTGAGCACAGTTGACAACTGACTATCAAAGCGTACTTATACAGATTCTCGGAAATTCTAAAACACTCCGACTTAAACACATTAGAATACATTTGTATATCTATAGAGATTGAAGATATTCAAGGTTCGAGCGAATTCTTTCAGCATTACAAAGACTAATTGTAAAGAGCCGTCGGGGTGAGCCGGCGAACGAACAATATGTGAACAGAGAATAGAGATCAAGAAAGATCTGTAGATCATGAAACACAAACGTCTTACAAAAACTATCAAAATAGTCGGTAATAATCTAATTATACTTAATAGTTTGTATCTCTCGAGAGTAATGTATTCAGCATTAAAACTCTCAGTGGATATTTTAGTACGGATGTTGAGGGCAGATTCAAAATTCAAACGAGGCTTACTTCACCTTGGAATTCCAAGACGAATTAACCTTATAAAAAGTATCAATTGATTTACTATAAAAATGTCATGTGTCAAGGCCAGACAACACTACTGATGCATGGGAAATTTAAGATAGTTATCCTCATTCCTAATTAAAATTCGGTGTCTTTGTAAGGCGATGTTGTCAGTAGAGATAGTATTGACCCATCATTAAATGTCATGTTTTGGATTTATAATAAAGCATGTGTCAGAAGGGGTGGGGTACAGTTATTATCGTAAAGATTCTTTAATCAGCCACATTGGGCATGCGGTTTGCATGAACTTCAAATGTAGTTAGCCTCAGTGGCAAAAGAGCGTGCCTGGATTCCAAATACAGTTGGTTCCTTAGGGTATAAGAAGCATACCCCAATCCCATATTAGACTCAGCAGCATTATGTCGCGTTCAATGAGCTTAAGTGGTAATCAAACTCTGATTCTCCGAGTATTCAAGCATCAGGAAGTTTGTACTAAATCAAGGACATTAAACAAGGCGGTGTTAGTGAGTGAGAGGACTGTGCTCATGCTGACAGTCTTCCGCATTTAGATTGACTGGAAGCCCTAAACTGAAGGTATTGGCTTTCTGTGTAACATTTAGATTTGATTTATTGGTCCAATTCAGTATTTCTCTTTAGAGGAAATCCGCGGGGTAAATCCCCTTCATAGTACCGATTTCTCTCAATACGTTTCCGGACCATGTTTAATTGGATCTGTGCAACTGGCGTTTCTGGTCTTGTATTCCAATTTTCTAGTAGCTTTCACTCTCGAATCGGACGGTGTATACTCTTCCGACTTGATCATATGTCCTTTAATTTTAATTTTATCAACATGTTTTGGGAGTGCACAACTTACATGTATCCTGTATAAGGGGACAGCGTTCGCCCCAGTGACGGATCTCCTGGCTGTACTAAAAAGAAAACTACCAATTGTCAATACAACATCTGAAACTGTACCCTGGTATACTTTAAACGTGTCTATACTTGGAATGTGTTTGCGTGTTTTGTGGAATGTACAATTGTAAAATGGAACATGTCTACATTCACTTCGAACGCGGTTTTTAAAATTATGCTTTTATTTACGCTAACGTGGGGATAGCTCATATTGATCTATAGGCTGCATAGATGTGATTTTTCTTTCACTGTAAAATAACCAGTGTTAGTAATAGAACCAAACTCTGCCCCTTATTTAAAAATAGGTTGGTAATTTTTGTATTATCCTAGAATCACATAAAGAATCGAATACTTATAAAGTTTGGGTGCGACTTCCTATATGTTAAACTATCAACAACCGGCTCGGCTTTATTCATACCATAACATTGATGTCGTAATGCATCTCGCAGTATACATGACTTATGTAAACAAATACCGTTACATCTCCCTTTTCGTCAAGTTTGAAAAAACATTAATCATATGCACATATGCATTCTAATAGCAGCCGGTTTATATCAAATAAGTAAACATCAACATGAATGAATTCAAACCAGAATTGAATAAAATCTTAACTTGCAGCTCCCAGCCAAACATGAATTAAAAACCATTAAACATGAACCTAAAATAGTAGTATACCGCTGACTACTGGAGATCAGTTATAAACAAAATCTTTATCAACCAACTTTTTCACAACTCGACCGCTTCTGGTTGTTTGGACCGGGACATGGTCTACTCTCCTGTTTGGACTAGCTTGTCTCTCAGGTGTACGATTATGAACACGCATTAGTGATGGAGACTTAGTTGGAGAGGTTGCTCTGTCATCATGATTAACATCCACAGGTCTATCAGGCAATGTAATTGGTCGTTCAATTAATGGGTCACGTGAACGATCACAAAATGATTCACGACTTTCTCTAAGTTGTTTTCGGTTACGCCTGAATATCCTACCATTTTCAGTACGAATACGATATGACCTAATGTCAATTTGGTCTTCTACCTTAGCTCGAATCCACATCTTATTGTTCATTGGAGACCTAAATCTAACTATCTGGCCTCTCTTTAAACTTTTAAGTTCTCTTCCCTGTCGATCATAATAGAAAGACTGTTTTGCCTTACGTTTTTTCAGCTGTTTAGGCACACCCGTTACAGTCTTAGGTTTACGAAGTTTTCCCGACGATGGGACAATTCCACGAACTCTCCGTCCAAGCAAACGTTGGGCTGGAGAATACCCTACACCTTCAGTAGGCGTATTTCTAAGCTCTAATAAAGCTAAATATGCATCAGAGTTAGCCATTGTCGTACGTTTCATCAGATTTTTGGCGGACTTGACTGCACTTTCGGCCTTTCCATTGGATTGAGGATAACGAGGTGAACTTGTAACATGTTCAAAATCAAATCGGACAGAAAACTTCCGGAACTCGTCCGAATTAAAAGGCGGGCCATTGTCAGACATAACCTCTTTGGGAATTCCATGCCTGGCAAAATGAGATTTGAGTTTTAGAATCACCTCAGGTGCTCTTAACGAGTCAAGTCTGTCAATTTCATAGAAATCTGAAAAATAATTAACACAAACCAAGTAGTGATTACCATACAATTCAAACATATCACAAGCTACGATCTGCCATGGGCGGGCAGGTATCTCATGGGAAACCATAGGCTCACGGGCCTGGTCAGACTGAAATGTGTTACAAGAACCACACTTACGAATATGATTTTCAATATCTTGGTTCATTTTGGGCCAATACACGACCTCTCTGGCCCTTCGAATGGTACTTTGGACACCTATGTGACTAGCATGTAGCTTATCAAGAATAGTTGGTCTCAAGGCTTGGGGAACAACCAATCGCTCGCCTTTGAAGATGAAACCATCTTGGATGACTAATTCATCCCTAAATGTGTGAAAGTTTTGAATGTTTATAGGCATATTGGCCTTGGACTCTGGCCATCCATTTTGAATCAGATTACTCAAAAGTTTCATATCAGAGTCATTGGCAACACTGTTACGAATTTCATTCACAGTATTTTCAGACACACACAGGTATTCCACCATTTGAATTTTCTCCACCTCCTGCTCAACAGTGGATCGACAATCGACTGTCATAACATTTTCATGATTCACAGACATATTCTGTCCTGAACTCATAGAGGAAACAAATGCTCTGCTGAGCGTATCCGCCACATACATTTGTGTGCCGGGCTTATACACAATATTATAATCAAATTTCTGTAAGCGTAGTAACATACGCTGAAGACGTTTAGGAGCACTCAACAAGCTATGTTTGTGAATAGCCAACAAAGGCTTATGGTCGGATTCTACCACAACTTTCCGGCCATACACATACACTTCAAATTTCTCCATGGAAAACATGATAGCGAGAAGCTCTCTCTCAATCTGGGCGTATCGCTTCTCTGTATCAGACAGAGATCTTGAGGCATAGGCCACTGGTTGTCCATTTTGTAATAAACCAGCACCTAAACCATCCTGACTAGCATCACACTGAACCACAACAGGCTCATCTGGATTGAAATACTTCAAGGTTGGAGCATTAGATAGCGTTTCTTTGATTTTTTCAAAACATTTTCCATGGATAGCTGGGTCCCACTGAAAATCAACATCATCTTTCAATAATTCCCTGATTGGAGCGGACTGATCAGAAAGTCCTGAAGCAAATTTCTGTAAATAGTTCAGGAAACCCATCAAACGTTGAACACCACGTCGATCAGACGGGGGTGGCATATCAACAATAGCCTTGACCTTTGAAGGATCAGGCTTCAAACCACAATCAGTGATTTCGTGACCTACATGTATATAAGGAACAGTTTTACATTTGAATTTCAGTTTATCTTCGTTTAATTTGAGACTGGTTTTTCTACATCGCTCCATCAAAGCTCGCAGATTGTTATCGTGATCTAACTCAGCCTCTTCGTCGGTGTCACCAACACCCCAAATAATAATGTCATCCATGACTGCTCTTACGCCAGTCAATCCCTCCACACATTCATTTAATCTTCTCTGGAATTCCTCCGGAGCTGGGCTGATCCCAAACGGAAGACGAAGCCAACGGTATCGCCCCCATGGTGAAGAGAATGTAGTCAACAGACTACGGTCATAGTCTAATTTCACTTGCCAAAAACCATCTTTTGCATCAGCCGTCGTAAATACTCTTGCCTTAGACAAATCAGGTAAAATGTCATAAATTGTGGTCATTGGGTAATTACTGCGCTTAAGGGCACAATTGAGTGGCTTGGGATCAAGACACAATCGTATCTTCCCATTGGATGTGTGTACAACCACCATGCTAGATACCCACTCGGTTGGCTCAGACACAGGCTGTATGACGCCTAATGATCCAAGTCTGTCCAATTCCTCCTTCAAAGCAGTTTTCACGGCAATAGGAACACGACGGGCAGGTAATTGAACTGGTGGAACAGATTTGTCCACCTGTAAATGTAGGTCATTACCCAGAGATCCTTGACCAGTGAACACATCTGAAAATTCCTTATGAACTTCATTTAATGTTTGGCCCTTCTGGCCCACCGTAGACACAGATTCAACTTTATTGTCAACATTTTCAAAATTGACCGTGATTAAACACATTTGGATAATAGCTCTGCATCCCAAAATGGCTTTACATTTATTTGGAACGATCTGAAATTCGATCCTATATTTCTTCCTATTCTTAGGATTTCTTATGACCACTTTTACTTTACCAACCGGCTTGATATGTGAATTTGGATCAAACAATAGAAGTTTTGACCCAGATGGTGTGACTTTAGACATATTTTTATCATTGTACAATTCTTTGTACATGTTAATTGGCAAGGTGTTACATGTTGCCCCACAGTCAAGTTGAAATGACACCAACTGTCCTGAAATTTCCATATTAGCCTTGATAGACGGGTGGCAAATCAGAATTATTATTCTGGACTAAATTCAACACACTTGAAGAGGGATTTTCATTAACATCCTCTATGGTTATCAATGACTCAACATCAGAGTCGGAATCCTGCACAACAGTATTAACCTTATATTTAGTACTCACAGACTTTGGACACTTGTGCTGGAAATGGCCAACTTCATGGCAATTATTACATGCTTTATTATTGGCTGGGCATGATTCACGCTTAGCCTCATGATTTCTCCCACAAAATTTACAGTTAACTATTTCGCTCTGTTTATTAGGGCGAGAAGATTTTTAAATTTAGGCTGCTCTGGCCTTCCATAGAATTTCGATTTTTTTCCAGATTTGGATTTCACAAACTGAATTTCTGCATTGTCAGATTCTGACAAATTCATGCTTTTAAGCTTAGTAGAAGTGGACTCTGCCGCTCTACATATGTCTACACATTTACGCAGATCTAAACGCGCCTCTTGAAGTAACCGTTTCCGAGTTCCATTATCCCGGTGACCAACAACAATTCTGTCACAGAGCAAATCATCCTCCAAGTTTACAAAGTTACATGTTTTCACTAAATTTCTGAGAGACGAATACCAAATATCAAACGATTCAAAGTTATCTTGGTCACGCTTGTTAAAAACATACCTCTCATAGGTTTCATTTGTAGTGCCGACGCAATATTCCTCAAATTTGCTCAATACACATACAAGATCACGTGACTCCTCCGGAGTGTCAACATGAAATCCATCGAACACTTGAACCGCTTCAGGACCTATACAGGTAAGTAATGTAGCCGTTCTGATATGGGATGGTTGCGTTTCCAGTCTACTGGCAATTTCATAATTCTGCCACATTCGAAAAAAACTCCGCCAATTTGTCGTCAAATTTCCGGACAAACTCAATTTCCCGGGGAAGGGAATATTTTGTAGCACAGGGCATGCTGCCCCTGTTGCACCATTTGGACAATTTTCCGCCGTTGAAAAATGATTATAAGTATGATAACTTACATGAAATAACGGATGAAAGTCAAGTAGACGTTGAGAATCCTCACACGTTGTTGTGGTTTCGCATACACAACGGATTTGACATTTTCAAATTCATCCGGGTTGAAAAGTTCCTAAAAAGTATTCAGAAGTGACCAGCAAAGTTCAAAATTAACTTCTGACACCATGTTTCGTCTTGATGACCGATGATAGGGCGGATGATTAAGGATTGTTACTTAGCAATTGAATAACCCATGTAACTGCCACTTCAGTGAACTATCAACAACCGGCTCGGCTTTATTCATACCATAACATTGATGTCGTAATGCATCTCGCAGTATACATGACTTATGTAAACAAATACCGTTACAATATCCACTTCACTCTGGTCGTCAGCCTCTACCAAGCGAAATATCTGCTTCCTGAGGAGGAAGTAACGGATGGGGGCTTAATACCAGTAAGGTATCTGAGGCATTCATCAAACAAACGTAAAAAAACTACGCTGACCGTAAGGATGTTAAATGAAATTTCGTGAGGTTAACAACCTCTTGTGATACTTATACGAAGCTATGTTGACTGTAAACATGTCAAATGAGATTCTGTTAACATGTTCTTGGGATAAAATGAATGGACTTATTCTTTTTTATTAAACCTTCCGTATTGAATAACTCGGTGAAACCAACAGTTACGTATTGTTCCTCTGGCGACCCTACGTATGTCGACACTGAACAACAGTATTGTTAGGACTGCTAGAATTTTACATTTTTCTCTTGTCATTGAAATATGACATATTTCCACAGTGTCGACCCTCATACCTTAGGCCTATACATTACTACATAGACATCTGCCACCAACAGAAAGAAAAAACAATTTCCGTAATTTTCAGAATTGTCCCGTTCAAGTCATTTCCACTCAAGCTGTGTCTCTGTACAATTTTTCGTGGATAGTGACAATAACATTTACTCGTATATATATAGCGACACTTGTAAATGACAGCTTGTTTTTCGGGATTTATTCAATGTTATAAATATGTTTGCTTGTGGTGATGACTTGATCCTTTAACACTGATATGATGCTGACATGAACAGTGTATCTTTACATTTTTTTAAAGTTTTAAACCATAAATAAAATTGTTTCGTAAAAAGATTGCAAATCTTCGATATGTTTTTGTAAACTGGGTGTGAAGAATTTTAGATCTGAGACTGTATTTGTGGAGTTTAGCCTCAATGGTTTGTTAAAAGCCAGTTATCGCCATCCATCCCTTACCCCATATAGTGATGTTTCATTCTTATCATTAGCCAATATAAGGACCAGAGATGAAGTATGTTTGTTCTTTACTCAACACTATGTCAAACATTCAAAATTAGTTCGTTAAAAGCCTATTCATTTCACTTTTGCCATTTACCTGGTCATGAAATAAAAACGGTATTCTATACGAATTTAAAGGGGGTATTTGTAATTTTATCACTAAGCACCCATCCGTTACTTCCTTCTCAGGAAACAGATATTTCGCTTGGTAGAGGCTGACGACCAGAGTGAAGTGGATGTCATCGGCAAGTGATTCTATTTAATCGCAACTCCATCAGTAATATATCTACTCACTTGACTAATTGTAAATTTAACATAGAAAGTCGCATAGTGTATTACTATCCAATTCTATACCTGATACCTATTTGTCAGAAAGGCGAAATTTGGGAAATGAAAAGGAAGTCTTCTTGTTTATTTTTAACAAACAAATATATTATTGCGTCAAACTACGTTTCGATGAAGGGGAGTGGGGGTTGGTTAGGGTTAAGACCCTATCCCTGTAGGTTAGAGTGATAGTCCCACACAGGCCTTTCATCGATGTGGCTCAGAATCGAATGTAACCAAATAAAGACGGAAAAAATCTGAGTGGAATCGTGGTATGTGGAAGAGTTGGCAGTACTCCCCCATGGTTGGGAGTTCTCCGGACAAAGGACCTGGTTTTCTCCCACAATAAACCTGGTAAATATACCATAAAGGTGAAATAATCTTCAGTGTGGCGTAAAACATCAATCAAGCATCTCTTCAATTAAAGACCCTCTATGCCTTATCTAATGCTGTCTGACTTTCGGTATTGATTGGACATAAGATCCCAATATTAACACTTTCAACACCATTTCAATTGCCCCATTTATCCTTTTTAAAGTCCGCTACTGTGACACCTTCTGCTAATGGACTGCATGCTTCGAAGGGGCTCGTTGTCCAATATTGTTTACATTTTTTCTTCTGCCAAATAGAACAATAAGAATGAATTGACTTAGGGTGAAGGGTGGTAGGTAGATTGTTCTCGAAAAATGTACAATTAACGAGTAATTAAGACTACAAAACTACCGGCTCGGATGTTATCACTCAACAGTCCACTATAGGCCTGGTGTGTTTTAAAAATACCTTCCGGCTTCTGCAGGTTGTAGAGTGCAAGTTTTTTGTGTCAGAGGAAAAAAATCCTATAAGTACACGGCAGTATGTTGAAATGACCACTGGTAAATTTCTTTCACTCGAAAGACTGTTTAACTCTGAGTTTAATACGATTTTAGAATTCCTTGACAGCGGGTTTGTTTAAAGTGGCATGAACTGCCAAAATTCACACTTTTTTTCATAAATTCTGATCGTCACGACAGTAAAAGACTTTGAAGGCCATCGAAAATCTAAATGATTGGCGTTGGAAGGAGGATAATCCATACAGTGTGTGGCCTGTACAAACCAAAAACGTGTTCGAAAAGTAAGCAAAAGTTAAATAACCGGGACGACCATTCATTCATTCTAAGTCAAAGTTAGTTCAAAAACAATACTTTATCGTACATTTTCCAAACCAGAAGCACTAAAAAGCCTCTGAATTATACGCCTTGAGAAAAATAGCCAATAATTTCAACATTCTGTTTTAACATCAAAATATCAACATTTTTGAAATTTGAAATGTTTCCTCTCACACAACAAACTTGCACTCTACAACCTGCATAAGCCGGAAGGTATTTTTAAAACACACTTTATCTGTAGATCAACCAAATGTAATTTGAAATTGGTAACATACCTAGTGATCACTCACTTTGAAATTGGAAACGTTTTCTCAAGTCGCCGTTTATTCTTAAGCAAAGGACTGGAAGAGGGAAGGTGTACAATTAGAATATATCAGCAATATGAATAGGAAACTTTTTCAAACTTTTTTCAGTAGGTTTCTTAAATTCTCGATCACAAATTATAAACTTAAAGAACCAAAAATGGTTGTCATACTCAAGATTTAAATTTTTGTGTGTGTGTATGGTAATTAAGGTGGGGGGGGGGGGGGGTGGGCGATATTAAAATGCCGTTGATCATAGTTATTGTTATTATACTATTGTGCAGGTTTGGATTCGACCTGTGATACCGTATAACTGATCGAGAGCCTTCTTCAATCAAACTTAACGGAAGAACCGTATGAACGGATGCACTGCTTCCTACACATCAAAGAGATATAATTATTTCAATATGACAATTTTCCTGGATAGTTCATACAGAATCGATTCTAGTAGAATGATGTCTCTGGAAAATGGTTTTGTCGATGGTGACACGAGCAATAATTACTATAGCCATGGGTTTGACAAATGTGTGATACATTTATTGGATATAAAGAAGACGAACACTGTGAAAAAGATTTTATCACCCAATTAATGACTGTCATGGTCAAGAAATATGTTCTTGTCATAAATAAGAGCCTATACAATTAAAAAATAATAAACACAACCAATCACAATTGCCCAAGCTGATAATACTTGTTTAGAAATGTAGTCTGAATTGATATTATTATTACAGACACCACTCCAATCGTGTGGAAAACAATTGCATTGTTTTTACGACATCGGAAGAACGCCACTGCGATGTACTACTGCCTTCTCTCAATGAGGTCAAGAATGGGGAAAATAGGTATGGGATTAACCTAAAACAATAGGATTTTGTCTAAGTGGGGCTCGTAGAGATTGCAGCAAACAAGGTAGTCTTACGACTGGTATTGCAGGTTGTAGTGGTACACGATACTTAAAAGTAATTGTCTAATGGGTTCTCGTTTTATATAATTACGTGTTGTAGTTTTCTTTTCTTTTTTCCCTAGTTTAACCGTCTTGATAAGAAGTTTTCATCTTGAAATCAGTAAGTTTTAATAAAATGTATTTTGACTTTTCTCCAACTCGTGTGTTTGGAACACTCAAACGCCTTACAAACATTTCAACTGCACGTTTGCTTGCCCCAGCGTCATTTAACAGACATTACCATTCTTATTTAAATTCCCTCTAAAATGCGTTGGGATGTGTTAAATAATATTTATTCAATAAATCCGAGCTATTGTTGCTTTGTTCTATTTACAGGCTTTTCAACCTAACCTATAGCTGAAGATCTGTAGAATTTTGTCAATATAACAAAGCATTTCAGAAAAATTGTACTGACTAAAGCCAAACTCTTTTCTGTTTTCAATCTAATGAAATGTCATGGGTTTTGGTTTATTACAAAAACCTATGACTGGATATAAAGGTCTAAATTACATACCCTCTTTTAACACAACTAGAAACCATGGTTACTTCAGTCAAGAAATGTTTTCGTGTGCCGTGTGTTTTAGGGTCTACAAATATAATTAAGCAATTTCGGTGTGGTTTTGTTTGCCAATCTAACATAAATACAATTTTTATCCTCGCTATTGTCATAATGGAGCTCGCGGAAACTGAATGTAACAGCAATGAAAGGCGTTACCAAATCCATTGTACGATAGCATGGGCTACCTTTTACACATTTATTTACAAAATATACATTCGAAGTGAGATGCATTATAACATTTCTTGCTATTGCTCACAACCTGTCTGTCAAAGTCGATAAAGTAATCAAGTGAGATGTTTCGCTAAACAAATCAGACATAGCTGATAGAATCTCCCCATGTTTTAATTTCCCCGGCCTTTTGTTGTACCCAGCGTGTTTGCTTGATTGAAATCTGTTCTGCTACCGATGGGTTTGGTCATACACATTCCTTTCTAGATGCACATCCCGGTCATTGCAAGCTTGTATTCGGGTTTGAAACACATCGTGGTCACTGCAAACGGTATTCGGGTTTGAAATAGCCGAGAAATCTTGGCTCTGCCGAATTTTTTTTTCCGTGTTCGTCATAGCCAAGATCACTTCCATAGTAAAAAAGTGATATTTGTTAAGGAGACCCGCCGAAAAAATCGGCGGAGCAAATTTCACAACAAATAAGCAAAGAATAAAATATTTACCACTGCATTCCGATAGTATAGACCACGAAGAAGGAGTTTGTCAAACTTACGCCGCTGTAAAGTGGTAAACTTTCCCTTATGCAGTCAATATTTGTTTCGAAGTCCACTGGCTTTCTACCTGACGTAACCGCCATAGTAAAACATTTAAACAACCAGTTAAACTTTGCGGCGCGTCGTAGAAATACTTCAATCATATATCTTTAGTCACTACAGCGGCATAAGTTTGACAAACTCCTTCTTCGTGGTCTATGCTATTGGAATGCAGTGGTAAATATTTTATTCTTTGCTTATTTGTTGTGAAATTTGCGCCGCCGATTTTTTCGGCGGGTCTCCTTAACAAATATCACTTTTTTACTATGGAAGTGATCTTGGCTATGACGAACACGGAAAAAAAAATTCGGCAGAGACAAGATTTCTCGGCTAGGGGTTGAAACACATCGTGATCACTGCAAACGGTATTTGGGTTATACATTTTAGATATTCTTATTCTCATGTCCTTTATTAGGACAGATAGCTTTAAAGAAATACAAATCTAGTTGTTTTAGAAGAGCCAAATTGTACGATTTTATTCGTTGGCCTCCCAGTATCAATTTACCCAACGAGTTATTTGTCTTTCGTTCTTCATCAAGCACGCATGTTATTCTATATAGTGAGCACATGTATATACATGATATTTTATTTTAAACAAAATATCCTTTTGATTTGAATGAAGCTCATTATTTATTTAAAAAGAGTTATGATTAAATACGTATCAATGAACATGTATATTTAGGACGTTGAGTTGCTGTAAATAACACTTTTATGCTGGTAAACAAAATAGGTCTGCTTTAAATTTCTGCTATTACAACTAAATTACACGGCTATTGTGAAAGGGAGGGAAACAATATTACATATTATTATTCAAAACAGGTTTATTCTTATCGTTAAAAAACGATCCTTTGCTGGCAATTCCCATTCTTGTTGCCAGACCTAGAGGAATGTGCTCCTTATGGCGGACATGGCTTCTAACAGAGAGGGTGGTATGTCAATATCTATAATTTCTATAATTAATATCAACAATATTTCGCAAGCTGATACGCCATTTCAAAACGCACAATATCTGCATGTCCAGGCAGCCAATCAAACTGAACGTCAACACCTTGGCGAAAAAGGTCAGTAAACCAGGTAAAATTCACAATAGCTGAAATAGAAACAAGAAGGAGTAAAAATAATTACTCTCAGAGGTAGAAAATCTGCTGAAAAATTTAGTGCCCAAAGAATTCCAACCAGTTCAGCTGTGAAAACTGAGATTTTATCTGACAGTCGGCAATTCTTATTGATCTTTAGCTCTGGTATAAAAAAAACCACAGCCTGCTTTACCCGAATCTGGGTCTTGGGATGCGTTAGTATAAACCTGCAGATAGTTACTCCAGTTCACTTTGATGAAGTATGGGGGTTGCCGGAAGTTTCAATTCTGGAGTGCATTTCACTTGGCATTTTAACTAAAGAAACCTGCAGAATACATCATGATAAGATGGAGAAAAAAAATGTCAGTTGCAAAATGCCATTCGTTTTATTCCAAACTTCAGCGTGCGAAATTTCATTCGTATAGATAGGGGCAATTCGTTGCACATAAACTGCAGGACCTAAAAAGGGGTTGTCCTCGATGTCCCAGTAGCGACTCCCACATTGAATTGAATCCACTTTCTGCTTCAGTGTTTGCTGAGTCTGTACGCCTCACACAAAAATCAAATCCAGATCGTATTAGGGCACGGTACATAGGTAGTAGACAGTGTTTGTCCGCACCCCATGACGTTTCTGAAACAGATTTCATGATGTTTAGAGCTTTTGCATTTGCATTTTATAACAATATAACCAATAGGACACTTACACGAAAGTTTTGAGTCGAAGATAAGCCCTATATACTTAAAGGAAGTTACCATTTTAATAGAATTACTATCAAGAAAGATAGCTATGGGAGGAAGCGATCTTTTTGTGAAAAAAGTTACAGTCTCAGATTTATTTAATATATGAAGATCGGAATCCTCATTGATTGCTCTATTCAGATATACAATCAATTCCTTGTTGGATGTATTTCTCCGCTAACTTGAGATTTCTGTTGGAGAACCATATTACCACGTCATCTGCAAATAACCTAATTTAGGGTTGAGTCGGGAAGGTACATCATTTATGGCAACGTTGAAAAGAGTGTGCGAAATTACGCTGCCTTTTGGCACACCGTTCTCCAGCGCCATTGGAGGAGAGTATACGTTACCAATTCGCACCCGTATCATCCTATCACTTACAAAACTACTGATCCATTTAGAAGAACAAGGGTGCTGTTGTTTTATTGATCATTTACATGGATCCCTTCGCTTAGTGAAAAACTAATCCGTCAGAAGTTTGTAAGCAGTATAATTTAACAATTTATAATGAATGAACAATATCCAACATAACACTATGAAAAATAAAAACAGACAGCTGTGCGCTACGCATCTCTTGGTTTATCCTCCGCCTTTCGCTCCGAATAAATGCAAGTACTATTCAAACACAACTGCTCAATATCCTCTATTTAATGTAAGATATATACAGAGTTTTCTTACAGCCATTTAGTTTACATGAGTTCAATATCTGTTGTCGTTTTTCTTAATGCACTTCTCATACTTTGTACATGAGGCTGTATACTTGTACTCATAGTATTTTACTGTTTTCTTCAATATGCCTATAGACTGATTCTCAGTTAACAATTAATTAACAAACTATCCTAAAATATCATATAAACCAGTCTGTGCCTGGCCGAACGTTTTTTCTGTTTTAAATCTTTCCGAACATGGTTACTTTAAAGTAATTACTCTGTATGTAAATTGCCAATTGCCAAAGTTTTTCAGAACCAATGCAATGCATAACTAAGGGCAGTTTGATTAATAAAGAATGAAACATGTCTACATGAAACGACTTTTTTATTTTATTTGAATAGACACACACAAAACGTCTTGCACAAAGTAACTCAAATAATAAAAAGGGCTGCCCGATATGTTTAGTAAAGACTGTCTGTCCCGTAGACTAACATTTTTCTCCATCTATCCCATGCGAATTTGGATTGGCCACCTTCCTTACATTATATATTCAAGTCATTGTTCATCGCCCCTGAGGTCTATCAATTCTCCATGAATTGTTTTCATAACTTTGAACCTAGGGAATTCTAATGAATAGTAGATGACTTGTAATTAAATTGTTTGGACGTATCTCTTGTTCATTTCGATCTGAATATCCCTACAGAATTATTGTCATAATTGATAAGCATGGAAATAACACACACTAAGTTACATATATTTACACTTTTCTTAAAAACCAATCCCAGCTAACGAATACTAACTGGCGCTTTGATACACGCAGATTTCAAAGGGAATTTTAGTATCAGAACATTTTGAATGTAACACATAACGATTTATCCAATCGCAGTTTTAGCACATCAAATTAATTGTGTAAGTGAAATCTATATAAAAAATAGACCAAATTCTTTAAAGACAAAATAGATTCCCAGAGCGTGAAAGCATTCCTTTGTAGAAATTCAAATTTCAACCGAATACATCAATGATATTATTTACCAGCTTTCTGTTTACTTTTGCTGCTTTGTATGTTTTTAATTCATTTTGAATTTCTCTTTTTGCTCTTATCGTTTAGATAGGATTACGTTTGATGGATGAGTTAATGTGCGTTGTTGATACCTCTCAATACACGTGGCAAATTTGACAACTAAGTGAATTAGAAGGAAAGATTATAAAATCATTCTATTCATCATCACCCACAACTGGCAAATTAAATAATATGGGATGCTGATTAAAAGACGCATTGATGTAGTCTCTAGTCTTCTCTTGGACAAAGATACAAAGCATAGTGCTTGGCATTGGTCGTTTTAGATTGACCGATTTCCCAGTCGGGTTTGATAGGGCGCGGTACAATGGTTTATTGGGATGGCCTGGACCAGTTTTCCTTTTTATTCACTCTGGAAATGGGTGGTTACCACATTAGTTTGTATCTATCACACAGTAACAACACGTGTAAGTTTTTCGACCAGAATGTTACTTACACCATGCTAGAAACAAACATTTTGGTCAAACTCTTGCCCTACTCGCACGATATAGACGAATATCTTAAAGTGGCATGAGCTACCAAAATGTTGATATTTTGACGTTAAAACGAAATGTTGAAATTATTGCATATTTTTCTCAAGACGTATAATTCAGATGCCTTTTTGAGCTTCTAGTCTCAAGAATGAACGAAAATGTATTGTTTTGAACCAACTTTGGCTAAGCATGATTTAATGGTCGTCCCGGTTATTTAAATTTTGTTTACTTTTCGAACAATATTTCGGTTTGTATAGACCACATACTGTATGGATTTTCCTCATTCCAACGCCAATCGTTTAGATTTTCGATGGCCTTCAAAGCCTCTTACTCTCGTGACGATCAGACATTGTGAAAAAAAGTGTGAATTTTGGCAGCTCATGCCACTTTAATGTACGTTCTCGTCACAACTATAGTAAGACTACAGATTTACTGCCTGTCTCTGCTCACAATATGTCCCAGACTTGTGTTATTATTTATGATGGCTTCAAACCATTCCTTGGCGTTCTGGGAGAGCGACATATATGCAATATATGCAAATCAAATTTCACAATATCTAGATCAAACGAAATGAAGATTTGAGGCATCTTGAAAATCGGAAGATCACCTGTGGTCAAATTCAATTGTAGATCATCTCCGGCGGCGAGGACAAATAATGTGTATGGAAACATATTCCTAGATGAATATCTAACTTATTTAGAAAACCCGATTGAAATGCAATTTGACACTTGCCGTTACTAGTCTGGGCAGTCACGTCCCTAGAAGTTGGTGTTCAAGACATATACGGGCATGACAAATGTATCCATAGCTGTACCTTGTTAGAGACTTCGATGCTGCTGTTAATAATGTAGGCTTACATAGGGAACCTACCATGCAGAAATTACCTCTTTTTGCATATAATTGTACCCACAATTATATCGGTTGTGTTGTTGCGTTTTTATCATCACAGGTACATCTTAAAGTGACATGAGCTGCCAACATGCGGATCTTTTCATTAATTTTGATTGTCAAGAGAAGTTGGGCGCTTGGATTAACTTGAAAAAGGAAATGATTGATGTTGAAATCACAAATATCCACAAAGCCATTCAAGCCGAAAATATGAGCTAATAACGGATAATATTCAAATTCAAAAAGTTGAATGTGTATTTCATGTTAAGAGGTTTCTTCTATATGAAAACTACCTTAAAGTACATCTCCAAAATAGTTAACAGTACGAAAATATGCAAATCATGGTATAGTCTTTGAGAAGAAATATTGACATTAGAGTACAGTTTCTTATTAAAATATCAGCTGTAGGTGTACTATACTGAATACACCAATGGGATATCTGCGTGTAATTTGAATCACTAGATCTATTTTTCGTTTTTTATTCATTTCGCATCTTATTTATGTATTATTAGTCATTGAAGTTTTACCCTGAATGTACGAATCGTTTTGGCCCTTCTGGTAACCATAAAAGCTATAAAAAGATTCATACATGTATGATAAAATATAAATGACCAATTTATCAACCCGAAACTGGAGTTACATGTATTTATCAACCGATGACCTATACATATATAGCTGTTCCTTTTGGTACTTAATTTAATTTGATCACAGGTATGACTTCATTGCTTGTTTTTTTCTTCTTCAGATTTTCAGCTTGTTTTGTTATCTATTTTATGGCGTGGATTCAGTCTCTGGCAGATATATTTTAGCTTTCCAGTATTTCAAGATATTTCCCACGGACAGCGACTGTCAAAATGTACGAACCTCTCAAAATGATCGAGCAAAGATAGACGATGCACATTGTATGCCTAGCAACGTTATTGACCAATCTATGCACAGTTACAAAAGCTTAAATGTTTGTATGTGGTTCTCATTTCTTGGTTTTCGAACCATATCTAGTGGTGCTGACCATGTATTTTTCGCCAGACGGGTCATAACAAAACTAAACGGGGTGTAGTTGTTTATATATTAGAAGTAATATATAAATTGGATTATATTTCGTGAGCATGCAAGCCCCTCCCCTCCCCCCTGTCGCAAATATAGAAAAATAATAATGCACATCAAATTTTAAAAAAAAATTAAAGTGAAAGAAATTCGGAAATTCTAATATAGCTAAAACACCAGCCCAAACAACATATACCAACACACAGATACATCTCTGTAGCCCCGAAATAAATTTTGGCGCTAAACTAGAAACGTTTCCATATATTATATATATTTATGAACACTAAAACACACGGGCACAGGGAAAATCTTCTTGTCTATATTAACCAAGGAGACAAGTTTCTAATTGTGTTAAAAATAGGTATATCATTTATGTCACAGAGTACTGTTTACTTTCTTTTTCTCATGTCTCTCTTCCTTTTCATTCATTCCTTCATCCTTCATGCCACGCTACACCAAAACTACTAACTTGACTTAATTACTAATTGGACCAATGTATAGCTACTGTATTTGACTAACGGGAAACGATACTGTGTGATTGGTACATGGTTTGATACGATTACTATAAAAGCCTTTCTACCGGGGTTGTACGGCGCAGTTTCTCGTCACATAAAAACTGCCTCACGCTGTTTTTGCTCTGTCCCCAGGTAAGGTAGAAAGATGTCTGAATGTTGATCTTAACTCACTTTTCTTGTCGGCAGTTTCTCGTCACATAAAAACTGCCTCACGCTGTTTTTTGCTCTGTCCCCAGGTTTTCAACGCCTGATTCCAATGACCAGTAATAAAGTTTACCTCTCATCAAAAATCTACGACTTCGTCTTGAAACCCAGTTAACCTCATTCACACTAAGGAGTTTACAAACAAAACCCCACGTGACATTTAGACCAGTATACCCCATAAATTGTTGCAACAAACCAAACCTATGATATTTCATTAGGTTGACAACTGACAGGAGCTTGGCCTTGGTCAGTAGAATTTTCTGGAATCCTTTTGTAACATATTGACCATGGTTACGCATCTTAACTATGGCAAGAACATCGGTAGACTGAGATTGAACCTCATAAATGCCCCCACCCCCACACACACGCACGCACACCCCGTCACAGACAAAACTATGTAACAAACAACAAACAAAACGGCCATAAATTCCATCTCACGACCTACAACCAACAAACAATACGGTTACAATCTCCATCTCACAACTTACAACCAAAATCGACCATAAACTCCATCTCACAACCTACAATCAACAAACAACAAGGTTATAAACTCCATCTCATAACCTACAACTAACAGACAACAAGGTTATAAACTCCATTTTATGACCTACAAACAACAAGGTTATAACACCATCTCATAACCTACAACCAACAAACAACAAGGTTATAAACTCCATCTCATAACCTACAACCAACAGACAACAAGGTTATAAACTCCATCTCATAACCTAAAGCCAACATACAACAAGGTTATATAAAACTCCATCTCATAACCTACAACCAATAAACAACAAGGGGTCTGGCACCTCAGGCTTTTTCCACAGTATACAATGGGGATTGTTAGTATCCAGATTGATTGTTTGTTATTTTACGCCACGCTCAAGATTATTTCACTTATATGGCGGCGTTGCCAGTTTTATTGTGGGAGGAAACCAGGCTCTATGCCCGGAGGAAACCCACGGCCTTCTGGTGCTAACTGGCAACCATCCCACATAGGTCGTTCGAGGTTAGTATCCATAAATTCATTAATAATCATAGTAAGTGTAAGTCAATGTTTGGTATGTTACGTATTTTGGTCGACTATTTCTAAGTTTAGAGGGATATCTTGCTGAAACTTATGCAATTGGACTGGAACTGGCTGCTTCTCACATTTTCCCAATTGTATCGATTTTCTGTACGTACTAACGGAGAAGCACTTTTTTGCCCATCTGGTATAATGATATTTATAATAATTAGTACGCCTGGGTGAACGTGAAAGCTTATGGTCAGTATGCCAATTCAAGGAGAAAAACTACAGGCTCTGTTAAATTATATATGTTAATGATATTAGAACCCTATGCCAAACTTAGTTTATTACACAGCATGAATTACAGAAACAAATATTTCACTTTAGTAAGATTTTTATCAGGTTTCAAACGTGCGATTAATTAAAAGAAACTGGCAATAATATGTTTTTCTACTAATACAGAATATATCAAGTAGAGATTGAGAATTTAACACTGTTTCTTATGTAGGTTCCATTTAGTTCCAAAACGTTTTTCCTAGACGTACAACAGAACAATGCCATTAAGATGATCGATGAATAGTGACCGTAAGATAGGACCGTCAAAAGACATTGATACAACCGAACATTTACATAAACTAAAAGTAATAAAAACTGGTAAAACAATAGTGTAAATTATCTTTAGAGTAGAAAAACATGCATATTACAATTATTAAACAAATCAAAACTTTTCCAATATACAAATATGCCAGATAAAACTATCAATAATATTTATTTTCCAACCTAAAACAATTTTTTTTTTTCAATACAACAAAAATAACGGTCTATTTAAAAATTAGCCCCAGTTTAGTCGCCTCTTACGGTCAAGCTTATCTGGGAGCTGTGGATCAATTCTTATCCTCCGGTAGCCAGGCGCGACATCCGTCTTTGGGGGATATTGTTAGATTTCATAAGGACTAGAGAATCAACAAACCGGTAAAATAAACCTTGTCAGTCCAGTACTCGCTCTTGCACATTTTCTACAGCGTATCTACTTGTAAGTATGCTCCGTGTGCCACCTATGGAAGACGGATGAGGACACTCGCGCCGCGTTTTGGCGACCTGTAATAACGCGCGGCACGAGAAAACGCCAAAACGGCGAATTCTCTAGAGATATTACCGTTTTGGCGTTTTCTCGCGCCGCGTTTTCTCGACCTATTAAAAATTAAGAACACGCTAAATTGAAATGTTTCGAGATTTTTAAAAATCTGCTCTTTTTGTTTTCTCGCATAAGTTTTTTATTATTCAGGGCAAGAAAACGCCAAAACGGCAATATCTCTAGAGAAATTGCCGTTTTGGCGATTTCTCGTTTTCTCGTATCGCGCGTTTCTTAAGTCGCCAAAACGCGGAGCGAGAAAACGCGAAAACGGCAATGTCTCTAGAGAATTCGCCGTTTTGGCGATTTCTCATGCCGCGTGTTATTACAGGTCGCCAAAACGCGGCGCGAGTGTCCTCATCCGTCTTCCATAGCCACCATTGTATACATTGTATATGTGTTAAGATGATCGATGCGTTATCCATGAGACCTGGTTGAATCTTTGGGATTGGTTGACAAAACGGCCGTAAAAAAACTCGCCTTTCGGCGCTTCTGAAACCTGTCGAAGTCGGCTGAATAGTTCTGTTAGATATGCCATTGCTACAAAGCATGCAGCTATCGTGTATCAACTTTCGTATGTTTCTCACTGCGTGGTTCTGGTCGTTCTTAACATATTTATTCCACAGTTGTCTGAAATAAATTGTGTCTTTGCCACTCCATGCGTAATGATAATTGAGGGGATGACTATTTTGTCGAATAAAGTTTTTTTTGTTAATTTGATTTAAGATCTATTCCACTCTATTACAGTTCTCCCCAGATGTCTGACTGTTGGTATCGTTGAGATAACGATAACGTAATTACCGTTTAAATGCGATTCAGTTTAACTTGTTTAACATGTCTTCTTTAAAATGCTATATCTGGCAACATGTGCTGTTTTCACAGGTTACAAGTTTTGTGTAAAATGACACCGAACAAATCATTCTGTATTAACCCATCAAATTTATTGGTACTACAATATGTAAGGACAGAGACGGGTAGAAATGCAAAGCATTCATCTTGATTGAACAAACTCGTGTCACCTAGGGGGGATTGATGTCGCTTTGTAAGTAAGCAGTTCCAGGGAAAATGTCTACTGAATGCTAAGTCACTTTGGATAAGTTATTTCTACAGTAATAATGTGACTATCTGGTATCACATAAGTGCATTATTATGGCCAAACTATATAATCTGTCATCATACCGAGGTGTATATTTCAAGAGATCAGCAAACAAATCAAGTTACGGTTTTTATAACGGTTGAATTGTAACTGAGGAGACACTAATTGATACTATATGGAATAAGCATAACAGAAAGAATATACCCTGGTATGAATGGTTACACCTAACAGGTTGTTAACTTTAGGATTCTTGATAGATATAATAACTGCTTTATCTATAGTAGCATCATGTTAATTTCTTATCATCGATACGTAAGGTTTTATATTAGGTTTTTGACTGGGTGGTCTAACATGTGGGTATCCATCATAACATTGAGTTACAATGGCAATGAACGACATACGTTGAAGGTGAGGGAAAAAGAGAAAACAGTAAACAAAGTAAAGGCGTGGTAAATTGCCTTTCTGTGGAAGCCGAATACGGACATTTTATTCTCGAGCTTCGCGACCCCGCCAGACTCGCCAAAGCAATTGATTCGCGACTTTCTCTACCCCGCCAAACTCGCCAAACACGCTAATCAAAATACTATTTTTTTAACATTTCATTTGCGTCCTTCGCTACCTTGGCGAGGCTGGCGGGGGCGAGAATGTCGCGATTCTATATCATTCGCGACTTTCTCGACATTGGCGGGGTCGCGAAACACGCTTTTTTGCAATCCCGATCACGCTTAAGCTAAGCTATACATCAAGTCCATACAACAATTTGCTAGTTTGGCGACCTCGCGTGGTTAGCAACCCTCGCGCCCTTCGCGATCCCGCCAAGCACGCGAAGGTCGCGATTCGGGATTACTATTTTTTTAAAAGCTGATTAGCGTGGATGGCGAGTTTGGCGGGGTAGAGGAAGTCGCGAATCATTTGCTTTGGCGAGTCTGGCGGGGTCGCCAAGCACGTGAACTAAAATGTCCGTATTCGGCTTCCATACCTTTCCAATTTCCTTTCCAAGAATATCAAACCGATGTTTTGCTCGCCAACCTGGCTAACAGAAAGTTGAGAAGCGTCAAAGAACGCCCAACTATTCATTCGGCAGCCATGTTCAGAGACATGCCTGGAGGTGTGTCTCATTCGACCAATCACAGGACTCATAGTCCACAAGTAATTGCAAGCGCACAATCGAAAAGGATCAACTCTGAAAGTCTGTCATTTAAAGATAGATTAATTTCAATTATTTCGAGGAACTGATAACTAAAGACAATGACTCTAACTTCTCGGAAATATATCCTGACTTGGAAAGGTCATTGTAAGAATTGCGGCTAATATTACAAGCCATACTCATTTATTATAACATACGATAACTCGCAAAACAAGTAGTTCACTAAACTTGTCCCTGTCAATTTCTACTTGAAATGGCGCTTCTCGGGAGTCTGTCTAGCAGATCCATTTTCAGTTTTCTGTCACAACTTAAACAACGTGTAAGATTTCACGTGTGTGATGTTCAGCTTTTTAATTTGGCAGGAAATCGTATTCTCGTAGTGATTTTCTTGCTTTTTTGTAATAGTGGATTTTTAGTTTTGCACTAGTTTGTATGATCTTGGTGTTAACGATCTTAAAGTGAGTTTCGCTCCGAACTTTGAAATTGTAAAAATTAATATCCACGTTAATAAGAATACAATAGAACTGACATTTTCAAGGTATACATTCTAGTATACCATTGGGTGAACAAAAAGAAATTGACATGAATAATTGTATCATGATATAAAACCACGAATAGGCATAATATGTCGTTGGTCCATGTCCATAAACAATGTAAATGGCATGGTTCAAAGTATCAAAGTAGATTATTCACCAAGATATTCTCACAGAAGAAATAATAATTTTTCAGTTGAAATTGTTTTTGCTTTTCTAGTATACTCTCCCAAAAAAAGAAACACAACATCCAATTTTTGTTCTTCAAAATATGAATTTTCAACATCATTTTTAATACAGAAATAAGCATCACATTACACTGAAATTTGGCAGACTGGTTGTTCAGACTTAAAAATTCATTCACATGTTAATTTATCACATTAAAGTCCATAGCGCTCAGATGACGTCACTGCAACGGCAATATCTGTTGTGCCCACCATTAACCTGTAACACAGCACGGACCCGTCTCGGCATAGACACAATCAATCGACGAATACGGTTTTGCGGAATTCTCCTCCATTCTTGCTCAAGAGCCTGTTGCAGTTCTTGCAGAGTTTGCGGCGTTGGATGATGACTGCGCACGCGTCTATCCAAATCATCACACAAATGTTCTATTGGGTTCAAATCTGGTGATTTGGAAAGCCAGGGGAGCAATGTTACGTTCTGGTTGGCTAGAAATTCAACAGTAGCACGAGCTGTGTGCGGCCGAGCGAAAAATTTCCATACGGAGGTCCATTACGGGCAGCATATGTGGTGTCAAAACCTCATCTGGCGTATACCGGGAATGTGCACCAGTTGAGTTTTTCTGGCACAGGGTATGGCACCTCACACCATCACACTTCCTCCGCCGAAATTGTCGACCTCAAGGACGCAGTTCCTTGCAAACCTCTCATTCCGGCGTCTGTAAACTCGTGTACGACCATCTCTTCTCTGCAGCTGGAATCTTGATTCATCGCTGAACCAGACTCGCCTCCAGTTTCGCAGATTCCAGTCCCTTAACCTGCTGCACCATCTGACCCTTGCAAGTCGATGCTGGCGTCTCAGTACTACGCCAAAGTAAGGACGTCTGGTGCGTAAGCCGTTTTGACGGGGACGGTTTCTGACTGTCTGTGCCGATATTCAACGGAGACCTGGGATATTTGATGCTGTGTCTGTTGCTGTTTTGGTCCGATTTTGCAGGTGAAGTAACCGGATGCAGCGATCTTGGGCTGCTAATGTAATCCTAGGTCGGCCAGAACGTTGACGGTCAGCTGTTGAACCGGATTGCTGGTGCCGTTGCAACAGTCTGGAAATCGTGCTCCGGTGAACATTATAAAGTCTAGCGACTGCATTCTGTGATTCGCCGGCCAGGAGACGACCAATGACGGCGTTCCGGATAGCTGCGTCTAGTCTTGGCATATTGTAGCAACTTCGTGAACAATTTAACGACTGAATTCAATTGAACGGTTGTGTGTCTTTTATACCCATTAAACCCTCATAAAGATAAGACGTGATTCGCACGTGCAGTTGCCCTTCGTTTTTTCCCTACGCCTTCCTCGTGTAGCGTAACACAAATGCTGACCCGAAAGTCACGTGTGATCAACAGCCACTATCAGGGGCTTAAATTCAATTATCGGACATTTACATTATAACATGATCCTGTTGTCATGTGTCAATCACGCACATTTTTGGAAAAATTCATATTTGAAAAAAAAAATTGGATGTTGCGTTTCTTTTTTGGGAGAGTATATTTCACACACTTGAAGTCCTTTACTTCTTAAAAAGTTGCCTATGTAAAGAAGAAGGTTAGTAAGAAATGAATTGAAAAAAATTGGAAAGATTTGAGCACATGTGGAGAAAGCAGAAAAAATCGCACAGCTTTATAGAAAACCATTTTCTGCAAAATTTCCAAGTTTTCGGTTCTATTGAATTAAAAAAACATAAAATCAGAGGAAAGCAAACGTAAACTTAAATCCACGAAATACACAAAAAGTACATAACCCAGAGATTAGTCAGCTGTTGCTGTGTATATACAGTACATGTAGAAACTTGTCCCCATGGTTTTTTAGGCAAGAAGATTTTCCCTGTGGCCGTGTGTTTTAGTTTTAGTGTAAAATATATAGTTTTATATATTTTTAATACTAAAACACATGGCCACAGGGAAATAACAGTTTTATGTGTGGTTTTAAAAAAGATATCCCCCGTAAACTCTCACAAATTCCTTATGTAAAACTCCAATTATTTATTTCTTGTAAGGTCTAATATGAAATCTAAAGTGAGCATCACACTAATTGAGTTAATTAAGCACCTGGACATACATGTATAACAAAAATATACAATCAATCATTTGTAATTGGTATTCAGATTAGCACCTCCGCAATGTCCATTTAATTAAATATATATGGTATTTATGATTAAAAGTAAAATATTTAGACATAAAAAGAAAGGTAAGCTTGGAGATTTGTAAGAATCACGGTAAGGTAAGGATGGCTGCTGCAAAACACTAAAATCACTAGTCTATGTACGCAGTGCAGTGTTATACTTTATGGCACAATGTAAAAATGCCAGAATGCCACAACGGAATTTGCTATTTGGGGTAATGTTCATGTTTTAATTCACCTCACCTGCCTTAAATTTCGTTGAGCCATATCCTTGGGTGGGGACCTTAAACAGTCTTTTGGTAGTAATTTAAGTACAATTTAACCATAACATGAAGCTACCAATTTCGCACAAATTTAAAACGCAGCTGATGGGGGTCGATATACTCATAATCCAGCGGATATAAACAGAGGAAACACATCCTTCAGATCGTCATTCACTCAAACTAATCTCATTCCACTTCATTTCAAAAATCGTTTTCAAACAGAAACCCATTTCCTTTCTTAAATGAAAAACTAAATCCAACCCTCCTATAAGAATATACATTAAGCAAGGGCAAAGACTGGTGAGTTGAAATAGCATCGAATGGTCTCGGAAAACATATTTGAATACGCTAAACTGTTAGCGAAAGTCTAAATCCACACAAGGCGTTCTACAGTAAAATACCTATTTGATAGGGTCAATGAAGTACCGTATGACGCGATGTAAACTCGATGTTTACAAGCCAGGTCGCGGAAATATGTTCGGAGAACAATCCAACAATAAATAGGCCTACCAAATTACAGAGACCCTTAATTGCAACTCATTTGACTTCGTGTATGCTACCACGTACAAAAAATGTCGCAAGCAACACGTAGGAGAAACTGCTTCAGAGTAAAATGGCTAGACCTCGGAGCCCATTGCTTATAAAAAGAACGAGTTTTAAAAATATATATTAGTCGGCACTAAACTCCCTTGTCTGGCCTCTACCTGGAACCAAATTACATATTTTTCCATTCTTTTCCCATTATATTTTATTCAATTTCTGTTTTTCCGACTTCTTGCACTAGCTGAAGATTTGTACAGTTCTGTCAATATATTCTGAACCGCAAAAGAAACGTCACTCTATTAAAATGTTGCTTAATGCATATATTATAATAATTTCCAATAATTTTTCTCTTTTGATATCCTTGCTAGACCTAGTTTGAAGCCAGTGGTCAAGAAAGTTTGGTTTCTGATCATTTAACTAATATGCAAAACACGTCGTCAAAGCACATTACAAAAGTAATGATGGGGTGCAAGTGAAGGTCACACTGCACGTGTGTTGCGAGGTGTCATCCCTATAAAAAAGCCACTGAGCATGCACCGAATCATTCACAGTTTGATAGAAGTGACATGCCACGACTGTCACGAGAGTAGTGAGATCAAGCCTCGAGAAGAATTCATGCTGGCCAGACTGCAAGACCTGTGGCAAAACACTTCAGTGTTCATGTCCGAACAATATACCGCCTGCAGCAACGGGTTCAAGCCACTGGAAGCACAGCAAAACGTCCTCTAAGTGGAAGACCGCCTGTAACCACGTTGAGGCAAGATCGACAGAGTGTCCGTCAACACCTGCAAAACCGCTTCGCTGCAGCTGTGGAAACTGCTAGGACAATCATTGGCAATCACCAGAGACCAATCAGCGACGACACGGTGTACAGGCGTTTGAGGTAGGCAAATGTCAGATGTCACAGGTCTTACAGGGGTCCGATACTCATTGTTCGACATCGCCGCACTCGTTTGTAACGGTCCACACAGCATCGAAATTGGCGTCACCGAGAGTGGAGAACTGTAGTCTTCTCCGATGAAAGTCCGTACTGCATCTCAACGGTTGATGGGCGAATGAAAGTGTGGCGTATACGAGGGAGCGTTTTGCAGATAAGTGTGTTCCGGAAAGAGACGCGTGGGGAGGTCCCAGCATTATGATATCGGGTGCTATAGCACTGAACCAAAAACTAGGTCCTATGGCGTTCCAGAATGTTGGTTCTGGTAGAGGAAATGGTGTAACAGCTGCCCGCTACATCGATCAGGAGCTGGGACCTTCATCGTGCCCCATTTTGCTCGTCATGGAAATCATATCTTCCAGCAGGAGAACACATGAGCCCATACTGCCAGAGCAACGATAGACTCCCTCCACCAAAGCTCTCAGTCCAGACTTAAATCCGATAAAACACTTGTGGGACGAGATTCAGAGGAGGCGACCAAGGCCGACAACTGCAGCTGAACTCATTCGGGCGTATCAGGCAGCAGGTCACAGTTTCATTTTCCTTCATTTCCCATTTGCGGTAATGTTAATGTCTGCTCTCACAGCACCTTCCCTAACTTTCGTTGAACCAAATCCTTAGGTGGCGGCCTTAGACAGTCCTTTGGGAGTATTTTAAGCACAATTTTTTCATAGGTTGAAGGTAGAAATTTTAAACTCAACCAGAAAATGCGGGTAGGCGTCACTTTGCACATACTCCGCCGCATGTGAACAAACCAAAGCACGCCTAACTACCAGATCTCCATCCACCTCAAATGGTCCACTTCTAAAATCATTTCCAGACAGTAACTCAACCCCTGTCCTTTCAAAAATGCCCAGAAAAAATGCAGGGGCCCAGGAAAAAATAATAAAAAAACCACACAAAAATATCTGGAACTTCTTTCGTCCCAAGGAAAATCAGGAAGTCAGAAACTACCTGTATCCATCACAGAGTTTGGGCCTAAGTTCCTATCATCTTTATCAACCGTCTCATCCACTCAGTGTTCAGACGATGCAGTGCTGTAATTAACGCCCTTGGTGGCCATGCACATTATTGACTTCCAGATCGCACTGTGGCGCCACCTATCCTCACTTTCACTTGAAATTCTCTAACATTTGTCTGCCAAGGATGATGATCAATCATGTCAAATTTGGAATCATTCCGTTGATAAGTGTGTTGTTTACATCTACTAGTATTTGAAATACACTGATTATCAATATCCAAAAAGGAGTGATGTTTCGTTTGCGGTTCAGTATATAACAAAGTATTTAAGAAAAAAATGACTGACCCTCCTGTCTGTCTTCAGCGTGGTGAAATGCCGTAGGTTTTAGTTTGTTGCGACAACCTATGACTGGGTATAAAAGTGTCAATGACATACCCTCTTTTAACACAAATGTAAGCTTGTCTCCATGGTTATTTTAGCCAAGACGATTGTCCCTGTATCCGTGTGTTTTAGTGTCTATTAATGGCCCACTTCCCGCCGTAGCCTGTCGAACATTTGTTAAGAAAACCAATTTATATGAGCTTACTACGACTAAAACCAGTAAAAATAAACACAGGACACATAAAACATGTCCAGTTAGATATAGAATGTAGAAATGGAGGCGAAAAACAAACGAAGAATCGAAGCCTGATTACAACAACAACGATCAGTGTTGGTTAACTTAGTGGTTGGATTACCCTCATTTAATGCCTTTTTATCTGTGGTTTACACTCAAACAATTATCAGCAGGCTTTTCGCGCCACTCTTAACCGTTTGTCAGTCTGTGTTTCTCAGATAAAGTACGTAAAATTATACTGTGCCGTTAGATCACTTACATGACTCAAACATTCGGGCGCTTTTGCGCATGTTCAGGTTCTGAGTTTGTTTACATTGTGGGTACTTGATAAATTTAATTTTCAATTTCAGATTAAAAATACTAAATTATGCCAAAACTTTCTATTTTTGGTAAAAATAGAAAGTTCCTAACTTGGTCTTTCTGGGAAAAATACCGAAAAACCCACTGTTTTTATGTAAACAGTAATCTGGATTTTTGCGGCAAGTGTGCCTTTAAAGTTTATAGGATGTCAAATATTTTTGTAGCTTCCTTAAAGTGGCATGAGCTGCCAAAATGTTGATATTTTGACGCTGAAACAGAATGTTGAAATTGTTGAACTAAGCTTTTTAGTGCTTCTAGTCTCGATAATGTACGATAAAGTATTGTTTTGTACTAACTTTGGCTTAGAATGAATGAATGGTCGTCCCGGTTATTCAAATTTTGTTTACTTTTCGAACACTATTCCAGTTCGTACAGGCCACATACTGCATGGATTTTCCTCATTCCAACGCCAATCATTTAGTTTTTCGATGGCCTTCAAAGCCTCTTACTGTCGTGACGATCAGAAATTATGGAAAAGGTGTGAATTTTAGCAGCTCATGCCGCTTTAACTAAAACATGATGTGTTATCAAATGTATAGACCTGTTGGATTACAAAATGGATAAATACTGCTCAAAGTCAGTCAAACTGCGTTTAAAGTTGAACAGGTTGAAAAAACAACAAGTGTTATTCCTGTATCCCAGGTTGAAATTAGGCTTTAAGTTTTACCGGGAAGCTTAAGTGTAGAGAAAGTCCTCTGCCACATGGTGTTGGGGCCCACAAATACTTAACTCCGTTCACAACCTGCATATAAATTTGGCTAACAGCCTATTCCAAAGAAACTGCACCCAACAAAACCAAACAAGGGAATGGAAATAGATTAAATAAAAAAATAGGGAGAGGGGATAAACATAAGGTTTGTTTCCTACATGCTGGAAACCGGGATTAATAAAACCTATATAGGATTAGATTTTAATCAACACTGTGATGATAGTTTCTCTCCAATATGATTTATATCATGCCAATGTCAGATGTATAATGAATAAAAAATACATCGATCATGATTTAAAATATTTTATTTCCCATATTTTGGCTCAGAATTTTTGATTTGAAACAAAAAATCTACGTGAGTGCATGCAAGTATAAAGTGTTACCGAGAGTAAGTGAGCAAGGAAGTCAGTGACAGTAAGGTTTGCTTCATTTCGTGCTAGATTTATAGTGTGGGGCGCAGATAAAAAAGGCGCAGATTATAAGACAATTTACCGGGTTTCCTAACGTAACGATTGATACATTTTGTGTTAGATTTATACTTTGGGATGCAGATCAGAATAAGATTGATTGATTGACCGAGGCCCCCAAAGAGAATTTGAGGGGTTTACGAACGGTGACGTTTGCTACATTTCGTGTTAGATTTATACTTTGGGGTGCAGATCAAACAACTTAAAATGGCACGAGCTGCCAAATGTAAGAACAGTTTCTTTGAAACAGAATTACCTAACTGTTCGTTATTTTTATCAAAAAATACAAAATAAGAGCTCTCTGCTGATAACAAACTACTGTAACAGGGATACCATCAAACCAGTTATTTTTAATTGTCATGAAAGGTATTTTATTTCGTCGTTGTGATAAAAAGAAAACAATAATAATAAGAAAATCTTACGGAATAAAATAACATACAACGATGGCATTAGACTTATTCACAAGATACAATAACTAATGATTAATTATGTGGTAATTGGTATGCTGGGAACATTAAAGTGGCATGAGCTGCCAAAATGTTGATATTTTGACGTTAAAATAGAATGTTGAAATTGTTGGCTATTTTTCTCAAGATGTATAATTCAGAAGCTTTTTAGTGCTTCTAGTCTCAAAAATGTACGATAAAGTATTGTTTTGAACTAACTTTGCCTCAGAATGAATGGTCGTCGAACACGTTTTCGGTTCGTACAGGGCACATGCTGTATGGATCTTCCTCATTCTAACGGCAATCATTTATTTTTCGGTGGCCTTCAAATCCTCTTACTGTCGTGAAGTTCAGAAATCATGAAAAAAAGTGTGAATTTTGGCAGCTCATGTCACTTTAAGCATCACCCCTTTTTAATTCCAAAATACAAATACATACATCAACTAATAATACGCGTTATTGTGAAGTATTTCTGATCACAAAACCAAAACGAGACCATCCAAACCAAGATGGCGGACAATGGCGTGTTACTTGGCCCCTCGACTGGCTAACGACTGGACGACTCGGAACCAAATCCATTATGTACCCCTGGTGTTAACACCGTGATTTTGAAACCGAAGTAAAACGGACTCTTGTGTAACTTGACAGATACATGTTATAGAATATGAAATACGACATATTGCAGGTTTTCAGAAATACAAATATTTAAATTTGAATCGTACAGTTGGGAAACGGATAACTAAATCTTCCATTAGCCCGGATTATCGGTCTTACGGCGACTGGTACCATATGGCTGGTAATGTGTCTTGTCGCCTTATGACGAACACGGAGAGAGAAAAAAAATTCGGCAGAGCCCAGATTTCTCGGCTAATCTTCCATATACATTAAATATATGGAAATTGTATATAGTTCATTATACGGCTCAGGTGGATTTTTTATTTTCCGTTTTCACATGATACTTCTAATATTCAACACGTTATTTGAATAAAAGTCATCTATCGCCCACTTTAACACAGATCATTTGATATTTGAATAACAACAGAGTCGTTATTACTTTCAAACAAACAGATATCGTTGGTTTTATCTTTTTTGTTAGCAATAAGCGGCACCATTTCTATTTTGAAACGGCATAATAAAAATATTAATTCCCTTCAGAGAACATTACGGAGGCCTATTAGTGCCATGGGTGGAATTTTTACTTTTCCAGTGTTTTTCAGTCTTTAACAGCATTTAGCACAAGCGGAAACTTGATTTCGAGACGAGAGATTCTGTATGTCGAAGAAAATTAAGCGTGTATCATTAGAATCATACCTTTACGTAAAACGATTTGCAGAGAAAGTCGAAAAACGATGTAAACTGTCAAATCACAAGGGTGGGAACTTTTTAACCGCGGTGGAAAGGTTCCCACCGCGGTGATAAATCACAAATAATTTGAATTTCAACCGCGGTGAGAACCTTTTCTCCGCGGTGAGAGCCTTTTCTCCGCGGTGGAAACGTTCCCACCGCGGTGGAAATATTCACACCGCGGTGGAAACCTTTCCACCGGGGAGAAAAGGTTCTCACCGCGAAGTTTTCTCCGCGGTGTGAATATTTCCACCGCGGTGAGAACCTTTCCACCGCGGTGGGAACCTTTCCACCGCGGTGGAAATGTTTCCCTTGTGATTTGACAGTTTACATCGTTTTTCGACTTTCTCTGCAAATCGTTTTACTTATGATTCTAATGATACACGCTTGATTTTCTTCGACATACAGAATCTCTCGTCTCAAAATCAAGTTTCCGCTTGTGCAAAATGCTGTTTAAGACTGAAAAACACTGGAAAAGTAAAAATTCCACCCATGGCACTAATAGGCCTCCGTAGAACATCTCTTAATTGTTAACTGAAATTGAAATCATTATATTTAAAGTTTTTGTACACAGCGTGTTCTATAGGCTAAAGGTTGTTATGGAATTTGTCATTTCAAGAAAGACTAAAGCAACAAAAAGGTTTTATGAATAACTTTTGGCAGTATTTTCTATTTTGTTGTTACTTTGCAAGTTTGGCCAAAAAGGAAATCAAATTTCTGGCGCAAAACAAACAATATTTACAGCTACATTTGCAGCTCTCCAGTGCTTAAGAAATTTAATTATCTCACTGACATACATGTACGACGTCAAACACCTCTGTTATGTGCAGTTTGTAGCAGTTTGTGCACAATAAAGGTCGTGTATGACGTCACTTTAGACGAGTTTTTGCGAGTAGTTACGAGAAAATATGCATATTTCCCCTTCACCCCCATTTTTGGACTACCAGGGAACTAACGCGAAAGTTGTTTGGTTTCAACATATGTTTTTCAAATATTCATTTAGTCTATAAACAAACACAAACCAACTTTAAGCCCAGTTCACTAACCATTTAAAGCGGTTTGAACATTTTCATATACGCGAATAAGCTTACAGCAGTTAATTTTAACGTTGCTAAAATATAAATAGAATCGATATTGTGTTTGCTTTCAAATATGATGTATGAATGTTCTGATAACAGACCCAAAAGAGTGTCACAATTGTAAGTATTTCAATCTCACATTTCAGGACCATTAAATATTAATGAACTTTAAATTTCATCTTACTCACAAAAATGGTACAGATTTCATTCAGTTCACAGCCTGGCTAAAACATGCCTCTGCCTTTTTAGCCTCTTCAGCCCTTGAACTACTTGTTTGGACAGATGTGAAATCGTGAAAAAAGTAGTAAGAAAAACGTAAATATCCATGATGTGATCTCAATATTTCGGCTTTAATTAAGTCATCGCCAGGAGAATTATGAGTACATCAAAAGATTATATAGATTTATATAGAAAAGACAAAATACAAGAATGGTTGACACAAGAAGACATTGGAGCTTAACATTTAGTTACAATAGATCAGGGTTCTAAATGGCAGTCATAATACCTAGCCAGGCTAATAAGTTAAGTAAACATCTGTCAATGAAATCACTGCTAGGTCATATGTATACATTCACAGTAATAATTGGTAAAGTTTGATAAAAAAATATAACATGTCTGTCGAAATATTGAGATTACACCATGAATATTTACGGAGTTTCCTTACTACTTTATTATGTTAAGTTGTTCAGTGGATCAAATAGATGTATAATCGTAAGCTTAGTAATTCCTGTCTACTTGTAAAACGCACCCACGTATTGCTTTTAAGATCTCAAAAACTAAACATTCCAATAAAATTACATTTAGCATACACCATCTATGTTAGTCAAATAGTCAGAGTTTACTGGTGAAATGTCTTTATTACACAAGACATTTGTGTTGGATATAGGGGTTTCCTGAAGTCAGAATCACCATACCTCGTGTTGACACCCGCAACTCATACATTGGTTTTTAATAAAAAGGAATTATCTTGTATTTCTATTCCAAGGCATCAATAATCCTTGTTGTTTGTTAATTGTAGGTTGTGAGATTGGGATTATAACCGTATTGTTTGTTAATTGTAGGTTGTGAGATTGGGATTATAACCGTATTGTTTGTTAATTGTAGGTTAGGAGATGGAGTTTATAACCGTTTTGTTTACATTACATTATCTATAAGTACCTAAATGACTTATTTGGAGCAAGAGGTACACTACGTAGTGACTGGATGGATGTATGCACTATGATTCAAACACAGGCATGGAGCTCCACCTCTTTGGAAATAGATTTTGCGTACAAGTTATTAAATAGTGCACAAAATGGTAGAATAACTTTCTTATAAACTATTCTGTTACATAACATTCATAACATTGCATAACATTCATAACATTAATAACATTGCATAACATTCTCCAGGCATGTTCAATTATTGATTGAACGTGGTTATTTCACGTATATGGCAGCGTTGTCATGTTTAGCGGGGAGTAAAATTCGGACCTTGCCCGGTAGAAACCTCAAATCTGACATACGGCGATCGAGGGGGAAAACTCTGTCAGAAGTGTTTCAGAGATTCTATGAACTGAATGGGATTCGAACCCACGATCCACCGATGAAATGCTTGTGTCTGAATGAGAGACATCGTATGTAATGAACCGTAGAATATGGACAACAAATTTTGTCAGCAAAAAATTCACGTTCCGACAATTCATTCCGATTTCTGGGGTTATTGATTTCTCGTTTATCAATAAATTGTCAGCAATAATGACCGCAAAAGAAATAGATAATGATATGAACACTAAACCGGCCCTGGTGTGACTTAACTGTATTTCAGTGGCGTTTTCTGCAATTTGTCAACACGACCATACATACCTCCAGCACAATTATTATACGTTTTATTTGTTTTATTCGACTTCAACAGAAACAAATGCATGGGTCGATGTTGTATGCCACACAGATATGGAATTTAGACTTGGAAATGAACTTGGCAGAAGAGCAAAAAATCATCGTGGGCGTATTGCGTGACACGTTACAACAGTGAAAGACACTTTTTTTTAGAATTGCCGTTCATTATATAAAAAAGGTTTAACGAAATCAAAAAGTCAACATTTACAAGTTTCTATTGTGACAAATTTTGGTTGCTTCTTATACCTCTTAACCTAAAAAAGGGCATTATTATATGTCCAGAAAAAAATACCTGTTTTCTTCCCCACTTAGCATGGCAACGCCGACGTATAAGTGAAAGGCAAAGAAAAATGCCATTCAATCAACTAAAGGAAACTGCTCTGTGCATAAAACTATGCACACAAAGTCTTAATCAATTGGTCAACATTGTCACATCATGAGAAATAAACCTGAACGAATAAGCCAACATTGCGATATCGGGAAAAAATAAACCTGAACGAATAAGCCAACATTGCGATATCGGGAAAAATAAACCTGAACGAATAAGCCAACATTGTGATATCGGGAAAAATAAACCTGAACGAATAAGCCGACATTGTGATATCGGGAAAAATAAACCTGAACGAATAAGCCAACATTGCGATATCGGGAAAAAATAAACCTGAACGAATAAGCCAACATTGCGATATCGGGAAAAATAAACCTGAACGAATAAGCCAACATTGCGATATCGGGAAAAAATAAACCTGAACGAATAAGCCAACATTGCGATATCAAGAAAAAATAAACCTGAACGAATAAGCCAACATTGTGATATCGGGAAAAAATAAGCCTGGACCAATTTGTCAACATTGCGATATCGGGAAAAATAAACCTGAACGAATAAGCCAACATTAAGATATCGGGAAAAATAAGCCTGAACCAATTTGTTAACATTGCGATATCGGGAAAAATAAGGTTGAACCAATTTATCAGGATAACGATAAGGAAAATAAGCCTGAACAAATTTATCAGGATTGCTATATAAACCTGAACCAATTTGTCAACATTGCGACAGTTTTGAAGGAAAAGGACATTGTTACATTAGACTATAGTTTAGATTGTGAAAAGAATAGAGTTCATGTAGTTTTAAAAAAAATCCAATTTATGTTTAAATCCTATCGTAATCGAATAATTGAAATGTGTCCTTGTAATAAAGAATAAGCTCCGTAGACCATTCACAAGGCAGCTCCTTTCTTTCATTAATTTTATCAAATTCATGGTAAATAAAATCGAGATGCGTTATAGAGTAGTCATGTGACGCAACATAGCTAATTGTATGGCTACCAAATAATGTGCGATCATCCCACTCCAAGTCTGTTGCCATGTTTTGGATCTAAAAATAGCTGATGCAACATCACGTCATCTTAAAGCTGAGGAAATGATGACACAGATAAAGAACACACTTCATCAGTATGGTGCCCTTCTTGGGTTCACTGGCGGTAATTAACGGGACATCTGTTAAGTGCTTTGATGGTTGTTATCGAAGTTAAACCGTATGCTTTTTCTATAGATTTTACACAAGGGTCACAGGTACAAGGGTTACATGTTAAAATTCATGTTTATTAATAAAGTTCTATAGCATACAGAAGATTCGCTTTGTCAAAGTTTTGTGAAAGAGGGAATGTTTTTATGCTCCCCGAAAACTTTCGCCGCTTTGTCCGTCCGTCCTTCCGTCCGGATTTCTTGCCCGGGGCATATTTCTGGTAATATTGTCAGGATGGTTTTGAAACTTAGCTGGTATAGAGTCATTACCAAGACCTCTTGCACTGATACGCTTTTCTTTCCGTGGCGAAAATAATTTTAGAGTTATTGCCCTTGGTTTCTTCAATTTGTCAAATTTTACCCAGACTGCTTGTCCGGGCCATACCTTGGTTAATATTGTCAGGATTGTTTTTAAACTTGGCTGGTATAGAGTCATTATAAAGACCTTGTGCAGTGTTGCGCTTTTCTCTCCGTGACGAGAATAATTTTTAGAGTTATTGCCCTTGGTTTCTCCAATTTGTCTAATTTTACCAAGACTGCTTGTCCGGGCCATATCTTAATTAATATTGTCAGGATTGTTTTGAAACCAGTGCTCCATTTGACTTCGCCATATTTTTCAGACCATGAATGCATTTGGATTGGCTTGGAATGAACAGTACCTGGTATACTTCTGTGTAATTGTTTAATTTCTTTAAATGTCAGTAAACTTGGCTGTCCAACTCATGGCCCTCCAAACCAATCAATAGTCTTATTTTTTGTCCATTCTCCTGCTTTGACAACTCCTTACAAAGTAATATAGCGCGGTATGATTTATTCTTGAAGCATCTCCAGAAAAATGGATATTTGCAGAGTTATTGCCCTTTTCTCATTATTTGGTCAAATTTGCTGAGCGTATATCTGCAATGGGGAACCGGAAAGCATCCAACAGTTTTACTGATACTTTTCTAGTTTTCTAAAGTTAAAGAGAAAAATGAAGTTTAATTATTTATTTATTTATTCAAACTCAACAGACCCCAGTGGGTCCAATTATAGAGATGATAGTGATAACAACAAGATAAATAGTGAAAATATCATGTAAAACAAATAAGATGGCTTTAGATTGTAAAAACTGGTGTACATAAATATACACAAAGAAAATAGTTAAGCACCTCACTGGAAAGTCTGCACCGACCGATAAAATCATTGGTTTCGGGAGATTGTTGGCAAACTGATGTTGCAGAAACGATTGTGATCATAAACGGCAATATTCTGACGATAAGAAATCACCATTAACGGTACTAGAATCTGCGTGTCAAACTAAGAGAGTATTACTTTGCCAAATGACCCACCGAGGCCCACCATTTGTATGTAAAATGTGTTTATTCTTGAAAAGGCACACCACGTGCATTGAGAGAAAAAAATAGTTTGATTATGTTATTCCGCTTTATTCTATGAAGCTCGCGGACAAGTTCTTCTAAACAGCAATATATGCAATATAACTCAAGGAGGTGTTTGGATTACAACTTCTGCACAGATTCAAGTACCGCTATCAAGCATAAAATGATGCTGGATAACGGTACTAGAATCTGTACCGAAACGTCGCTTTACAAATAAACAGAAGTTGTAATCCATAAACCTCTTGAGGTAATAGTGTTACCATAACTTCTAAATACAATACATGTATGTATAACAAGCCTTCTGGCTTCTAGGCAAGAATAGCAATCCGGGAATTGAACTTGATCGAACCAAGCTCCTAATAGCTTTAGTCCTTTATATCGATAATGGCTTGTTCTCAAGTAGCGAGTTCCTGGAAAATATTTGCTAATAACTGATTAGGCGATAAAAATAGCAGAAACCGTGATAATTGTACCTTCATAAGGACTACTTGGTTTAACTGTTACTATGTAAGTACTTTAATTATATAGAGGTGTGCGTTCCAGAAGATATTTCACCTAGTCAAAGTACAGCGTCTTTTTTTAAACTGATCAAATACTCTTTGCTACCAGACACCATTCTAAGGAGACCGTTATATATGAACCCAAAAAGTTCATGTTAAGTCAACTTCGAAACATTCTGTAGTTTGTCGTTCGATTTAATACGATACCTATGACCTTCGACAAGTTATTTGATGGAAGATTTATTACTATACTGTCAAATTAGCTACCACTAGAAAGCAGATAATTTGAGACGTATGACATAAATGCTTAATCAATATCCATTAAAGTATTATTCGTTTTTAATGCCGCTTTTTTATAATAAGCGGCACCATTTCCAATATGAAAGGCTATACTACCGTTTGCAATGGTTGAATGTAATGTGTAGACTGAACACCTGAAGCAATAATATCCTTTCATATGGAATAGAAAAGAAATATGTGACACTTCATCCCAATAACATCGTACATTATTGGACTTCATTTATAAATTTTGTGCCTAAGGAGTACAATGTGTAGATGATAGAAAAACGCGAAAGCCTGAAGCAAAGTTCTGAATGAAGGTGATTATTTTGCTTAAACTTACGTAAGCTGCCGAAATTTTAATATTTTCCGGATCCAAAATTATCAACTATTTACAGTACAAATCAGAAGTTTTCAATGATATCAGTCTCATGAAAGTATGTTTAAGTGGTATTTCGAACTAACCTAAACCAAAAAGGATTCAACATCAGCCTTGATTATTAAAATCTTTACTTTTCGAATACTGTCTCAGTTCATACAGGTCACAGAGTATAAGGATTTTTTTTATTTCAACGTCATTTATTTTTTCGATGAGCTCACTTGACGTTTTGGCAATCAGAAATTATAGTAAAAAGGTGCAAGTGTTGGCAAATCAGGCAACTTTTATGTCAAGATATAAGGAATATACATATTTACTAATTTACATACAGGAAGAAAATGGTTTAAAGTTTAGATTTCTGATTATCCCAACAGTAAGAGGATGTAAAGATCAAAACCCAAATGATTGATATGAGGAAAATCCATTCAGTCTGCGGCCTTTACGAACCGAAATAGTGTGCAAAAAGTAAACAAACTCTAAATAATGGGGACGAATGCTCAACCATTCCACACCTAAATTAGTTCAAATGTCTATTGTAAATAGTTAATCGCATGGTTCATGAGTGATTTATTCTCAGTTTTGCTAGACTTCGATTGTACACACAACACATACATACCGGCTGCTGGCAATTGGCAGTTCGGTAAAATGTTCGGATACAGTTTCATGGCAACTTTGATTGGTCGTGTGGTGAAACATGTCTGATCAATTGTTTGGTGTTTTACGCCGCGCTCTAGATTATTTCACTTATATGGCGGCGTTGCCAGTTTTGTTGTCTGAGGAAACCAGGCTCCATGCCCGGAGGAAACCCACGACCTTCCGGTGGTATCTGGCAACCATCCCATACCACATAGGTCGTTCGAGTGAAAACCCAGTCAGAAAAGAAACACGTTTGTGAAAAGGATTCCAACGATTAAATCAGGCATGGCGAGGTGTACGTATAGTTAGATGACAGGTAAGAGACAGAACCAGTAACCCATAGGTAGAGTAATCCGACCAACGGGCGAAATAACCAAATAATGAAATATTGAATACAATAGGTATACGACAGGGTAAGCAAACATGTGTTTCTCTTTTTACATTTAGAGTACATGCATCGGGAACCAAACTCTTGGACTGGATTGCTGTCCGAACATAGGCTGGTTTATGATAGCTCATTATGGCCCTTATATAATCAAGTTAAAACTCAACATTTGTAAGAAAATGGTTAACAATTCAATGAATTACAATTAACATAAAATTAATTTATTTCAAATTGATCAGAAATGTCGATGTATAGGAGGAGGTAGGAGGGTGTGCAATCATTTACTCTACTTGAACTAATATTCTGGAACATCACAGGGCCTTGTTTAAGACCATACTACTAGGATCTCCCCATGCGTCCCCTCGTCCATACCCAACTTCCGTGCCCATCAACTGTCAAAATACAATGATGGCTTCCTTCTGAGTAGATTTCCATTCACCAAAATTGGATACTGTGTGGCACGGCGATTTGAAATTCTAAGAATCGGACCGTAACTAGCCATCCTACCATTTTTCTGCAAGTTACCTCTGGTGATAGCCAATGTTTTCTCCTGCAGTTTCCGTAGCTATAACGAATTTGCTATATGTGTTGCAGTCTGGCTTGTCCTGTCTGATTGCTGGACAATCAAGGCATGTAGTGACGGTAGAATCGCAAACATCTACCATTAGGCAATCAACCGCGTATTAAAGTGACATGGGCTGTCTAAATTAGTTTTTTTTTTCATTGTTTCCGATCGAAGTACCTAGAAAAACAAAAGCATTTACATTGAGATAACAAAAAATATGGCAATCTAGTAACCCACACAAACCGAAGGTATGTGCTAAAATCTGACAAAATTGAAATAACCTGATCCATGAGCACATTTTAAATACATTTTTCACATATATTGATATTTAGAGAACGCTCCTATTTTGAACTTCCTAAAAACAATAAGCTGCATTTTTAGATAAATTTTGTTTTAACGGAATTTTATCTGTAATTGGCATCTCCTGCCACTGTAAGGTAATTTACTCAAATTATAGTTTCCAAAAATTGCACTGAAACCAATCTGAACAAAGATTTCGTTTATCAGCAAAGGTCAACTTAAGCGGGGTATTACAAGATAATAAACTTCCAAATTATTACTTTTTAAAATCAATTAAGCAGTTTTCCAAATATTGGACGAAAACCAACCCAGACTCAGACAACGCCGCCATGGTGATCGCAAAGTTTACCCTTTCAGGAGACACAAAAAATAGTCCACTTCTTTTCAAAACATTGCAGTCGCTAGCGAATAACATGCTTGACAGTTCCTCCCTCGGCAACATACTTCTGAAATCCTACAATTACATAAAGAACTCCAGTTAAGAGAACAGTGGAAGATCAAACATGAAAGCAGCTCCAGGAGTTAAGTTTTTACTGGAGTTGTAGAAAAAAACAGATTCATCATTAAAATAAAGAATTAAGGGAGTTAAATCAATGAATAGACTTTGTGCCGAGTGGGAAGGGAGTGAAAGCTGGCAAAAAATCCTACTGATGTTTTTTTTGGATTGAGCTGAGCTTTATGATAGATTAAGTAAATGAGGTATTGTGCTCCTTTATGTACATTTAATTAATGTTAGTTTGAGTTAAATTAGTTGGTGTCTTTTAGAAAGTGATTTTAACAGTATTCTCGTTATTATTATTTTTTTGGCGAGGGCGGGGGGAGGGGGGGCGGGTTACACTTTCTTGAAAAATGACAGAAACTCTTCTACCGATTTTGGGTGATGCCTGAAGTGGAAAGCTGGAGACAGCCGGCATTAAGTGCTGGCGATAGGTGCCATACTCTGGTACGGGGTTCGAATTTCGCTTCGGGCGTCCCCAAAAATCGGTAAAAGAATTTCTGCTTTTTTTTAAGAAAGTGTAATCCCAAAAAAAATAGCGAGAATGATGTTAGTTGCAAATGGTTTAGTATCATTTGACATTGAACATTTTATTTGTTAGTTATCTGCAGTGTCAATCAACCACTGGACATGGGTATATGTATACACGCACCGTGATGATTTCGGTCGTCTAAGTTAGCTAACGTTAGTTATAATTTAGGTAATTTAGAGAAATATGGACGAAGAATCTGGTGTTTGGAACAAAAAAGCTGTAAGTTAGAGATTGTAAACTAAAAACAAAATGACCTGAAATTCAGCTCTGAAATTTCGAGGTTTCTGGTCTATCTGTTCTTATCCGGGTTTCATATTACGTATGTTTTTACACCACGATATGGACATTTTAAACTCAACTTGACAAATATACTCTCCCAAAAAAGAAACGCAACATCCAATTTTTTTTCAAACATGAATTTGTCCAAAAATGTGCGTGATTGACACATAACAGGATCATGTTATAATGTAAATGCCCGATGATTGAATTTAAGCCCCTGATAGTGGCTTATCTTTATGCGGGTTTAATGGGTAGAAAAGACACACAACCGTTCAATTGAATTCAGTCGTTAAATTGTTTCACGAAGTTGCTACAATATGCCAAGACTAGACGCAGCTACCCGGAACGTCGTCATTGGTCGTCTCCTGTCGGGCGAATCACAGAATGCAGTCGCTAGACTGCATAATGTTCACCGGATCACGATTTCCAGACTGTTGCAACGGCACCAGCAATCCGGTTCAACAGCTGATCGTCAACGTTCTGGCCGACCTATGATCACATCAGCAGCCCAAGATCGCTACATCCGGTTACTTCACCCGTGAAATCGGACCAAAACAGCAACAGGAACAGCATCAAATATCCCAGGCCTCCGTCGTATATCGGCACAAGAGGTCAGAAACCGTCTCCGTCAAAACGGCTTACGCGCCCGACGTCCTTACTTTGGCGTAGTACTGAGACGCCGGCATCGACTTGCAAGGGTCCGATGGTGCAACAGTTAAGGGACTGGAATCTGCAAAACTGGAGGCGAGTCTGGTTCAGCGATAAATCTAGATTCCAGCTGCAGAGAAGAGATGGTTGTACATGAGTTTACAGACGCCGGAATGAGAGGTTCGCAAGGAACTGCATCCTTGAGGTCGACAATTTCGGCTGAGAAGGTGTGATGTTGTGAGGTGCCATATGATGTGCCCGAAAAACTCAACTGGTGCACATTCCCGGCAACCTTAACGCCGTTCGATACACAGATGAGGTTTTGACACCACATATGCTGCCCGTAATGGACCTCCGTAGGGAAATTTTTCAGTACGACAACGCTCGGCCGCACACAGCTCGTGCTACTGTTGAATTTCTAGCCAACCAGAACGTAACAGTACTCCCCTGGCCGTTCAAATCACCAGATTTAAACCCAATAGAACATTTGTGGGATGATTTGGATAGACGCGTGCGCCGTCGTCATCCAGCGCCGCAAACTCTGCAAGAACTGCAACAGGCTCTTGAGCAAGAATGGAGGAGAGTTCTGCAAAACCGTATTCGTCGATTGATTGTGTCTATGCAGAGACAGGTCCGTGCTGTGTTACAGG
Source organism: Lepidochitona cinerea (assembly GCA_963971465.1). Classification (NCBI taxonomy): domain Eukaryota; kingdom Metazoa; phylum Mollusca; class Polyplacophora; order Chitonida; family Tonicellidae; genus Lepidochitona; species Lepidochitona cinerea. Next base: position 7,544,854 of record OZ020551.1, read on the forward strand.
TTAGTGGTGGGCACAACAGATATTGACGTTGTAGTGACGTCATATGAGCGCTATGAACTTAATAATGTGATAAATTGTTACATGTGAATGAAAGTCTGAACAACCAGTCTGCTAAATTTCAGTGTAATGTGATGCTTATTTCTGTAATAAAAATGATGTTGAAAATTCATATTTTGAAGAACAAAAATTGGATGTTGCGTTTCTTTTTTGGGAGAGTATAAGAAAAGGAACGTAACCACAAGTATTTATTTTTTTGTTTCACTTCATATTGCACTTCATTTTCTTTTAGAACGGATTAAAATATTTGGATTGCATTGAAGTGATAGGAGCTGTCAAATATACTTAGCGCCATCAAAAACGCACGGTTGAATTTTATGTTTCTACCCCAGTCAGGCTATTGGCCATTTACGTTTGTTGTTTATTGTTAGTTCGAGTTGAGTTGCAATAACTGGATAACCTGTGGTGTTCCCGACGCGCCTGTCGTGAACATTACGCAACATTTCCTAATAACGTCCATTGAATGTTTTACCGTCACTGAGAACAGCTTTCAGGGCTCATTTGTCGTGGGTTCAACACTTTACACGAAGCTCAGCATAAAGACGGGGAAAAAACCGGAAAACGTTACCATGCCCCGACTTATGACACAACAAAGGGAACGTGCCATTGGCATGTTGCAGGTGGGTCTCAGTTGTGCCGCCGAAGGACGTCACATGCAGTGTCATCCCTCCACAATTAGTCTCCTCAGAATCAGGGAACATGAAACTGGCAATGTTGCCGACCGACCACGCCCTGGTCAGCCAAGAGTCACTACAGCCGGCCAGGATCGGTACATCGGTTTGTTGCACACACGTGGCCGATTTCGCACCGCGACACAGACTGCTCCTGAGACAGTGGGAATTGGAAGGCCCAGGGTAAGCCTTAGCACCATCCGACGCCGTCTCCCACAGATACAGATGCATGCACGCATCCCCTACCGAGGGCCTATATTGACACCCGCCGCACGCCAAAACCGTTTACGAAGGGCTCGAAATCATCAGTGCCCACACTCTGCAAGGTTGACACAAGACTTCTTGCAACAGAATAATTGAACATCATGGAATGGCCAGCTTACTCCCCCGATCTCGCCCATAGAGCACTTGTGGGATCAGCTTAAGAATGCCGTTGCACAACGTCAACCCAGGCTACGCAACCGACGGGAATTGATCCAAGTAGTGCAGGAAGAGTGGGACCGGAACCCACAGCACAGAATATCCACACTCATCAGGTCCTTGAGTCGCAGATGTACTCCTTGCGTTGATGCTCGAGGTGGACATACCCATTATTGAATGATGACACCTTCAATTTCTGTATCAACGATTTGTTTGCAAGGAAAAAAAGTCACCAGGGTTTCACATATTGTCAATTCTTTGTCTCATTGTGTCCAATGCCTTGTTCTTCAATTTAAGAGTACTTACAATATTTTACACTTTAAATTTCTCAAAATATTTTACATTCTTTGGGTCGTGCGTTTTTAATGGCGCTAAGTATATTTTTGTTAACTTAAAAAAATTAAAACTGAAATTAAACATCTTGAAATTATGGCGCCATTGGTGAAGCTGGCAGAGCTAAGGAAGCGAGTCTCGCTTTCAGTTTTTACCTAGTCGAAATATTCAAATAAAGATTACGTGCTAAGCTTCAATTTTAAAGGATTCAACGAACCGTTGCCAGATGCGTCAGTTCATACTCCCTTGAAACAAAATCCTTATAATGGTAACTTGGATAATATTACTAACCTTGAACGCACGGAAGAAAGCTTTGTAAAGCGGTTTGATTTCAGGTGTAATGCAAATTCTGTCTTTAATAGCTTTTTAAACCGAACTTTAATAATAAATCAAAAACGGTCAATGCACTATTTGTCAGACACCACCTGGGCCTGCTAGCCTAACCATAATAAAAACCAGGAACTGGCCTAGAATCCGTTACTGAATTAACGACCTCAAACAACAAGCTGAAAATAAAAGTGTTAAATCAACATTTTTCTATAAACCAAAAACAATCGTCCTGGACAGCGCTTAGAAATCAAATCAGTGTTTTTTTTTACACAGTTAAAAAGATAAATACCAATCCCATAACAAAAATCAAAATAATTTAAATCTTTATTAGAAGCTAAAATCAGCAGTCCCGGATATCGGTCATTAAACTATCCTAATCAAAAAGTGAATTTCCTCTGGCCAAGTAATCCTGCATTATTTCTCAATAGTCTATTACTTCACCCCAGCCCCAAGGCGAGAAGATGCCACAATAACAGGTCACGAAATCCCGATGATAAGTCCATCTGTCCCAGGCGTCAACACCAGGTGAAAAGGTACGTATATCTGCTAACCGGAAATCTCCATGTAGCGATGTGGATTGTAGATGCCCAGATCAAGAAGCAGAATTGATGGGCACCAGTTTCCAGTCCGTAAGACCTATTTATGGGCCCAATCAAATTGAACCGATTCATAGTTATTTCAGTCATAGAAAATAGAAATGTGATCGCAAAGTACAACGTTGTGGTAAACTAAAAATGCTATTTACAAAGACATAAAATACAAGGTTACGAACTGCTCCCCTCGTTAACTCCAAAATGCTAGTTACAACATTTATATGAAAACATATCTCTAATCTGAGTAGTGACGAGATCCAATAAATGCCATCAGTGACCTCTAATTCCCTCTGGAATTATATTAAGTGTACTCAAATATACTCTCCCAAAAAAGAAACGCAACATCCAATTTTTTTTTCAAACATGAATTTTTCCAAAAATGTGCGTGATTGACATATGACAACAGGATTATGTTATAATGTAAATGTCCAATAATTGAATTTAAGCCCCTGATAGTGGCTGTTGATCACACGTGACTTTCGGATCAGCCTTTGTGTAACACTACACGAGGAAGGCGTAGGGAAAAACGTAGGGCAGTTGCACGTGCGAATCACGTCTTATCTTTATGCGGGTTTAATGGGTATAAAAGAATCCCAACCGTTCAATTGAATTCGGTCCTTAAATTGTTTCACGAAGTAGCTACAATATGCCAAGACTAGACGCAGCTACCCGGAACGTCGTCATTGGTCGTCTCCTGGCCGGCGAATCACAGAATGCAGTCACTAGACTTTATAATGTTCACCGGAGCACGATTTCCAGACTGTTGCAACGGCACCAGCAATCCGGTTCAACAGCTGATCGTTAACGTTCTGGCCGACCTAGGATCCCATCAGTAGCCCGAGATCGCTACAACCGGTTACTCCACCTGCGAAACCGGACAAACACAGCAACAGAAACAGCATCAAATATCCCAGGTCTCCGTCGAATATCGGCACAGACAGTCAGAAACCGCCTCCGTCAAAACGGCTTACGCGCCAGACGTCCTTACTTTGGCGTAGTACTGAAACGCCAGGATCAACTTGCAAAGGGTCCGATGGTGCAACAGGTTAAGGGACTAGAATCTGCGAAACTGGAGGCGAGCCTGGTTTAGCGATGAATCAAGATTCCAGCTGCAGAGAAGAGATGGTCGTACACGAGTTTACAGACGCCGGAATGAGAGGTTCGCAAGGAACTGCGTCCTTGAGGTCGACAATTTCGGCGGAGAAAGTGTGATGGTGCCATATGATGTGCCCGAAAAACTGGTGCACATTCCCGGCAACCTTAACGCCGTTCGATACACAGATGAGGTTTTGACACCACATATGCTGCCCGTAATGGACCTCCGTAGGGAAATTTTTCAGCACGACAACGCTCGGCCGCACACAGCTCGTGCTACTGTTGAATTTCTAACCAACCAGAACGTAACAGTGCTCCCCTGGCCGTCCAAATCACCAGATTCGAACCCAATAGAATATTTGTGGGATGGTTTGGATAGACGCGTGCGCAGTCGTCATCCAGCGCCGCAAACTCTGCAAGAACTGCAGCAGGCTCTTCAGCAAGAATGGAGGAGAATTCCGCAAAACCGTATTCGTCGATTGATTATGTCTATGCCGAGACGGATCCGTGCTGTGTTACAGGTTAATGGTGGGCACAACAGATATTGGCGTTGCAGTGACGTAATCTGAGTGCTATGAACTTTAATGTGATAATTTTTACATGTGAATGAACTTTGAAGTCTGAACAACCAGTCGGTAAAATTTCAGTGTAATGTGATGCTTATTTCTGTATTAAAAATGATGTTGAAAATTCATATTTTGAAGAACAAAAATTGAATGTTGCGTTTCTTTTTTGGGAGAGTATATGTACCTTTTCAAATGTGTCCTTTTCCCTCTTGGATGTTTGGATAACCAAAATGCTAAGGACCTCTGTCCTCACTACCACTCTCGGTATGTTAAATGATAGATCGTGTTCTAGCTATTTACAGATTTTGTCACCCCAGGATAAATTGCATTTGAATATCTAAGCTCTCACACAATCTTCATGTAATACCACCTCAAATTTATATCATCACATACTATCAATGAATGGTTACAGTATTTGAGGTTTCAGAACCAGTAAAAGAAAATAAAGTTTATTCTACTACATATCTAATTCATAGACATTTCCATATTGAATTGAACGTAAAAAACATAGTTTATAAAATGTATTGAGCTCAGTCATTACAGTTACATGTGCCAAACACAAGTATCAATTGTCAGATAACGATAAAATTAAAGGTTCTGACCCAGCCTTTTAACCCTGATAAAACTCAAGGTGACGCACAAGATAAGAATTTTCCACAATCTGAATTTGCTTTATTTGCTAATTGTTTCACCTATGAACGATCAAGACCAGAGCGAGGAATCTTCAAATGTGAATCACTGGTGTGACGTGGATGGAAATGCGCATTTAACACTTCAATTAGCAAAAAGTTAATTCCAATAGTAAAGCGTATTTATTATCTAAAGAAGTATCTCGGTGGTTCTGCTAGGGAAGTTGAAGCATATCTAACAATACGGCCTATGAAGAGGCAATACGTTTTTAGACGAACGGTTTGGGAACCCCTTTTGTATTATTGTGAATGCGTTTCTAAATAAATTTAACTCTTCTTTAAAGGCACACTTGCCGCGAAAATCAGGAATATTGTTTACATTAAAAAAGAAAGACGGTATTCTGTATTTTTCCCAGACAATATAAGTTAGGAACTTTCTATTTTTACCAAAATTTAAAAGTTTGGACGTCAGTTTGTATTTTTAATTTGAATTTGAAAATTTGAATTGTTACGTACCCGGAACGTAAACAAACCGATCTGCCCCCTATTGGCGATTTTATGTTTCAGTCGAGTGAGTGAACTAACGGCACAGTGTAATTTTACGTAGGCCTATTTATCTGAGAAATACAGACTGACGATCGGTTAACAGCGACTGGAAAAGCCTGGAGGTAATTGTTTGAGTGTTAACCACAGATACAAAGGCCTGAAAGGAGGGTAAACCAACACGAAAGTTGACCGACACTAATCGTTGTTGTTGTAATCAGGCTTCGATTCTTCGTTTGTTTTTCATCCCATTTTTACAGTCTAAAGCTAACTAGACATGTTTTATGTGTCCTATGTTTAAGTTTAGTGGTATTAGTCGTAGTATTATAAGCTCATGTAGATTGGTTTTCTTAGCAAATTTAAACAGGCTACGGCGGCAAGTGTGCCTTTAAATATCCCTAGTCATTATAGCATAGCGTTGCAGATTTTCTAAGACAGTGCCATACTGCCATGTCATCAATAGAGAGCCTGAAAATACCTAATGACTGTCATGACAACCAGAAGCTAATGAGTAACTTACCCGACTGGGTAAATCTATTTAGTGGATATGTGTCCTTCATAATGAAGGATGTCAATATTGCCTTTCTGCCAACGAACAGTTTGAAATTTGGACATCGCTCGAATCATTGTCGCCAGCGACGAAAGTACCAAGTCTCAAACTACATGCTAAATCCCTGCACGAAGACATGACAGATAACGAAAGGGGTTCAGGAAAAGTGGTATGCAAAGAATAAAGTAAGCGTTCAGTGTGGTGGGAGTCTTCTTAAGGGAGTGAAACATGTAGCCATCTTGAATAAGACATAAAAATGGAATTAGCTGCCATTTAATAAATAGACTATGCTCACAAGTGTTTTATAGGTCAAAACGTTCCTTGATACACAAGGAACATGACAATAGCAATTATTTCATAAATATAAATATAAGTAAATGAATACTTACCAAATCAATTGTTCACTGAACTGTATAAAAATCTAAAATTTACATAGAGATGAAGTCTGAAATTAAACAGAAAGATACTTTGAAACTCAATCTAAAACATAGGCGAGCCACTTTTTTTAATAGCATACGTTACGGCTTACAATTAGAAAAGTTCTGTTGACATGTTGATAGAACCAGTCGGCCATTTTGGAATTTTAACGGCTTATCGATCAAATGTCAGCCGAATTGATTTGAGTCAAATATTAAAAGAAGTAATGCTCTTACCAAAAATCGAATATCAAACGGCGATCGGCAACCCAAACGTTTCATAAACTACGGTTACTTTCTGACAAGCGTACTTCTCCTGATTTGACAGTCATTGCCCAACATGTGTGAAGGTTCGATGAATCCTTACGCTTAATTTTCCAACAAGAGAAACATCTTTAAAATCCATTCCAAAGACCAAAAAATCTATATATTTGCTTAAATCATTACTTAAAAATAAATTTTCAACCAACTAGTTTGGTTCTGAAGGTTCTCTTTTATTAGTTCGCCCGCTTTCGACGAGTGGACTTAATTGACAGGCGTACTAGCCATCTTGCAAGCGTAAAACGGTCTGGCGGGTAAAATCTGTCAACAGTTCAATGACAGTTGTTATACTGTCGAAGATTTTCACAATTTGGTAAGATTTTGAAACATTTCTTTTGTTGGTACTATTATCGTATGAATTAACACAGCATGTTGTATATAATGGGGTAAAGTCCGCCGATATGTTTCTGTCATGTGGTGTGCCCCAAGGGTCCATTCTGGGGCCCACTTTGTTTCTGTTATACATAAATGATATTATCTATTCTTCCAAGTTATTAAAATTTATACTATTTGCCGATGACACCAATATTTTTATGTCGCATAATGATCCAATTGTTTTATGCGATTTAGTTAACTCTGAGCTTAAGAAATAACATCACTGGCTCTGTACTAACCGCTTATCTCTCAATGTTAAAAAAACTAAACTTTTATTTGTTACACCTAATACCCGAAGGGTTGTACGTGACATACCACCGATAACAATTGACAATACAGACATTGAAAGTGTTTTTTCATTTAAGTTTTTAGGTGTATTCATAAATACAAAACTGAATTGGGTAACCCACATTAATGAATTGCCAAAGAAACTGTCTCGCAACATTGGTGTAATTAACTGTATCAAACAATGTCTCAACCAAAAAACTTTGTTCATTTTGTACTATTCGCTTTTTTCCCTTATATCAACTATTGTAACTTAAATTGGGGCAATACATATCAAACTCATTTACGCCCAATTATCACTCTACAGAAAAGAATTGTTCGTATTGTCAATAGTTCTACTTATTACGACCATACAATAGCTCTATGGCAGAAATTTAAAATCTTGCCTCTTACCTGTGTTAACAAATTCCATAATCTCTTATTTACCCATCTATTTCACCACCATCGATACCTGCACGCTTTCAGTCTTATTTTAGTTTAATCTCTGATGTGCACATGTTTTGTACTAGATCATCATGGCTGAACCTGTATAATCCTATTTATGTATCAATGCTGTCTTTCAATACGCCCCGAATTTCTGGTCCAAAACTTTGGAATAAGTTGCCCGCTGACCTTAAATCAATTATTCCCACCTCCCTTTTCAAGTCCAAACTGAAACAACGTCTCATCCGTGAATATAGCACTGAATAGACACATTTTAAGTTTTTAATTATATAACGTCTCATTCAATATTCAGATAAGATAAGATTCATTCCTGTACAATTTAAATATATAGTAAAATTTGCACCTTTACTGCCTCAATATGGAGTAACTGGGATAGAACAAGCCCTCTGGGGTTTTAATCCCGCTGATATCCAAATTTCAAATTGTATTATGACTTGCTTACATGAATTCTATCAGTGAATAAAGAATCTGAATCTAAAACAATGTTCACTGATCATTGTATCTTGATCGCACCTGATTTGTGGATATAAAGCCCAGTTTAGTGTGTAATAAGGCAGGTATTTTGACAGTTAGTATTGAGGCTCTCTCGGCCCTGTCTCAACTGTCACTGTTTCAACTGCCTTGACCACCAAGCTATAATCCCATCCATCTATTTTAATGATTATGTTTAACTTAAAGATTATAAGTTTATATTATTATTTAAATGATTTTCGAGATTCTTGCTACATGTATAAATGTATTTTCATTGTTGTTTTCCTTTTCCAGATTCATCTACAGTAATGAAACCAGGAGGATGGATGCCAAAATTGCCAATGTCATTTTCATGCCATGTGACTGCTGAAATCAATCATGATCACATATTGGGGAGTATTGTTCCAATGAAATGGAAGTGGGAAAAAATTATTCAACCATATGATAATCATATATTACTTACTACATGTATAGATTTTATAAGGGATGTAGTACAAGCAGTGTACTTAGATTTTTTAAAAACAATAACACTTCTACATGCATCAAAAAATGAACCATACATACATTCATTTGTCTAGTTTCTGAAAAAATGTCCCCAGAATGATTGGCACCCCCCCCCCCCCCCCGCCCCCCAAAAAAACACAAAAGAACACCTTTAACCTCTTTTAGGACAGTAGGCTAACAGTCATCAAAGTAAGTAAGTCTTGTATAGGTAATAATTACTAGTATGCTTGACTATTGTTGGACCTTCAAAGCATCATTGTCAAGGTAAGTTTTTTTCTTCCTTGAGATAGTTACCTGTTCCCTATTCCCTTTGGCCTAGCAATATCTCAAAATCACAGGTAAGACATGGTGTAACTTTGCAACCAATCAGATTGTTCCCAAGTAAATTTGAAAAGTAGTTCTGGAATCAAATCCATGTCAGGTTGCAAATTTAAGCAGTTGGTGTGTGAATGGTTATTCAGTTTCAATCAGCAAAAAATTATATTTTTCATTCGCATCAGTTCAAGTTTTATTAAGTATGGGAAAACCAACAATCAAAAAACGCGATTTTGGCCAAAGAGGAGGAGTGCCTTTCGGGAAAACAGATTTTTCAGGCAAGAAAGCAACCAGAAAAACTACATTCAAAAGCCAGCATGCTGGGGGCGCTGTTTTGAAAATAAGAAAGGTGAGAAAACCCAATTATAATGATATTCTTGTTGAATCCTTATCCTGTGTTATTGAAAAACCCCATGAAATTGAAAATTAAGAAACATGAAACAGTCTCCTCTCCAAGTGGATTTAGACTTTTGATGTGAATCTTCTTGTCGGATATTTCTCAACCATTGCCACCCACCTTACTAAATGTCAATTAGCCTTGCAATGCAAAGATGCACGCATTCAATCTGTTAGAGAGACCAACTATGGTCTTCGTTCGATCATTTTTTTTTTAAGTAAAGGCTGTGCTAAAATTAGTGATAAAATTAAATGTGGTTATCAAAAGGAAAGGTTTGAGGTAAATATCCGTGGTGTAAGGGGAAGTATGGCTACAGGCGGAGGGCGAGCCCACCTAACCGAATTGATGGCTACTTTGGATGCCCCTGGTTTAAATCAGAGAACATTTACTGATATTGAACAAGAGATCTCTTGCTGGTGGGAAAATATTCTTCTTGATAATATGGCAGAAGCGGGAGAAAAGAAAAGAGCATTAGCTGTGGAGAGGGGGGATTTTCATGACGGCATTCCAGCAATCACTGTAATTTGTGATGGGGGCTGGTCCAAACGGACCCACAAACATTCATATAATGCTTTGGGTGGTGTCGCCATAATAATTGGGATGGAAACTGGCGAGATCCTCCATATTGGAGTTCGAAACATATATTGTTATGTCTGCTCTGTTGCCAAAAACAAGAAGGAAGACCCCCCAGAACACGTATGCTTCAGAAACTGGACTGAAAGCTCTAGATCCATGGAAAGTGATATTATTTTGGAAGGATTCCAAATGGCTGAAAAAAAGCATGGCGTGAGGTACATGGGAGTAAAAGGTGATGGGGATAGCAGTATGTTCAGCAGAATTCAAGAAGAGGTAGCGATCTGGGGAAAACATGTTAAGAAACTTGAATGCGCCAACCATGTCTGTAAAACTTTGCGGTCAAGTCTTGAAAGATTAGTAGATGAACACCCAGAATGAAGGGCAAAGAAAAATAACAGAGCGTCTGCGAATTCGTCTGAATATTGGTGTGCCTTGTGCAATAAGGCTACGTTCAGAAATGGCTGATCGACAAGCGGCAATAACCCTTTTAAAGGGGGACATTATGAATAGCATTCACCATGTCTTTGGAGACCACAATAATTGTTCGGATTTCTGTAAAGTTAAATATCCATCATTATGTGCACATAAGACTCAGACCTTGACACAACAACCATTTAGTGTGTCAGCTAATTCACAAGATCCAGAGGATCCAGTCGAAAATGTTTGTGTGACAGAATCCCAATTTTGGAGCATGGGAACAACACCAGAGGATGAGGACTCTTATCTTTGTGGATCTGGTGATTCAAATATTCAAATTTCCACTGAACTTCTGGTTGATGTTAAAATTTTATTGCAACGCGTTTCGGACAAAGCTGATGGGTTATAAGGGAATTGTACCAGTAATTTGGCCGAATCATGGATGTCCTTAAGATGTCAGTTTGATGGAGGGAAGCAGTTTAATAGATGGGCTACGGGGTCCTGGTATGCCAGATGTTTGGGTGGTCGATTGCGGCAAAATTATGGAGTGGACTGGTCACCAAAGGTATGGAATGCTGCCACGGGATAAGAACCCGGGAATATATTTCGCAAAACTTATGCTGCTCGACATAAGAAAGCCAGTCAAAACCGAAGATACAAATTGACGATTGAAACTAAAAGTCAGAAAACAGAATCCACCAGAAAAGCTCGTATGTCATATGGAACTGAGGCTATTCAGGTTGTGCCTAACTTAAATCCGGAACAGCTGAACTCGGTAACCGAACAATTTTTAAATGAAAACATTTATATTTCCCAACAAGATGGTGAAAGGATTTGTTTTGATACGTTTTCTCAAAGTGAGAGCTCCCTATGGAATTCAGAAAGAAAAGCAGGCTGACTTCGTCAAATTTTGGTGCTATCACTGTCAGAAGGCCTTCAATTCCTGTTGAGCCTTTAGTTCGGAGACTGATATATTCAAATTTCAAGGGCACATAAGCTACCCGATTCGGTCTTCAAGAGGAAAGAAATGCGAGAAATGAGTACATCATCAAACAGAGAGAAAACGAAATAAATGTTAAGGTTTTATCTTGTGGTTTGCGGATCTCTGTTGAACATCCATTTTTGGCTTCTTCGTCTGATGGGATTGCTTTGGAAGGGTGTGAGAAAGGTTTACTGGAAATAAAACGTCTTGCATGGAAAACCTATCTCTCTATATGACGCAGCAAAACAGTCCGAAACATTTTGTCTGACTCTTATAGGCAACGCTCTTAAACTCAATGTCAAGGACAGTTAAATGTTTATGATCTCCGTACATGATGAGCCTAGGAGTGTCCAAGCCTCCAACCTTCAACCAGTTACCTCCCCTACTATCATGCCATCCTCCACTTTGAGATCAGTTTCCTCCCCTACTATCCAGCCATCCTCCACTTTGAGATCAGTTTCCTCCCATACTATCCAGCCATCCTCCACTTTGAGATCAGTTTCCTCCCCTAGTATCCAGCCATCCACCTCCACTTTGAGATCAGTTTCCTCCCCTACTATCCAGTCATCCACCTCCACTTTGAGATCAGTTTCTCCCCCTGCGGTGCAGCCATCCACCTCCACTTTGAGATCAGTTTCTCCTCCATTGCAGAATACTTTGTCAAGAAGCCGCTAGAGGAAAGTTAAGTTTGTGGGTCGTCAGATTTTGCATTTGTGGGATGTAGATGGTGTTGATACTTGGTTTGATGGCATTGTGTGTGATGTTGTTAGTGGAAGAGATGGAGATGCAGAAGCCATTTATAAAGTGTTGTATCAACAAGATGATAATGAATATGACGTTGCAGACTTGCGAGATGATCTCTTGTCTGGTAGTCTAAAGTTTACTGATTTATGGTGAGTTCATCATCTCTTTATAGTTTGCAAATCTACATATACACAGATCTGGGATTAAAAGTCTGCCAAATTGATATAAATTGATGTACAAGAACAGCATGTAATCCGAAAAAAAATTGTCGTTTATGATTTCAAGAAACGTATTTAAATGATGTTCTTTTACAAGGCCCCCCACCAATGGGTCACGGGTTCAAATCCCACTCAGTCCAAAAATTTGAAAATTTTCTGACTGGGTTTTCTCTCGAACGACCTATGTGGGATGGTTGCCAGCTACCAGCGGAAGGTCGTGGGTTTCCTCCGGGCACAACGCCCGGTTTCCCCCCACAATAAAACTGGCAACGCCGCCATATAAGTGAAATAATCTTGAGCGCGGCGTAAAACACCAAACAATCAATTTACAAGGCCCTGATCTCACAATTGCGTTGTTAGGTGTTTCTCGTCTCGAACAAATTGCCACAGTGTGCGGTATCTGTTACTGCAAGCTTTTCAGCATAGGCAGAATGAAGGATACATTTCATGAAGTTAGCATATTTCAATTTATATTTTTCATCTTGTGACAATTTTTTTGGTACCAAACATTCTTCCCTGTGACATAAAAAATATTGATGTTTTTTTTCCAGTTCCAGGTGAAAAGAGATGATCAAGACTACCTTCGGTTCCTTTCGTGACAAGATGGGGATATATCCAAAGATTCGGGTGAGTATAGCATGCAGGTACACTTGTTTCCTTCCCAGGATGTGCCAATTTTGCTTAATGCAGGCGGCTGAAGAAAACCAAGTTGTGTTTGGCAGAGGTGCAGCTGTCTTTATTAGACTCGATTTTTATTTTGAGGATGGTCTAAAATCCGTACCCTTCGTACATGAAGCTAAAGACCTCAACCTGAAAATGTTGCCAGACCAAATGCCTTAATTCTTGAATTGATGAACGAGCCCTTATCGGTTGAACAAACATTGGGGATAAATTAGTGCGTGATCTGGGAGACCTTTCAGGTTCATATTTTATTACAGGACATGCCATTTAAAGTGTGGATTGTTATCAACTGTTAACTCGGTCTTCGTGCCGTTGGGAATTTTGGCACCGGCTATTTTCTTTGGCAAACAGTTGATTCAAACAATGTGTTGAGAAAAAATGGGTTGAGATGTTCCTCTGTCCGAGGATATGCGGTTAGCTTGGGAGAAATAGACGATCAGTTTTTTTTAAATCAGAGCACTTAAAATCCATAGTTGCTATAGACCTCATCTTCCTCGCCAACGGGGTTCAGCAAATAAGTATTATGTTATTTATCGAAATGGTTTTTCTTTAAGTAAACAAATTTGGAGATTTGCATAGCGTGGATGCGCAGTTAGACGGCGAGTCTCTTAGCACACGTTTGTGAAGTTTCAGCTACGACATCTGACGCTTGAAACCGTAAATGATCCGAATCTCATCGAACCGTTGACGCCCAATCATTTTAATGAAGGATAGAACACTCTTGCGTATGGATTTACAACTTCTGGGTTTATTGGGAACACGACGTTTCGGTGTAAAACCGTTATCAAGTGATGAGTAACAAATATGCAAGTTGATTAATTATACTAAACTATAACAAAGGATATAACAACAAACTCTCAAAACAATAAAGCATTTAAATGGAGATTAAAGCGTTTAAACTCTGTGGGTTTCTCTTAAGATTAATAGATCATAAATGTTAGGGAAAATTGTCCTTGGTCTCCGTTCATGATTGGCTTAATCCTCTTTATGTGAATGGCTTCAAGTAACTTTTTTCTTCCAGCAGCTTTGGTTAGTTTCTAAGAGTTGTGTTTTGTCCCATTGAATATTGTGTGTGGGGTTTGCCTGGATATGGTCCGAGATGGCTGATTTGCCATCTAATTTGAACACAGATATTTGGTGTTCTTTTAATCGTACATGTATGTTGATGGGCCTGGATGTTTCTCCTATGTGCAGGTTTCCACAGTTGCAGTTAATTTTGTACACAGAACCTTTTTTCTCCAAAAATAGTATATGAAAATAGGTATATTACAATAGAAATTCAAATTTTATGGTATAAACTAATCTGTTTTAAAAATTTATAATAATAGGGCTTATTATTTTCTGTCGTTTCTGTTCATCCCACTAAGTTTGCCAAATCTTTTTGATGTATTTGTTTATATGAAGTCAGAATAAGGTACCGAAGATACTGGTTTGGTCAAAGCAGATTTGGCTTCACTGTCCGCGACTGTTACCATTGATGCCACTATGACTGAGCACCCAGCAGAACACAACTTCCTTACCCGCAAATGTTAATAAATCGTGTATGTGTAAAATGTTACGAATTTGAGGGTTTTTAATGTTCAATAGCCAACAGACTTGACAATGAATCGCTACAGATGACGGACTTGTCCAAGTCATGTGTAGCGATCATATCCATAGCGAGAAGAATTGCTCCAGCCTCGGCAGAAAAAATTGAACTGGATGAAGGAAGGCGGATGGACGTAACTTAGAAGTTGCCGACATAGTGCTATTGATAAATGACGTACATTGATTGCACCATGTGGCGTCTCGGGTGTATTCACGAGACATTTGTCGATGAAGACGGTTACGTACATAAAGCTGTTCAAAATTATTATTTTTATTCCAGAACAGTTTGGGGATACAAAATTAACTGAAAATTGATTACAATTTGGGGGAGGCATATAAATGCACCGCAGCATTTACCTCTCTTTTGGCATTCTCTGGTTGTGGTCTTGCCTAATTGTGGTATTTCTCTGCTTATGTTTTGCGTATATTATGCGTGTATTCTGCGTCTATTTTTATGTACATCACATATATAAACAAATTTATTACCTTCTACCAAGCCTTTTTTGCAATTATATTGTACTTTTACGGAGCCAAAATAAAGGGCTGCTGTTTGGAAAACATACGTGTTCTTTCTTCGGCACAAATTATTGCGAGTACCGGTAACCTAGTAATTCTGTGGATGTAGATACGTTGTTACAAACAGTAGTGCAATAGAATCCAGTAATGATATAAGTCACATCACGTCATACTACAGTCTGGTTTGAAGGAAAGAAAAAAACTACAGGCTTAAAGACCTGAAAAAAGAGTGACGACACATATATATATAGAAATAAGCTCAATGTAATCACGAACGACTTATTGTGTAATGGTGACTGGGTATGTGTATCCCTAAACAGTATTGTTCGTATCGTTCATATCGCTATTAAAACTAAAGAATAATGCAACATGATTAATGTTTTTATCACAAAACTATGCTGTTTTTCACGTACATAAAGCCATGTCATAAATATGGTATGTAACTAGTTACATAATATGTAATACGATATGTACTATAGCACATGACCACTCGTGTGAAATCCTCTATTTGTTGTTGAGGATTATTACACTTTCAATGAAATTGATTGGCTGAGAGCGTGGGAAAATTATTTGTACGCGCGCCAGTGGGACTTTTTGTTGTTGTTGTTTTCGTGTTAGTCTGTCTCTCGATTGACCTGTCAAAACGATATGTACTATGGCACATGACCACTCGTGTGAAATCCTCTATTTGTTGTTGAGGATTATTAAATCCCAATGACAGACATTTTTATCAATCTTAGCGATTGTCCATTTGGTCATACATTTGTATTCGATTATGTTTTCTGTGTCCTATACAGTATTCTGATTGTTTCCTAAAAACGAGTCACTTCCGGGTAGAGATAAAATGTGAGCATTTGCATGATTGTTTTGGGCGTGAGCAGCGAACTATAGGATTGACTGTGATGTACAGAAACTTCCAACTGCTGTGCTGCTTGAATTATGAGAACACGTTATACTTTCCAACTACCCAGCACAACATCAATATACTTTGGGTATAGACTTTCGATATTCCTAACAAGGTGGGAGTTTTTGATTCAGATTTCTGTGAGCAGGTGGTGTATTAAATAAAAGGTTATCAAAACTTCATACCCGATTTCCTCTTACAGTTTATCGCAGACAGATCTCTTTTAGTATATCACGATCCAATATATCATAGAATGAATATTGACTGCATATTATTGTCTATGGTATAAAGTCATTACTGGTCCTTTTCATCTCGGATATGAAATCGAATCTTAGTTTAAAAACTCAATTTGCTCGGGATAAAATATTCTTGAAGCCGGATTTCCATAGGAAACAACTGCTTTATGCCGTCTCCCGGGGTATATATCGACACAAAAGTTCCGATCAATGAATGTTGAGTCTGCTTTAATTTAAGATTCGGTTAGGTCAGTTGTATCCAATGTCAATCTAAATATACGGTCAGATGATGCGTTGAAGGATGGATGTAAATGGTCAAAGTAAATTTAAAAAAAAAATGCCGTTAATAATTTTATATGCATGTAAACTTTGATTGGTTCTGTTACGGCTTTGTCCAATCAGATTTTGCATTACTTAATAATGCCAAATACAGTTAACATTTCATTTAAACAGAATTAGCTTATTGTTCTTAATTTTTGTCAAAAGTGCGAAATAGGAACTTTCTCAATGCATCAATCTTTAATATGTGCGTTAAGGTAGTTTTTATAAGCAACAAAGACTCGAAAAGATACTCCTACATCCCAGCTCCTTGAATTTTGATCGTCATTAGCACACGTTTTTTATTCGAACTGGTATGTGGCTTTACTTATATTTTTGTCTCAATGCCAATCTGTTTTAGTTGTTATGGTACTTCACACGCTAAACTTTTTTCAACAATCAAACATTATGAACAAATTCTGAAATTTGGCTGCGACATACCATTTCAAACATGTCGGCGATGAACAAAATAAAGATGCACGACTTTTAGCCGAGAAATCTGGGCTCTGTTGAATTTTTTGCTTTTTCTCAGTATTCACCAGACACATTGCCAGCCATATAATACCAGTCGCCGTTAGACCGATAATCCGGGCTAGACGACCTTTTGTTGTATGCGAACAGCTTTTCAAGAGAAAATAATTTCTGAACTTGTGAAATGTGAAGACGCCTACATCTTTTATCATTTTTCCTCACCCGAAGTCATCCTGCCGGTGAAAAGTGGAGGGAAAAGCAGGAGTCGATCAGCGTGTCCGTTGATGACGAGTCTATGTCCTCTGTTAAGGTTATCTTATCCCCAAAGTACAGCAGAGCGTCTGATTGGTCTGCCAGTGGACCAAGGAGTATAACTGAGCTGATTCTAACCTTGGGTACGAGGACGGGATGTATGAGTGCGTTTGCGGTTCTTTGTTGCTTTTACCTTAAACTGCCTGAAAGTACATCCCTAAGTTTGGTATCAACAGAAAGCTCGCATTTTGCCTGTCTCGGACTGAGGGACCATCACTCTAACCGACTGATCCACCAAGGCCTCTTAAATAAAGAAGATCTGATCTTGTGCCCCAAACTCAAGCATAACGAGAACCAACTGCAAATCGAAAAACTGTTTGAATAAATCAGCTCCGTTATGGCAACCAAGCTAAAACTGAGGTCAATCGACCGTTTACATTCGCATCGATACCCAATACTCCACGAATACATTTTGACTATACATGGAATTTTCAGGCATCTGCCAAGGCACCCATTTTCTTTGTTACCCATGTTAGATGTTTGCTTTAATAACATTTGAATGAAACCTCTTCCACTTCTGTGTGTGTATAACACCGTATATATATGTGCGTAATCTCGTTAAAAATTAAAGGCTGCCTAACTATCAAGCTTAGTCAAAAATTTCTACATTTTGTTTTAAAAAACAACATATCATAATTTCATGAAATTAATGAAACAGGGTCAATATTTTTCGTTATGCAGTCTTGGTTTTCAATTTGTAAATACACGTAGAAAAAAATCCCTTTAGATTTCGCTTTCCATATGACAAAGGGTAGATACCATTGAAACTGTCCTGCTTATTGCAAATTATACTTAGTAGGAATTGGCGACAAGCAGTAAGCTGAATGCAGTGTATTATCATTAGATCAGGAAAAAAGGATCCGAGGTGTGATCCAAGGGGAGGTTTTAGTGCTCTGATAAACTAGGTCAGTGTTACATTTATCGATCGCTCATTTGGGACTCCTAATCCATGTTATCTCCTTAAAGCATTTTGACACTCAAGGTTTCCGTGGGCTGCCTATTTAATGGATTTTTAAGCATGGTTAAAAAGAAGACATCAGGGCAAGTTTAATACAAGAGAGCTATCAGTAAAACTGAGCCATGTATTGAAACAGTTAAGTTTATGGGCGCTGTATAATAATGGAAAAATACTGATAGTATAAGTAAAAGAGATATCAACTTCTACTGTGTGAGTACAATAGTGTAATGCTGCAAAACTTGATTAATGACTCACTTGCCGCTAAAAGCCAGAATACTGTTTACATTAAAAACAACAGGCAGCTTTTTAACCCTTTCCCACGCTGGTGAAGTTAGAAAATTTCAATTTTGTCAAATTTAGAACGTTTTGGCATCATTTTGATAATTTTATTTGTTTCGTACCCGCAATATAAACAGACTAGGATTACAGGTAGGCGCACAAGCGCCCTACTTATTTAAACTGTGTGAGCGATCTAACCTATACAGTGTTATTTTACTGACTCTCTTTTAGAAATACCAGAAGTCTATGAATGGTGAAGTGTGAAACGTCCCATTTATACCATATTCAGGGCACTTGCGTCTTTAAACCCAGATGTCACTTTACACAGCGCCCTCTGCACTGCATGAGAAATTGGTCAACTCAGAAAGTAACCCATTAAACCTAGGGTAATTTAGATCATTTCTAAGCGCGAATAACTAAAGGCAAACACTCTAATTACTATGAAATATATACTGGCTAGCAAATCAACAATTTGAGAAAACGCTGCATATGAGGTTTACACGACGTGTGGAGATCGTAGTACAAATTTCAGAAAAGGTAGTCTTGTGGCTGATTTAATAGTCATACAAGATACGATAAGCTCGCAAGGGAAGTAATTCACTTATACTTCTTCCTGTTAATTTTTACTTACAGCTGGCTCGCCCCACTGACGATTGAACAAGATTTTGTTTGATAAATTAATTTTAAGTTTATTTTAACGCCTTAAACCTTGTGCAAGATTCACACACATGAATATGATGCTTCGTGGATACCCGTCCGATACAATTGCATGTTGTGCTTTTGTTTTCTCTCCCTTTAAGAGATAAATAACAAGTTTAAGACAATACCTCCTATTTGTAAAAAACTGTTTACTAACATGTACTGTACCATATCTTTCAAAAAGAAAATGAGATTTCTGCCACAAAACATACAAAATTCGAGGCATTTCTTGTTTCACTAATTAGCTGTTTCTCGATACATTTACGCCCGACGTAACTTTGCGTCCAAAGTCCAGTTTACGGTATATGTTACCATGAGATTACCTGGTTTCCGAAGATCGGACTGCAATGTTACGATCGAGGTATCCGATCAAATATATTTTTCTAAATGTGTAGTACTGTACGCCTTATTTTTTCCTGTGACAAGACCCGCATAGTATAGAAATTGTTTTTGTCTTCTCACTACACATGTTACAAATGATCAAGGTTTGACACATAAAAGGGTTGCTGAGGCAGTTAGACAATGTCTATCCTAGATGCACTAAATTACTGTCAAGCTAATTAAGAAGGTAATGAGACCAGAAGCTAACAAGCTAATGAACAGTATGCCTTATTGTTTCGAATCTTTTCGAACTAATTTCGTTTAGCGTCATTTAAAGACAAACTAAAATATAGCTACATATACCCTAAGCTCATTTCGTCAGTGAGTGATTAAAATCATCAGCTGGGTTTGTCATTCTATATGGAATTAAATAGAAGTGTTAGATTAAATTATCACATTAAGGATGATCTTATCCGGACCCAAGAATTATGAAATATCAATTGTGTCTAATTTAACTGAGTCTGCTTTACTAGCGATAGTTCCTGCGACATTTACAGACTGACTTCAGGGCAAGAACAAAAGGCTTTAAGGCTGTCAAGGTGATTAAATTGCCAAGCCAAGCCCTTCTGGCAACGGACGCCTTTCCATTAGAAGCTGTTCACGCCGACCAGAATGGCCAATGATATTTTTTGAATAGCTATTATTAACGCGCCGCCTGCACAAAAAATGATTTATCGAGACTATAAGGGTATATAAAGAAAGTATTAATGTACCCCCTTAGCTGCACACAACGAAGGTCACATACGCTTCAAAGAAGTACATTTCCAATAACTAAGTTAAGCAAAGTTTCAGAAAGATACCAATATAATACTGACAGAAACTCCTGGACCAGTGATCGCCAAGATACATGTATGCACATATATGAATGGTTATACTAAGTTAAACATTTTTAAAAAACTTTCTCAATTCATTAAAAGTTGCCAACCAAAATACACACGCATATCTGCGGCTCTATGATGTTTGCAACAATCATGAAAAAAGTGATTTTCGGAAAAGGTCAATTAGCAGACACACTGTAGTATTTTTTATAATATTTCTACTTATTTGAAAAATAAAAGTGATTTCACCGAACAATGTGCAACAGCCTTATCCATTACAACAAAAAAGGATCTGTTTTTTGTTTCCAGTTCCACCCCGAAACGTCTCTCGCTAAGTCATCGATCCTTCAGCATGCTTAACAGTTAGATAACGTATCAGACTGCCGGGTTGAGGGCCAGCAGACCAAGCAAGCTACCTAAACCCACAGACAGTCAAACACGGCTACGTTGTGATTGGTGTAGACATAGAGATGGAATATATGGAAATTGAGATGCGGAGAAAAGACTTTCCTTCAGATGTTGAAGTTTGGAGGGCTCCTTTTACAGCTTATGCAACAAAAATCACCATGCCAACTGAACCATGTGGGTCTGTTATAATATGGGAATGTTTCTCATTTAATTGCAATCTGGATTTGGTAACAATACAAGGCAATCTGACAGGGTTTGTTACATATGAAGTGCTCGATCCAGTTATCGTTCAACATTATGGTAATCTTGCATTAGCCAACAGATCACTTTGGTGGATAATAACGCTCGGCACCATCCTTCAAGCGATATGTTCCACCAATGGGTCGCGGGTTCGAATCCCACTCAGTTCCCCCCAAAAAATTGGAAAATTTTCCGACTGGGTTTTCACTCGATGACCTATGTGAGATGGTTGCCAGTTCCCATCGGAATGTTTCGTGCTTACGTCATTCTTTTTTTATTGAAATTGTTTATAGAAATTAAAAATCCATGCCTTTTCAAATACGTGTGTATTATACAGTAGCACAAAATAAAAAAAACGTACACCTTGTCAGATTATGTGTGTTTTGATTGGTTTTTGAGTAACCAGGGAATTTCACACGAAATTTTCACGACGTTGTTTCAAGTACGTTTTGCATAAGTGCGACTGTGACTTGAGATTCCGAATGCTATGTTTCGCTGTGCTGCTGGGATCTTCGGATACTTGTGCATGCATTGTGGTACCGATCTTACCGATCCCTCTAAAGAAGTGCAATTTAGCAGTTATCAATTATCGATACTAATTCTTGAGAAAATATATTGAGACGTCTGATTAGGGGTGACTTATGCTTAAAATGATGAAATATGCTTAAATGTATATTTTATTGATTCATTTGCATCAAAAATTAGAAGAAGTAAATTCAGCAAAATATTTATAAAATAGGAATATTGTGCTAAATTGCTAAAATTCTATTCCAGACCCAGTTGCCTCTCCTTACCTAACGACCCTCAATGAAAAATAACTTAAATTAAACCAATGGTACCAAAATAAAAACATGGTTTTGGAAACATGTTGTTTAATATTGTATTTGAAATTCCGTGCATTAAGTACGATTTCCCATGCCGACATTATATAGACAACATGCGATACATGTCTATCAGTTCATAAATTTTACTATGGATCTTTGAATGTGGCCTACAAACCATGAAGTGAAAATTTCCATCCCAGGTACTATTTAGTATGAAGTTGTGAATGTTTTATTCTGTGCCATTGGTTCGCCATCAATGATATCGAACCTGTTGAGGTCTGAAATAGTTTTGTGTTAAAGTTGGAGACTTCGTAAAAGAAACCTGTCAACCTCCATGATCGCTGCCCGAACGTCATTTGTGTCATTTGCAGGTCATAGGCTAGCCAAAACTTTGCCATACTCAATAGCTCTCGTTTTATGGTCAAAGATTAAAGTAAGTTTAATATATATAATATAGTTATATTTGTAAAAAATAATAATATTAATTATATTTCTAAAATATATTAATAATATCATAAAATATAAATCGAATAAAACATCAAATTAATTAACCAACCGATCCAATTAAAGCAACTGGTTGGGTACTAGGGGAAGGGTCAAAATATGCTCCAGGGAGTGTGGGGATATATATCATCTTCTTTTATGGCTGGGACTGCTGAATTTATTTTTCAGAAAGCAGTCTTGAATTCCAGTGCAATATTTGCAAGTCAGGTAACAGAGGAGACAATTTCAGCATTTTCCTGGGAGACAGTGGTAGATCAATAAAGGGAGAAGAGTCCGGCTATTGTTGCCTGTCTGGAAAGCCTGCTCCCATCTACCAGACATGCAATGTTTAAACACTAAAGGCCAAGGAAAAATAAACGGTATAATAAACTTTATGATATCCCTGTAAAATTTTGAGTATTAGAAATATGTAATGGTCTACATGCCGCATAAATCTAAATTTGGCTTGTCTATTTTCACTGCCCAGATGACAGACAAAAATATAATGTACTTGCCACTTTGTATTTTCAATGAACGCAACTAAATAGTGCTCTCACATGACGGTACCACTGACTAATACCAAGGGAGTCTGAGTGACTAATTACGCAATATGGTTGAAGAAGATGGTGTGAAAAAACGTTGGTTTTGCAATAGTTAACAATTACATGTAGTTGCTTACTCATTAGCTTGTCATATCTAGGATGGTCTCAATCCCTCCCTCAAGTACAATCCCATAATTTTATCTGCAATAGTTTGGTTAACTCCTTGACACATGTTTGAAAGTCCTCTTGAAATGTGTTATCTTACAAGATATAATGGCGATGTACAACTTGAAAATCATACTTCAGTCAGTTAACATAATTATTACCTTTGTTTTATTTGGTAACAGTAATCTATCAACTGAGGAAGCACAAAATGTCCTCAACAACAGATTGGGACTGCTTTTATCAGTTCTGTTATTCACCAACAACCCGAGAAAGTACAGGTTTTTCCAGGCGTGTATGGGTGTACAGCTTTGGACACATGGGTGTCCTAACAGACTGTCTGTTCTGCTAGGTCTTATGTAGACCGACTAAGGTCAACATTTGATGGAGACATTCTCAAATGGAAAGAAGAGGCAGAGGTAATAAATCATTTATATGTGAGGAAGCTATAAGGTAATCATATATAGTACCTGTGTAATTCTTCTTACATAACAAATTTCTCTTTACTAACGTCAAAATTTAATAGAGATTGTATTGCAGAACGATCACAATAAAGTATGACTGTTTACATCCAACCTGTACATAGAACTACAAGCAAGTTCATATTTCGAACAAATGCATTTTGTACAAATAAAAATTTGAAAGGGGCAACCCTCTCCTTTGCCTCTTACGACATGCTCACAGCTTGGAATGTGAGCAAGAGATGACATACATATATTGTATTTGTCAACAGAAAAAGGGTGGTAGAATGATTCAGTGCCACATGGAGGAAAAGTGCAAGGCACATGAATGGTATCACACAGACTGTGTTGGGTATCAGGAAACAGGTACTGTACATATTGACAAATAAATAGAATTCCCAGGTGACATAAGCAGATCTAGGGTTTTGTTTGAAGGGGGTTCGAGAAAAAAGGGCACATACCTGTACTAAACTCAAAAAGACAACTTTTCTGGGAATACGCCACCACCCCACCCCCCCCCCCCCCCCCTCTTTAAAATTCAAAGAAACAGACATTTTAATTTGGATTTCCATGTTTTATATTTTTGTGAAGGTAAAGCTGAGGTTTGTAAAAGGCACTCATGCTTATGGGCGACACACTATTACTTAGTACTAAAATAAAACTTCAATTTTTTTTTTAAATTTTGGACAACTTTTCGTCATATTTATTTAAAGGAGGGGAAATCTCTAGAAATACATAGGGATTATCATCGATAACAACCTTCAAAGTACCTAAAACAGTTCACGCCAATTACCTCCAGTGACCCTCAAGCTAATAAAAACAGACGGAAGTATGTCCTTTCAGTGGCTTATCTGTGTAGCCATTTAACGTTTTAGGATGACGTGATGTTGGTGTAGCTATTTTTAGATCAATAATGACGTATTTTTACCTGCATAATGGTAGATTTAGGTCCAACAAAACATGGCGACAAACTTGAAGTGGGAAGATTGTCTCAGAATATATAGGTCAGTATGCAACCGCACACCATTGCTTAGCCAGCCATTGGCTAAATTGCATCACATGACTACGCTATAACGCACTTAAATTTTTATTCAACAATAATTGGATAAAACTAATGAAAAAATGGTGGCGGCCTTGTGAATGGCCTATGGAACTCATTCTCTATTGTAACGCCACCTTCAAATTTCAATTATTCGCTTACGAGGGCATAAAACATACATTGGACAGTTGTTTTGGACTAAATGAACTCTACTCCTTCCATCTAAACTAGTCTAAAGCTTAGATTTTCTTTCCCTTTAAATTACAGAAATATGGTACTGCTCAGACGAATGTGCACTTGGGTGTGAGAATTATGATTCCGTGCTGAACTACACAAAGGCTCTTATGTGGGCGGGATTGAATTTACTGGCACGCAGAGATGCGGTCAGAGAAGGGAATGGAGAGCAGATGCTGTGCTATTGGAAAATGGACATGATCTGATTCTGGTTAAAGAAGCATTACAAATATTTCATTATTGGCCATCAACTGCTTGCTTGTAAATCAGTCATTCATGCATTCATTGTGATCTGTGGTGTTTTTTTCTTTGCTACAGTTATTGTATTTTATACTTATTATTAACATGTAGACACATCTGAAGATAACTGTGTTAATGATAATTGATTTTAGAAAAATCCACCACAAAATTGCTAAATCAGTTTTAGAACCACATAGATATTGTGTTTCAAATTCCCATGAACTAAAGCATACTTTGTTTTATTGTTTCTTTCCAGTGCTCAAATAAGACCATATGAATGGTTTAATGTGTTTTCTAAGCAAATTATATGTGGTTGAAGGTAAAAAAGGTGGTGCGATTTTTTTGATGAGGTATACATGTACATGTAGGTTACTTCTCATCTTACAGAATACCAAGTTTTCATATTACAAGGTAAAGTACCAATACTGCTAATTGTACATGGAATTGCAGGGTTTCTACCTGAGAGACTAGGAATGGAGCTCACCTGGAACAGATTGGCAAACATGCATGGAAGAAAGGGTGGAAATATCGGAATGGATTTGGTCAACGAATTCCTAAATAACGACTTTAAAGGTAAATTACTCACAAATTCATTTTCTGAACAGCACAGCAGTGAAGAAAACACTGATGTTTCACTGGTGTATGGTTACATGTCTTGAAAATCAAAACAGTTTGAATAAGGTTATGCAAGTGCACACCCGTACAATCGGAACAACCGAAGATATGTCTTGTAGTTTTCTAGGATTGGTGATAACGAGCCTTTAAATAAAAGTTGCCTGTTGGACATTTTGAATTTTTGGATGTAGAAATTTTTTTTTAATTTCCTCAAACGGCAGGACAAACATCTAATAAAGGGGACTAATTATTATAAACAAATACAACAAGAGCTGCTTTTAAGTATTTCTTATTTTCATTATTCTAAATATTCCTAAGGTTGTTAAAAAATTGAAAAGATTCAATACAAATATTTTTCAGACCCTTATATAGCCATTAAAACTATGGACAGACAGTTATTTGATCATACCACCAAGAGATTTTTTCATGGTGGTCTAGAAAGACCAACAGAGAGTCAGTTCGTAAGTCAAAGTCTTTGAATCATCTTGACCACTAGGGACATACATTGTATTATTATGCCATACAATGTTATGTATATACTATACAATACTAATGTTATTTCCGTTGTTCCCATTTTAGAAATGTTGAAAGTGTTGAAATACACACCGAAACAAGTTGACAGATGTGCCCAGATGGGTGGGGCATTCGGGAAGAAAATTGATAGGATATTCACCAATCATGGCCTTGGCTCCTTCCAGACATGGTCTGCTAACAAACAACCAGACTACCATGCTGATGTCCAGTTATTCACAGAAGAATTTTCACAGGATGCCCTTTTTGATTATTTACCTGGAAGACACCATGATGGATTTGGGAATTTTGAGCTTGATTCAGCATCCAAGATTGTTTCACCTGAGGCAATGAGCCGAAAAATTGCTTTCTGCTCTGCAAAATTAGACAGGTGGCGGCAAATCAGCAATGCTCGTACCCGTGGCAGCAAAGCGCTACTGAGGGAGTAAAAGACAGTGAAGCACTTTGATTATGTTGAATCGGTGAATGACCTTATCATACCTTCAACTCTCAGCTGTTCGAGAACATTAGCCCGTATGCACTTTTGTTGTAACTCAGTTTTCTTAATTACCGACATCATATCGGCTTGTACATATATTGTTGATCGCGGATACACATACATGGATGCCTTTCTAGGCTGACCATCTCGCGAACAACGGCCCACTTCTTGCCAATACTGGAGAGTGTCTTTTGGTGGTCCCCAGTGAATTATGTAGCGGACATCCGGAACCTGCACTCCAAGCCCAAAGGCCACCGTGGCTACAACACAACTTAAGGGGCTATTAGTTTTAGGAAAAGATTGTATAATTCTGTCTTTGGAGTCCTCATCAGTTTCTGCATGAAACATTTCAATGAGTTCCCATGCATTGTCCCCCAAACTTGACATAAGTTGTTCCCATATAGATGTGACTGAGTCAATTGACCTACAAGTTTCAATTGAATAACTGTGAACCACATAAAACTGTCATTAATGGTCTAAATTATATCATGGTACATGTGTATCTGCTAGATAATGTATGAAAGAATTGCATGACACTGCTCTATTTTTTTATGTCTCCAACAACATATATATCAGCATTACAACCAAAGGCATGGAATCAGAAATTATCCAAGTAAGAAAACACAGTATTTGAATTTGAACTAAACATTCAAGCACTACCTATGTAGTCCAAAAGTGGTAAAATCGTTAAATACCTCACACTTCCTTATTCAAATGGTACAACATATTGTTGTTTTTCATTGATCATCGAATTTGTATTTCCTTTAAAAGTTAAAATGCTTTTATGCTTATTTGAACAAAGTCTATATCTACCTTGTAATAGCACAGGGTACTCTGCGCCCAAACGTTTTGAGGAGCTTGATATACCATTCTGCTTGTTTCTTTAATTCATTTTCGGAAGTTATCTCAATAGAAAGATTTATATTTGGCCTGTGGTGGTGAATAAAACTTTAGTTACAGTATGTCATGTCAGATATATTTTTCCTGCTGATGCACTATGCACTCATCAATTTTAATGGTTTGTAAATTTTACCAGGGTAGCAACATTTATTTGGTAATGCTTACGTTGCTCAGTTGGTAGAACGTTGGATGTTCAGGCTAACAAGCCTGCCACCTATACGTGACGTCGCAGGTTTGATTCCCACTCCGACATTCCCACTCCAATGAATTTATCAGTCTGGCAATGAATGGGCTCTCGTTTGTTGTTTTACAAATCCATTCTTGATCAATATACCTGCCTGGGGCTACCGCAACAATTTTGGTGCTAGAAATCTGCATGTGCAACACTTCATTAATTTCAAGTACCATCGATTGGGTCAATGTTGCAGCCAGAGCCACCACAGGGGCTTTTGCCAGAAGGCTGCGAAGCATGGATACTTTAGTGTAGTCCTTCCTGAATGTCTTTCCACTTTGCAATAGAGATGTTTATGAAATACAATAATGCAGTATGTCATATAACATCCCACCCCACCCCACATTTCTCAAAATATTGAGGCTAGTTATGGGACCCTATACTCGACTCAGTGGTTGATATTTTTAGACTGTGGTCAAAATTTATATATTTTCATATATTTGTTGTTAAAGTGCTAAGTAAATCTGAAGACATTTTGATGATATATTTGGGACATTTTGACCCCTGATTTTAGTTATGTGGCCTTAAAGACAGGTCGAATTCAGCTGCATAACATTACATGAGTGTGATGTATTTTTTATAATTTTTTAAATGACTCAGTGAACCTTAGTGTCAATGATTTCTTACACTGTTCGTTTTGATACAGTATGGTATATCACTGGGCAAAACCACCTTTATGCCGTAATATGTTGGGTTAAAGATTTGCTTAATGTTACTGAGTAAAATTTATTAAGAATAAAAACTGTTTGTTACCATTTTGTTAAGCTGTGTACCTCATCAACTGCAAGCAAACAGATCCTATCGCGAAGAGACATAACCATGTCCCACCATGGGTTAATAATAATAGCTTCGGGTGATGAAAAAACTAGGCTATAGTTGCGCTTGAGAATATCTGGAAAATGAATCATTTCCAAGTGTTACTGACTGAGAAATATATAAACTATTCAAAATAGCAAGTTTTGCCAGTTGACAAATCAATAAATAATCAATAAAACAATAGATAAAGATTGTTTTTCTCCATATACAATAACTGTCTATTCCTAAAGGTAACCACTGTGTTGGTTCCCATGATTTATTTCTCAAGTTTTAATTTGGTTAATGGGTTACATGTACCTGTGACCACTGTCGGATTCATGTCAGCCAATCTTGTAATGGAAGCAGACAGAATACCAACATCAGACCATCTATTCACCTGGTCAAACATTAGGCTCTTCAAAGGTGAAATGATGATTGCAAAAAGTTTCTTTTCTGGATGGAGCTTACAAAATAGAATACAATAAAACAATGACTGTCAATCAACTATTTGATTACAGTAAACAGAAAACTTTCATACCCCCGACCTTCTGTTGGTTCCTAAAATAAAGTCCCACCACAATCCCACTTTAAACAAGAGATATCGAGTATATGGTCAAAGTTTTGCCTAAAGAAGCCGGTTTGAAGTACTTGTGGGGAAAATCTCAACAAACATTCAAACATTCATATTAATAACCAGATTGCCTTTCATATGCAACTTACTTTAATAATAAGATACGTTATATAATAAAATGACCACACATGTTCATATTGAATTAACATACATAATCCATAATCGCAGGAATGAGGGCGTAACAATCACTTTTTCCATATCCAGTTGGAAGAATTCCAATAACATGGTGTTGTTTTGAATATCTGATTGATCAGTTCAAACTGTTGATCTTTAAGATCATACGGCAAAAACTTTGACACTATTTTTTTTTTACATTTTCGGACATTTGATCTGTCAAACTACGGCAGGAAAAGACAACTCGTACAGTTTGAATTGATCGCTGGTGACTATCGTTAATGGCTGCCGCGAAGTTCGAAGTGAAGCAATCCCAAATCGATCCAGACCGACCTAAGACTTGATCAAGCGGAAAAATGAATACGTCGTACGCAAAGAGGAAGGAATTCTGAACGGATAGATGTCCGGTAAGACCCATAAAGTGGCATATTTATTTAGTACGGGTGTCACGAAGGGTCGTACCTTCGTTTTCAGACCATAAAACGAGAGCTATTGAGTATGGTCAAAGTTTTGGCTAGTCATATGCCAGCCTTGGGCAGGAGGATACAACCAACTTGGTATAACATCTGCCGTCCAATAGTAGTGGTTCGATTGGGTTGTTCGACAGTCCTATGCATCGGGTTATCTTTAACTGGGCTTGTAATTGCCGCATGATATAGATGTCGTTTGACGACGATTTTGTGTTTATTAATGTTCACTATACTGATTTGTTTCGAGTTTTAATCAATCATGGTTAAAACAGAATATACAATAAATTTTATTTTGATATCTTAGGGATTTTTTTGTTTATCCAAACGACTTGCATTGGGGATACCACCAACTCAACGGCTGGGATAAATGTTAGTGCAGTCACCGAAGTATCCAGCAGTAATCACTTATTGTTTAAAAAGTTGACAAAGAAGGTGATACATCTATATCTTAAAGGAGAAAAAAAGGAAAGAACTAACTAAATACAGTACAGGCGCGACACATTTTGCTTTCTAACGGTACCAAAACCATATATCTGCGATTTTTCCGCGCCAAACTGTGCTATAAGAAAGTTAACAATCGTTATCAGAGAACGTCTAAACTGTCTCGGCAGCCATCTTCACAGCAGAGCTTAGCTGTGTGTCTCGATCGGCCAATCAGCATACACCTGTCACTCGCTAGAGTAAGAGAAATTGGTCAACTCTGAAAGTCTGCCATTTAAACCTAGGTTAATTTCGATCATTTCTAGGCGCTAATAAGAGAAGATGAACACTCTAACAACTCTGAAATGTACACTAGCTAGTAAATCAACCTTTTGGGAAGACGTGACAGGCTGCCTATGTTGTCTACGCGACTTGTTGGGGTCGTTGTAGAATTTTCAGAAAAGGTAGTCTTACCGCTGACATTGCATGTTATAACCAAACAAGATATGGTAAACTCGCAAGGGAAGTAATCTACTAATACTTTTTCCGGTCAATTTCAAACCGTCAATGGCGCGCTCCACTGACGATCGAGCACGAGCTTGTCTGGCAGATTCATTTTCATTGTATTTCCACACCGCAAACCAAGTGCAAGACTCACACATATGAATACGATGGTCTATGGGAGCCCGTTCGATACAATTGCATGTTGTTTTTTTGTTTTCTCCTCCTTTAAAGACACGAACAAGCATACATTGGTGCCAACAAAACGCAAGCAACATGATGGCGACAAACGTCAGTCTACAAATCCAACTACCAATCGTACTGAAACGATTTCGGTCGACAAACGCACAGAAACGCTCCAGAACACCCGATACAACTCATATCAATCCCCTCCAGGTCGTGCCGTTTAAGAAAGGATATGAAATACTAGCACCTAACATAAAATTGGATCACACCCTTCAAGCGGATAGATTTATTCAGTTAGTGATTTTTTGTATTTGCTATATCAATAAGATTCTATCGAATCAATATCATCTGATGTTAGCTTGAATTTTAAGATAGCGATACGATTTAATTTTGCTGATATTACAAATGCGGTTATTCGAAAATGCAAACAGCACATACCACTGGAATGAGATTACGCTTGTCTTCATTTGAAGGGTGTGATCCAATATTATTTAGGACGGTGCTATATTTGATTATCCATTCATCGGTCTGGATCTGGAAATGGGCTGGCTTTTCTTTCAGTGGATGATCTGACTTGTGGTCAGCAGACATATGACTTATATTCAATCTCAAACAAAAAAGTCGTGGACCCATGACAATTGAACTACATACCTGGCAACCATATGCTTCGGGCGGATTTTTTCCCGAATACCATGTGAATAAATAAATCAACCGTACCACGTAACAAGACATTTTCCAATACCAACGGTACAGGACAGTATTGATGTAATCGTTTGTGCAACATTTGTATCTAGGTATGGTCTCCCTAAATAATTTTTGAAAGTTTCGTATACAGAAAAGGTACAGCAATGAATGCCTTCGTCACGCCATTGACATTTTCTCCGAATAAATCATTCCCTTTGGTATTTGAACCTCTCCTGCTACTTTCCAGACACTCGTTACCAAATAATCCGGTTTGCGGTGTTATCATGTCCTCAGAGGCGACGTCATCTTCTCCAGAGATATTTCTACTTTTTGTAGACCAAGTTGACAACGAATCTTGCCAAAATGAATTCGGGTGTGACACAGTCTTTATATTAAATGTGTTGATCCTCAGGATCTGCTCACACCACTTACGGTCGACTCCATTTTAATTTTCCCAGTGCATTGTTGAAATACACACTGAGCTTCAGGTTAAAAAAAGCTTCTAAAATATTGCTTTTGAAATGAAAACAAATCTGTGAAGCCATTAACCCATCTGAACTGATCATGTACTTTTAAGGGCCAAAATGTGTGATTACATTGTTTAGTTTTGTTGTTGAGATTAATATATGAAGAAGATTCTTATATTGTACTTGGTATCAATGACTAACAATTAAGTAAATCCTATATCTGGCAGCTGATGTCACTTAAATAACAGACATTAAATGTTGTCCAGAAGATTAAAGCCATATCGTATTGAACTCCAGTTCTCATAGCACCTGACTTTTGAACTGTATCCTGATACCAGAGACACTTCACCGCATATATGATTTTAATAATGTAAGAATGGAATTAGTTATAAAAGGGCAGAATTTAAAGCTTAAAAATGACCGGAATATTGCTTGAAAGGGAACTTAGTTCCATGTACCATGTGAATTGACAGCCAAGAGATAATGGGACCAATGTCTTGGTTTTCATGGATAGCTTGAAGAGTTTTCTAGAATCCACGGAAATGTTTGTAAAGACAGTTTCTCGATATGAGGTAGTCACTTGTTTTGGTGCACCGGTTTGCTTTTGTAGGCTTGGATATTAAGGTTTGTTATTATGGTCAGATATGTATTTGCAACAAAATTCTGCTCCATTCTCTCCAATTAGTGGCCTCACGGGTCCAGTGGGTGAGAGTGATCGTCACGCAGTCCCACACAGACCTCCAATCGATTGATTGATTGTTTGGTGTTTTATGCCGCGCTCAAGATTATTTCACTTATACGGCGGCGTTGCCAGTTTTATTGTGGGAGGAAACCGGGCTCTGTGCCCGGAGGAAACCCACGACCTTCCGCTGGTAACTGGCAACCATCCCACATAGGTCGTTCGAGTGAAAACCAACGCTCTACCTACTGAGCCACGGAGGCCCCACCTCCAATCGATGAAGTGCGGGTTCGAATCACACTCAGATCAAAAAGAAAAGTTTCTGAGTGGATTTTTCTCACTTGATCACCGTACGTAGTTGTCAGGTACTCGGGCAATGAGCACTAAACCTGGCAACGCCGCCATAAAAGCAAAATAATCTGATTGTGTCGTAAAACGTCTATCAATCTCTCAAATTAACAGCCTATATCATTTCAGTAAAAGTGATTTCCAATTGGATTAATAAATATTTTCAAAACCCCGAGCTTTGTCCAAGCCTACGATTAAGACCAGCCTTGGTTTGGTGATGTGGATAATTCACATTTATTTTGCTCGAATTTTTTTCCAAGTATTTGAATTGTATTGTTCTTCTCTCCTTATACCACATTTACTATCGCATTGTTTTATTATCAATAGAAATTTGAAAATAAAACTGTTCGTCGCGTGTTACTTAAATATTTTGTCTGATAACCAACATAATGGTTAATCTTCTTAAACAGCGTTAATGTAAACTCACTGGTTCAACCCACCCCAGCATCTTGGACCATTAACATATCAAAGCAATACATAATCCAGCAGCTGTTACTTTATTTAGTTGAGAATGTGTAACAGAAACGACGATTCGAACCAGGTCTGAAAGATAAATATACACGTGTTTGGATCCTGTGGCACTTCTCCAGGAGGTTACTTGCCTGCTTGTCGGAGAGGAGTTATATCACGACCAAGCCTTTCATAAGCACTTAATACATGGTATTTGTACAACATTCGTCCATGTAGGCGTATTGCTCGTTCTTCTGAGGATTCCTTGTTCGTGTTTAAATACTGTTTTGCAGACTTGTGTCTCCACGAACTTGGCGCGCCATCTGTAGAAAATGAGGAGAAAACATACAGAAACTGGCTGATTTATCAATTTGTGTTTTCAGGACACGGAATAGAATACTTCAGTACCCCCGTTCCCCACCCCTCTTCTGTTTAAAGGAGAAGAAAAGAACTTAATAAATACAGTACAAGCACGGTAAAATCCTCACTAAACTGTGCTATAAGAAAGTTAAGAAGCGTTATCAGAGAACGTCTGTCACTTCTCATTGCAGCCATCCTCACGGCAAAGCTTAGCTGGAGTCCCGATCGGCCAATCAGCATACGCCTAGCTCACCAGTCACTGCACCAGGGTAACATAAATTTGTCAACTCTGAAAGTCTGCAATTTAAATCTAGGTTAATTTCGATCATTTCGAAGCGTTAATAACTAAGGACTAGCTTGTGAATCGATCTTTAAAGGAAAATGTGAAAGGCTGCATTTGGTGCCTACGCGAATTATGGGGGTCGTTGTAGAATTTAAAAAAGGTAGTCTTACCACTGACATTACAGGTTATACAATGTAGTCATACAAGATAAGATAAGCTCGCAAGGGAAGTAATTTACTAATACCTCTTCCTGTCAATTTCAAAATGTCAATAGCGCGCTCCACTGACGAGGGAACAGGAGTTCGTCTAACAGATTCATTTGCAGTGTTTTTTCACACCGTAAATCATGTGCAAGAACTGGACCAAAAATACAGCAAATTTTGCTTGTATACTCACTGGCTTCAGACACTTGATTTAAACATGTACCGCCCTACTTTCGGCTTAGAAAGTAATATTGCTATGATAAATGTAAGTTATGAGTAATGAGGAACTACATGTATTCCTGATTTATATAAATGACATCAGCAGGGTGACCAATATCTTGAATACCACCCTCTTTGCAGATGATACCAGTGCTATTTGTTCTCATTCTGATCTAAAGGAAACGCTTAATATAATGACAAGTGAATTAGCAAAACTCCACAACTGGTTCGCCTCCAATCGCCTATCTCTCAATATAAGCAAACCCAAATATATGATCATACAGCACAATTCAAGAATTATACCTGATTCAATTCCAGCACTATTTATCTCTAATACACAGGTTGAGCTAGTCCACCACTTCAAATTCTTAGGAATTATTTTTAATGACCGCCTAAACTGGAAGGAACACATAAATTATATAAGTAAAAAAGTTTCAAGAAATATTGGTATTCTTAACCATGTCAGAAGGTCTCTTAACAAAAAAACTCTGTGTATTCTCTATTACTCCCTAATTTTCCCCTACTTCTTGTATGGTAATGTATTATGGGGAAATACTTCTCAAACTCATCTAAGCCACCTCTTCCTGCTACAAAAAAGATCTCTACGTGTCATAACATTTTCCCAAAAACTTGAACATACCAAACCTATCTTTAACAAACTGAAAATTCTGACCATCTTCCAACTGAATATCTATACATCTCTCGTCATCATTCACAGATTTCTTTATAAACATAATCAACTGTCCTATTTTCTGCAAAATCACTCCAAGCTTCAAACTGAGGTTCATCATTACCAAACTAGAGCAGCTAATCTTACCCTTAATAAGCCCCTACCAAAATCCAATCTTTCCTACTATACACTCTGGTCAAAAGGGCCTCGAGAATGGAACAAACTATCCTCACAGCTAAAATCAATCAAATCGCTGTCTTTATTTAAAAACAAAATTAAATCTTCCCTATTAGAATCATCCCCACTCCCATAGCACCGAGAATAAAACTAATCAAACATAAGCCAAACCCTTTACATAAAATAAACCAAAACTTACACCAGACTATCTTAAAGAGATAATCAGTGTCCACCTGGGGCTTTATTCCCGCCAGATTTTTTTTCCTTATTATTGTTATTTATATACCTTGTTATTCAAATATTCCCAATTATGTATTATATGCACATGTATATAATGTAAATATATATAATGTATTGAGAATTTACTATTCTGGTGAATAAAATCAAATCAAAATCAAACTCACTGCTGATGATATATCTCTACTCAATGGAGGCTTTTCATTTCTGTTTTGCCCGAAATCATTGTCTGATAGGGACCTTTTTATTGGTAAATTAGTTCGTGTTATGGACTTCTCCAGAGTTATAGGTTTGGGTGATATCTACTGATATTCGTCTTAAAGCGGCTACACGCCCCCTTCTCACATGCATGATCCATATGTAAACGTCGTTACTCTGTATCAAGGAAATTTGATGGTGTAGCTAATCCTTGAAACCAACATAATCCTACTTAGTCAGAACCTCTTGTCGTAAGTAAGCTAATGGGACATCAAAACACTGCTGATAAATGCTCGGCAATAGTTATTACATGTGTGTCTAGACAGGATTATGATTTGGGGGGGTGGGGGGGGAGAACGGCAGCTAAACAACTCTATATTACCAAAAAACTTGAAAAGGAATAGAATTCTTAGTTTCCTTGAAGAAAAAGGCTATATTAATAAAACCCAGTATTGCTCTTTGGAATCTGACCTTAATTCTAAAAAGAGGGTACTCTATATTTCGAAAATACACAAACCCACGGAAAAAATTACCCAAGCCTTCAATGCCCCCAGGGCGTCCTATTATCTCGAATTTCGGTAGTGAACGTTAAAGAATATCACAGCTAATTGATTACTATCCAAGACCTGTAGCAAATCTGCGTGTTATACTGATGGTTTCTTGCCAAATTATCTTTTCCAGAGAAATCTACTGACTAAGGCCAAACTCATGCCTGCCGTCAACCTAATCAAATATCATGGGTTGTAGTGTATTATAACAACTTATGATTGGGTATAAACGTCTCCTTTCTCCTCCTTTAACCATCATGTTGAGTCTGCAATGTTAATAGACAGGATATTAATTGAGCATGTGGGAGATATGCGGATTCAAAATTGACTGCTAAAGTCTCTTATGAATAACTGCCCACGTAAACACTTCAAACATGTTCCAGTATCAAGAACAAGGTTTTGTAGCGGTTGTAACCGTATTTTCCAACTTTCATTTCTGACGATTTGCACACAAATGTCAATTGTCGTGTGACTAGATAGCTTTGTATTTTTATTACGAACAAATTGATTGGCAATGGTATTGCTTAAAACCATCACCTATGTGACGATCAAGTCAAGGCATCTGAATAGAATGTAATGGTACACATAAAATAGTTTTCGCCCCAGTTTAACGACAATATATATATCACTACCGAATACTCTTACCTAATACATGTATACTTACCTGCTGATTGTAATAGTAGTGTAGACAGTAAGGTTAACATCATCATTAACATCGTCAGTATTCTTTTCAATTGCTTTGTATTCAGATTTTGTGGTGTCAACGAGAAATATTTAGACATCTGCAAAACGTGAGGTAATAATGATTGGCGATAAACATATACATGACTGATGAATTATAATCCCACATGGTGGAAACTTGTTTCCATCGTCACATTTTGGTCAAAATATTTTCCAACGGTGCTAGAGCATTCGTTCATTCTGATAGGTTGAATAGTTCACCAGTCGCATTTCTCCGTGCGTTTCCGCTAACATTCAGAAAACTGTTTACATTACAAACACATAAAGAAGAACCTTCAATTTTGGCATCTTCATGTGTTTTTAATTTGGAGTTGAACATTGGATTAGCTAGGTTCGGGCAGTATGAAGAAACGCCGAGTCTGCGAACAAGCGCCCTGATGATTTGAATCGAGTATTAGAGAGGGCTAACGGATAAATTATGTGACAGCCTTTATCTTCTAAATACAGAGCAATGATTTAGTTTGAGGGACACAAAAGTCAAGAAATTTGAGATTGTTACCTAAAATCAAAAATGAGTGTCTGAAGTTACCCGGTCTCTCATCGACAGGTTGTGATTTTGATTTTAATCATAACTGGACATCGTATGTGTCCCATGTTTTACTTTTAGTGAGATCGCGTAAATTTTGTCAGAAAGGCTATGACGGCGAGTGTGTCTTAAAGTTTAGAAATTGTTTAAAAATAAGACACTAAGCGGTAAACTAAATGGCAAAAGACATATCTAAACAGTTTGATATTATATTACTTACTTTTTTCTTTAAAAATAGACCAAACACATGTTTATAGACCTACCTCCATTGTTGTCATTAAATACCAAAGGTAAAGATTCACTGTAAAAAGTTTGATATAATATTCTGTATATATTTATTTTTGAACACTGTAACACACGGGCACAGGGAAAATCTTCTTGCCTATATATATGCATTTGTAACTTGATACGTCAAAGTATCACGTGTTCTGTACGATCCTGCGGGGTCAAATAACTGGTTCACCTATCGAATGTATAGCTCTGTGGTCTTGGTACAACACTAATACCCCATTATAACACCAAATGATTTATTATGAAGTGCAACAGATATAAATTATTAACCAACTCGCAAGCGCCAAATGGCTAAAAGGAAAATGAACGAAGTAGCAGGTAGAGTAACTAATTCCCTATCTCAACTCCTTTTCTACCGGTTTAGATGACGTATACATCAAAGATCTCAAGTCGCTACACAATAGTATCTAATATCCCTTCTCATATCTTGCTAACTTATCTTCTTCGAACGGTACATTTCCAAACGGACTTCAGCACGCCAACGTTTTCAAAAAGGAATATACTTGTCTTCCTGAAAACTACTGACCAATTTTAATAGACCTCTCCGTCATCGCCAAGTGTTTCGGACAAACGTTTCAATACTCAAAACTCAAAACAAAAACTCAAACCCAATAGCCATGCCTCAAAATGTAGGCATTGTGACGTTAGAGATATCATGACGTCACAGAGCTATTTTGCTGAACTCGTCTAGCTTTAAAGCTCGGTATGCACTGAACGTTTTGCTGCGACCCGACCCGACCCGACCCGACTGGAAAATCGCGTTGCGTCGCTGAGAAAAAGTGTAGTGTATACCAGTCCACGACGCAAATCGGTGTCAGTCGGCTTCAGTGGCGTCTGGTAGGGAGTGATCTGGACGTGCTAGATATTTGATCAAGAATCGGGGCAGTCGGGTCTGGTCAGACAGTGTATCCACTCTTGCGACAATCTTCGTAGAGAGTCTGAATCCGTAGGCCGATCAGAAACTTTCCTA
This sequence comes from Lepidochitona cinerea, assembly GCA_963971465.1. Lineage (NCBI taxonomy): Eukaryota > Metazoa > Mollusca > Polyplacophora > Chitonida > Tonicellidae > Lepidochitona > Lepidochitona cinerea. Next base: position 7,583,823 of record OZ020551.1, read on the forward strand.
CAGTCACGTGACGTCAAACAAGCGTCTTTTTTTACCTTTTTCTGCTAGAGAGTTCCGAACGTCATGTCTCCCAATGACTTCAGTTGCGTGCAGTGTATACCGGTCTACGACGCGACGCAATTCAACCCGACGGGTCGGGTCGCAGCAAAACTCTCAGTGTATACAGGGCTTTAGACTATACAAGTGGCGCTGACAGAGGGTTTCGGTGCGATAAGCCACGAAATACTATTCAATAATTTGTCAAACGAGTTTTACAAACATAGTTTTTATACCTGGTTGAGTTCAAACAGACTTTCGGTAAATATAGCGAAATCGAAATGTATGGTGATTAAATCCACAAAGCGTTATATCACTACACCAAGTCTGTATTTAAATGGTTTTGAAATATCGAATGTAAACGGATTTAAATTTCTTGGGCGGTTATTCAATAACAAATTAACGTGGACAATTCACTTAAATCATTTGTCCAGAAATGTGAGTCTTTTGAAGGATAATAAGCATTCAGTTAACAAAAAGACGATACTTATTATTAACTATGCGATGATATATCCGTATTTAACATATGGGTCTGTCTTATGGAGAAACACTTACCACCCACATAAAAACTCACTATGGTTTGTTCAAAACCATGATTATATATATTCAGACATAAAAACACGAGCACAGGGAAAGCCTTCTTGACTAAAATAACCAAGTTTGTAGTTGTGGCAAAAGAGGGTATGTCATTTAGACGTATATACCCAGTCATAGGTTGTTGTAATAAACTAAAACCCATGATATTTCAATAGGCTGAAGACAGACAGGAGTTCCATGATTAAATAAATGCTTTTCTTCTGGGACAGAACAAGTCTCCCAGAGATGCATTATTTAACTAAATTATCTTGTAACCAATTATAGGTGAATAAATCAATCAACAGATGTATATCAACAAGTATAATGAACAACTATACATAGCTGCCCAAATTCTCCTAATGATGGATAAAACTCGAAAATGTTACCCATCCAGCTTTAAAATTTGTTGATGTTTCTACGCCGTTTGGAATTTAACTGAACTGCAAAAACCATTCTTTTGAAGCATGACATTTTTTAAAACACAGTTAGAGTTAACCTCCAGACATTGAGAATTTCTAACATTATTAAAAATACAATGATTCATTTTCCATTCCTTTCATTTAGGAATTGCGTATTTTAATATGAGTAAAATAAGACAAAATTAATAGCCAGACAGTCTGTTACATTTGCCATTACATCATTCATACCATTGTCAGGTTTCCAGATAAGAGGATATTTGCGTTTGAATTAAAATAATCGAAGCTTGTACGTTTGGTTTATGACCAAGGACTGCAGAGTTATTAAATAACAATGTTTTTTTCCTGTCTAAAATGTTTGATAACATTTAAGTAACTGTTTAGGACATGATAGCTGTTCTTTGGTCGATTGATGTTTAATCCGTTTGTTCTTTCACCAATGGGTCGTAGTTTGAGAATCGCTGGGTTTTAATACAAAATGAGAAAACTAACTCCTTCCTCCATGAATACATGTGTAATGGTTGTATCTATAAATGAAGTACTGCTTGTTCCCTATCAGTTTGGTGTCTCTCGTTCAAAGACAGAAAATGATTCATCAACAGGAGACAGAATAGATTTTTTTTGAACCACGAGATGATTTATTATACAGGTTCAGGTGGACGTTATATTTCCCATTATCGCTCAACACCTCTGACATTTTTCGTGTCTCTAAAGGGTCGACTATTCGCCCACGCAAACAAAATCTCATGTGAGATTCGATGGAGCATAAAATAGCTCATAGCATTGCATTGTTTTGTATGGTATTGTATTTGTATATTAAATTGGGACAGGATATCTTTGTCTCCATAGAAAATAATGATACGTGGATACGGTTAAGTGTTAAGTCATTTCGAAAACAGCTGAAAACATGAAAACAGCATGTTCTTCATCTAGGAGAGGATGATACAGAGCTTTACATATACACTAAAGGGAATCTAAAATAAAACATGGGGTCTCTTTCACATACGGAACAGAAGTTCCAAAAATGTCGGGGGCCTCCGTGGCTCAGTAGGTAGAGCGTTGGACGCTCAATCCAAACAGCCTTCCACCAATGGGGCGCGGGTTCGAATCCCACTCAGTCCAAAAAAAATTGGAAAATTTTCTGACTGGGTTTTCACTTAAACGACCTATGTGGGATGGTTGCCAGTTACCAACGGAAGGTCGTGGGTTTCCTCCGGACATAGAGCCCGTTTTCCTCCCACAATGAAACTGGCAACGCCGCCATATAAGTGAAATAATCTTGAGCGCGGCGTTAAACACCAAACAATCAATCAATCCAAAAATGTCCATATTGAAAATATTTTCTGGCACTCACCATAAAGTTTGCTATTAGATAACCAGAAACCAAGCTCACTTAAAGAAACACATCTAGTATCACCGCCAATACCTTCACAAGATCTTGCTTAGGTTCATAGCCGCTATATTGTATTTGAAAATTGGCTAAACTTAAAGGAATCTGACAAGATTGCTACATCACAGTAGTAACTTGTAGACTATCTTTTCCTCTAAATTCATGCGAATTTCCATTAATATAAAAAATCACTGTAAAATACCACTGGTTTCCTATTGATAATGTGCCACGATGATAGATGGTCGTGTTTGTGTTCAAACAAGCATGCCATTAAGTTCATTTAGAGAGAAATGCTATCAAATGCACTGGAACACAAGTAGTAAAAATGGCTGTAAGATGTGAACGGTTTATCCAGAGATTCACGAGAGATTATTCTGTCCAACTGTATATAGTTTTGATTGGTTACACTATTCATTGTTCTTTGAATTTCTTTGATTTTTTTGCATAAAACAAAAATGGTTGATAAGTTGACTAATTGACAACAAAATAGATGAAACGAAACCAGGTTTAGTTATTCATTACTGTAAAGTGCGGGTAAAGTCAGTTGCCCGAAAAAACCAAAGACTGATACTCGTAATGAACAAACATTTCCATCTTCCAGTTTGTGTTGGCTGTAAAAGTTACTTCGACCTACATCTTTAGGATTAACATATGAAGTAAAACGGATAATGTAAGAATCCATCGAAGGCTTATATACTTTTTTGACGTCGTTTATTAGCCCATTAAAGTAATGCTGTTTGTAGTTCCCCTCCTCCTACTCCAGCCTCTGTCATTGCTACGACAAACCGATAACAAACGTTATACTCAAGGTTGAGTAATTTCATACAATTACTGGGCAATACTACTTCAATTGATTTCTGTTCTGTTCGACATCAACGGCCTTCGGTTATATTCAATTAAGCCTGCCCGTTAAACAACAATAGTTGGTTTGATGTTTTACGTAAACCTATTTCTACCGTTAACTAATTATGAGCCTGAATGCCCATCTCTTGGATAAACATACTTGATTTATTTGATGGTCAATTCCACAAATAATTCTCATCAACTGAACATGTGAAGCGGAAACATAAAGGCAGCACATGCAGTCTGGTTCTGGTATTTAGTCCATGAATGAAAGGCACACCAGAAACTCACATCAGTGTATTTTCCATTATTCTGATCCCTTTCTGTTGCCAGGGTATCTATTGTGTTAACAATTATGTAAACAAACAGCACTTTGTTATCAATGCCTCACAAGTTGCCAAGTCAGGCACGAATTATAATGACGTCGAAGTTCACTTTAATCATCTACCATAATCATTAAAACTTTCATAATGTAATCAAGATTATTTTTGTCTGAGCAGAAGAGCCAATTACATTCTACAGAACTCATAGTGCTTAAAGAATTTATTTGTGTTTTGTGAATATCAAACGATGGGATATCCCTCCGGCCCCCCAATTTAGAAACAGTGGCTTATATATAATGGAAAAGCAATCTTATTTGGTTTTGTCATAAGAACAACAAACTTTTCAACTTTTAAAGTGATGTGACAAAGGGTTCTGAAGGAATGAAGCGAATACCAAGGTCATAGATAAAATCTGCAGGAAGGGAAATTGGCCGTGGTGTCCGGCGGAAAATTCGCAGAATTCTAAAAAAGCAATCCTATTGGTCCATTCTATCAGGTTAACACACTATTCCAGTTCCAAAGTGATACATTTGTCATTTGTATTTTTTATCATAGAAATATATATATTTTAAAAAATCAATATAAATTAGGCGGGAATAAAGTCCTCGTATATAACCTGTTCTACCCCAGTGTAAATAAATAAGAAAATATTAAATGGCGTTTAATGAAAATAAATATTGACAGAAATACGAATTATCTTCAATAAGTGTTCTAAGGTGTGAGTGATTTGTCAGAGTTCTCAGCTTAGAGTAGATATTCTTTTAACTTTGTTTTAAACAATGATGCATGTTGATTTGATTTGTTTTAGTATGAAGATTGATGGGCGATGTATAAATCTGTGAGCAATTAATAGAATAGAGAAGTCGTTCATTTTATATATATTAAGTATGTCTAACTGTTGAAAGATAGGAGTAGAAGGTGTTATTTTTGTTAAGAAAAGATAATGATACGGACAGCTCGTTTCTGGGACTGAAGATGTGTTTTATAAGTGTTAGCCCACAGAGCGTTAGCATATGTCAGATAGGAGTATTTTAGCTTTATGTTTGGATTGCTAGAGATTAATTGGTATCGATAGAGCTTATTTTTTAAGTTGAATGGATTTGAATGGATAGGAGTATTTTAGCTTTATGTTTGGATTGCTAGAGATTAATTGGTATCGATAGAGCTTATTTTTTAAGTTGAATGGATTTTACTAATGCTGGGGTGACCCGGGGTTTAATTATAGGACATTTTGGAGCAGACAGGCTTGTGATAGGGAAGCAACTATTATAGAGAACTGAAAGTATTACTGAATATATCAAATACATCGTCCACGTTGTCACTTTGTAATATGTCGTCCAAGTTTGTGTTTTCAATAGCTATTTTGAATTTTAATTTCTGGTCGCCAGTTCGCGTTATCGGATAGGGTTTCATGTACGTGGACGGTGGGGGAATGGCGAGTAACATCTGTGAGAAGTAATCCGGATAAAACGTGATCTACATGAAAGTTTGTAAAAATGTTGTCAATTAATGTAGCAGTCTTATCTGTAACTCGGGTCGGTTAAGTGGTATGAGGAAGGAAGGCTGTTGGTACTGTCAAGAGACTGGAAATGGTCAGATGTCTCGAAAAGGTCAATATTAAAACCTTCTAAGTTTCTACATGGTGGTATAGTCCAGTCATAATGTGGTTTGACCCACCACAAATTGCAATAGAATTGAAAGTTACTTTTTTAGGCACCGATGGCCAATGGAAATCACATATTAAAAATCTTCCACAATCATCGGTTTGGAAAATAGTGAAATTCAAGGACGAAATATGCATATTTTAAGTCATTTTAATTTGGCAAAACTTGGACAATAATGATTCTACAGCAATGAAATAGGTGTCTTTACCCATGTTTTCTGGGTCAATTTTTCACATGCTGTGGTTGTTATTTATCTATGAGAAGTCCTTACACCTGAACTAGGGATACCCCTGCCCCAGTGCCCCTCATAAACTTGAGTCATGCATAGTTTGTGTAATAAACATGGAAAATCAGTGAAATAGGTGCATTTGCCTATGCTTTCTGGGCCAATCTTTCACATGCTGTTGTTGTTATTTATCTATCAGGAGTCCTTACACATGAACTAGGGGTACCCCTACCCCAGTGCTCATCAAAAACTTGTCTAATAAACACAGAGTATCTATGAAACACGTTCCTTTACCAATGTTGTCATGGAGGAGTCCTTACTCATATCCTTCACTCATTGTCTCCGTCCAGTTCTTCAACATTCGAACACACTCCTCTGCAGCCAACACAAGCCAGGGTACATGAGAGGCCCTGCTTACGGCACCCACAGCGCATGGATGCACATCCTGATTTGCAAGTACACCTGATTACATCCAAGAGAGCCGTCGGAGCGATAGCCTTTTCTGAATGTACTGGAACCAATTTTCCCTCCAAAGTCTTCCATCCCCACTTTTCTGGGTCAAGGTTTCGTCCTTTCCATTCCTGTATTTGATGAAAAACGCGAAAGCTGTGAAATTTTGTCGCATCTGATGTTGGTGGCAGTACCCTGGGGTGGACTTGAACTTTGCTGACAGTGACCTTCTCTGAGAACTTTTGGTGTCTTAGAGTGTCCAAATTATCCGTCTTTTTACCTTTGTAAATAGCAACCATTGCTTTCTCTCCTGCGATAGCAATCTCCTTTTGTCCCGACTCAGCCTTTTCGAACACTTTTGCCTGTTGCAAGAAGAAGGAATTTTCTTTGACCAACTTAAGGCTAGTAGCCTTGCCAATACCATGAACCCTTGAGGTTGTATCACAACATAAGAATGCGTGAATGAACAGAATGTTGTCACAAACATCGTTTCCAATAGAGTTTTTGAGATGAGTTATGTTCAGAAACTTTCGTGGGTCAACAGAACCTTGCTTAGGTTCAGACAAGAAAAAGGTGTTGTACTGTCCACTCTTTGAGTAATGGCATAGAAGCACTAACAAATCAGTGTCCTCCCCTACCAATACTGCATCAGAATCCGCGGACACCGCAATGGTGGTTTTCACTATAAGCACATCAGCATCACCACTGGAATAGATGACATCGCATCCACTTCGTTCCAGTCCAGCACCAAGCAACTCAATAAACCTCTGTTTATTCTTGGTATTGGAAAGAAATTCTTGCTTCTTCATTCGGAGTTCCATGCCACCATGGAATGCTACTTCTCTTCCTTGTACCCCCTTTGCTCTCCGCTGATGTGCTCCATCTTTAGTTGATGCTTTTTCAGAGTAGCCATCAAATACCACTGCTGCTCGGGCATATCGTTTGGTCACGTAATCCGTATAACTAGCAATGATTTTATCATATGTTTCTCCGAGCTGCCACGGAATTCTGTGCAAAAGTGCACCACCATCCAGGACATAAACATGATTCTCTCGGGGTCCTTGTTCAGCCTCAGTTGCTATGTCTGTCAGGGCCTTTGCAAGGACAGGTTTGTTTGCTTCCAATAACAAATGTTTCGATTCAAACAATGCCGGAGGGTAGCTGCATAGTTCATATTGAAATAGACCCTCTATGTCAATAGACTGAGTACCAGTGATCACGTCTTTGAAATAAAAGTTGGGTATCAATGTGTACCTCTTCACCATTGATGGTAACTGTTGACTTTGAATCCATGGTTGTGACTTGGTACTTCTTCCTTAATTTGACCTCAGCAACTCTCTTCCCCACCATACCTTTCAATATCTGTTCACCAACTGACCTTGCATCATCAACATTTACCTTACTGTCAGCCGAAATCCCATCTGCGATGTTCAGGAGAGATGAGGAGTCAGTGGCAAATGGATTCCGATCATTCAAATACCCTAGAATAGTCATTATATCTTTTTGTCTCTCTCTTGCCTTGGCCTCGAAAGATCTTTGTGTTGCTCGCTTGTTTCGTAAGCAATTTCTGTTAGTCCTTGCATAGCATGGTTTACCCCTGCACAAATTGGACTAGACATAACCCAAACAGATCGTTGGGTCTCCGTCATGCCCCGGCCTCGTGTTAGTCCACCTGACGTTTTCAAACTTCTCATTAAGACTTGTTCAATAATCAAATCAGGTGACAGACCAGCCCAAAATCTATTTGACCGCCTCACAACATGCAGACCATTCACAAACTTCTGATAAATGTCAGGATGTTGTTTTGGTAGATCTGACATCAACTGCAAGTAGACGTAAACAGACTTCGTATACAGATGGTGACCAGAAGCTGCAAGATATGGCAACATTTTCCTTGTCGCTAAAAGGTTGAGTTCCCAGTTTCCGGTTCTCTCAGACTCCAAGAATTCGCGCACTATATCTACCATTGTCATATAGAGTAACCAAAGCTTGGCTGTTCTATGGCCTCCTAAGCCTTCCTTCGCTTCATGAACTTGCTGTTCAATGCCTTGTAAAGTTTCTGATGAGGCCAGGTCTTCAATACAAATTATACCCTCAACTAAATTGTCAAACTATTCTCCTGCATCATGAAGTTCTTTAGGGGTATCTGTGCTCTCATTGTACCCATCCAAGTCGTGATCAATGGAAAAGGCCCTTGACAACAGCAGTGAGTTGTGTGTAGAATCAATTAGAAAGTGTCCCCGTAACGCTCGGGCTACTGCTTTGCCGGAGAGGATATGTGATGTCGTATTTTCGGCATAAAAGAGCTCAAGGATTTCTTTCAATCCTGTACCAGCCATGAGATGTCCAATGCTCCCCAAAAAGCTCATTAGTGTATGGAAGCCTCCCAGACGAAGTATGATGGATCGCAACAAGCTGTTGGCTGGTTCACTCTGTATCACGCTTAAGGCTTTCCACCAAAGTGGCTGGTCAAATGTTAGGACTGGCGTCACATTAAAGCGTTTGGCATGTTCACACACAAAGTTCAATGTTGAGTTTATACATGTGAGATCACCTGGGTTCAGATCTATCATAGGAAGAAATAGAATTGATGCTTCCCCAGGGTGTTCTCCCTTGTGAACCATCTGCATGAATCCCGACCAGGAAGGTCGTGGTGAACGCACAGCCAATGATACCTTCCACAGAAGGTTAACACCAAGAGGTCTTTCCGAGCTGTCAAAATCTGGTAATTTTTCATATATGAACTGCTTCAAATTATCGCAGGCTGCATTGTACTTCTTGATACTTATTCTCCCAACTCGAGTAATATCCTCTGCTGACACAGAAATTCTTGGGATCAGTGAATGGTGCTTAATTCCTGGAGTGACACTGGCCACGATCCCCATCCCATGAAAAGTATTCTTACCATCTAGTGTACAAACGTTGTGATCAACGTTGTCTGCGGAATACTGAACGAAGCGACCGGGAAAGTATTCTTGCATTACAGTTCCACTGGCTACAGCTGCGCAGCGTTCGTACTGCTGGACTTCGTTATACGAACAACTGATGCCATGAGCATGTAACGTATCAATTAAAAACCTTGAAGCAAAATGAGAGTGCATCTGCACGCCCAAGCCCAGTAATATTGGAGGGAGAAGGACTCGTGGCCTAGTTGCCATCATCATTGCCTGTCCAAGAGAACATACCTTCAGTCCTTTTCCCTTACCAACAAAGAGTGTTTCGAGGAACAACTTTAATGACGGAGGTAAAAAAGTGGCTGCATGTTCTGTACTTGACATTTCTAAACTCGTTGGGTACATGTCTCTTGTTTGAACAACTGATTTTATATCATTCTTCAGGAGCTTAGCGGCAGCACTCAATAAACGCAATTTTTCTTTCTCGCTGTCTTGTTCCTTCGGCTGGTTGAAAAAATTGTAGAGAAGTGAGGATGCTGTTGACCTGAATGTAACAACATTGCTGACACCATTTATTTCAGTGATGATCACTTTATCACCAAAATGTTTCAGGAGTTCTTCCTTCATGTGAGTGTACGAATAAGGCTCAACATCTGATTCGTCAATGAACTCCTTCATTTTGTGGATGAGGTCCCAAATTGTCACCTGTTCCTCATCATGTTTCTCCAGATATTCCATGGTTCTTAGGAAGGCCTCTGTTCGCACGGAGTCTTTGGGCCTTCCATATTTGGGTTTCTTCTTGGGTGCATTTTCATCTAACGTGAAAAACTGAGGTACATTTTTGCCAGTCCTAAAGTTCACACTACAAGCATTGTGGTAAACTGCATCAGCTGCATGGAGATCCTGGACATATATTATTCTGCTCTTGACCGTTTCTGACCATTCATCAGACCTTCTATCACAAGCCTCTATCATTTTGTTTTGGAAATCAAACGTCCTAACAGGGATAAGTTCAAAACCTTTCCTTTTTCCCTCATATCTATCACCTTGTCCACAGAATATGCAATGGTCCTTATATGAGAATACTGACTCACCCGACCGAAGTCGTTTTGTTTTTTCAGAAGATTCTGCTGAAAGTCTTTTGCCACTTTGTTCAATTGCTTTAGGATTGCAGAAAACTTTCCGGCAATCAATGTGTACTTTTTGTCCTGGAACAACATTCACCTCTGTTCCACGTTCATCGCTGGCTTTTGCAATCCCTCTGCATCCCTTAGCTGTCAAGGTGCAGGTCTTCAATGAGACGTCATCCAGGGACTTGTCACATAACACACACTGCTCCATGCTAAAAATGAACGGATGTTGTCATTTTCATTGAGCTTGTCAAGAGAAACACCAATTAAGTTATTATCTAAGGACTTGCCTTTTACTGCTGTCATAAAACTTTGGCTCAGAAGGTAGACCCCAGTTAGGGTTATGACCGCACTTCATGGGAAACATTTAATTGCATACAAGCATAAACAGAATTAATGAATGTTCAGCCCCGTCTCAAAACAATAGACAATGTATTGTAATCAATAATGTATCCCGCTATCATAGTTATCAAATCTGACATGCTTTACTGTTGCTTACCTGGCCTAGTGTATGTGTACACCTGTTAGTATCCTGTCCTATCGAGTAAGATATTGTTGGTTTGGGGTAAGGGTACCCATGATTTGGGTATAAAGGGTCAGGATATGCCAATGAAACCTAGTTTAAATGAAAGATTGACATAAAAAACATAGAAAAAGAGCCAAACATCATTGATTTTGGATACAAAATAACCATTTTAAGCCATATTTCAGTTTTTGCAAAGCAGACCAAAATCAACCGATTACTCGAGTTCATACCTAAAATACACCATGTTCCAAACGGATGATTACGGAAGATTTTGAATATGTCATGTGGGAGGGTTTAAGGAATCAGAAATTAGAGGTTTCATTTCTATTGCAATTAGTGATGGGTTCGACCGTATTTTGTCACAGGCTGACTGGACTAGTATACGGTAGAGTCTATCAAACTGTTGGTCATATCATGGCCTGGGTGACAATAAATTACCCCAGAAAAATAATTAATTTCGATAAACAAGGATTCGTATTTTCTATTGGGTTGGCCAAATTATGCTTCGCCTTAACGGAAGCGTTAACAAAGAGAATAACACCACCGCTTGTCTAGTTGTTCTTGATAGAGAATACGACAAAGCGCTCTCAAGTTATTGAGCGGACAACAAATTATACTTTGGGATCAAGGTAAATTGGCTGTGACGCCCGGCGTAAAATTTGCCGAATCCTTAAAAGCAATCCAATCCGTCCTTTAGACCTGCTCAACATATTACTCAAGTCCCAAAGTGTAGGCTTAATGACATTAAGGCAATTAGTTACTAGGATACAAGCTTTAGGATTTGTTAAGCAGATTAGCCTTAACGGGCTAACACTCCTCTCTAGAATTTCCTTTAGCTGTTAAATGTTAAAAATAATTTTTTTTCCAATTAAAAATACAAGAACTGAAGATTTCTACATATGTTAAGGTGAAAGAGTTAGGGGTTAAATGGTAACCAATCACCATTCAAACTTTAAATTGGGATGACTAACTTATCGGCAGCCAGTTTCCGTCAACTGCTTAGATTATCATATTCTCATATATATATATGCTTGTAAACTCCTATAATTCCCACCTATAATTCCTAAATTTGTTAAGGTTCAGACAATATCTTGCAGACAAGCAACAAGCGAAATTGGAGACGGAAGAACGGACAGACGTATACGGACTCTAAAGCTTGATCAGTTACAAACGTCTCTATCAACAAGCTAAAATATTTTCTTTTTATTCTGACCAGCAGTTAAGCCGATATTTTCCCGACAAGCAGCAACCCATGAAATATCATATTTTAAATCTAACAAAAGAAAGGACAGACATACAGACACCAAGACGTGATCAATTTCAAATGTCTCCGCTAATAAGCTATACGTAAAATTTCTTAACATTCTGCCCAGCCGTTCTGTTGATATCTTGCAGACAAATAACGATTCAATAAAAATAATCGAAAAAAAGCCAAAGAACGAAATCTTGTAAGCCATCAAGAGAAAATTTCATACAATTCTGAGCAGTGCTTCGGGAGATATCTTGCAAACAAGTAGCAAGCAAAATTGGACATTTACGGAAGAACGGGTGCACGTACAGATCCCAAATCTTGATCACTTACAAAAGTCCACGCTAATAAGCTATGAAACAATGTTCATAACATCACAATAAGCTATTCGTAAAATTCCGCTAAGCAGTTCAGTAGATATCTAGCTGACCAGCATTAAGCAATGAGAAAATCGGAATTTAAGGTTAGCAAACGGACGTACATAAACCAAATCAATTACAAATTCTGGTTCAGAAAATATCTTGCACACAATCAACAACCAATGAAAATTGGAGGCTAACGGCTGAGCGGACTGATGTATAAACCACAACACTTGATAAATTACAAAGTTCTGAATAAAATTGTATAAAATTCTGACAAGCGGTTCAGGAGATATCTTACTGACAAACAACAAACATGAAATTATATGTATTGGAGGCAACGGACGAACAGACGGACGGACAGACACCAACACCTGATCAATCACATTGGTCCCCAATCATAAGCTATAAATGAAAATTTATAAAATTCCGACCCGCAGTGCATGTAATATATTGCAAACAAGCAGCAGCGAATGGAAATATCTTAATTGGAAGCTAACGGTAGAACCGGCGAACGCATGGACCCCAGGTTTTGATCAATTACAAAGGTACCCATCAATAAGCTAAAAATTCTAACAAGCAGTTCATGATATATCTAGCAGGCAAACAACAGCCAACGAAAATATATAAATCGGAGGTTAGCGGGAGAATGGACGTGCAGACACTAAAGTTATCAATTACAAATGTCCCCGATAATAAACTATGAATAAAATGTAATAAAATTCCACTGTCACCCAGCTTTTCAGGTAATATTTTGCAGACAAACAACTGTCAATGAAAATATCAGAATCTGAGGCTAACGGAAGAAAGGACTAACTTACAGACACCAAAACATGGTCAACTACAAACGAAAATAATACTTTTATTTCAGACACAATTTGGTCCATAAAAACATGATAAAAGACAGGTTCAGGGGGTATGTAAATGAACGGATTAACTTATCTATATAAAATATGTTGCCACTTGGAAAAAAACTTAGACGTCACAGGGACGTCAGATTTACACTATGTTTTCAACAGAATGTTTGCTGAGGATTCGAGTCTCGTTTTAAACGAGAGTACCAGTTTACGTAACAACTGATAAGACACCATTTGTTACAAACATCATGCTAGCATGACAATCATATCTGTAGTTCAAAACCCAACGAAACAAGTTGTTGTACATAACTCGTGCACTAGTAAAAGTAGACTTGGTATATGTGCTCCACAGTTGACAACAGTAAATTTTACAGCTGTAAGATTTAAAAAGCATTTTTTAACAACATTTGTGCAATTTCTGAATTTTCTAAGAAGCAAATTTCCTCTTATACAAAGTTTCTTTTTCTGGTTTATAATGGCCGCGTTAACCGTGAAATCAATATTGATAATATGACCCAGATATGTATACTCCTGGACATAACACAGGGAAATGCCCCAAGAAAAGAGAAGTAGCTTACTATTCCCGAAAGTGTTCAAATTACAAAAAAACGCCAATAGCAAAGTGGTTATTTAATCACCCTTGTTTTATACAAAACACAAGAAGTGTCGATGTTGAAGAGCCACTGGCTCGGTGCTTAAAGTGGCATGAGCTACCAAAATTCACACTTTTTCCATAATTTCCGATCGTCACGACAGTAAGAGGATTTGAAGGCCATCGAAAAACTAATTGATTGGCGTTGTAATGAGGAAAATCCATACAGCATGTGGCCTGTACGAACCGAACACGTGTCGAAAAGTAAACAAAATTTAAATAACCGGGACGATCATTCCTTCATTCTTAGACAAAGTTAGTTCAAAACAATGCTTTATCGTACATTTTCGAGACTAGCACTAAAAAGCTTCGGAATTGTTTCAACCTCAAAATATAAACATTTTGGCAGCTCATGCCACTTTAAGGGATGTCAATATGGCATATACCAATTTTAGCAATGTTGTGTATTAAGAAGATGGGTTGTCATTTTCGGTTTATTTGTGATATTTCTGATTTTCCGAAAGGAAATCATATATATCTGAGGTGCTGTACGTAAGTCATTTAGATTATATTTTTTTTTTAGAATTCATTATATTTGTAATCTATTTATGCAATACCTTGCGTCTACATACACACAAAGGAAAGTTTCTTTTCATAATGGCTTTGCTTAGTATATCTTAACTAGCTGATAACATATACAAGCTGTGCATTAATTTACTTTGGTGTTACTGTATATTTAAGTTGGAGTTACCGAAAGTATTGATATCAAACTTAACAAAACATGCACCCGATCTTCGGCAAGTCTTAACTTTCAAAGCCTTGGAGTCCAATTAGTAAAATCAGCACAGTAAATAGTTAAAGGGACATTGCTGATCGCTTTTGGGACAGTGTTATTTCGTTCTACTGTAAGTTCTCTAATTGTTTGGCCTTTGGCTTGTCATAAATCTTCAACAAACTGTCTTCGATATACTTGACAGGTGACATTTGTCCCCATGAATATTACAGCCCGACAAATGTGTAGAGTATTGAGAGAACAGTTGGAGTCAACGACCTTGCTGGAAAGAGCTCGCAATCATACAGCAGTAACACGCTTGCATAGTAGTTTGTAAGCGTTTTGTTTAGAATATATATTCATGTCATGTATTTTATGAAAGCTTAATCATATCTTAGTTTGTCTTGAGACATCTCCTAAACATTGAAATTGTAATCAAGTTTATTATACGACGGACCATTCTTTGTAAAATAGGATTAGCTAATTGATTTTGAATTAAGAATATATACACAAAGAAAAAAGTTAAGCACCCCCGGGAAAGTCTGCACCGACCGATAAAATCATTGGTGTAGGGAGATTGTTGGCAAGCTGATATTGCAGAAACGATTGTGGTCATAAAGTGCAACATTCTGGCGATAAGAAATCGCCATTCATCGCAATAAGCTATACAATTTATTCAGGATATCGTTAGCCAAATCAAAAGTGTATTTTAACAAAATAAAAAGTTGCTTGTATGGCTTCACAGGGCGAACAAATTTAAGTAAAAATGTCACTTAGAGTGTGTAGAACACATCCCTAGAGCAAAGGGTCAATAGCGCGTATAGCCTCCATTCGTCCAATCTGCGTCTCATCCCTCCAGTGAGACGTCGGATCTGTTGAAGGGGTAACTGCCGCCAATACCGATGTAATGCGGCTTCCAGTTCTTGCAGATTGTGTACAGGAGGCTCTAGGGTTTGAATGTTTCTGCCCATCCTATCTCAAATGTGCTCTAAAAGATTCAAATCCGGACTCACGGAGTTGTTACAGCTTTTGAAAGTAGGCTATTACTAATCGGGAACGATGAGACGTGGCGTTGTCATCCATGTACAGAGGTCTTAAGTCTAATGGGTGGTTCTAAAATGAGGCACGATAACTTTCCAGTTTGCAGTCGTGAGAGATGCACCTCCAAACCATTACAGAGCCCCCTACATGATGAACATATGGATGGATGTTCTTGGGTGTATATGCTGTGTTTTTGTGCCTCCAAACCCTCGTTCGCCCATCCATAACGTTGAGCAAGAAACGACTTTCGTCTGACCAATTGATTCTTCTTCCGGGCCTCAAATTCCAACCTCGTGCGTGCTAAACACCAAGCCAAACGTATCTTTTGGTGGCGATCTGACAATATAGGGGGCGTTTGGTGACTCTCCTTGCCCTCAGGCCTGCAGCTTCCAAACGGTTTATCACGGTTCCTGTGCACATGCGTCGGTTAGGTAGCCATTGCCTCTTCAAAGATGGGCTTGATGCAAATGGATAACATCGAACCAGTCGGATCAGTGCCGTTACAGATGGTCGACCCGAGCGTGGTCGGCCCTTCGCAGCACCAGTTTCACCGTGTTTTCTCACCAATCTGCTTATCGCTGTTTAATGGTAGCCTAATTGACGTGCCGATAGATTTGTACGACATACCGACAATTTGTCATTTTTGCCCATTTTTGAGTCCACGTTGCACAAAACCGGCCTTAAGTACAAAACATTTAAGGGAAAGCATACTGAATTTGCGTAATTGCATTTCATGTCGCATTACATGCAGTTTTTGCGTTACTGTCACACATGAATTGCCACAATCGTTCAATAGAACATCATTCTTATCATCACCATAACTGGCATTAGAGTTAACATTAATGCAGATTTATAATCATTAATTTTAGCATGGGGTGCTTTACTTTTTTCCTTATGTATAGATTAAAGCATCTTAAAGCTGTATGTACTTAGACCACACGTGACCCTGTAAAGTTGCAATTCATTCCTTTACAAAAGCAAACTATTTTAACCAAAGCATCTAGTGAACTTGCTGACCTTCCAATCACTTCCAAATGGGACTACATGTCTAAGTCTGACGACAAAAACGCATTAAGATATCTACTTTTTCATGAGGGCGATAATAACAAAGAGAGTTTCAATGTTTCGTCTTGAGGAATATGTTCTATACATCAGACAAGGTTATAGATTCCATACACGATACATACCCAGTGACATTGTATCAAAAGTAATTGATGGCATTAAAGGATAAAGATTTCGTGGGAATATGTAGAAACCAACAGTCTCCCAAAGGAATACAAATATCGACTTCCAAAATGGACCAGTGCTATTCCCTGTCGTAGTCGACTGTCAGTCCAAAACCCGGAGAATCGAGGTTTTCTCCAGGGATATCCCAGTAAAGAGTAGTCTGGGCATGCTGATGGTAACCGATGTTCTTGGGTTAACAAAGACATTTCTATAAGTAATTCGGAATTACTATTTTGAATTTGCATTGAGCCAATAGAGGCTACTAAACAGTTTTGGCACAACAAGGTCCTATGTCCAATTATGTTTCGGGGATTTAGTATCCGGAATGCTAGCTTCCGCAGGACTTTATAAACTGATTCCCATCACTGGTCTATCCTACGGTAGTTATCCGGACGTTGTGCTGTGGGTTTGAGGGAAGCTAAGCTCTGGAGTCAGGTGGTCGGCATGATGTTTCTGGCGATAGTATCCACACTTTTACCTTAACAAGACTTCTGGCTGAAGTAAACTTGAGATACATAATGGGAGGGATGTTACCGCGTTTGTAACATGTGTATTGAGTATTCTTATTAAACTAAACACTGGCTAAAAGATTGAGAAAGTAAATCAACAAGACAGTCAATAGTATATGTCATTCTCTCATCAAAGTTTTTTTTTACCGAAACATGGGACCAGGTGATATACTCTAATGAATCAATAAAAATGATAACATTTGGTCAATAAAGATTAAACATATTTTATAAATGATGCGAGAAAGATTATAAATAAGCATCAAACATCACAAGTTCATCAGTACTGTTATCTTCCTTATCAATCACCTTCCTTCAAATTATCATCATCAGACGGGATGAAAGTAAGAAACAAGATGATATAAACCCACGAATCGTTCCGGTACTTCCTCTTAGAATATCGATTAGATTGGATGCATACTTCGGAGAGACTTTAATCACCAACAAGCTTTTGTTCGGACATCTTCTGATCGAGTATTTGAAATGTCAACGGCATGATAACTAATGACATGGATGTCCTTGTTGGAATTCGGATTAAAAGAAAACCTTTATATCAATTCAGAAATATATATTTTTGACGACTGACTATGACTTGGCTGATAGTTAGGTGTACAAGAGTTTGTGTGAAGCAGGAAGACATTTTTTATCTTTTTAGTTCGTTGCATGTATATCATTTAAGATTGAAACCTTAAACCGACAACAGGAGAATACAGTGTCAAAGACTACCTATATATTCTTGAACACTAAACACACGGGCACGGGGAACATTCCTTGTCTAAAATAACCATGGAGACAAGTTTCTTATTGTGTTACAAAGGGGCATATCATTTAGACCTTTATACCCAATCATAAGTTGTTATAATAAACCACAACCCATGATAGTTCATTAGGTTGACGACAGGCAGGAGTTTTGCTCATATACGTCGATCGCGAGCATATGTTGGATAAATGAGTAGTACTTTACTGCATATCGAAGTAGGATTCTGTTAAGAAAACGCATTTTATCGTATCTATAATCTTCTAAAATCAACCAAGTGGGACTAGAACAATATTGTTTTAGTTATGTTTTATGTTTTACAAGTTTCTAATTGTGCTATAAATAGAGAGGTTTGACATTTAGATCTTTATACCCAGTAATATGAAGTTGTTTCAATATTAGTTGACCACAGAAAAGATGAAGTGGATTCGTTGGTTGAACGAGAGTTATAATGCACACGAAGTCGTCAGAATCTATCAGCAATAGTTCCCAGACAAAGGGAAATTCGAAACGCTATTGATCGAACTTGTAAAGATTCGTATAGTAATGGTCTAACTGAAAAAGGTCACGTATTGTCAATGACAAAGGAAATAAGGCAATTAAAGATTCTACGGTATCTACTGACGCTAAATAGTCAACGTCTGAGCTGGATAACTGTGTGATGCCATGTGATATAGACATTTAAACAAGGATTAAAATCGTGCGTCTATTAGTGATCATAAATATATATATATATATATATATATATAATGTGTACATAGCCAAACGTTTGCTAATTAACAAGAACATTTCTGAATTTATCTTCGGTATTTGAACATAATTGCTAAAATATTTTGACACATAATTTGTACAGCACTGTACACTAATCTACTGAGTATATGCCGTTATTTGCTGTTTGTGGCAGTTTTTATTTTAGGTTTTTTTATAATGTGAACGATTTGTCAAGAATGTGATATATCAATGCAATATTAGACGACAACGATTCCATCATTATAAAATTCTATGATTCGTTGACTTACGGATTAATTGATTCATTTCTCCGGTATATCTTACTGATTTCGTTGAATGACTGAATGTGCTTAAAGTGACGGTATTGTTGCGTCCCCAAAGCTTCGCGGCTGGGCTGTGATCTATAGGCCTACGTGGAGATCGGCACGCCTCCTGGTTTTTGAATGCCTAACTCAGCCGGGAGAGTTTATTTCTGTATGTTTCATATTTCTAAACAATTAATGAACACGCAATTATGAGGAGGATATTAACAAAAAAGTGTAAACAAAAACTTAAAGTATAATTCACAGTCCCAGACGACGTTGTTATAATCCGTAGACTTTCACAAAGTTTGTGTTTTTAAAATATGGAACATCTGTCTATCTAAAACCAAACATTCGCAGGAAGTAATAGCACACTCTATGTAACAATTTCCTAGGGAAATCTATATTGTTTTGAGTAATTACTTTGCTGTATTGACGCGACAAATGATTGCAATTAGTGAATCTAAGGTTTTCAAGAAAACTGTTTAAAGAGAGGCATCTAAGTAAGGACGCTTTTTGTTTGTTTGTGTATTTTCATCGAAACTGTTTTTTATTTCCGCGGGACTTTGTGTTTGCTTATTGAATCGTTTCTTGCAATTCGATGGATACAGTGTTATCAATCTATACTCTTACGGCAGCGTTGCTCGATTTCGTGAGGGATGAAACTGGACCTTTCATCTGCAGGACCTAAGCCCCGGTGGGTACCAGGCAATCCAACATACGTTGATCGAACGACATGGTTGAAAATACGCTTAAATAACTCCAGTGTCACAACACATCACTTGACCACTTTGATATTTATCAAATATGTTTATCTGGCAAACAATTCAGGGATAGTGTACAAATCTTCTTCTTTTTTAAATAATACAAAGGATCACTCACTGATAAAAAAAAAGTAGAAAACTGTCTTTAAACTATATCACAAGTAGCTTGAAAGTCTATTTCGTATGCAGACAAGGGGCTTTTTAGGAGCCCGTACTGCCTGCCCTAATAGAGATCCAATTCCTATTATCCATGACTCTTTAAAAATGGACAACATCCGGGGATAAAATAAACCTACATCTTTCTATCAATTAACGTAAGCCAAAAAACAAGAGGCTGTTATGGCGTATTTATAGCTCATTTCACCTTGCGTGCAGTTAGATACTCAGAGATACTAAGTCGTTTTAATGACTGGCGAATGAAGAGCAATAGCTTCCGGTTGCTGTTACCTTTAACGACAGAAGGTCCTAAACTTGGCTACACTGAGTGTGCTCTTTGTATAGCAACGCTGGTTGCAATCTGACTAAAGTCGAGATGCTTATTGACAATATTTTCAATAAGCATCTCGACTTTAGTCAGATTGCGCTGGTTGCTGCTTTTTAACAGTGTCTGATGGTTAATACTGACATTTCCAATATCCATACAATATATACAAGTGCTGAATACAGCAAATCTTCCTGTACTTAAAAAGATCAGTTATAAAAGAAATTGCGATTATTCGCGAAACCGAAATCAACGTACTTCAAGTGCCATTGTGTGGGAAGCCGTAAAGTTGTACAACTCCCTAACAAAGGGAAATTCGAGACGTTTTGAATCAGACTTCAAAGGATTCGTATGATAATGTTCTAGTTGAAAAGGTCACGTCTTGCCAATGGTTCAATCTACTTAAAATAATTTGTGTCCACACATTGTAGGTACATGGCGATGACCATTTTATTTTTATTTGAAATGAAATAAATTTACTTCTTTAACATTAATCCAGCAACAATTACCACACGTGCATTCCACAGACTGGTATGAACTTCACACAGTTCCACGCAGGTGATTCTTATCCGACCAGGTGAAATTGTTACCGGAAAGGCGTTAATATAGGTATTATGCCTGTTCGCCGATCCATTTCTATTCTATTTGGAAATAAATATTCTTTAAACCAAATTGTTACCAGGGAACTGGAATATGATAGGAACCCGACTCTGGAAATTAATCTTAAAAGCGCAACGTGAATCCCCGAACAATCAGACGACCATTCCCATTAGGTCATTGCAGTTGAGTGCGTCTAGATTTTCATGTCAATGACGTATACGTCGTCTCAGTAATATGGGAATATATGAAGGACTCATGTATGGCTTTCATCATATCTGCACCAATACTCAGGGTTTCTCTATATCTACTACCAGTTCTTCAGCAGTTCTTCGTTATAAAGTCGCCGAAAAAACCGGAAGGAAACAACCCAATTTATCTCAAGTAAAATAATAGTTTGATGTTGTTTTACCAATGACATTTTACAAACAGTTCTATTAGCGAAGGAAACTTTTATAGGTGCAATTCAAAATACGAATGATTGCATTTGGCGTCTATGAATATATTTTCGACTTGCTTTATTTTACGACCAAAATGGGACAAACTTGTCCATTCTTGTAAGAGGTAAATCCTCCAGATAAATAACCAGTGTAACGGACACAGACAGAGTGGAATGAACAGTCCCATTTAACCCGAAAACAAGGATATTAAAATGACAGTT
The DNA here is from genome assembly GCA_963971465.1 of Lepidochitona cinerea. Classification (NCBI taxonomy): domain Eukaryota; kingdom Metazoa; phylum Mollusca; class Polyplacophora; order Chitonida; family Tonicellidae; genus Lepidochitona; species Lepidochitona cinerea. The sequence continues at coordinate 7,605,191 of OZ020551.1, forward strand.
ATGATGTTTTATAGACCATTTCCCCCAGAGTTTAGTTAATTATCATATCGGATAAAAACTCTGCTTATAAGCAGTGTACAGTACAGTGTACTTTCATCATTCCGCTTGCCAGAAAAAAATCCATCACATCGGATAGAAAATCACCAAATTTAAACAGTCAGTGTTCCGTATTTTGTACTCATATTTCACATCCAATACACTGGCTCTACATATGCCAGTGTTAATCAAAGTACTGACGCCTCCCTGACGGCTATTCAGTCGGAAAAGGCTCGCTACCGGTCGGCTTCGACACGTAGGCTTACGTAAATCCCCGAAGACTGACGGCTATTAAGTATTTGCCGACCGGTAGCGAGTTTGTTCTGACTGGTGTCTAAATTCGCTGACACGCCGAATACATCTAACTCGAAAGCTGTGTCTCTTGGTTGCTGACATGGCACCTATATCTTTCCCGAGAGCTGTATCTCTGGTTCGCTGCTACGCAAATTACATCTTTCACGAGAGCTGTATCTCTGGTTAGCTGCTACGCAAATTACATCTTTCCCGAGAGCTGTATCTCTGGTTCGCTGCCACGCCAATTACAGCTACCCCGAGAGCTGCGTCTCTGGTTCGCTGTCACGCCGATTACATCTACCCCGAGAGCTTCGTCTCTGGTTCGCTGTCAGGCCAATTGCATGAGAGCTGCGTATCTGGTTCGCTGTCACGCCAATTACATCTACCCCCGAGAGCTGCGTATCTGGTTCGCTGCCACACCAATTGCATCTACCCCGAGAGCTGCGTCTCTGTTTCGCTGCCACACCAATTACATCTTCCCCGGGAGCTGAGTCTCTGGTTCGCTGCCACACCAATTACATCTATCCCCGAGAGCTGCGTCTCTAGTTCGCTGCCACGCGAATTACATTTAGTCTAAGAGCTACGTCTCTGGTTGTCTGCCACGCCAATTACATCTACCCCGAGAGCTGCCTCTCTAGTTCGCTGCCACGCCAATTACATCTTCCCCGAGAGCTTCGTCTCTGTTTTGCTGCCACGCCAATTGCATTTACCCCGAGAGCTGCCTCTAGTTCGCTGCCACGCCAATTGCATCTACCCCGAGAGCTGCGTCTCTCTTTCGCTGCCACGCCAATTGCATCTACCCCGAGAGCTGCGTCTCTGGTTCGCTGCCACACCAATTGCATCTACCCCGAGAGCTGCCTCTCTGTTTCGCTGCCACGCCAATTACATCTAGTCTGAGAGCTTCGTCTCTGTTTCGCTGCCACACCAATTGCATCTACCCCGAGAGCTGCCTCTCTGTTTCGCTGCCACGCCAATTGCATTTACCCCGAGAGCTACGTCTCTGGTTCGCTGTCAGGCCAATTGCATGAGAGCTGCGTATCTGGTTCGCTGTCACGCCAATTACATCTACCCCCGAGAGCTGCGTATCTGGTTCGCTGCCACACCAATTGCATCTACCCCGAGAGCTGCGTCTCTGTTTCGCTGCCACACCAATTACATCTTCCCCGGGAGCTGAGTCTCTGGTTCGCTGCCACACCAATTACATCTATCCCCGAGAGCTGCGTCTCTAGTTCGCTGCCACGCGAATTACATTTAGTCTAAGAGCTACGTCTCTGGTTGTCTGCCACGCCAATTACATCTACCCCGAGAGCTGCCTCTCTAGTTCGCTGCCACGCCAATTACATCTTCCCCGAGAGCTTCGTCTCTGTTTTGCTGCCACGCCAATTGCATTTACCCCGAGAGCTGCCTCTAGTTCGCTGCCACGCCAATTGCATCTACCCCGAGAGCTGCGTCTCTCTTTCGCTGCCACGCCAATTGCATCTACCCCGAGAGCTGCGTCTCTGGTTCGCTGCCACAACAATTGCATCTACCCCGAGAGCTGCCTCTCTGTTTCGCTGCCACGCCAATTACATCTAGTCTGAGAGCTTCGTCTCTGTTTCGCTGCCACACCAATTGCATCTACCCCGAGAGCTGCCTCTCTGTTTCGCTGCCACGCCAATTGCATTTACCCCGAGAGCTACGTCTCTGGTTGTCTGCCACGCCAATTGCATCTACCCCGAGAGCTGCGTCTCTGTTTCGCTGCCACACCAATTACATCTACCCCGAGAGCTTCGTCTCTCTTTCGCTGCCACGCCAATTGCATTTACCCCGAGAGCTGCCTCCAGTTCGCTGCCACGCCAATTGCATCTACCCCGAGAGCTGCGTCTCTGTGTCGCTGCCACGCCAATTGCATCTGCCCCGAAAGCTGCGTCTCTGTTTCGCTGCCACACCAATTACATCTAGTCTGAGAGCTTCGTCTCTGGTTGTCTGCCACGCCAATTGCATCTACCCCGAGAGCTGCCTCTCTGTTTAGCTGCCACGCCAATTACATCTACCCCGAGAGCTGCGTCTCTGTTTCGCTGCCACACCAATTGCATCTACCCTGGGAGCTGCCTCTCTGTTTCGCTGCCACGCCAATTGCATCTACCCCGAGAGCTGCGTCTCTGTTTCGCTGCCACGCCAATTGCATCTACCCCGAGAGCTGCGTCTCTGTTTCGCTGCCACGCCAATTACATCTAGTCTTAGAGCTTCGTCTCTGGTTGTCTGTCACGCCAATTGCATGTACCCCGAGAGCTGCCTCTCTGTTTCGCTGCCACGCCAATTACATCTACCCCGAGAGCTGCGTCTCTGTTTCGCTGCCACGCCAATTACATCTACCCCGAGAGCTGCGTCTCTGTTTCGCTGCCACACCAATTGCATCTACCCTGGGAGCTGCCTCTCTGTTTCGCTGCCACACCAATTGCATCTACCCTGGGAGCTGCGTCTCTAGTTCGCTGCCACGCCAATTACATCTAGCCTGAGAGCTGCGTCTCTAGTTCGCTGCCACGCCAATTACATTTAATCTGAGAGCTACGTCTCTGGTTGTCTGCCACGCCAATTGCATCTACCCCGAGAGCTGCCTCTCTAGTTCGCTGCCACGCCAATTACATCTACCCCGAGAATTTCGTCTCTGTTTTGCTGCCACGCCAATTGTATTTACCCCGAGAGCTGCCTCTAGTTCGCTGCCACGCCAATTGCATCTACCCCGAGAGCTGCGTCTCTCTTTCGCTGCCACGCCAATTGCATCTACCCCGAGAGCTGCGTCTCTGTTTCGCTGCCACACCAATTGCATCTACCCTGGGAGCTGCGTCTCTGGTTCGCTGCCACGCCAATTTCGTCTAGCCTGAAAGCTACGTCTCTGGTTGTCTGATAGGCCAAATGCATCTACCCCGAGAGCTGCCTCTCTGTTTCGCTGCCACGCCAATTACATCTAGTCTGAGAGCTTCGTCTCTAGTTCGCTGCCACGCCAATTACATTTAATCTGAGAGCTACGTCTCTAGTTCGCTGCCACGCCAATTACATCTAGCCTGAGAGCTGCGTCTCTAGTTCGCTGCCACGCCAATTACATTTAATCTGAGAGCTACGTCTCTGGTTGTCTGCCACGCCAATTGCATCTACCCCGAGAGCTGCCTCTCTAGTTCGCTGCCACGCCAATTACATCTACCCCGAGAATTTCGTCTCTGTTTTGCTGCCACGCCAATTGTATTTACCCCGAGAGCTGCCTCTAGTTCGCTGCCACGCCAATTGCATCTACCCCGAGAGCTGCGTCTCTCTTTCGCTGTCACGCCAATTGCATCTACCCCGAGAGCTGCGTCTCTGTTTCGCTGCCACACCAATTGCATCTACCCTGGGAGCTGCGTCTCTGGTTCGCTGCCACGCCAAATTCGTCTAGCCTGAAAGCTACGTCTCTGGTTGTCTGATAGGCCAAATGCATCTACCCCGAGAGCTGCCTCTCTGTTTCGCTGCCACGCCAATTACATCTAGTCTGAGAGCTTCGTCTCTGTTTCGCTGCCACACCAATTGCATCTACCCCGAGAGCTGCCTCTCTGTTTCGCTGCCACGCCAATTGCATCTACCCCGAGAGCTACGTCTCTGGTTGTCTGCCACGCCAATTGCATCTACCCCGAGAGCTGCCTCTCTGTTTCGCTGCCACACCAATTACATCTACCCCGAGAGCTTCGTCTCTAGTTCGCTGCCACGCCAATTGCATTTACCCCGAGAGCTGCCTCCAGTTCGCTGCCACGCCAATTACATCTAACCCGAGAGCTGCGTCTCTGTTTCGCTGCCACGCCAATTGCATCTACCCCGAGAGCTGCGTCTCTGTTTCGCTGCCACGCCAATTTCATCTACCCCGAGAGCTACGTCTCTGTTTCGCTGCCACACCAATTTCATCTAGTCTGAGAGCTTCGTCTCTGGTTGTCTGCCACGCCAATTGCATCTACCCCGAGAGCTGCGTCTCTGTTTCGCTGCCACACCAATTTCATCTAGTCTGAGAGCTTCGTCTCTGGTTGTCTGCCACGCCAATTGCATCTACCCCGAGAGCTGCGTCTCTGTTTCGCTGCCACACCAATTGCATCTACCCTGGGAGCTGCCTCTCTGTTTCGCTGCCACGCCAATTGCATCTACCCCGAGAGCTGCGTCTCTGTTTCGCTGCCACACCAATTGCATCTACCCTGGGAGCTGCCTCTCTGTTTCGCTGCCACGCCAATTGCATCTACCCCGAGAGCTGCGTCTCTGTTTCGCTGCCACACCAATTACATCTAGTCTGAGAGCTTCGTCTCTGGTTGTCTGCCACGCCAATTGCATCTACCCCGAGAGCTGCCTCTCTGTTTCGCTGCCACGCCAATTGCATCTACCCCGAGAGCTACGTCTCTGGTTGTCTGCCACGCCAATTGCATCTACCCCGAGAGCTGCCTCTCTGTTTCGCTGCCACACCAATTACATCTACCCCGAGAGCTTCGTCTCTAGTTCGCTGCCACGCCAATTGCATTTACCCCGAGAGCTGCCTCCAGTTCGCTGCCACGCCAATTACATCTACCCCGAGAGCTGCGTCTCTGTTTCGCTGCCACGCCAATTGCATCTACCCCGAGAGCTGCGTCTCTGTTTCGCTGCCACGCCAATTGCATCTACCCAGAGAGCTACGTCTCTGTTTCGCTGCCACACCAATTTCATCTAGTCTGAGAGCTTCGTCTCTGGTTGTCTGCCACGCCAATTGCATCTACCCCGAGAGCTGCCTCTCTGTTTAGCTGCCACGCCAATTACATCTACCCCGAGAGCTGCGTCTCTGTTTCGCTGCCACACCAATTGCATCTACCCTGGGAGCTGCCTCTCTGTTTCGCTGCCACGCCAATTGCATCTACCCCGAGAGCTGCGTCTCTGTTTCGCTGCCACACCAATTACATCTAGTCTGAGAGCTTCGTCTCTGGTTGTCTGCCACGCCAATTGCATCTACCCCGAGAGCTGCCTCTCTGTTTCGCTGCCACGCCAATTACATCTACCCCGAAAGCTGCGTCTCTGTTTCGCTGCCACACCAATTGCATCTACCCTGGGAGCTGCCTCTCTGGTTCGCTGCCACGCCAATTGCATCTACCCCGAGAGCTTCGTCTCTGTTTCGCTGCAACGCCAATTGCATTTACCCCGAGAGCTGCCTCCAGTTCGCTGCCACGCCAATTGCATCTACCCCGAGAGCTTCGTCTCTCTTTCGCTGCCACGTCAATTACATCTAGCCTGAGAGCTGCGTATCTCTTTCGCTGCCACGCCAATTGCATCTACCCCGAGAGCTGCCTCTCTAGTTCGCTGCCACGCCAATTACATCTACCCCGAGAGCTTCGTCTCTGTGTTGCTGCCACGCCAATTGCATTTACCCCGAGAGCTGCCTCTAGTTCGCTGCCACGCCAATTGCATCTACCCCGAGAGCTGCGTCTCTCTTTCGCTGCCACGCCAATTGCATCTACCCCGAGAGCTGCCTCTCTGTTTCGCTGCCACGCCAATTACATCTAGTCTGAGAGCTTCGTCTTTGGTTGTCTGCCACGCCAATTGCATCTACCCCGAGAGCTGCGTCTTTGTTTCGCTGCCACACCAATTACATCTACCCGAGAGCTGCGTCTCTGTTTCGCTGCCACACCAATTGCATCTACCCCGAGAGCTGCGTCTCTGTTTCGCTGCCACACCAATTACATCTACCCCGAGAGCTGCGTCTCTGGTTGTCTGCCACGCCAATTGCATCTACCCCGAGAGCTTCGTCTCTGTTTCGCTGCCACACCAATTACATCTACCCCGAGAGCTTCGTCTCTGTTTCGCTGCCACAACAATTACATCTACCCCGAGAGCTGCGTCTCTGTTTCGCTGCCACACCAATTACATCTAGCTTGAGAGCTACGTCTCTGGTTGTCTGCCAGACCAATTACATCTACCCCGAGAGCTTCGTCTCTGTTTCTCTGCCACACCAATTACATCTACCCTGGGAGCTGCCTCTCTGTTTCGCTGCCACGCCAATTGCATCTACCCCGAGAGCTGCCTCTAGTTCGCTGCCACGCCAATTGCATTTACCCCGAGAGCTGCGTCTCTGTTTCGCCGCCACACCAATTACATCTAGCCTGAGAGCTACGTCTCTGGTTGTCTGCCACGCCGATTGCATCTACCCCGAGAGCTGCGTCTCTGTTTAGCTGCCACGCCAATTGCATTTACCCCGAGAGCTGCCTCTAGTTCGCTGCCACACCAATTGCATCTACCCCGGGAGCTGCGTCTCTAGTTCGCTGCCACACCAATTACATCTACCCCAGGAGCTGCGTCTCTAGTTCGCTGCCACACCAATTACATCTACCCCGGGAGCTGCGTCTCTAGTTCGCTGCCACGCCAATTACATCTACCCCGGGAGCTGCGCCTCTAGTTCGCTGCCACACCAATTACATCTACCCCGAGAGCTGCGTCTCTAGTTCGCTGCCACGCCAATTACATCTAGCCTGAGAGCTGCGTCTCTAGTTCACTGCCACGCCAATTGCATCTACCCCGAGAGCTGCGTCTCTGTTTAGCTGCCACGCCAATTGCATTTACCCCGAGAGCTGCCTCTAGTTCGCTGCCACACCAATTGCATCTACCCCGGGAGCTGCGTCTCTAGTTCGCTGCCACACCAATTACATCTACCCCAGGAGCTGCGTCTCTAGTTCGCTGCCACACCAATTACATCTACCCCGGGAGCTGCGTCTCTAGTTCGCTGCCACGCCAATTACATCTATCCCGGGAGCTGCGCCTCTAGTTCGCTGCCACACCAATTACATCTACCCCGAGAGCTGCGTCTCTAGTTCGCTGCCACGCCAATTACATCTACCCCGAGAGCTGCGTCTCTGTTTCGCTGCCACACCAATTGCATCTACCCCGAGAGCTGCGTCTCTGTTTCGCTGCCACACCAATTGCATCTACCCCGAGAGCTGCGTCTCTGTTTCGCTGCCACACCAATTACATCTAGTCTGAGAGCTGAATATCTGGTTCGCTGCCACGCCAATTACATCCACCCCGAAAGCTGTCTCTAGTTCTCTGGAATGCCAATTGCATCCACCCGGAGAGCTGTCTCTCTGGTTGGCTGCTCGCAAATTACATTTAGCCCGAGAGCTGTGCCGCTGGTTCGCTGCCACGCCATACAAGTGTACACGTATAGAAATATTAACAATTTCCATCAATAACGATTTGAATTCAAATTAAACAAATCTTAGATAACACCTCATATAGTTTCTGGGGAGGTAAGAAATAGACTCTCAGCTTTCCCAAGGTGCATGATCATAAAAGGCGAGTAATCCTTGGGTCTATGTGTGGTTTTTAGTGGATACAAATTGGCCCACAGCTTCCAGGCAAGCTTGATCATAATAAGCGACTAGCCTGAGTAAAATTTTGAATTATTTTTAATATGCTGTTAAAAATACATTCTATGAGAACTTAAAGTACGTATTTATAATGTATGATTTGAAAAAAGTTATTTGTATAAATTGTTTATATTTCCATTTTACCTACTTATATTGTTGCTGTTTTGTGATGTGTAATGTTTTATGCTCCAAAATACGCTTTACGCTTTGCATTATCAGTTTTTAAGCATTTGTGTTACCGTCATTTTTCCGTTCCATATGTATATTTATGTCATAAAAGGTTGTGTGATTTACCCTCTTTTTGCCGCCATACAAGAAAAATAATCTTGAGCGCGGCGTTAAAATCCAATCATCAATCAATCAATAATAAAGATGTGACTCCATTCTCATCAGCCTAGAATCCACACAGGTGCCCAGGGATCCGTCGTCTCTCATAACCAATACGCCTTGGAAACATGTGGCTCCATTCTCATCAGCCTAGAATCCACACAGGGGCCCAGGGATCCATCGTCTCTCATAACCAACACGCTTTGGGAACATGTGGGTCCATTCTCATCAGTCTAGAATCCACACAGGTGCTCAGGGATCCATCGTCTCTCATAATCAATACGCTTTGGAAACATGTGGGTCCAATCAAATGACTCTGGAACTCAAACAGTCGCTATGCATTTATACCACCAATCAGACATTTTAAACATAACTTGGCGTATTTTATGTGTCCAATGTCTATTTTAATGATTGCACCAATAGTGAGCTCGATTAAATTCCGTTTCGTTACAAATGTCAGAAATTTACGGCGGCGAATGAGTCTTTTAGACAATTTATTTATCGTTCTTCAATACTGATATCGTTTGCAATACTGATAGAGTTTCAAATTTGAGTCAATATAATGCAATCAGTGCTGATAGATGGGGCTACCCTTTTCCAACTTGTACAGATATAAACTAAAATCCCTCATCATATAATAGTTATAGGAGCTATATATAGGTACGCAATTCAGACATTGATCCTAAAGAAATCTGGATAACGAGGAGCATGTTAACATTGTTGAAAGAGGACAGATATTGAATTCTGAAAAGGTCAATGTCGTGATTTGCAAAATGTTCGAATTGATCTTCAAAAATTAACCTTTTTTATTCGGTGAATTACACTAACTGAATAGAGATAGTATGAATGGTCCTTGCAGTCTGAACAGGATATCAAAGAAGATATTATCTAGCCTTGAGTTAAAAATAAGAACGTTCCCAGTGGCCTTTCCTCTAATCAATATTGAAACGGTAAATTACCATTGCATTATTCTATATACAAGTCAGTTTTGTTCCTTAATGATTTCATTTGATAAAGATTTCCGGAGGATATATATATAGATTGTATGGATCTTAAGGTAAATGTAGCTTATGTGATGTGCGCATAATAAAATGTTGCCAAAATAACGAATTTAGAATTTAGAAACTCAACGATTAAAAAAAACGATGAAAATCCTTGGTTGATGTTTTATTGTGGATAATTGGAGGGGCTGTAAAGAATATCAACCACTCATCGATGTCAGTTTTATTTTTGAACGCCAAATAATATCGCCATAACATTTCCTTTTTCTCGACAACCTATGTCACAATCAACATCTTCTCAGACAGTTTGCCAGATTCAGTAATTATAGCTTGACGAATGAAAACTATCGAGGTTTATGTACATCGACAACTTTTTTTAATACCAATGAACTGATACACCGGAATGTGTTCCTAGAGCCTCTAAATACAGCGTGTGTTTACTGTAGTAGCCTAAGTTTAAACAAATTGTAATGATAGAATTTTACAGCTGACAGTTCTAAGCGTCGCTTTTGCGTCATCAGAATAAGCGTATTTGAAATATTAATCGAAACTTAACATGAATGGAATAGTAAAGTATCTGTAAAATGCTCTCTCTCATTTCATGCTGTCGCATTATCTTGGACGATTGATGCGCCTGTGTATTCCTGTCAAATAAGTTCAGTGGTTTAAACTCGTTAAAAAGACAGTTGATCTGACTTCCTCTAAAGTACAAATCATGGAAGAATTATAGAATGACTCGGACATTATATCGTTATCAATTAGAAGGTTTTAATATTTGTCTATTTAAAGATTTTAACTGTGTGTCCAATTTATATCATTTAGGAGAATTTTCGTAATTTTCATGTTAGCGGATTTAACGAAATTCCGAAAAGCATATGTTTTCGAGCACGTTTAATAAATATTTGAAAAGTAGCTGTCATGGTGAAAAGTTCCATTTGCTTTGATTCTCGGTCATATCTCATTTGATGGACAGGATGTAAAGTACAAATGACCTGCTTTCAAGAACGCCAATAGTGGTCTTAACCTTGCTTTTAAATGCAAACTGCGACCCCTTGATCCCATGGCCTTGATTCAACTTTTTAATGACACATCGCCAATACGGGAAAATAGTGCACAATTCTGGAAGCGATTTATTTATTTATTTATCGCTGTCCGAATTCGGTACCCGGACATGAGTTACCAAATACAGGGAAATTTCATTGAAACAGGAAAGGCTAAACTACATTTTTGTAAAAGAAGTACTTAATAAGACCTTTTCGTTGATATCGATCTCGAAAAAACGCTAGAATGTGCTCAACTATTCGGGCTATTTAAATTATGTTTTGTTATTAGTACCCATCTTCGGGTCGTATGAGTCATTGACTTTAACGATATATTTTTATTTCTACATCAATTCTTTAGTTTTTACTTTAAACGCTGAAGCTGGAGCCATTTAATATTTAAGCCATCCTTGTAAGAAAATCAGTTGAGCACCCGGGGGTCTAGCGTAACGTACCTTTAACGGCTCACTGTAAATACAAATGGAGAAGTCTAATTTTCCTAAAGGGGACTTAATATCATTACAAAAACGAATTTAAGAGCGACTAGTCACATTTCTGTAGAGAGTGGCTTGAAACCTCAATCTACCAATCAAATTGAACGCCACTGGAGAACTGGAGTCAACCGTCGCCCGGACAAAGACATCTTAGATTTGTTGGAACGTAGCTCAAAAGGTAACGATTTTGAATTCAATGGAGAGATATTTCGGCAAATTAAAGGGTGTGCTATGGGGAAACGTTTTAGTCCTAACTTTGCCTCTATTTTAGTTTTATGTCTGAGTGGGAGAGTGATCTTCTTCACAAATGTCACAAATAACCTTTCATTTACCTTCGGTATCTTGATGAAATTTTTATCATTTGGCAGCATACATTGGAAGTCCGTCATATTTTCATTGATACTCTTAATTCTCACGACTCCAGCATTAAACTACAGCCTACTATTGATCACACTCCTGTGGATTTTTTGGATGTAACTATTTACAAGAGTCATACATATCATACTACTGAATATCTAGATTACAAAATATTCTTCAAACCTACTGACACGCATCAGCTGCTACATGCTGGGTCATACCACCCTGTGGTTTTTAAGCAGGCTTGTTCTGTTCTTTTTAAAACTCTTTTCCCTAAGGATCAAATCTGACACATTAAAACAAATCACTTTTCCCCATTCTCCTTCACGAGTGTACCCTTACCGCCCAACATTTCTCTCAAGTACATCAATGAAATGACTAAAGACGCGATGCAAACTCGATATATGCGTACCAGATCGCGAAACCTTTTTCGGAGAACAATCTCGCGACAAATATCAAATGGCAGAGAATCTTAATTGCGACTCCTCTAATTTCGTGTATGTTATCACGTGCAAAAATGTCACAAACAATACGTCGAAGAAACTCAGAATTCTCTACGACAAAGAGCAGCCAACCATTTATCTAGTATTAGACTTAAACATTTCAATACTCTAGGTCATTTTGAAATCATGCATATTTAGAAAATCCCTTTTCTCACTTCAGCTGCAGATACCAAGCAGAGACGTTTGGAAAGGGAAAGTTTTTGTATTCAAACAATACAAACTATTTATCCTTTGGGTTTGAACTTGGACCCGGGAAGATGTGAAAAAACTATAATACTGTTTGTATAATAAAACTATAATACAGTATAACAAGGCGAATATCGCTATAGCCAAGATTATAGTGGAAGAATACAAACTACTCCAAAGCAAAATTGCTCGACCCAAATGCCAGTCATTGCTTATTAAAAGAACAAGTGTTTGAAAGACATACTGGTCAGGTCTTCTACCTAGGTTTTTCTGGGAGAGGGGTGGGCCCAAATTTTCACGGTCTTTTTCCATGACCCTATAGGGTTCAATCTCAGTCTGACGATATTCTTGTCATAGCTTAAGATGCGTAAGCATTGTCAATGTATTGCAAAGTGTTCCAGAAAATTCTACTGACTAAGGCCAAGCTCCAGTCAGTCGTCAACCTAATGGAATCTCATAGGTTTAGTTTATTACAACAATTGATGATGAGGTATAAAGGTCTAAATGATATGCCTCTTTTTAACACAATTAGAAACTTGTTTCCGTGGTTATTTTAGACAAGACGGTTTTCCCTGTGTCCATGTGTTATAGTGAACATAAACATAAAGGTGGATTTAATACTGATAATGTTACACGTGTACATAAGCGGATCTATACGCCGGAGTTCTTGTTATTTAATTTATTCCTAATGTCGACGGATGACATGAGATGACTTGTTGACAAGCATTATAATCCACCGATTCCCCGTGTCATTATAGGAACACTGCTCTTATAGATTGCTGCTGTAAGCCAAACTAATTTCCGCAAATTATCCGAGATGAAACCCTAAGATTTCTAATAGAGGTCATACACTGTACCATTCCACAGCGATTACATCAATAACCTATGGTCCGTATAGAAGGTATCATTAATTTAATGCGGCTGCTAAACCAAATATTCGAGTGGAAAGGGAATCACTCAAAACGGAGGTATTTTTATCTGAAACCTGTAAACCGAATATGTGAGGTTGGAAGAAGTCAGAAAATACACATATTGAAATATAAAAGTAATTCACAAATTGGTAAATTCAGTTTGTATAGAAATATGTTCAGTACAGAGCACTAAAGCCCCATGGCGCTGAGAGCTGTCTGAGATGACGCTACCTTATGTGCATAACGAGGATACGTGCATAACGAGGATACGTGTTTAATGAAAATACGTGTATAACCAAGATACGTGTATAACTAGGATGCGTGTATAGCCATGATACTTGTCTAATCCGTATATGTGTATAACCGGGATACGTGAAAAGTCGGGATACATGTTCAATGTATAACCAGGATACGTGTATAACCCGTGTATGTGAATAACCGGGATACGTGTATAGCCGGGATACGTGTATAACCACGATACGTGTATAACATGTGTACGTGTATAACCAGGATACGTGTTTAACCACGATATGTGTGTAATCAGGTTATAACCAGAATACGTGTATAATCATTGTCGAATATTTCCAGTAAACTGTATCGCTTGTGTATCGCAATGATTTGTTCATGTACAGACCATTGTTTATGTCTAAACGTTTGATCAAAATGCCTAGGTCTTGGTAAATATACCAGAACTTTTATTTAATCTCCGAAGTTGTTCGCTTTATTTTGCCCTTGGCGATATAGAGAAGATGAGGAAACAGATGTAATGAGCTCTGTCAATTACACCTGCTACAAATAGCTTTCCTATTTCCCCTAGAAAAAAACAACCACAGGACGGATTTAAGTTTTAAACGCCCCGGTCACCCGGTCCAAGTCACTTTCATTTATTTTCTTTGAAAAAATAAGGTCAAAGGAATCCTTTGAAGAAAAAACTAATTTCCTCGGATAAGATTTTTCATTCGATAGGATACACTTTTTAAAAATATATAGTGATAATATGACAGTAGATAACAATACTTGTAGATCGATTTTGATTTACGTATTTTGGATCATTCATCCAATGATTCCGTATGTTTCATTCATCTCTTCCCGACCAACATAAAGAAAGTGTAAATATAACGTTTGCCGAGACAATAGTCTACCTTAATGTAGTCCCCGGGCTATAATACAGCCACTAATCATTTGACCTTGGTGGTGGTCATTTATCTTGAACAAAATCCCCCACCATCGGTTTACTTCCGATCTTGGCACACATGAATAAGCCAATAACGTAGAGATTAATATTTCACCACTTGTGTCCGATTCACACAATTAAAGGGAAGAAACGTCAATATTAATTGTTAATCATGCATATTTTTATCTCCTCATTCTTGACTAAATATGCTCAGTTATTCGGATTTCACTTTGTGAAAATACTTTTCACATTTGTAGTGTAAACAGCCTGTATATTAGACATAAACTATGTAGACCATGGTAATTACTTTTTCAAATGTTAAGATTCCGTAAAACGTAAACTATTATTACTAATACAACCACGGTGGTGTCAGAATTGATCTCAAATCAAAATGGTACTTTTCCGGTAACCTCAGAGAAAACTTGAGAATTTTATAGAACTGTAGAGATAGTTTCATCTGTAAACTGGATAATACAGCAGAACGGGTTAATCCGTTGTGTCATCGTCTGGATCAAGTTTCGATACCTCAGACCATTGGACACGGTTATATATTCCACACATGATACATACCCAGTGACCTTATATGAAATGTAATTGATGTTATTATAGGATAAAAACTTCTATGGAATTTATGGAAATTAACAATCTCTAACGGAATACAAATATGGCCTTTGGTGGTTTGTAAGCGGGCCAAAATCAGCTACATATTAGCGCTCCATTTTCACTCGACACCATATAGAAACAAAGGTTTTACCTGGTTAACATTCACGGCTAAGTGATCCATGAACCATCTGTTTGTGTGTCTAATTTAAATAGTGTATGGCCATTTGTCTTTAAAATGAAAACTTTCAATTTCAAATGAAAAAATACAACATGATACAAAACCTTTGGAACAAAAAATAGAAACGTGTGTCGTCTTTAAAATGGCATGAGCTGCCAAAATGTTATATTTTGACGTTAAAAAATGCTGAAATTGTTGGCTACTTTTCCCAAGACGTATAATTTCTAGTTTCGAAAATGTTTTGAACTAACTTTGGCTTAAAATGAATGAATGGACGTCCTGGTTATTTAAATTTTGTTTACTTTTCGAGCACGTGTAGAATTTTTTCGTTTGGGGTCATCCCAAATTCTCAACTCAAAATAAATGTAAGATTGGCTACCCTCGTGGTAAGGTCCCGAAAACAGTCCTAAAATTTGCGCCCTATTTACTTTGATTGATTGATTGATTGTTTGGTGTTTTACGCCGCGCTCAAGATTATTTCACTTTTATGGCGGCGTTGCCAGTTTTATTGTGGGAGGAAACCGGGCTCTGTGCCCGGAGGAAACCCACGACCTTCCGCTGGTAACTGGCAACCATCCCACATAGGTCGTTCGAGTGAAAACCCAGTCAGAAAATTTTCCAATTTTTTGGACTAAGTGGGATTCGAACCCGCGACCCATTGGTGGAAGGCTGTTCGGATTGAGCGTCCAACGCTCTACCTACTGAGCCACGGAGGCCCCCTATTTACTTTGAAATGTGTCACTTTATTCTTCACAATTTCAAGTAATAAATCAAGGTTTTAAAGAGATATAGCAACGTTAAACTCAAAATTGATGTGTTACAGATGTGTTCACAAAGATACCTAATCTGGGAGGCCCCTGGACCTTCAGCGATGATGGGCTTCTGCAGGGTTTGGGAGGCCCTGGATCTTCATCGTAAACCCAAGTCGTACACGCACCCAAGCTTTCATCTCGCAGCCAGTGGCCTAATCCTCAAAGTATTTCAATCACAAAAACATACATCTTTATAATTTCTTAACTGTCGGACGAGTTCCAGTCTTCCAGTATTTTTTGCACTGAAAATGGCTTAAATGTTAATCGGGTCATTCGTTCAAATCAGCGTGTTTTAAACTGCAAGAATATAAAAGGATCTTAGATCCTTTTTTTCATTCCGGGATCAAAATCGTTCACGATTTTCCTTTCTCAGAAAATTGAGTTTTAGAATCTCATCTTTCCTACCGCTTTAATGTTAGCTGAGTTGTGCTAAAATCTGCCGAGTGTTATACAATGTGAACACAACAAACCTGAAATCCAGTTCCGACTCCGAGGCAAGTTCGTTGTATAACGTGAACGTTTGCCTTAATAATCAGTTAATTATGAGTCTCATGATATACGTTTGGTTTTATAATGCAGTATTGATAAACAATTAATAAAGATATCGCTTTATCTCTCCAAGTAACCTTCATCTTTTTTTGTACTTCCAGACGAAAATTAATTTCCAGATTTGATCATGGTCAAAACATGTTAATTTATTTACATATGTATTACCATTTTCTTATGAACTGTACTTTAATGTGAGAGTAGACGTAGTAATGAATGAGTCAAAAGTCAAACTGCATGCTGTTATTTCTTGGTCAACGCTCAGACATCTTCTAAAACTAGCAATATGTATTTTGTATTCAGCATCAGGTTAGTCTGGTAACATAAACCGTTAGTGAATAGAGTAAGAGATCAAATTCACGAGATTTATGACAATCGAGGGTATCGCGGCCAGATTCAATACACTTGGAGTCTTTTCAAATTAACCGAGACCAGCAAAGTAGATTAAACGTTGTCATTAACCGTTGGACAGCAAACTAAAGAGGCAGTTAGGATGTTTTATAGCTCATTGCACACTGGATAGAGTTAACTAAGGGCTATGATGCCCGCTGTTTTATTGGCTATCTACTGATAACATAGCTTTATCTGCAGGTAATTTTAACGAACCGATGGTTCATTTGTCACACTAAGTTCCCAATGAACCTATATAGTTCAATATTATTGTTTGCGACATTGATGTATTTCCGAAGTCAATGTTTACTGTAATAATAAGTTTCTCAAATACTTCTTACGGGGTTGCGTAAATCGTTATTTCATTAGTACATAGAGGTTTAAGTCACTGTTACCCTAATCCAACTGCTTGCTGACTGTTATTCTCAAGCAGTATGCACTTTAACTAACTTCTTTGTAGATGGTGATAAAGCAACTGGCAGTTCGGCGTGATCTGTATCTCCGTTGGTTTTACATACAGTCATGTACCTTTGAATACTGTGTATACCTTTACCTTTGAATAAAATAGTAACCTATAATCATATATACAGCACGTGATAGAACAACTCCCTGGACCAATCATACTTCTTGGGGATTTCATCTCCCATAATTCATTACTGGGTTGTGATACTAATTACAAAAGATAGAAGGTAAGTTCTTGATGACGAAGGTTTTGGTATCTTGACACTTTCTTGCACTCTGCGATGGGGCGTTTCTCGACTATAGATCTGTCTTTTACAAGTCCTGTACTTGCAGATTTCCCATTAAGGTGATGCCGGCGGAATTCACAATTCCCCTATCATCTTTGAACGTTTGACTCTAAGAGTGTATAGAAACTTCCTAGTTATGAAGTACATAAAACTGACTTGCCACTCGTTACGTCAATTTGTGATTACAATGATTACAATTACTTTATGAAGCTCACTCTAACCGCACTAGATTGTCCGCTATTGAGCTTTGATGGCCTTCACATCGACTTGATAACATTGATTCGATGTCATTTCCCCTTGTATGTATTCAGGGAAAGAAGATTGACCTACACGGCTGACTGGCTGTGACAAATTTGTCAATTTTCAATTATTGAAAAACGCTAAGACAAGTTTTTAATCATGTTAAGAAGAAGTATATCATTTAGACCTTTATACGCAATCATAAGTTAATGTTGTAATAAACTAAACCCCATGATATTTCATTAGGTTGACGACCGAGAGGAGCTAGGCCTTAGTCAGTAGATTCTGTTGATCCACAAACTCGCTTAGCAGGATGCAAAAGCATAGATACTCCTAACAAAGTATAAAGACGACGCGTTGCTGGCGTTCTCAATATTTCGAGAAAAAAAATTAAATTTGTTTATTTCTCCTGAAGATGACAAATAAAATTTTGACGAAATAATGAGAACGTCAGCAATACGTCGTCTTACTTTATTCGGAGTATCTATGCTTTTGCATTTTAGTCAGTAGAATTTTCGGGAACACTTTGTAATACAATGATAATGCTTACGCATCTTAAGCTATGGTAGCCTGAGATTGAACCCAATAGTTATTAATATAAATTGTTATTAGTTTTTACTATTTGATATTTTTGTAAATTTTTTAGTAGCAAAGGATTTCCTAATTTTTAAATGCTGTCGGATTTAACCGTCGCCATATAAGTGCAATGATTTCGACTCCAATCAATTAACAAACCAATGTCATTTCTCTCCGCCAAGAAAAAGTGTTCACACGAAAAATCAATTCTAGGCAACATGTTTATGCATTGGACCATTGTTACGGCTTTGGTAAGAATGGAAATATTTTTTGAAAAGCAAATATATAACGAAACCTATTTTAGTGATCATAAATATATTTAGGTCTGAGCATGTAATGAATAGGCTAACGTAACTGTCGGCCATCAAGAAACTCCTCGTTAAAAATACATAAATATCGAATTAGTCACGTTGTCCTTGGGTTTAGGAATGTGATTTTATAGTTGTTTCACACGTATCACTGTTTTGTCTGATTGAGTCTATCTATTCATGTCATAAACTGGTAGCCGGCCATTTTACTGGTGGCGGAGCCATGCTGCTCCTACAAATGAAAAGGGTTTGTCAATTTTCTACAGTGCTTTTCAATCAGAGATGGAAATTGGTATTGGAAATTGGTAAGCAGTTTCAATACGACACAGTGAGCTCGGGTTTGTTCAATGAACGGTACCATGCAGTGTTTAACCAATCGGCAGGAGCCCTTGAAAAGCAACCTTCGGAACTGTGTTAGGGATAAATGTGATTGTATTCATTCAGACGAATAACAATACAATAAATTCTGTCTATACCGGCACATTGATAAACCAGAAACTTTTTAAACCGACAGATGGCAGATTTTCTTCTGTAAAATGCAAATTAAATAACCTTAATAAAATGCCCTGAGCAATCAATGGTAAAAAATATATGATGCTTTGTGACATTTCACTTGATTCTCACTTGGTACTTGATTTTGCCTTCTCTGGCATGGTTTTTGACCCATTTTGTTTCAGTTTACCTTATTTTACCATGGATAAAATTGTCTAATTAGGCCAATTAACCATGGCTAAACGGTAGATGGTGTCAAAACCATGTTAAATTAGGATAAAGCAGGGATAAGCAAGTACGCTGTTCTGTTACAATATTCTTTTTTCCACAGATTTTCTGTGAATTTTCAAGTTTTTTAACGTGTAGCTTATCAGGCAAATACGGCATCGTTTAAACATCTTTCCTGATACAAGAAAATTTATTCAACTTTGGTTACATTGTGACATAAGTCCAGGAGGGCTTTTCTTTCGATAAAAAAGCATGACACATTATACAAACGAATTTAAACCAAATTTACAATCCCATTTGAACCCATTCCAAGTCTGCGAAAGGCTTATAAAGCACGGAAATGACCCCGTGCTCATGAAACCTTAAAACTCTTTCGAATTAATTTCAAGTCAGTTTTAATCTTAAGTTCTTAAGTTTCGATACCTCAGACAATTGAACATGGTTATATATTCCACACATGATACATACCCAGTGACCTTATATGAAATGTAATTGATGTTATTATAGAATAAAAACTTCTATGGAATTTATGGAAATTAACAATCTCTAACGGAATACAAATATGGCCTTTGGTGGTTTGTAAGCGGGCCAAAATCAGCTACATATTAGCGCTCCATTTTCACTCGACACTATATAGAAACAAAGGTTTTACCTGGTTAACATTCACGGCTAAGTGATCCATGAACCATCTGTTTGTGTGTCTAATTTAAATGTTGTATGGCCATTTGTCTTTAAAATGAAAACTTTCAATTTCAAATGAAAAAATACAAAATGA
Organism: Lepidochitona cinerea; assembly: GCA_963971465.1. NCBI lineage: Eukaryota > Metazoa > Mollusca > Polyplacophora > Chitonida > Tonicellidae > Lepidochitona > Lepidochitona cinerea. The sequence continues at coordinate 7,624,784 of OZ020551.1, forward strand.
TACAAAACCTTTTGAACAAAAAAAAGAAAGTTTTTAACTTCTTCTGTCTTGGAAATTAAAACAAAACGTGTGTCGTCTTTAAAATGGCATGAGCTGCCAAATGTTGATATTTTGACGTTAAAACAGAATGTTGAAATATTTGGCTATTTTTCTCAAGACGTATAATTCAGAAGCTTTTTAGTGCGAAATCCAGTTCCGACTCCGAGCAAAGTTCTTTGTATAACGTGAACGTTTGCCTAAATAGTCAGTAAATATGAGTCCCATGATATACGTTTGGTTTTATAATGTAATTTTGATAAATAATTAATAAAACATATCGCTTTATCTCTCCAAGTAATCTTCGTCATTTTTGTTCTTCCAGACGAAAATTAATTTCCAGATTTGATCATGGTCAACATGTTAATTTATTTACATATGTATTACCATTTTCTTATGAACTGTACTTTAATGTGAGAGTAGACGTCGTAATGAATGAGTCAAAAGTCAAACTGCATGCTGTTATTTCTTGGTCAACGCTCAGACATCTTCTAAAACTAGCAATATGTATTTTGTATTCAGCATCAGGTTAGTCTGGTAACATAAACCGTTAGTGAATAGAGTAAGAGATCAAATTCACGAGATTTATGACAATCGTGGGCCAGATTCAATACACTTGGAGTCTTTTCAAATTAACCGAGACCAGCAAAGTAGATTAAACGTTGTCATTAACCGTTGGACAGCAAACTAAAGAGGCAGTTAGGATGTTTTATAGCTCATTGCACACTGGATAGAGTTAATCAAGGGCTATGATGCCCGCTGTTTTATTGGCCATCTACTGAAAACATAGCTTCATTTGCAGCTAATTTTAACGAACCGACAGTTCATTTGTCACACTAAGTTCCCAATGAACCTATATAGTTCAATATTATTGTTTGCGACATTGATGTATTTCCGAAGTAAACGTTTACTGTATTAATAAGTTTCTCAAATACTTCTTACGGGGTTGCGTAAATCGTTATTTCATTAGTATATAGAGGTTTAAGTCACTGTTAGCCTAATCCAACTGCTTTCTGACTGTTTAAGTATGATAAAGCAACTGGCAGTTCGGCGTGATCTGTATCTCCGTTGGTTTTACATACAGCCATGTACCTTTGAATACTGTGTATACCTTTACCTTTGTATAAAATTGTAACCTATAATCATATATAGAGCACGTGATGGAACAACTCCCAGGACCAATCATACTTCTTGGGGATTTCATCTCCCATAATTCATTACTGCGTTGTGATACTAATTACAAAAGATAGAAGGTAACTTCTTGATGACGAAGGTTTTGGCATCGTGACACTTTCTTGCACTCTGCGATGGGGCGTTTCTCGACTATAGGTCTCTGTTATATATATCCTGCAGATTTTCCTAGTTATGAAGTACATAAAACTGACTTGCCACTCGTTACGTCAATTTGTGATTACAATGATTACAATTACTTTATGAAGCTCTAACTCATTCTAACCGCACTAGATTGTCCGCTATTCAGCTTTAATGGCCCTCGCATCGACTCGATAACATTGATTCGATGTCATTTCCCCCTGTATGTATTCAGGGGAGGAAGATTGACCTACACGGCTGACTGGCTGTGGCAATTTGCCAATTATTGATTTTCAATTATTGAAAAATGCTAAGACAAGTTTTTAATCATGTTAACAAGAGGTATATCATTTAGACCTTTATACCAATTATAAGTTAATGTTGTAATAAACTAAACCCCATGATATTTCAGTAGGTTGACGACCGACAGGAGCTTGGCCTTAGTCAGTAGATCTTGTTGACCCACTAACTAGCTTAGCAAGATGCAAATTCATAGATACTCCGAACAAAGTAAGACGACGCATTGTTGACGTTCTCAATATTTAGAAATTTTGTTTTAATTTTTCATTTCTCCTGAAGATGACAAATAAAATTTTGTCGAAATATTGAGAACGTCAGCAATACGTCGTCTTACTTTATTAGGAATATCTATGCTTTTGCATTTTAGTCAGTAGAATTTTTTGGATCACTTTGTTATACAATGATAATGCTTACGTATCTTCAGCTATGGTAGCCTGAGATTGAACCCAATAGTTATTAATATAAATTGTTATTAGTTTTAACTATTTGATATTTTTGTCAATTTTTTGGTAGCAAAGGATTTCCTAATTTTGAAATGTTGTTGGATTTAACGTTTTTCGTCGCCATATAAGTGCGATGGTTTCGAGTGCAGAGTTAAATTCAATTAACCAACCAATGTCATTTCTCTCCGCCAAGACATCTGAAAAAGTGTTCACACGAAAAATCAATTCTAGGCAACATGTTTATGCATTTGGACCATTGTTACGGCTTTGTAAGAATAGAAATATTTTTTTAAAGCAGATATAAAACGAAACCTACAGGTCTGAGCATGTAATGCCCATTGAATAAAATAAATGCACGTATGTTATAAATAGGCTGACGTAACTATCAGCCATCAAGAAACTCCTCGTTAAAAATACATAAATATCGAATTGGTCACGTTGTCCTTGGGTCTTAGGAATGTGATTTTATAGTTCTTCCACACGTATATCTGTTTTGTCGGATTAAGTGTATCTATTCATGCCATAAACTGTTAGCTGGCCATTTTACTGGTGGCGGAGCCATGCTGCTCCTACAAATGAAAAGGGTTTGTCAATTTTCTACAGTGCTTTTCAATCAGAGATGGAAATTGGTAAGCAGTTTCAATACGACACAGTGAGCTCGGGTTTGTTCAATGAACGGTACCATGCAGTGTTTAACCAATCGGCAGAAGCCCTTGAAAAGTAACCTTCGGAACTGTGTTAGGGATAAATGTGATTGTATTCATTCAAACGAATAACAATACAATAAAATCTGTCTATACCGGCACATTGATAAACCAGAAACTTTTTAAACCGACAGATGACAGATTTTCTTCTGTAAAATGCATATTAAATAACCTTAAAGGGAAAGAAAATCTAAGCTTTAGACTAGTTTAGATGGAAAGAGTAGAGTTCTTTTAGTCCTAAACAACTGTCCAATGTTTGTTTTATCCCCTTGTAAGTGAATAATTGAAATTTGAAGGTGGCGTTACAATAGAGAATAAGCTCCATAGGCCATTCACAAGGCCGCCACCATTTTTTCATTAGTTTTATCCAATTATGGTTGAATAAAAATTTAAGTGCGTTATAGAGTAGTCATGTGATGCAATTTAGCCTATAGCTGGCTAAGTAATGGCGCGCGGTTGCATACTGACCACTGACAATCTGCCCACTTCAAGTTTGTCGCCATGTTTTTTTGGACCTAAATCTACCCTTATACATTAGAGAGCGGTAAAAATACGTCATTATTGATCTAAAAATAGCTATACCAACAGCACGTCATCCTAAAACAGAAAAATGGCTACACAGATAAGCCACTGAAAGGACATACTTCTGTCTGTTTTTAATAGCTTGAGGGTCACTGGAGGTAACTGGAGGTCACTTAAATCTTTTAAGTACTTTGAAGGTTGTTATCGACGATAATCCTTATGTATTTCTAGAGATTCCCCCTCCTTTAATAAAATGCCCTGGGCAATCAATGGTAAAACATATATGATGCTTTGTGACATTTCACTTGATTCTCACGTGATACCTGATTGTGCCTTCGCTGGCATGGTTTTTTACCCTTTTTATTTCAGTTTACCTTATTTTACCATGGACCATTTGGTCTAATTAGGCCAATTAACCATGGCTAAACGGTAGATGGTGTCAAAACCACGGTAAATTAGGATAAAACAGGGATAAGCAAGTACGCTGTTCTGTTACAATATTCTTTTTTCCACAGATTTTCTGTGACTTTTCAAGTCTTTTCACGTGTAGCTTATCAGACAAATACGGCATCGTTTAAACATCTGTCCTGATACAAGAAAATTTATTCAATTTTGATTACATTGTGACATAAGTCCAGGAGGGCTTTACTTTCGATAAAAAGCATGACATTATACAAACGAATTTAAACCAAATTTACAACCACATTTGAACCCATTCCAAGTCTGCGAAAGGCTTATAAAGCACGGAAATGACCCCGTGCTCATGAAACCTTAAAACTCTTTCGAATTAATTTCAAGTCAGTTTTAATCTTAATGATAAAAATAAGACATCACCACGTAGTTAGTTGTTTTTGAACAACACGAGCTTTCGACACGTATACCGGTGTCTTCGTCAAGTGTAACAATTAATCTTGTAGATGACAACCCTCATGTTTCTAGTAAAACAGTTTGATTAAATGGAAAGTTCCCTTTAATTACCATTGAGTATTTACCTTTTTGTTAGACGCATTATATATCTAATATTGATAAATGTCACACATGCATTCAATCGGATTTATGCCTATACACGTGTATTGTCGCTATGTAAGTTGGGTAATCCAGATATTTGATGGATGGGATGAGATGAGATGTTGACAAGGATTATAATCCACGGATTTCCCATGTTATTATAGGGATATTACACTTGTAGATGAACCCAAATTATTTCCGCTTGTTATCCACGATGAAGCTGTGAGATATTCTATACTGGGAAAAAATAGTGTTTGTGCATTCCATCGGGATGAGAGTTTACCCAGTCATCTATCAACGGTTGGTCAAATGTTTCAGTTGAAAGTACACCCATAATACGCCTCAAAACACAATTGACCGACTGGCATCTGACGTCATGCTCCAGAAGCAGAGGGGAGTAATATACTCGATATGATACCACAAAAATGTACGACGAGAGAATTATGCTCTCATGGCACTCTGCTGGCGGCAACGGAGGGACAAAAGAGGGGGAATAGTGTCAAAAATAGGCAAACCTCCATCTTTATTTTGCAAATCGGTTGAGATAAACTTTTCAATATTTTAAACACGTAAAGTAATGTAGCACCAATGTCAGTCAGCTTATATCATTTGTTTACTGCACTGTGCGCACGACCATCGGCTGAGTCTGAAACTATATATACTTAGCGCCATTAAAAACGCACGGTTGAATTTTATGTTTCTACCCCAGTAAGGCTTTTGACCATTTGTTTTGTTGTTTATTGTTAGTTCGAGTTGAGTTGCAATAACTGGATAAACTGTGGTGTACCCGACGCGCCTGTCGTGAACATTACGCAACATTTCCTAATAACGTCCATTGAGTATTTCACCGTCACTGAGAACAGCTTACAGGCGGGTCTCAGTTGTGCCGCCGTAGGACGTCACATGCAGTGTCATCCCTCCACAATTAGTCGCCTCAGAATCAGGGAACATGAAACTGGCAATGTTGCCGACCGACCACGCCCTGGTCAGCCAAGAGTCACTACAGCCCGCCAGGATCGGTACATCGGTTTGTTGCACACACGTGACCGATTTCGCACCGCGACACAGGCTGCTCGTGAGACAGTGGGAATTGGAAGGCCCAGGGTAAGCCTCAGCACCATCCGACGCCGTCTCCTACAGATGCATGCACGCATCCCCTACCGAGGGCCCATATTGACACCCGCCGCACGCCAAAACCGTTTACGATGGGCTCGAAATCATCAGAGCCCACACTCTGCAAGGTTGACACAAAACTTCTTGCAACAGAATAATGTAAACATCATGGAATGGCCAGTTTACTCCCCCGATCTATCGCCCATAGAGCACTTGTGGGTTGCACAACGTCAACCCAGGCCACGCAATTGACGTGAATTGATCCAGGTAGAGCAGGAAGAGTGGGACCGTATCCCACAGCACAGAATAGCCACACTCATCAGGTTCTTGCGTCGTAGATGTACTGCTTGCGTTGATGCCCGAGGTGGACATACCCATTATTGAATTATGACACCTTCAATTTCTGTATCAACGATTTGTTTGCAAGAAATAAAAGTCACCAGGTTTCACATATTGTCAATTCTTTATCTCATTGTGACCAATGCCTTGTTCTTCAATTTAAGAGTACTTACAATATTTTACACTTTACATTTCTCAAAATATTTTACATTCTTTGGGTCGTGCGTTTTTAATGGCGCTAAGTATATAAAGCTAAACAATATATGGAACCTCCGCTGTTTGTTTGAACTGTTCTACGTTTGGATGAAGATCGATGGCTACAGTATTCATAACATTATTTCCATTGCTAATATACCCAGTTCTGAACAATAAAATCAGATAATGTAAAATATTTTTTTTTGTGCTCTTGGTACAGAATACAACTTCCAATGACATTTAACCTACATGCCTGTATGGTAAGTAATATGATATATACAAGAAGAGCTAACACATCATTTGAACATCAGTTCCCACTTACACAAAGTGATCTTATATCGAGGTTTAGCAGGGTATCTGAATATTATGGAATATTTTACACGTCTCTGTTGCAGAAGTACCCGTCAGTGCTTCCCGAAACGGAGACAACCTGTTTTTCTCCAAAACAGCCCTTTTTCGATAACTTCAGTCACGTAATTATATTTTACTACAGGCAACTGTCAGAGTCGGTAATTATCTTTTGATAAATTCGAAAATTAGATTTATCGGTTTTGCATTCCATTCTCGTTTAGGCAGTCAAATCCAATCGAAAGTTATGAAATTACCTTTGTCGCTATTGTCAAATATGCAAGTAGGTGATTTATAACGTTTTGTCTCAAACGAAGATCGAATGAAATATTTATCTGGATGAGGGATGTAATGCACTTGACAGAAGACAACGATCTTATAATATCATCAACTAATGGTTTATATTCTTTTGGCTAACGTCCACACGCGATTATTTCTAGTCCCGTTTATTCTCGGCTTTGGTCATTGAATCGCTATCTAATTGCATGGTTTTTCATTGTATTTCATAGTGCTTTTGTTAAATGCATTTTGTTCCTATCCATGTTCAGTGATGTTTGATGACAATCCGCTGTAGAACGATAGTCTCCTCTCAGTCTGACCCAGACTTACATTGATATGTTGCAGGTTCAAATCCCACTCAAACAAAGAGAAATTAAACAAAATCGAGGTTATTTCGTTTTCACTCGATCTTCCATGTGGAAGAGTATCTAGAAACTCGGGACCGGGGTTTCCTCCGGGCGAAGAGTCTGGCTTTCTCTCCCACCTGGTAACGATGCAATATCGGGGGGGGGGGGGTAACGGGGGGAGATAATTTCTAGGGGGGCGAGGGGTATTTCCGGGGGGACCTACACTCCAATTTTAAATACTACTTTATTGGAAATGGCACAAGAAGGTATACTGAAACGTCGCCTATTTGCAATTAAGAAATTTGCTATCGGTTTAAAGATTTCTGTTATCTCACAAGTACTTTCCAGGTCACGAGGACAGTGGGCTTCTGGTAATCATTTGTGATAGAAACTCTTATCACTAGTTGATACGTTAAAGTTTGTCCGACGACTTGGACATCTTTATCAGTGTTCTGTTACCATGGGAGCATCCTTTTCAAGCCGAGACGGAAATTGACATTGCCCAATCAGAAGGGAGTTTTAAGTCGATACAATGAACAGTAATTATTCTCTGGAAAGCTTGGCTTATATTGTAGATAATCATACGTTTTTACTCCTCGACAGTTGCTTTAGACACAGCTCTAGAGGTAATAACGTGTTCATATTGTACGAGATACACACATATACTTATTTTCCAATAGAGCGTGGAGAGAGATACCCCTACACATTTCAGCCCACTAGACATTGTGAAAATATGTTTAGAGTCCGATGAGTTGGTGTATTTTTATGGCTAAGTGATCCATAAACCATCTGTTTGTGTGTCTAGTTTCAATTTCAAATGAAAAAATACAAAATGATACAAAACCCTTTGAACATAAAATAGAAAGTTTTTAACTTCTTCTGTCTTGGAAATTAAGACAAAACGTGTGTCGTCTTTAAAATGGCATGAGCTGCCAAAATGTTGATATTTTGACGTTAAAACAGAATGTTGAAATTATTGGCTTTTTTTCTCAAAACGTATAATTCAGAAGCTTTTTAGTGCGAAATCCAGTTCCGATTCCGAGCCCAGTTCGTTGTATAACGTGAACGTTTGCCTTAATAATCAGTTAATTCAGAGTCCCATGATATACGTTTGGTTTTATAATGTAATTTTGATAAATAATTGATAAAAAAATATCGCTTTATCTCCAAGTAATCTTCGTCTTTTTTGTTCTTCCAGACAAAAATTAATTTCAAGATTTGATCATGATCAAAACATGTTCATCTATTTACATATATATTGCCATTTATTATGAACAGTACTTTAATGTGAGAGTAGACGTCGTAATGAATGAGTCAAAAGTCAAACTGCATGCTGTTATTTCCGTGCTATCTAGTCTACCTGTTATTCCTGCTCGGTTTCAGCGTTTGGTCAACGCTCAGACATCTTCTAAAATTAGCGATATGTATTTTGTATTCAGAACCAGGTCAGACTGGCAACATAAACCGTTAGTGAATAGAGTAAGTGATCAAATTCACGAGATTTATGACAATCGTGGGCATCGCGGCCAGATTCAATACACTTGGAGTCTTTTCAAATTAACCGAGACCAGCAAAGTAGATTAAACGTTGTCATTAACCGTTGGACAGCAAACTAAAGAGGCAGTTAGGATGTTTTATAGCTCATTGCACACTGGATAGAGTTAATCAAGGGCTATGATGCCCGCTGTTTTATTGGCTATCTACTGAAAACATAGCTTCATTTGCAGCTAATTTTAACGAACCAATGGTTCATTTGACACACTAAGTTCCCCAATGAACCTGTATAGTTCAATATTATTGTTTGCGACATTGATGTATTTCCGAAGTTAATGTTTCCTGTATTAATAAGTTTCTCAAATACTTCTTACGGGGTTGCGTAAATCGTTATTCCATTTGTATATAGAGGTTGAAGTCACCTTGTTGATGGTGATAAAGAGACCGGCAGGCAGTTCGGCGTGATCTGTATCTCCGTTGGTTTTACATACAGTCATGTACCTTTGAATACTGTGTATACCTTTACCTTTGAATAAAATAGTAACCTATAATCATATATAGAGCACGTAATAGAACAACTCCCAGGACCAATCATACTTCTTGGGGATTTCATCTCCCATAATTCATTACTGGGTTATGATACTAATTATAGAAGATAGAAGGTAAGTTCTTGGTGACGAAGGTTTTGGTATCTTGACACTTTCTTGCACTCTGCAATTGGGCGTTTCTCGACTATAGATCTGTCTTTTACAAATCCTGCAGGTTTCCCATGAAGGTGATGCCGGCGGAAGTCACACTTCCCCTATCGTCTTTGAACGTTTAACTCCAAGAGTACATAGAAACTTCCTAGTTATAAAGTACATAAAACTGACTTGCCACTCGTTACGTCAATTTGTGATTACAATGATTACAATTACTTTATGAAGCTCTAACTCATTCTAACCACACTAGATTGTCCGCTATTGAGCTTTAATGGCCTTCACATCGACTTGATAACATTGATTCGATGTAATTTCCCCATGTATGTATTCAGGGGAAGAAGATTGACCTACATGGCTGACTGGCTGTGGCAAATTTTTCAATTATTGATTTTCAATTATTGAAAAGCGCAAAGACAAGTTTTTAATCATGGTAAGAAGAGGTATATCATTTAGACCTTTATACCCAATCATAAGTTAATGTTGAAATAAACTAAACCCCATGAGATTTCAGTAGGTTGACGACCGACAGGAGCTTGACCTTAGTCATTAGATCTTGTTGATCCACTAACTAGCTTAGCAAGATGCACAAGCATAGATACTCCTAACAAAGTAAGACGACACATTGCTGACGTTCTCAATATTTCGACAATTTTGTTTAATTTTTCATTTCTCCTCAAGATGACAAATAAAATGTTGTCGAAATATTGAGAACGTCAGCAATACGTCGTCTTAGTTTATTCGGAGTATCTATGCTTTTGCATTTTAGTCAGTAGAATTTTTTGGATCACTTTGTTATACAATGATAATGCTTACGCATCTTAAGCTATGGTAGCCGGAGATTGAACCCAATAGTTACTAATATAGATTGTTATTAGTTTTTACTATTTGATATTTTTGTAAATTTTTTGGTAGCAAAGGATTTCCTAATTTTTAAATGTTGTTGGATTTAACGTTTTTCGTCGCCATGTAAGTGCAATGATTTTGAGTGCAGAGTTAAACTCCAATCAATCAACCAACCAATGGCATTTCTCTCCGCCAAGAAAAAGTGTTCACGAAAAATCAATTCTAGGCAACATGTTTATGATTGATTGATTAATTGATTGTTTGGTGTTTTACGCCGCGCTCAAGATTATTTCACTTATATGGCGGCGTTGCCAGTTTTATTGTGGGAGGAAACCGGGCTCTATGCCCGGAGGAAACCCACGACCTTCCGTTGGTAACTCGCAACCAACATGTTTATGCATTGGACCATTGTAACGGCTTTGTAAGAATGGAAATATTTTTTAAAAAGCAAATATAAAACGAAACCTGTTTTAGTGATCATAAATATATTTAGGTCTGAGAATGTAATGAATAACTATCGGCCATCAAGAAACAGAAACTGTTAAAAATACATAAATATCGAATTAGTCACGTTGTCCTTGGGTCTTAGGAATGTGATTTTATAGTTCTTCCACACGTATCTCTGTTTTGTCTGATTGAGTCTATCTATTCATGTCATAAACTGTTAGCTGACCATTTTACTGGTGGCGGAGCCATGCTGCTCCTACAAATGAAAAGGGTTTGTCAATTTTCTACAGTGCTTTTCAATCAGAGATGGAAATTGGTATTGGAAATTGGTAAGCAGTTTCAATACGACACAGTGCGCTCGGGTTTGTTCAATGAACGGTACCATGCAGTGTTTAACCAATCGGCAGAAGCCCTTGAAAAGTAACCTTCGGAACTGTGTTAGGGATAAATGTGATTGTATTCATTCAGACGAATAACAATACAATAAACCATGGTAAATTAGGATAAAACAGGGATAAGCAAGTACGCTGTTCTGTTACAATATTCTTTTTTTCCACAGATTTTCTGTGACTTTTCAAGTCTTTTCACGTGTAGCTTATCAGGCAAATACGGCATCGTTTAAACATCTTTCCTGATACAAGAAAATTTATTCAACTTTGGTTACATTGTGACAGGAGGGCTTTTCTTTCGATAAAAAAGCATGACACATTATACAAACGAATTTAAACTAAATTTACAACCACATTTTAACCCATTCCAAGTCGGCGAAAGGCTTATAAAGCACGGAAATGACCCCGTGCTCATGAAACCTTAAAACTCTTAGTAGTAAGCATGTCACTGCTGTCCAGTTTCGGTAGTCACTTTAGGCCAGTTTCGCCCGTCACTTTAGGCCAGTTTCGGTAGTCACTTTAGGCCAGTTTCACTTTAGGGCAGTTTAGTCGCTTTAGATCAGTTTTTTTTATAAAAAGCCAGCATGAGAACTATCTTAAGAATGTATGTATAGGTTTTTAAAAAAATAAAATAAAAAAATAAGTATATATATGCAAAATAGTACAACGGTCAAAGGGAGATAATCATGGCCTGGAATACTTATTGGAGTTACCTGCCTTGGTCGTGTCGACATGTCTGGGCCCTGTTGTGGTTGCTTCGATCTAGCATGTCTAGGCAAATTTGTATGATCGCCCCGAACAAGTCTGGGCACGCTTTGTAGTTTCTTTTTATCACGTTTAGACACGTTTGTATGATGTAGATACTCCTGCTTTATATGTCTGGGCCTGTTGTGTTTGTTTCGTTCTAGCACGTCTAAGCACGTCTGTATGTCTGAGTTACTCCCGTAATTATAACCAGGTTTTTAAAAAATAATAGTCTGTATAAATCTGCAAAATAGTGTTGAGTAGTATAAAAACGGTCAAAGGGAGATAATCCAAAGATAGAATACTTTGAGGTATTGGAAGAGTTACCTCCCTTGGGTACTGAACAGTGTGGCGATTCGTCTTTAAATGGGGATTCCCCGCGTAAAACCCAGGCAGGTCTTATTGCACCACCGCTATGAAATGGGGATTTTCCATGACGTCAGGAGAACAGTTTTGGCCGTCGCTTTAGGGCAGTGAGTGATAATGATGAGGGTTGATAGTGTTTCTATTATTAGATCTATAAATATATACTCTACATGCGCCAATAGAGAGATTGTGTAAAGCTATAATCTATTATACATCAGTTAGCTAGTAACACTAAATAAATACAAAGAATGATATTACAGTAACTGTAACCAGCATGGTTATCGTTCTAATTGCCTGGCACCCCGACAAGTCTGGGAGGGTGATTACAGTTATTACAGCCGACATAATGGTTTAGAATGTAGAAAATTAAACATCGAAAGAACAGACTTTTAGAAATGCTCTCACTAACCGATAGGGAAAATGGTGTAGGTTAAAATATACATGAGCCTAACAGAAAAACATATAGAAACATAGTCACACAGGTGAATAATTATTCCAGATTTAGAAAGTAAGGAAATGAAACATCTGAGATGTCAACTGTCAGTGTTCATTCGCTGCTAGGATAGAAAATGACCTGTGAAATGTTCTTAAAGTATGTAACCTTACTACCACTAACAGACGCCCTGCGGGCGTCAAGCGGGCGCCGGACGTTAACCGGGCGTTCCCGGGCGTTAAGCGGGCGTTCCCGGGCGTTCATTCAAGACGAAAGATTATTCGTACCATCACCTTAAGCATTACCTACGGCCGCTTTACTGTCTGTTTTATGCACCCACAACGCCACCTGGGGGAATTATATGCTATATAGAAGTACATCTCACTATACCAATAGTATTAGTCAGTCGAGTGCCGTACATTAGACATGGGACTGTTTACATGCACCGAGTGTGGTCAAACTTTTACTCGGGATCGTGATATGCGACGTCATCAGGATAGGTATAACCATCATACAACATCACTTCAAAGTCACAATGAAGATCAAAACACTTCCTCAGAATATGGGAACCATCACTTCAACGACAATGTAACGAAAATCACAGAGTCAAAAAACAATGATTCTGCGGATAGTTGCTCAAGTCAAGAGACCTTAGATGAAAACACTTTGTCGTCAACGGAGGAAGAATCACAGGAAGGTGAAAGCTTTTCCTCGGCTGAGGAAGAGTCACAGGAAAACGGAAAGGCATCCTCAATGATGTGGGATAATCTTGTAACCAAGGCGATCGAACAGCACATCCCTGAAACAACTGACTCTATCGATGAAGAAAATGGTGACTACGAAACTTTGAGGCCGAAAATAACAAATACTCTGATGTCTTTATACAACGAAGAGAGTTTGCTTTTAGAGTCTATGAAAAAAGATCCAATCCATAAAAAAATTATGGCCACGAAACATTCACTTCAAGACAATTTTGACTTATCACCGAAAGAGGCCCTGTATAACGCTATAAAAATGAGGAAACCCTTATTTAACGATCTTTTACCAGCCACATACTCTGACACTCAAGAAAATGAGGACAGTGACTAAATCTAACCTTAACATACAATTTTTATATATATGTTTTAAATTTGTTAATATAGTTTTGACTTTACATAGCCTAACTCAATAAAGATGTTGAACTATAAATAGAATGTCGAGTTAGTCATGTCTTTGGTCATTTACATACTGCCTTTAGTTTTGAATGAACGCCCGGGAACGCCCGCTTAACGCCCAGGAACGCCCGCTTAACGCCCGGGAACGCCCGGTTAACGTCCGGCGCCCGCTTGACGCCCGCAGGGCGTCTGTTAGTGGTAGTAATGTTACATACTTTAAGAACATTTCACAGGTCATTTTCTATCCTAGCAGCGAATGAACACTGACAGTAGACATCTCAGATGTTGCATTTCCTTACTTTCTAAATCTGGAATAATTATTCACCTGTGTGACTATGTTTCTATATGTTTTTCTGTTAGGCTCATGTATATTTTAACCTACACCATTTTCCCTATCGGTTAGTGAGAGCATTTCTAAAAGTCTGTTCTTTCGATGTTTAATTTTCTACATTCTAAACCATTATGTCGGCTGTAATAACTGTAATCACCCTCCCAGACTTGTCGGGGTGCCAGGCAATTAGAACGATAACCATGCTGGTTACAGTTACTGTAATATCATTCTTTGTATTTATTTAGTGTTACTAGCTAACTGATGTATAATAGATTATAGCTTTACACAATCTCTCTATTGACGCATGTAGAGTATATATTTATAGATCTAATAATAGAAACACTATCAACCCTCATCATTATCACTCACTGCCCTAAAGCGACGGCCAAAACTGTTCTCCTGACGTCATGGAAAATCCCCATTTCATAGCGGTGGTGCAATAAGACCTGCCTGGGTTTTACGCGGGGAATCCCCGTTTAAAGACGAATCGCCACACTGTTCAGTACCCAAGGGAGGTAACTCTTCCAATACCTCAAAGTATTCTATCTTTGGATTATCTCCCTTTGACCGTTCTTATACTACTCAACACTATTTTGCAGATTTATACAGACTATTATTTTTTAAAAACCTGGTTATAATTACGGGAGTAACTCAGACATACAGACGTGCTTATACGTGCTAGAACGAAACAAACACAACAGGCCCAGACATATAAAGCAGGAGTATCTACATCATACAAACGTGTCTAAACGTGATAAAAAGAAACTACAAAGCGTGCCCAGACTTGTTCGGGGCGATCATACAAACTTGCCTAGACATGCTAGATCGAAGCAACCACAACAGGGCCCAGACATGTCGACACGACCAAGGCAGGTAACTCCAATAAGTATTCCAGGCCACGATTATCTCCCTTTGACCGTTGTTACACCACTATACACTATTTTGCATATATATACTTATTTTTTTATTTTATTTTTTTTAAAAACCTATACATACATTCTTAAGATAGTTCTCATGCTGGCTTTTTATAAAAAAAACTGATCTAAAGCGACTAAACTGCCCTAAAGTGAAACTGGCCTAAAGTGACTACCGAAACTGGCCTAAAGTGACGGGCGAAACTGGCCTAAAGTGACTACCGAAACTGGACAGCAGTGACATGCTTACTACTAAGAGTTTTAAGGTTTCATGAGCACGGGGTCATTTCCGTGCTTTATAAGCCTTTCGCCGACTTGGAATGGGTTAAAATGTGGTTGTAAATTTAGTTTAAATTCGTTTGTATAATGTGTCATGCTTTTTTATCGAAAGATGTCACACATGTATTCAATCGGATTTATGCCTATACACCGGTATTGTCGCTATGTAAGTTGGGTAATCCAGATATTTGATGGATGGGATGAGATGAGATGTTGACAAGGATTATAATCCACGGATTTCCCATGTTATTATAGGGATATTACACTTGTAGATGAACCAAAATTATTTCCGCTTGTTATCCACGATGAAGCTGTGAGATATTCTATACTGCGGAAACAAATAATGTGTGTACATTCCATCGGGATTAGAGTTTACCTAGTCATCTATCAACGGTTGGTCAAATGTTTCAGTTGAGATACACCCATAGTACGCCTCTCCTCTGTAGTGTGGCAAAATAATAATTTTCAAAACACAATTGACCGACTGGCATCTGACGTCATACTCCAGAAGCAGAGGGGAGTAATATACTCGATATGATACCACAAAAAGGTGCGACGAGAGAATTATACTCTTGCGGCAACTGATGGGCAAAAAAAGAGGGAATAGTACCAAAAATAGGCAAACCTCCATCTTCATTTTGCAAGTCAGATGAGATAAACTTTTCAATATTTTAAACACGTAAAATAATGTAGCACCAATGTCAGTCAGCTTATACCATTTGTTTACTGTGCTGTGCACACGACCATCGGCTGAGTCTGAAACAATATATATATATATATATAAAGCTAAACAATATACGGAACCTCCGCTGTTTGTTTGAACTGTTCTACGTTTGGATGAAGATCGATGGCTACAGTATTCATAACATTATTTCCATTGCTAATATACCCAGTTCTGATCAATAAAATCAGATAACGTAAAACATTTTTTTGTGTTCTTGGTACAGAATACAACTTCCAATGACATTTAACCTACATGATTGTATGGTAAGTAATATAATCTATAGAAGAAGAGCTAACATCATTTGAACATCAGTTCCCGCTTACACAAAGTGATCTTAACTTTATCGAGATTTAACAAGGTATCTGAATATTGTGGAATGTTTGGCATGTCTCTGGTGCAGAAGTACCCGTCAGTGCTTCCTGAAATGGAGACAACCTGTTTTTCTCCAAAACAGCCCTCTTTTTCGTTAACTTCAGTCACGTAATTATATTTTACTACAGGCAACTGTCAGAGTCGGTAATTATCTTTTGATGAATTCGAAAATTAGATGTTTCGGTTTTGCATTCCATTCTCGTTTAGGCAGTCAAATCCAATCGAAAGTTATGAAATTACCTTTGTCGCTATTGTCAAATATGCAAGTAGATGATTTATAACGTTTTGTCTCAAACGAAGATCGAATGAAATATTTATCTGCATGAGTGATGTAATGCATTTGGAAGAAGACTATCATCAACTAATGGTTTATATTCTTTTGGCTAACGTCCACACGCGATTATTTCTAGTTCTGTTTATTCCCGGCTTTGGTCATTTAATCGCGATCTAATTGCATGGTTTTTCATTGTATTTCATAGTGCTTTTGTCAAATGTATTTTGTTCCTATCCATGTTCAGTGATGTTTGATGACAATCCTCTGTGGCTCAATCGGCAGAGCGATAGTCTCCTCTTAGTCCGATCCAGACTTGCGTTGATATGTTGCAGGTTCAAATCCCACTCAAACAAAAAGAAATTAAACAAAAATTGAGGTTGTTTCGTTTCCAATCGATCTTCCATGTAGAAGAGTTTCCAGATACTCGGGGCCGGGGTTTCCTCCGGGCGAAGAGTCTGGCTTTCTCTCCCACCTGGTAACGATGCAATATCGGGGGGGGTAATATCGGGGGGGGGGGGGTAATATCGGGGGGGGGGGGGTAACGGGGGGATATAATTTCTAGGGGGGGCGAGGGGTATTTCCAGGGGGGGGGGACCTACACTCCAATTTTAAATACTACTTTATTGGAAATGGCACAAGAAGGTATACTAAAACGTCGCCTATTTGCAATTAAGAAATTTGCTATCGGTTTAAAGATTTCTGTTATCTCACAAGTACTTTCCAGGTCACGAGTACAGTGTAATTCTGGTAATCATTTGTGATAGAAACTCTTATCACTAGTTGATACGTTAAAGTTTGTCAGACGACTTGGACATCTTTATCAGTGTTAAGTTACCATGGGAGCATCCTTTTCAAGCCGAGACGGAAATTGACATTGGCCAATCAGGCGGGAGTTTTAAGTCGATACAATGAACAGTAATTATTCTCTGGAATGCTTTGTTTACACCGTAGATAATCATACGTTTTTACTCCACGACAGTTGCTTTAGACACAGCTCTAGAGGTAATAACGTGTTCATATTGTACAAGATACACACATATACTTATTTTCCAATAAAGCGTGAAGAGAGATGCCCCTACACATTTCAGCCCACTAGACATAGTGAAAATATGTTTAGAGTCGGTGTTGGTGTATTTTTTATAAGCTTTAGATCTATTCGTTATCTATTTCGATATCCCAACAGTCGCATGTTAAGGACACATGTTAAGGAATTCTTGTGGGGTTTGAAAAGCGAATACACTAAATGCTATAAAATGTTAAGGTTTTAGTTATTTAAATAACTATTCCACTTAGGGCAACCAAGTGAAAAACTCACTCGTTTTTATGTATTCAACCGGTCGTTTAATGCCATCTGTAATCATTGTTCTCCTATTTACAATGGAAGAATCAATTGAATGAACTAAGTGAAAATAGTGTAATTAAGTTTGCAAATAGATCGTCTAATCATGTTGAATTGTGATGAAAATCCTGATTCCAGACGAACACATCGACTTTGTTCGATCACTTTGTGTAACAGAAGAGCCCATAAAAGACCCCAACAGCGATATAGCACACCGGAGCTTTAGATACCTTGTAGAATTCTCGAGGGCTGGACTAACCCTGGACCCTCCTGCAATGGGCTGTGATAATTCTTTAAGTTTATTGCCTAAACAAAACTATACAGTGTTTGTTTTTCTCAATTTAACCATAACCAACCATTCTGGTGAAAAATCTAATTAATTATTAGTGCTAGAAATGCCCAGCATATTTATACCTGTTGGTCTGTAATAGAGTGCCGCGCCTTTTTACACACGAAAAGAGTACCATTTTGCAGATTTGTCAGAATTAAAAATATTCTTACGCTTTAGAAGCTTGTTTAGACTGATACGCCTCTATAATCTATACTAATTGGCACTAATGACTATACTTAAGCTTCAAAGCCTAGCTCAAACTGAAGGTGACGGAGACTGCACCACCACCAATGTTTTATTCAGTAGATTTCCACTCAAGAAAACTCTCAATATCCTTAAAAATTATCAACATTTTCCAAAAGCTTTCTTTCAAAGGCCTTTCCAAATGTAGAATTACAGTATATCGACGCTATGAACTAACATAACTGTTCAAACTGTGCAGACGGAGTTACTGACAACACGTTTTCTCTTCGCAATACTACAGAAGATCTCCCTAAGTAATACATCGTCGGAACCCACGATTAAAACTTACGCTCACGCTCACTTTACCCGTGGGACAAGTGGAACCAAATCCGTCGTTTCTAATTTAATATGCATGTAGACTTTGATTGGTTTCAATCAGAATCGGCGTTACGTAAGCATCCAGACAGTGTTCAAAACAAAGATGGCCGACTTTTCGGTTCACACTTCAATTCGATAAACGTGTCTCAAAAACTGAAGAGTTCCAACGTTTAGAAGAGAATTTTTGATTGGCCCAACCGTAAATGGGCGTTCCCAGAAAACGAGGCAATGGATCACAGTTTGCCCATGGGTAAAAGGTGAGCTTGTTTAGAATTTAACCATGGGTATCCGAGGATGCAAGTAATAGAGCTTTGAGCCACACCACTTGTTGACGCAAATCTCACAATGTGAGTAGTAGATGGATTGGTGTCAATACCTGATTGATTTAACACGTGTCGGGTCCATCCAGAAATATGACTTGCCATCAGTGTATGACTTAAATATCATTTGAATAGATCGCTAATAGAGAATATAACTGAATGAGTTTGCATGAATATATTTCTTATATCAAAACTAAACTGTTTGGAACCTCTGTCCAGACTATAAAAGCATTGTTAATTTTTGTGTCAATGTTTTTAAAGAGATTTCTTTTACAGTTTTACAGGCTTTTCGAGAAAGTGAGGAGATCTGGGTCCCGTGTGAATACATATCGAGGCAGCACAGGGCGTAAACTAAAAATTCATTTCATAATAAAATTAACAACTACTGGTTATGAGCACACTGGTTTTCCATGTATTAAAATAATCGAAGATAGAGCCGATCTGGCTGCGTAAATAGCAGAGTATTGTAAGCCCTGCTGAAAACATCACCTGTTCTACAGAAGACGCTAAGGGGTTAGAGTCTCGTCGATTTGAAAACTTCTACCATCTACTGACGTAAACAGAAAGTATTGTTACCTCTCCGAGGAACCTGGATGAGTTTACCGATACACAAAACCCTGTCAGGCCCATTTTCGGAAGATGGTCTTTGAGGCTATTCAATGAATGTGCTATCACATTCTATCGCCTGCATGGATAATATAACAGGGTAATCTCTGAGCATATTTGTCATTTTTGAAACTCAAATAAGCCACAATAATATTATCAGAGAACATTTGATCTTCATATCGCGGATCACGTTTGAGGAAGAATAAACTTTATTTTTAACGACACGTGAGTTACAGTACGGTCCGAAATGGGACTTGTTTAATGATTCTTTGCTTTTCCTGTAGGAGGTAAGAGGTCGGTCAATGGCCGAGTGATAGATGAGAAACCCTCAACGAATTTTCTATAATATTCTGCTAACCGATGGAACCGGCGAATATCTTCGGGATTTTGTGGCACAGGCCAGGAACTTATCTTTGCAGGATCTGCTTGGATTCCTTCAGCAAACACAAGATGACCAACAAACTTTAACTCTTTCTGGATGATCTTACATTTATTTGGAGCAAGTTTCATGCCTCCTTCTCGCATTCTTTGAAACACAATATCTAAACGATTCAGGCGATCTTCAAAATCTATGGAGAAATCTATTAAAATCATCAAGGTAAATCATACAAACCTGGTGATTTAAGTCGCCAAAAAGATCTGCCATGTGGCGCTGATACGTAGCTGGTGCGTTTACTAGCCCAAAAGAAAGACGGTTAAATTCATAAAATCCCAGGGGTCCAACAGTGAATGCAGTCTTTTTCTTGTTGGCTTCATTTAACTCGATCTGGTGGTATCCAGATTTCATGTCTAATACTGACAAGAACTTTGACCCCGCCATTCTGCCAAACATAGCATCGATTCTCGGTAGAGTATAGAAATCTCTTTTCGTTTGCTTGTTTGCCCGCAATCTACGCACATTCGTAACGTTCCATCCCTCTTACGCGCAAGTACCACGTTAGATGTCCATGGACTTAGCAAAGAAATCTTGGCTCTGCCGAATTTTTTTTTCCGTGTAAAGGTACGTTCACACTATACCCCGAATTCGGTTCGGGGTCCGAAACGATTTCCGTACTAAAATGGCTTCAATGTTTATCAGTACATTTGTTCACACTAGCCTGATACGAATTCGCTACGGACACCGGATTCGGAAAGCAAGAATATAAATGGCTCACAGAGCCATTTTAAGGTACGTTCACACTATACAGCGAATTCGGATCGAGGTACGAACCGGATTTCGGACAGGTCAGCGTATTCGGTGTGTTGTGTTCACACTGCAACGAATAATCGGCCGATTCTATCAAGTCAGTTCATGATGCAACAACAACACAACTCAACAACAGTTGAGAGCGGTTTGGAAGATGAGATTCGTTTGCTTGAAGTTTTGAGGAAAAGAGACAACTGTTGTCATAATCCTTCAGAAATCATGCGAAAATGTAATTAACTCCATCTCTACACGAAACCGCTCGATAGTTTCATCTCCGATAGATCCGAATTCGCTGTATAGTGTGAACGTACCTTTAGCCGAGAAATCTTGGCTCTGCCGAATTTTTTTTTTCCGTGTTTGTCATAGCCAAGATCACTTCCATAGTAAAAAAGTGATATTTGTTAAAGTGGCATGAGCTGTCAAAATTCGCAGTTTTTTCATAACTTCTGATCGTCACGACAGTAAGAGGCTTTGAAGGCTATCGAAAAACTAAATGATTGGCGTTGGAATGAGAAAAATCCATACAGTATGTGGCCTGTATGAACCGAAAACGTGTTCAAAATTTAAATAACCGGGACGACCATTCATTCATTCTAAGCCAAAGTTAGTTCAAAACAGTACTTTATCGTACATTTTCGAGACTAGAAGCATTAAAAAGCTTCATAATTCTACCTCTTGAGAAAAATAGCCAATAATTTCAGCATTCTGTTTTAACGTCCAAATATCAACATTTTGGCAGCTCATGCCCCTTTGAGGAGACCCGCCGAAAAAATCGGCGGCGCAAATTTCACAACAAATAAGCAAAGAATAAAATATTTACCATTTCCGATAGTATAGACCACGAAGAAGGAGTTTGTCAAACTTACGCCGCTGTAAAGTGGTAAACTTTCCCTTATGCAGTCAATATTTGTTTCGAAGTCCACTGGCTTTCAACCTGACGTAACCGCCATAGTAAAACATTTCAACGACCAGTTAAACTGTGCGGGGCGTCGTAGAAATACTTCAATCATATATCTTTAGTCACTTTACAGCGACATAAGTTTGACAAACTCCTTCTTCGTGGTCTATGCTATCGGAATGCAGCGGTAAATATTTTATTCTTTGCTTATTTGTTGTGAAATTTGCGCCGCCGATTTTTTCGGCGGGTCTCCTTAACAAATATCACTTTTTTACTATGGAAGTGATCTTGGCTATGACGAACACGGGGAAAAAAATTCGGCAGAGCCAAGATTTCTCGGCTACCCATGGACTGTGGTACCTCTGAATAATCCCACATGTGAGCAACTTCTGTTGGGTGTTTACGAACCTCTTGGAACATTGAAGGTGGTATTCTTCGAAATCTTTGTTTGAACGATATTTCATCTGTAAGGCTAATATTATGTTTCACTCCTGATGCTTTCTTAATATCAAGAACACCATGTGAGAATACGTCTGCACTATCCTTCAAAAACTGTGCCTGTCTCTGAAACTTCAATCTCATCTGGTAAGCATATATCTTTAAGTTGATTTTCTATTTGCATAGGACTGTTGTTTGTCATCAGTGGAACCGTTCTTTCAATGGTGACCGGTTGAACTTCGCCAAGTATTGCGTTAGGGTTCACATGGACATTTTAGGTAGAAAGGTTGAAGATATGAATGGGGATTTCTGCATGCCTTTCCGGGTGGAGTGGCAAGAGCGTAAGTGCCATTTCTATTCCTGTCTGGAGTGAAGATCTCTTACCGGGTTGTACCAAACGACATGTTTCTCGATAATTTATCGGTTCATGAACGCAACCTTTCACAATGAGATAGGTGTTCGGGGGCGCACTTAAGATTCTTTACATTTTATAAGTCCCAACCTACCGTTGTTCCTTTCCAACTCCCAGCAAACTCATCAGGGCAAGGTACCAGAGAGTTTCCAATTACATAGATTGCAAAAATTCTTACCATATACGCTGTGAAAGCTAATTAAGGAAGTCTCTAAAAAGTTGATTCCCAGTATAGCTGGAATTCTACTGTTATATTTGCTATCTGGTACTACAAGAGACACACACAAGACAATGTGATCCAAAACATCTTTAGCCGTTAGCTCCGCTTTCAAATAACCTCTGTATGGTAATCCTTCGCCACCAGCATATTCAATATGTAGACAATCCTTTAAGGGTTTAATCGGAGAACTTGGAAGATTTTGTTCGTAAAACGACTGAAAAGCCGTAGAAACTATTGATCCTGTATCAAGTAATGCACAACGTGGAGTGTTATTTATGCAAATACAGGCCTCAGTAGGGTCCTCGATCAATCCTGCAGCCAGTGTCTGTTCATCTCTCTTGGAGCTCTGTGTGTGGACCCCAAACGTTCGCCCCTCGACGTGGGTCCATTCTCGTTTAAATGCCTGCTTCCGTTGGTGCTCTTGCAATTAGTAGATATATGCGCCACAGACTAGCACCTCCAGCATTGGGGACCTTGCATCCTACGTGGTGGTTCAGTAGGATTTTGCTGTGGAGGGTGCGAGTTGAGCCCAAAGGGTAAGCTTCTCGGGGAACCCCCTCTCTGTTGGTGATCAGCCAGCTTTTCTTCAACCGTTCCTATTCTCTCGGAAAGTTTACTTACCATTAATTTCCCGAACCCTGTTCAGTCGCCATCATGACAGGAAGAACCTTCTCGCATTGTTGGTGTTCGCTCTCAATTGATCGTATAGCATAACAACGCTTGTCAAAGTCAAAAATGGTATCAAATTTATGACCGGAACAGTTTTTCTACTCAGGTCGCAATCCAAACCAAAAGCGGTTACGAAGCAAACTGTCATATCGCAAAGGGTCAATTAACCCACTTGTGCGTGATTTACTCAGGAAGCCTTCCAGGCGACATGCCCATGTGGGAGTGGCTTCTGTCTTGCTTTGACGAGAACCATGAAACTTCCAGTAAGTTATCCCCTATTTCAACCTCTCCAAACACCTGTTGGAGTTTTGAAATAAGAGACTCAATAGAGGATGCTGGCGGCATCCTCATTATCACATGTGCTGCTTGGCCACGAAGTAATGATCTTATAATCTGGTGTACCACATCAGCAGAAACAGGTGGATTTGTGAGCGATTGTTCTGCTTGATAACACCGGATCTCAAAATTCTCAGATTTAGCCGACGGATCGCCGGAAAAAAATTGGAAAACGCGGAGGCTGTTTAAGACTAACAGTGGCCCTGTCCCCACTTATACCAGACTCCATTTTATTAAAATTACCTGCATTTGCGAAATGCTACGAGGTAGAGCCTTGAACTTTTTACGCCTCTATACCACCCCCAGGGGAATGGAATGTGTGAACGTTTTAGTCGCACATTGCTCAGTATGCTGGGGACCTTGGAACCATCTAAGAAGACTAATTGGAAAGCTCATGTTGACCCATTAGTGCATGCGTACAATTGTACACGTCACGAGTCCACCGGTGAAAGTCCGTTCTTCTTAATGTTTGGGAGGCATCCTAAACATCCTTTAGATGTTGCATTTTGGCTAGGAATATCAAACAGTAAACCAGCATTGTCATACGTAAAGCAGCTAAAACAGAGACTCGAAGACGCTTATCGTTTAGCATCGCAAGCAGCTAGTCGTGCTAGAGGTCATCAAAAATACCACGATGTAAAGGTACGTGGAGCGACATTGTCAGTAGGGGCCGTGTTTTGGTAAGTGAGTTGTCCTTCGAATAAATTGGAAGCTGCGGTTTACACTGTTCGTGATCAACCAAACAAGGATCGTGTTTCTTGCTGGTCAAGAAAATGGATAAGGTAGGTTGAGGTCTTTGCATCGGAACCATATTTTACCCGTAGGTACATTAATACCCGAATCAACTCCCACGCGAGTAACGGGGAAATCAAGGGTGTCTTCGGGTAATTCTAAGGATTTAAACGGGGTAAGTTTCTGAGAAAAACAGCTCTCCAGAAGAGTCTACTACTGAGGGTTTAGAAGAGTAGTGCCCTTTACCATTGGTGATTGAGGTTAAGCATGGGGACCGTATAGATTCTGAGGATGACAATGAGGTGAGTTCTTATGAGTTAACAACATCCGCAGCAACGTTGCAAGTACAGCCGTCTCGTAGTCAAGAAATCTCAGATGGCATGACAACCAATATTGAAGATGAAAACCCTGGAGCGTTAGGTTAGCTCCTTAAACGCTCTCGTAGACCACCCGCACGACAAACCTCAGGTGAGTTTTGCTTAAGTCAAAATGCTAACGTTTATGATCGTAACAATTGGTACGAAAAGATAACCTTTCTTCAAACGCAAGATGATGAAAGCTGGGTGGAGAAAGTGAAAGAAGGCGAGGCAATGCTCTTTTTGGTAACCGGAAAATAATACTTCGGGAGGAGTATTTCTAAGGAGGGGGGGGGGGGGTGTAGCAGTATCTTATTCGCTAGTAAGGTATGAGTATCTGTGCATTCACTATTGTTGGAGAGAGGACCAGCCCTTGTACAGAGCCTCAGTTTTGGACAGCTTGGACCCTTTGTTCTGTTTTTCCTCCTTGCTGTTTAACTTTCCTATAGTAAGACTGTCACATTTTTACCTGCTCGAACTGGCCACACGTAGGCTATATTGCTTTCCCAATGTCACTCTGTGTTTGTAATTTCCAAAGTTTCATGTATGTAATTGTGTTTGAACTCATTGTACATTTCCTGTTCTAAAAAATCTACCATAACATAAAATCGCATAAAATACTTATTTTCATTGCAATGAAGATACATGCTTTGCCCATTTTATTGTATTGTATATTAGTGATTGGAATTTGCCAACCATGTACACTTTTTCTAAGACCAACATCATTGGTTCATGCACAGCTATATTGATGTTGGATAATAAGTGAGCATGTTTTGCTGCAGTCTGCATTAAGACCTGAGTCCCAGAGACGAGGTGATATAACATTTTACTATCAGTGTTGCTATAAGCTTCATGCTTCCAGAAACCACGTGAGGGTTCTTATCGATTCTTATAACCTTTTACTATCAGTGTTGCTATAAGCTTCATGCTTCCAGAAACCACGTGAGGGTTCTTATCGATTCTTATAACCTTTTACTATCAGTGTTGCTATAAGCTTCATGCTTCCAGAAACCACGTGAGGGTTCTTGTCGATTCTTGTAACATTTTACTATCAGTGTTGCTATAAGCTTCATGCTTCCAGAAACCACATGAGGGTTCTTATCGATTCTTATAACATTTCACTATCAGTGTTGCGGTAAGCAGCGTGGTTCCAGAAACCATATGAGGGTTCTTATACATTCTTATAATATTGTATTGTCAGTGTTGCTATAAGCGACATGGTACTATATGAAGGTTCTTTGTTCCTCATTGATGAATAGGGGAGAAATGATCTTGAGTGTGACTCAGTACACATGACAACCAATAACCGGTTCTTTCATTTACCTTTCTTTATGAAATAGTTTAGGCCTATATGCCTGCAAATCTTTTTATAATCTGAGTTATTGATATATATATATATATATAAATTTATGAACACTAAAACACACGGGCACAGGGAAAATCTTCTTGTCTAAAATAACCATGGAGACAAGTTTCTATACGTGTAGCTCACTAATCTGTTTTACATAGTAACGTGTCACAATGTGTATTACCTATGTTTATTGTTTCTGAATGTTTACTGTGTATTTAGATTTCCATTTGCTTTATTCGCACAGGGTTTCTTTTCTTTCATGCACATTTTTATAGTCTTATTGTGTACTGTCAACATCATATCCCGGATCACGTTTGAGGAAGAATAAACCCTATTTTTAACGACACGTGATCTTCGTTTGTTCTTACGAAAAATCCAGAAGTGTTACAATGGCATAGAGCGATTTTGTATATCAGGAAATTCGCTCTACGCCTGTGGTATATGTTAATGCTTGTAATGCTATGCCTCCTGTCGATTTTCAGAAATCTGCATCCTTTTTTATTCTATTCTCCCATTAAATTCGTAGTAGGAATCTGTCTGCTTTGTTAATTACGCTATCCTGGTAAATTCCGGAATGTCTACAAGCTTAACAGGGCTAAACGGTCTTACAGTGGTGTATCGGGGACAATGTCGGCTATCAACCAATGAATACATCCTTTTACTCTAACCTATTTTACTCCATTTTAAAGCCTGGCCAATCTTGCCTGTCTGGACAACGTTTGTAAATGCCACAATACCAGTGTCACCGTAACATAGAATGAATCGTGGACAGTCTTATTTGGAAATAAGATTACTGTGGCATTTCCCTACATACATATATCGTTGTATGATTAATTCGGCAGCACTTATGTGTATATAAACATGCTTATTCTCATGTAGCCCCGATTTGCGGTTTAAGGGCGACTTGTATCATATTTGGCTTTTAATGTGAACAGCCCAGATTTCTCGGCTAATTTTCATGGGGACTTGGACGAAGGAGAGGGGATCTAGGCAGTCAAATAAGTATTTGTAGATTGTTTTAGAAACTTTTATCTCTTATTGATTTTTTCTTATCTTCTATCTGTAATATTTATTTCTTACATATCACCGCTACACTGATTGTCTCAACCAATGAACTATATGCGTGGAATGGACGCGTCTCATTGGCTGGTTTCGATCTGGTTTCCATCTGTCTGCTTACCTATATTCAGATACCATCTGTCTGAAACAGACTTCTGTGATATTTGTAACATTCAAGACAGTTTTTGTTTCATTGTAAGAAGTGTTCCTATCAAATAAATATTTTTTCACTGATCTTATTGGCTTGGGTATTACACAATTCAACATACGAAGTCCCTCTAAACAAGATATATCAGGGTGTAGCTAAATATATTATTAATACTCACATACTAGTAATTGTGTATATGTCTATAAATGCGTGTATCTGAATGTGTGTATGCACATATATGTTGTATTTGTGTACTGTGTACTGTGTACTGCACAAGTGACACCTGACAAACCAATTGAACAATCTGTCTATCTTCCCTTTTTCCACTGTATATTTTTGCTTATCTGTAAATTGTATATGGATGTAAACTCAATTCGTACTAACATATACTCCTGTACAAGATATTCTATATATTGTGCCAAGACATCACAATTCTCTTAATCGCTCTAGGTATTAAGTACTCAGTAGTATGACGAACATTATTCATACGATTGAACGCGCCAATAAGCTAAAACAACCAAGCAAGTGGAATGACCTGCCAAAATTCAAACCTTTTTTTATAAATTCCAATTGCCACGACAGTACTTGAGAGGCTTTGAACTCATATAAAACTGATTGGCGTTGAAAAGAGGCAAATACATAAAGCAGTTTTGCTGTACAAGCCGAAATAGTGTCCAAAATGTAAACAAAATTTAAATAACTTGGACGAACATTCATTTATTCTTAGCCTAAGTTTGTTCAAAACGCTAATTTAACTTAACATTCTCGCAACTAGTAGCACCAGAAGTCTATGAACAGGGAAGTGTGAAATGTCGCATTACCCCATATTCAGG
This sequence comes from Lepidochitona cinerea, assembly GCA_963971465.1. Taxonomy (NCBI): domain Eukaryota; kingdom Metazoa; phylum Mollusca; class Polyplacophora; order Chitonida; family Tonicellidae; genus Lepidochitona; species Lepidochitona cinerea. The sequence goes on from OZ020551.1 coordinate 7,652,989, forward strand.
GCACTGGCGCTTTCAGCCTGCTTATACTACATTATGTGACGTTTATGCGCGGTAGATTTTGAAATTGTCAACGGTTGCGCAATTTCAAATCAGAAAATAAATTCATTCTCCACTTACTGCATCTATCGGCAATTCCAGTAACCGCAGTTCGGAGAATGCATTGGTTTTTATAAAAGCTTTACCGAACATGCTACTCTGATATCTCCATTTGGACTCAAATCGTTTCAAACAAGTCTTCTTGTCTCATTTTCAACTTTATGAAGTTCTTCGGAAACTTTAACTTTTGCTCCATCAAGTACCGTTATCATAAATAAAATGTTCGCCATGTTTTTTTTTATGCATCCCATAATAGTTCATATGAGAAAGTGAAGAAAAGCCACGTTTTCTGACTAACCGAGAGAGGGCTCTGTGTATGGTGACCTCTGGGTCAAACGGCGCCAATGCCCTCAATACTATGTAATGGAACGCTTCACACTTCCACATTCATAGACTTCTGGTAGCACTAAAACGCTTCTTTTCCATATTCATTTTAACGGAAAATATAAAGATTTTTAGCAGCTCGTGTCAATTTAAATGGAATACATTTTCTTTAGTAAAACATTTACGCGCTTTAAAGGAAACGTTTAACGTGAGACAACAATGATTAAGACTAACAATGTCTTCTCGACGTAACTTGCAACCTTATAGAAGATTATATATTTGATTGATGTGGAATCTTTGAGCACATCTGGAGAGGTCTAAACATATCAATGGTACAAATCGTTAAACAACGTGTTTTAGTGTTCATAAACGAAGGGCATCCACTTAACGGGAACATGTTGATTTATGCTTTCTGGTTATTTTTGGGATACACTTTTTTGAAAAGGCCTCCCAAAGTGAAAATACTGTTATACTCAATTTCTAAAAGACACTAACTAATTACTCATGCATTCAACAAGGGGAACTGTGTCAATTACGTTACCAGAGGGCACTAATTGTCCGCTGTAATATCTAATAAATTTGCCTGTGTCAGATTTGATCATTCGGAGTGACCAGAATACCCCAAGAACAAGCCTGATTTAAAAAGCCTGAAGAACTACAATTTCTAGATAATCTAAAAACGTGAGACTTAATAAATCCTTTGAAAGTGTGAGAAGGATGGTATGACCCGGCATGTAGCAACTGATGCGTGTCAGTAGATTTGAATCCGAGTCGTTTGATATTTACGACCCTTGTAAATATAGTTACATCCACAAAATTTTCAGAAGTGTGATCAATAGTAGGTTGTAGATTACTGCTAGGCTCTTGGGATCAAGAGTGCCAAAGAAAGTATAAGGGTATTCCAACGCATGTTGCCAAATGATGAAAAATGTCATTCAGATACGGAATGTAAATGAAGGTGTTTGTGACATCTGCGAAGTATATCACTCTCCCACTCAGCAATAAAAAAAAATTCCGAGGAAGATCTCCCCATTTAATTCAAAATCATTAATTTTTAAGTTAAATTCCATCAATTCTAAAATGACTTTGTCCGGACGACGATGATCACGATATTTTTTTAATACTGCTTTATGGATTTTAGACCCAATGGTAAGTCAATGTTTGTTTACATAGACTCCACATCTAGAGTAACCAAAATCACATGCCGTGGGATGGATTTCTATGATAATAGGGTCAACAAATCATCAGTATTTTTTTATAAAACCTGTTCGCTATTATAGGTTTCAGATAGTAATCAGTTAACTCTGGCATTCTATGACTTTCATTAGTAGGCCTACCACTATCCGAGATAATATGACGCCCTGGGAACATTGGAGGCTTGGGCCATTTTTCAATGTTTGTGAATTTTCGGAAGAATATAGAAGACTCTGTGTTTAGAGTTATGGTCAGAATCCAAATAAGCATACCCCGGTACTGTTTTCAATAAGCTAGCCGTTTTCTTCCAGAAAACGAAGAATTCTATCGAAATTTCCAACATTTTCATATTTCCTTATAAAGTTTTTGGTAATGCTGTCGTTCTATCGCTTCAATTTGAATCAATTAATTAGTCCTGTTCGGACATATTTTACTGTTGCTGATCAGCCTCTATCAGCAGGTTTAATCACTATGTCTTGATTTTCCCTTAGCTTACTTGAGTAAAGTTCTGTTGGTTTCCATGATTAGCTAAACCATCAAATTTACGTTTATTTCTGGGTCATACATACGGGAAGGCAATCTAAACAGAGAAGTTAATCTTCGCATGTGTGTAGCAACGTTTAAATGTGAACGGCTAGCGTAGGCCCTACCCCATTTGAATCTCGGTAGGTGTTAGCCAAACTTTTAATTCTTGAGTAAAATAATTATGAGTTATCCCGAATTAATTTCTTGTCTGATTGCTGATAATGGATGAGACATTAACGCTGGTTGTGTGGCAGTACTCTCTGGTATTCTAATAATTAATGGCCTGGAGAGAAATTCCGGGTAATTAATGGCCTATGGGACACAACCTGCAATCTTATTTTTGTTTGTCTATTAGACTCTAAGAGTTACTGCCCCTGAAATATAGAATCAATGTTATAAAGTATCGAGTTTGTGGCTTGATCCAGATTTATTATCATGACAAATCAGTGCGAAAGCCTCCTGAATAGTGGTTTGTCACCGTACGATTGTGTTCATTAGATGAAATGCATTATTAATATTACTATTAGTGTGATTTGTAGACGAGAGTCTGTGCGACATTGCGATCACATGTGTGGTTGTTGTTGTTGTTGTTGTAGCCTCGCGGTTACAAGCCAAACAGAACGGGTGAGCATAATTTCCATCCTAAGATGAATTATTCTCGGGAAATGTTAAGGCCATTACGCAAGTAATTAAACCATTAAAGCAGCTTATTATACTTTTGATTTTCATGCTCCAGTCTGAGCCAGCATATTAACTCAGAAACTGTAAAATTGAAACTGAAAAGGTACGGCAGCTGATACTATCAGTGATAGTCCGCAATATGTTGAGTGGATTAAAGGATAAATTCTGATACGCCCGCACGGGCTTCTTCAATACCACGTCAACATAGGGTGCATTTGAAAAATCTAAGAGTTGCTTTCGGAATTTTTAAAAAATGATAACCCGCAATTTTTAAACATTACTCACCTAAAATTTTGTCAGAAAGCTTCTTTGATAATCCCTTCGTAGAGCTAAACCATCATCTGTGATCATACACATCACCAAACAACGAAATTCGCTAAGTTTAAATTGCGTTATCACCGACTTTCCCTGACAGCCGTTACCGGTTGTAGTGGCGAGCATGATTTGAAAGTTCGCGGTAGATGGCGGTGTGATCGCCCGAGAAAATTTTTAGTCAACAGACCGAATTCAAACTTAGCGAAATCGGCTGCTAACAGATTTTAAGGTCACATATGATGGTTTAGCTCTACGAAGGGATTATCAAAGAAGCTTTCTGACAAAATTTTAGGTGAGTAATGTTAAAAAATTGCGAGTTATCATTTTTTAAAAATTCCGAGAGCAACTCTTAGATTTTTCAAATGCACCCTATGTTGACGTGGTATTGAAGAAGCCCGTGCGGGCGTATCAGAAATTATCCTTCAATCCACTCAACATATTGCGGACTAGGCAGCTGACAGTGACATATGCATACATGTATGTCTGTGCCAAAACGGCCCAAAAGTGAAATTATCACACAGCAACCAGATTACATCATAAACATCTACGGCCAGTAGCCTACAGATAGGACATTATTTACCGTTTACGGTAGTCCGAAATATCTACGATGATGATGTAAGACATTTTCTGACAGATAGGCCATCTGGCCTATCTGTCAGAAAATGTCTTACATCATCATCGCAGATATTTCGGACTACGTTTACGGTTGGATAGTTATTGGTCGGTACTAGCTCCACCCAGGGACTATCCTGCCATTCTGTTGTAAATGGCAGGATAGTCACCTGGAGCCTGTTTCACAAAGCGACGTAGCGTAAGTTTTCACGTAACTGCCATAGCAACCCATACTGTAGAGATACGTTAGTAAGAAAGTTACGCAAAAAATACAATTACGTCGCTTTGTGAAACAGGCTCCTGGGCCGGGGCTAGGTCTGTACCAGATCGACTCCCATGGATCAGTAGAATGTCATAAATTATTGAACAATGGAGTATGACCATTGCATTACTGTCATTACCTAGGCATTACTTTAGTTAAGACATTTACTAAACTTTTAGTTCTAAACACTGCTAAGAAAGTATAGCTCTGTAAAGACAGAATAATAAGCCCCTTTCGGGTTTGGCGGAAGTCCCACGAGATCACGCGAGACCCGTGTTTAGGGGTATAACTTTCACCGATCGGCTGTCCGATTAACATTAGTGCTTATGGAGATCGGCTGTAACCCTGTTGTTATGTCTGTGATATTCAGCTTACAATCTATACTTTTTACAAAAGTCTTTTTGTGAGACATATCAAGATATACAAAGCCATTAGATAAAGTACTTCTTTTTGACGGACAAAAAAACTTTATTATTTCTAACACAAAAATAACACGTCATAGTTGTGTTTTCACCGTTGGTTTTTGACAACTTCGAAGCTTATCCACGCGATATAAATATTTTTATTGACAGTCAACTGACAAAAACACAACTGACAGCTTCTGGTGTGTTTCTGAAAAAAATTTGGATTTAGGAAATGATTTAGAAATAACGAATCAAAGACAAAACCACATGATAACCGTCGATCACCATAGAAGCTAATGTTAAATGAACGGCTGGTCAGTGAACGTTATACCCCTAAACTCATTTCTCGCGTGATCTCGCGGGGTTTTACCCAAACTCGAAAGAGGCTTATTACTGGATAACACGGGGAGGTAATTTGGCTGAGGGAATTAAATGATTCTAGTAATGTCAAAAAACGTCATCCATTTTAAAAAAATGTCCTGGTCTCTCCTATCCAGTACCGAAACTGTTTAGTTTTAATAATCATACAAACACAAGAAACATTCTGACATTTTACTGGTCAGTCACCATATACACTAATTGACAGATTAAAGCGAACACTTCAAAGAACATTTTTGAAACAATCCTCCTATTTGGCATATTCAAGCTTTTGAGTAATTTGGTGGGTTTTTTTGTTATTTTTCTAAAAGAAATTATGATTAAGCATATATTTATGGGCTGGACTTCGAGTTCTTGTAGATAACATTCTGTGCTATAGGAATAAATCTATATCATGCTGGTTCGTCTCGATTATTAAAATTTCATCTACAGTACTGTACTTTTAATACAATTCGGTTCGTACAGACCATAGACTGTATGGACTTTTCGGGGGTTTTTGCTTGAACGACCTATGTGGGATGGTTGCCAGTTACATGTACCAACGGCGTAGAGCCCGGTTTCCTCCCACAATAAAACCGGCAACGCCGCCATATAAGTGAGATAATCAACACCAAAGAATCAATGTATGGACTTTACTGAAATCGATGTTAACCATTTAGGTTTTTTTTCCATGAAACTCAGACCCTCTTATTGTAAATCAGAATTTATAATAATAATAAGAAAATGTGAATTTTGGCAGTTTTATTTATTATACTTGTTGAATGCCCAATAAAAATAAGTGAATTATTTATTAATTAATAAAAAAAAGCTGGCCTGTCAGAGAGACGGGTCTAACAATCCATGATTTGGGTGTTTTGATTAATCATAGACCACTGAATTTGTACATTGTATCTGTTGTAGGAGTGTTAAGCATGGCTTTAGTGTGTAACAGATTTTGTGCTAAAGGAATAATTCCAAGTTTGATTTTGATGTGTAAAAAGACAGAGATTTGTACGGCCCATTTCTCTCCATCACTCTACTTCTCATGCTCTTCTCTTGTTAGAAGAGATGCAACAACTAAGGAAACCAGCAAATCATTAATTGTGAAATCTGACAGTTTATTTGATGAGGCTGCCAAAAGATCCAAGGACAAAGCCACATTTAGGAAAGCTGTGGCCACATATTTAAAAAGAGAGTCTCAGTATAGACGAGGGCATGTGGAATTCATTTATTCAGCTCTTCACAGAATGAAGGAATTTGGATGTGAAAAAGATTTACAAGTGTACAAAGAAATATTTCAAATTTTACCTCCAGACAAAATGATAGCATTAAGTAATTTCCAAGTAGAAATGCAACATTATCCCAAACAACAGCAATGTGCCATTGACTTGATGCAACAGATGGAAGAGAACGGTAATAACTCATTTTTGTAATCATTGTTTTATATTAAATGCTAGTCTAATATGTTGATGTGTTGTATTAATGAAAATACGACTTTGATGTTGTCCTAATGCTTCTGGTGAAGCGTTATATTACATGTAGGGGTTGTTCTTCATGGTAAACAAAATATTCTACAACACAAAAGTACATGAATAGTCCTGCATCAAGAGCTACATAACAAGGCAGTGATAAGCCTTTTATACCCATTATTTAATTAACCCTTTTCATGTGACTTCACTAAGCATTATAAGCAATGTTACCCATATCATAAAAGAAAGGATTTTGAATTACCAGAAAACATTGACAACATTTTCTTCATGGACAGAAAAGTATGTTTTCATTTGTCTTCTACTTCCTGTAATGCCTCAAAGTACAGTATTTAAACTATTCATTTTAGATGTTTTCTCATGAGCAATAAAAGGATTTTAGGATATGTGTAACAGAATATACAGTTTAAATGTTTCATTTGATTTTTAATTCTTCTTGATTTATCTTGGCAGGTGTTATCCCTGACAATAATTTTGGAGACCTGATGTTGAAACGTTTTCACAAAGACTCCCATGCTGCCAGAAAATATCGCCGTATTATGTACTGGTTACCAAAGTTCAAAAATCTAAATCCATACCCAATTCCAGAGAATTTACCAGAAGATAAGACTGAACTGGCTAAAATAGCTCTTAGAAGGATGGCTGTGGATTGGGAAAATCAAGTAACAGTTTATAAGGTATGTTTGCCATTCTTTATGAAATTAATTTGAGAGAAACTGCTTTTAAGCTCACCTTACCCTGAAATCCTTTTACAGCACCTAAATAGTAAATGTGTAATTAAAGTGGCATGAGTTTCCAAATTCACTCTTTTTTCATAATTTCTGATCATTACGGCAGTAAGAGACTTTGAAGGCCATCGGAAAACTAAATGATTGGCGTTGGAATGAGGAAAATCCATACATTATGTGGCCTGTACGATCCGAAAACATGTTCAAAAAGTAAACAAAATTTAAATAACCGGGACGACCATTGATTCATTCATTCATTCTAAGCCAAAGTTAGTTCAAAACAATACTTTATCGTACATTTACGAGACTAGAAGCACTAAAAAGCTTGTGAATTATACGTCTTGAGAAAAATAACCAACAATTTCAACATTCTGTTTTAACGTCAAAATATCAATATTTTTGGCAGCTCATGCCACTTTAAATACTTACTCATCTTAAGTCTGTTGTTCAAAAGAAATCTAGATTAAATGACGTGGAGTAACAAAGAAATTAGATTGTGACTCAATGTCATCTAACCTGCCCGTAAAGCAAACAGAATTTTTGTGCAGTTGGTCCCAGATCTTCAACAATTTACTCGTTTTTTTAAACTACAGCACCAGTACTGGAAACTGTCAGCTGGTAGGGGGCCCTTGTATCCCAATACCATGTGACATTCATTTGTACATGTGTGCTCTAAAGTTTTAAGGCACACTTGCTGCCTTAGCCTCTTTGACATTTGTTAAGAAAACAAATTTGTGGGAGCTTACTACAGCTAAAACCACTAAAATTAAGCATAGCACTCATAAACGCATGTCCAATTAGGTTTAGAATGTATAAATGAGGGTGAAAAACAAATGAAGAATCGAAGCTTGATTACAACAACAACACCGATCAGTGTTGGTTAACTTAAGTGTTGGATTACCCTCATTCAAGCGTTTTTGCCTGTGGTTTGCACTCGGCAGGCTTTTATAGTCCCTCTTACTTGATCGTTAGTATGTATTTCTTAGATAAAGTTCGTAAAATTACATGTATACTGTGTCGTTAGATTGCCCATACGACTCAAAACATTACGGCACTTTTGCACACGCTCAGGTTCGAAGTTTTCAAGATCATTTCACTTCTATTTATAGACACTAAAACACATGGGCACGATGAAAATCTTCTTGACTAAAATAGCCATGGAGTTAAAAGAGGGTATGTCATTTAGACCTTTATACCCAGTCATAGGTTGATATGATAAACTAAAATTCATAATATTTCAATAGGTTGAAGACAGACAGGAGTTTGACTTTAGTCCCTAATTTTTTTCTGACAAAGTTGTACATTTTTCAGCTATGGCAAGAAGTTGGGTGAACTGAAATTATACGAAATACGATAATGGGAAAAGAAAGTAAACATATGTAATTTGGTTGCGAGGTAGAAGACAGACAAAAGAGTTGTAGCATGTATTCTTTTATAATCTGGGCCATATTCATACTTACCTTATTATACTGAAACACCTTCCCAGTCCAAGTTCAAACTCAGATGGTAAACAGTTTCCCTCTCCAAATGTGGCTCTTTGGTATCTGCAGCCGAAGTGAGAAGAGGCATGATTTCGAAATGGTCCTTCACCGAAGGGCCTAGGGTATTGAAATGCTGTCATGGGAACAGCATGTCACAGTCTAAAGCCAGATAAAATGTTAGCGGTTCTTTCATATGGTTGCATTGCATGGTTCATTAGGGGGAAATAGGGATGACCCCCAAGGAAAACTCCAACCTTTAGCAGGTACCTGACAACCCTTCCATACAGGCCCTCTCAAATGTGTTTTCTTTGGACTGAGATTTATTTGAAACCCTGATCTCTGTGACCTTGTTTTGGTACTATTTGGCTGATGGATCAGCTTGTTTACTTATATCCATTCCTCAAAGCCCTTTCCCACTACACTTACACCATAGCTTGCTGTAAAACTAGAACTGAGCTAAAAGCTTGCTTGTCCTTGTCCGTTTTCTAACCGTTGACCCACCAATCTTTTGCAGACTAGAGATATGGAAGCAGAGCCATCAGAGGATACCTTTATATCATTTGCCCAGAGCCCTAAACAGCAGGAGTTGTTGTCTGCCCATCCCATCACAAAGCCTGTGTTTGTAGAAGGGGGTTACACTGTCTGGGTTAAGTCACACATGATAACCTACTTTGTACTAATTGCGGACTCAGAGGCACACAATTTTAAAAATGTTGAAGAAAATGATGAAGGTAAGTGATTTAGGTCTTGAAAATTAGGTGTTCCTGCAGCCCTGAGTGAACAACCAAACATTCTGGAAGGGCAACTAAATTTTGAGTATGGTAAGCATGGAATATATTGTATAGGGCAACCCAAAAACTAAATGGTTTATCTTGGCGACAACCTGCGAAATCAGTAATTTCCGAGCCCTGCAATTTGTTTTTTTCATCCGATCCAACCTGCTTGTTTGAATTTAATAGTTTGAGCACAATTGTAAAGATAATAATTACAGGTATGTGTTGTTCTTTGTTATTGGTTACTTCCCTTTGGTAGTTTGATTTCTATTATTCCATGAAGTATAATTACTTCAAAAGCCAACACATCTTTTTAGCCCTGCCCTATTAGCCTATTTTCAGTTAAGTTATAAAGCTCTGGTACATGTATATGAAAACTCAAAAGTAACGAAGTCGCCCAATCAACTGTACTTATGTTGCTGAAATAAAATGCTTGCTAGGGGTCTTCCAGTCTTAAGTATTCACCATGTTGTCTTTGTGTAACATGCCTGAATATACATGTGCATTTGTTTGTGTCTCACATATAGATCAAACTTATTCCACTTGACAAACTCGATAGAAATACCATCAGACCAAATTTAGTCACATAACTGCACATTACCCAACTACTGATTAATTGTTTTATTTCCTATTTAAATTTTCCTTTATAATATTTTTCTTTTCAAAGACCTGTTCAATTGGACAACAATATTTGAAGAAGAGCGACCAAAGGCGTTAATAGCAGCTCGTTCAATCCATGAACAGGAAGATGGTACAGTGCTATCAATGTGTATAACAGGGACATCAACAAAGGAGTCATTAGTCTCATGGATCAGATATCTACAGAAAACTAACCCAAACTTGGAACAAGTTCCTGTTGTATTTAGACTTCAATCTCCGGACTCTGGAATACAGTTACTTGTAGAGCCAGACAAAAATGAAGTTATGAACACATGAGACATTCACATTAAGAAAAAAGTGTGCGATTTTAGTTTTTAGTAACAGTATGTTTTAATATAATTTAAATCTATCATTGTGCTTTGTTATTTTTTTGTTATTTATTGCTTATGAAGATACCAAACCATAATCATTGGCTTAGTGCTTTCCTTAATTTTGTTTGTCAAAGGTCGGTGTGGCTTTCACTGTCTTTCACTTTCACTGAAATAGTCTGTTCAGCAACAATAAATCAATCAAAGGTTGGTAGATTTTCGTCTAATTTAGCAGGAATCTGAATGGATTTCACAACTTCTCATTACAAGAACCCATATGAACCCCTTCTTGGATTCCTAGTATTTCCACTATGTCCACATTTAACAATTCTCCAAACACATGTCATTACTTAAGCTGTCAGACAAAATTGAGAACGTTCACAGTTCAAGTTTTGGCTAGACTCCTGGTAGTAGTTGTATGTTTAAAGACATAGGAAAACGTGGGTGACTATGCTCTTCTTTAAAACTGGACTGTAAAAACAGAAAGTATGGAGGATACATGTATGTTGACCATAGGATAACCCTCATATCACCGGCCATCAATGGTCACTTCAAAGGCTTTGGGCCATCACAATCTTGAGGGTGTCCTAAAACTGCAATCAATCAATGAATAGATGTTCCCTCTGAGCATAGTTGCATTCCAGCTCTTCTGGTATTTCAAGCTGCTCACATGTATTATTTTAACGTTACAAGGACTATAATAGTTCTAAGGGCATGATAAATAAAAATATGAGACATCACACAAAACTAGAAAAAATAATTTGAAGGGTTTATTGAAAATTTAAATAAATAATTAGCGCTATATTTACACGCTAGAAGACAATAATCTCATTATTTCAAGCCGATAAAGAGTATGAATATTCCAACATATGAAAACAAAAATAAATTGTGACAAATAGCTCTTTAAAGAAAGTCCGGAAAGATATGATATGGAAGGACAAGTCTAATGACTAGTTTGTATAGTTATTTACACTACATATACGGATACAGATCGTGACTATATTATGCTTTTTTGCATCATTTTATTAACTCTTTTCAACTGTATAGATAAAATTAACTCTTGATTTGTTAATTGTAAAATAATAGGAACAAATAGTTGTTTACTGTAAGTTTATAATGGGCATTTTAAGTACACTAAGAATATTATATGATTTTGATATCACAGTCAGATTTAGCAAAACAAGAATTCTACATACATGTATTATGTCAAAATCAGTTGACATTTTTAAGGCGTCACCTTTGCTGCATTTTGTGAACATGTAGACATGGTCATGTTAACTACACATATGAAATAACACTTATATTCTCAAACATACACGTACAAAGATTAAACAGAAAAAATACAAAACAAATGTTAATTTCATAGAGATTATATCAATAACCCCCTATTGCACAAAACGATTAAAGATCAAATAACTTTCAACAAAAGAATATCAGCCTACATGTAGCTCATGTTATACATGAAAGAACTCTCAATATAATTGATATCTTAAAATCCATACTTCTCTGGATAGGTTTGTTTGAGTCAATGACAGAATCCAACTGGATAAGCATAGATTATGTCTTACATCAAATTCAGTTCCAACCATAAGGTTTTCTACACAAATCATGTCAACAAGGGTTAGGGTTATGTGTTCGTTGTACACCAAGGTTAACACCTGACCCAAGCTAAGTGTGTTTGCTCTTTAGTGTTAAAATCGAACATCCAGGGAATAAAGCAAATGTCATGGTTACCATGACTACTTGTTTATCTGCATATGAATAACATGGGCGCCATCTTGAAAGCCGAGTGCACCCTGGCTACTTGGGGATCTATCATGTGATATACAAATTCTCTGTTTGCTAAAGCCATTCACTTTACAGTTCCTTGTGTTAGGTGTACGCCGAGAGTATGATGGAACTCTATCCTAGTGATGAGTAGACGCACAATTCTATCATGCTCTGTCTGAAAATGTGTCCGAGACTTTTCAGTTTACTTCAACCAGTCAAGTATGTTAACTGTAATAGTTTTCTCTACTGCTGGGAGATAAACATGGGAGATACTAACTTAAAGCTAAACTATAGTTCTGCACAAAATATTTCACTTCAAATAAAACATCACAGAATAAAGATTGGTTGTTAACAGGTTCATTGAATCATCTTACATAAACAAATAGCAAAATGGTACACAGCACCATTTCTTAAAAAACAATCTTTTGCATATCACAGAATTTAATTAGATGACTGCTGTAATGATTTTGTCACAGAAGTCAAATATAATATTAAACTGTAAGTTTTAAACTGAAATTCAATTTTATCAAAAGGCAGATAAACTTGACTGGACATTGGTGGTTAATTCAGAAATAACGCATGCATGAGAAGCTATCAAAGGATTTGTTCAACTATATTGGGTTTTAAGCCAAACTCTACAATACCTTGCTATCAGCCTTACATGTCCGTAATGAAAGGAGGAAAGTTCCATTAGAACCACTCTCATATATATTTATGATCACTAAAACACACGGGCACAGGGAAAATCTTCTTGTCTAAAATAACCTGTTTCACAAAGTCACTTAGTGTAAGTTGTTACGTAACTGCCATGAGTGTAGAGATACATTGCTCTGACAGTTACATAAAAACTTACACCACTTTGTGAAACAAACTACAGTTGAAGATTTTTAGACTCTATGAAGGATTGAAAACCTGGGACAGTTTGTTTTAGCTTAGATATCCAATGCTCAATTAGCCAGAGATTAAACACCATAAGTTAAATAACTAGCTTGAAGACAAGTTTTCAAGTCGGTACAATTGGAGAATTTGTCCCTGCTACAGACAATAAGAGCTGTAAATCACTGGTGTTACTTGCATCCAAACTGAAACAAAACAATCACTTCATTTAATTATAACAGAAAAATGTCCTTGGTAAATATCATTCGTTATTTATTGACTTTCGAAAAAAACATGGAAATGGTCGCACTCATACAGTATATAGGGTACCTAGGCCAATACGAACAAACTATATATGAAAAAAGAAGAACAATATAGGTGACCTAGGCCTTTGTAATAAGATCAATATCCTGAATAATAACATTATGAAAAAATATACATGGATTGATTGATGTTTTTCACTTATATGGCGGCATTGTCAGATTTCATGAGCGAACAGCCAAGATCTTGGACCATACCCTTGACCTTCAGCAAGTACCCGGCAACTCTCCCACAGAGTTGAGTATAAATCTAAAGAGTTTTATCCAATCAGATTCAGAGGTGAGGTAATAATCACATGGTCTGATTCCCCTACCATTATAGCTTGACGGTAAAAAATATTCTACTAACAATATTGGACAAACAATTTGATTTTCATTGTTTAGGTAACATTTGCAAAAATACTAAGGGCAATAACTGTAAAAATATTAATGTCACGGAAGGGGAAAAAAGATACATTGCCCAAGCACTTTGCATATACCAGCCAAGTTTCAAACTTTTCCTTGAAATTGCACAGACAAAAATATGAAGAGATTGTGACGATTTGTAGAAACTAAGGACAATAACATCATGGGAAAAAAAGTGAAACTGCAAAACTACTAGGTAGTGAGTATTATGCAAGTTTCAAATCAATCCTCAAAATATTAACCAAGATATGGCTGGGACAAGAATCCAGAAGGATGGACGAGGCTGGCACTGCATAATAATCTAAAGCCCACAAATACATGTAGCTGATGGTGTACTGAACATGATCTCGATTGATTTGTGAAATTAACTGTGTTTATGTGGATCATACTCACCCTAATAAAGCTGTTAGATCTTGTTTATTACAGGCAGTTTTTGACATCTGAATACCCCTCAGGTACTCTGTTAACATTCGGCTTTTGAAGAAAATCTCCTGCAGACGGTCTTCAAGGTGCATTAGACACTGAAACAGGAAAACACCCAAATTGAAACTTATTATCTTGTGAGTAAAATAAATGCACTTTAAGCAAAAATATACATTGTTTTTTTAAGTGATTATTAAATTTTATTCAATTGCGCCTTAGAACTCCGAATGATGTTGCAAAGTTTAGTGGGGAAGGAATTTGGCTCTTTGCCCAGAGGAAACCCCCGACATTTGGTGAGTACCTGGGAACTCACATTGGGTGAACAATTTGCTTCTAAAGCAACTATATTCTTTTCAAAGATAAATGGAACTTACAAATTCTGAGCTCATCTTGAGTTTCCATAGACTGTGTACAGCTTCCAGTAGGTTACAAACCAGTTGTGAAGCCACCCATTTATCTGTAGGTTTACCAGGGCTACCATGACTTGACATCACCTCCACAGTCCTAAAGTAACAAAGAAATTATCAACGAGAAAAATTAGTTCCTTTATCTCTATTTGTTTCAAATTTTCCCTTCAGGAAGACAAGATGAAGAATATTGAATCAACTACAAGACTATAAACACATTATCTAATACCTTTGCATATGTAAATTTAGTCTAAGCATATCACAATTTAGTCTAAGCATACCACAATTTAGTCTAAGCATATCACAATTTAACGAGATATTTTATGGACAGACCCCATTGCAATAAATGATAAATGTTGGACATACTAACCAATTGTCTGTGTCAGCAATAACACACACTGCCTCAGTCACAGGTTCATCCAACACTGGATGCTGTGGAAAGATAATCACACAATCAATTAATTCTCATAGATACTAAATAATAGATTGATTGTTTCCCTTATATGGCATTGCCAGGTTTAGTTGAGGAGGAAACCGGACTCATTGCTCGAAAGAAACCCCCAACCTTCCGAGAGTACCTCCGCATAATGCAGTTTTCCACATATAGCGATGGGGTTGAAAATCTACTCAGAAATTCTTTTATTTGGTCTGAGTGGGCTTCAAACCTGTGCCACATCGCTGGGAAGCCTGTGTCAGACTGAGGGACTATTGCTTGTGAACATGAAACAAGATCCCCCACATCTAGATCTATTCTCATCAGTAAACAGTCTTCCTGCAATTCATATTTTGTGAACAGGAAACTGGGTCCCGAGCACCTATATGTCTTCTGAACAAGAAACAGGGTCCCCTGCACCTACTATTTTGTGAACATGAAACAGGGTCCCCCACACCTACTATTTTGTGAACATGAAACAGGGTCCCCCACACCTACTATTTTGTGAACATGAAACAGGGTCTCCACACCTACTATTTTGTAAACATAAAACAAACTCCCCCACACCTATTTTGTGAATATGAAACAGGATCCCCTATACCTAGATCTATTCTGAATAGGAAACTGAAGTCCCCACTTCAGACTCTAGGAGTTTCTCTAACCAAACTATACCTGGCAACCCCCATCATGTGAGAGAGAAAATGCCAAGAGTGGTGAGGAACATCAACAAACTAATAGATGTGTATAAGGAACTTGATATTCACAAATCATACGAGCAGAAAGATGACATTACTAGATTTTAAAGTTATATAATAAAAAAAAAAACCTGATTTAAGTGCTTACTTGTATGGCCATATTAAGGTCGGACAATAGTTTGGCTTCAAACTTGTTTTCTGAGGTTCCATGAAGCACAAAGTCAGAAAGATAATGATCAGAAAAACCTGCCATTAACGACCGCCCAAAATTCCTCTCAAATGTTTTAATACTTTTACTGGATTGTGTCTCACTAGTTTGCCTGAAAATACAAACATAAAGAAATCAGAATAGGTTAACGTTTCTTATCTTTCCAAGGATTTCACACTATCCTTACAATAATAGCAGGGGTCCTTTTCCGAAATTTGTTTACACACCACAGGTATTGTATCTAAATATTTGACTGTTTGTGTTATATAATTAGTAGTGAGATATTGTGTTGTTTCTCTCTAATATAAGGGATATCACCACTTTTACCAATAAGGTTTATATCTTCACTGCCAGTGCCTGAAATTATAGAACAATTCGGCCCCTCTCTGTGATGCTCACCGTTGTTGCAGGATTAGCTTAGCGTAAAACGTGTTGTTAATCTACCCCACTTTATACATGTAAAGCATAGGGGTACAAAGAGCAGACTCAATTGATTCTTGTAATCAAATTATCATAAAACCTTTTGACATACTTCGTTTAGTAAATCTTCATTTTAACTGGCATTATCACTGTGATAAGATGCTGTATTTCATTATTTTTGTTAAAAAATGTATTCACTGGAAATAATTTTCGCGATACTTTACTGTTCGCAAAAATTAGTTCATCACGAATAATAAGTTTTTTACAGTATCTAGTAAATATCATACATGTACCTCACTAACGGCACTTCTTTACAGTTAATCAATGGATCAGATATCTCCAGATCAAAACTACTAGTTGAAGACAGGTGTCGACGACGCCCCAATTCTGTAGGTGTCACAGATCTGAAGAAAAAATGCAAAATATACAATTTATCTCTAGTGACCTAACCCTTGTACACCTCATTGACTAGATGTTAAATTTAAACTGCATAATTGCTTAAAATTCACACCTATCTTGAGAATTTATAGTAAGACAGAGTTTGTCTATTCTTACCAGCTTTTAACAGTTTGAGTGGATGTACAGTAATTACATTCCAGTGAAATTAAAGGGTGGCAGGTGGCCTCTCCGACATAATGCACATTTCCTCATAGATATGTGTAAACATTCAAAATGATATACTAACCTACATCTACCAGGTGCCAGGGTGGTTGGTCTAACAGCTCCTGACTTTTCACTCACTGTACTCCCTTGACGAGACAGTGAGGAACGACTGGAAGCACTAGGTGCCCTCCCTTGACTCGATTCTTCAGAACTTTCATTGTTTTTCTTGTTAAGACTCTCTTGGGAAGAGGTCAATTTACTTGCATCCTCTGCTTTACTAAGTGATGTACTGGACAAACGTTTTAATAATGGATTTGTTGTTACCAAATTTTCACTACTGATATCATCAATAGTTTTGGTCACACTGTCATCTTCAAAATACTCATCAAACATGCTATTACTTCCTTCTTTCAAGAACTGTGTCTTTGCTCTTCGACGTTGGGCAGACTCATCTGGGCTATGTGCCTTTGCTGCCTGTCGCCTTGCAGAGTCATCTGAGTAATGTGTATCTGGTTGACTACCTTCTGAAGGCACCGAATGGACAGCTAACTGTTCTGACAAGAGTGATCTACCCTTAGATGAGACAACCTGAGATTGTGAGGAGTCATTTTTATCATTTGACGAAAATAAGCCTGTGTGAATTCGTTCCGTATCATTGTGCAAAGCCTCTCTTCTTACGTGACGAACATCTTCCACTTTGGCTCTTTCTTCTACAACTACATTAAACAACTTACAGATCTGAGTATCTCCATTAAAGTCTGTAACAGAAGTACTTAATGAAGTATCGAGTGTTAAAGGCACTCTAGTTAATTTAGGCCCCACATAAGGCTGTGTCACTGGCCTTACATCCAGAGGAGAGATGTGGGGTCCATTATTGAGCACTTCAGATTTTAATTTTTCAGTCCTATCATCAATCCGTGTTTCACAAATTGGGTTTAAATTGGAGACAGTTTCATGAGATGATTGACATTGACAAAGATCTGGCCTTTTTGTCTCTAAGTCATTTAAAGCTACACTGTGTGAAGGAGAGATAATAGAGCCTTCACAAGAACTCAAAGAGCTCCAGTCACCAGCAAATAACCTGCCAGATGAACTGGGATCAGATTCTTCATTGAGAGTTGTCCCCCCTAGGGTAATAAAATCTCCATCACCAGGTGTCAAGGCCGTAAACAAATGTTCATCACTGCCTGACAACAAGCCCGAACTGGAGTTTTCATGAACTTCACTACACCGAATAAAATAGCTGAGAATATAGAGAAATTTGTTGACTAAGTCTGCCTTTTTGCCAACTACTACTGTCCTGGCAATCCGTAAAGGGTATCCAATAGCACCATACAAATCACTGAAATCATAAAGCAAATATCTAGGTTATATGATCATATGTAGTTTTACACCATAATTACTGTTTTGTAGTATACCAGCTTGAGCGAAAGGAAAATGACATTTTTGGTGCAAAACCTAAAAAAATCCAAGCATTTTTTACTCTTTATTACTTCCTCAGAAATGGATTAGCTTAGCATCAGAATGTTAAACTTGATATCTGTGTTGTTCTCAGTGTTGTGACGTCATGATTAATAGAAACAATGGTTGGAAATAATTTAATTCATAAGAAACCATTTACCAAAGAAATATCAATATTAGATAGTTTGAAGCGAAGCTGTTAACGTTATCAGAAAAAAGGAGGGGACTTACCCAAGTTGAGCCCATAATGGATTATATGGATGTGTCTTGGCTAAGGTGTCCAGCTTAGGGTGAAAAAAGAAAAAGCTACAGTAGATTTTTAAATATAACGTTTGTACATGTATTGTGATTGATTGAAGTTTTACTTTATGAAGGTGTTGCCAGGTTAAGTAGTGGACAAAATCAACTAATTAGCCCAGAGGAAGCCCCTGGCCTTTGGTAGGTATCAGATAAACCTTCCACATAGGGTGATCAAGTGAAAACACAATCAGAATTTTTTAGATATTTTGTCTTTGCACTTCTATGAACCCGTAATCAAACTAGATAATGCTTGTGTCAAAATGACTTATTTATACCATCTTTAATATAACTTCTCTACTTATTTGTAATGTAGGATTATTTTTTTAGGATTACAATTTCTCAAATAATAGCAGGAATTTATCTTTATTCTGAGGACATTTCTATATGTCAGACCCAAAGAGCAAACATAAAAGACGATTTGCCATAACCAATAAGTCAATATTTCAGTAACATTGAATATTGCTGAGAATAATCATGCAATGGATGTTATCAAAGTCTACATACCCATTTAGCTGAATGTTTGTCCAGATATGTTTTTGAGGGCGTGCCCCCGGCAGGTGTTACAGTGGGAACCCATGCCAGGTGATGAGTTAAAACTGCTGTGATCAGGGTACTGACAAAACTGAAACACAAAGAGAGACTTGCTAAATGTCAACTCATTTTCTTGCTAAATGTCAACTCATTTTCTGTTTAACTTGATTGATAAGATATTGACAAAACTGAAACTGAGAGAAAGGATGGCTAAATGTCATCTCATTTTCTGTTTAAATCAATTGATAGGAATTTTACCCGAAACTCAAGTGGATTCTCAAGAAGAATCTTTTAATATTAAATAGGTGTTTCATGAATAAGATAATTGAGTAAAGCACACGGTCAATACTTACAAGTTTGTGTTTTTATTGTCAAACTTGGCCACGAGGTTCATCAACTCCTTCATGAACTGTTCACAGAGGACATAACGATAATTACTGTAAGCCATCATGTTTAGCCAGACTGGTTCAGATAGACGTGGGGCCGTATACAGGTCATATATGTCCTGACGAAATACTTCAAGGGCCTGAAGAGAAAAGTGTTAAACGTTTAATAACAAGTCATAAAATTGACAAGGAACGTTTTTAAAGGAGGGGAAATCTCTAGAAATACATAGGGATTATCGTCGATAACAACCTTCAAAGTACTTAAAACATTTCACGTCAATTACCTCCAGTGACACTCAAGCTAATAAAAACAGACAGAAGTATGTCCTTTCAGTGGCTTATCTGTGTAGCCATTATTCCGTTTTAGGATGACGTGATGTTGGTATACCTATTTTTAGATCAATAATGACGTATTGTTGCCGCTCTCTAATGTATAAGGGTAGATTTAGGTCTAAAAAAACATGGCGACAAACTTGAAGTGGGAAGATTGTCTCCGAATATATAGGTCAGTATGCAACCTCGCGCCATTACTTAGCAAGCCATTGGCTAAATTGCATCACATGACTACTCTATATCGCACTTAAATTTTTATTCAACAATAATTGGATAAAACTGATGAAAAAATGGTGGCGGCCTTGTGAATGGCCTATGGAGCTTATTCTCTATTGTAACGCCACCTTCAAATTTCAATTATTCAGTTACGAGGGGATAAAACATACATTGGACAGTTGTTTTGGACTAAATGAACTCTACTCTTTCCATCTAAACTAGTCTAAAGCTTAGATTTTCTTTCCCTTTAACCAATGGGTTTGTACTAATGGGGACTAATCACAAGCCTTGGCACACTGAAAATATTCATTGACTAATCGTGTAAAGAAATATACATGGGTTGCATCAGTGAATATACAGGCATGTTTTACAAAATATAAGTTGTAAAAAAAGCATCTGTCAATTCATGTTTAGGACGTACATTAATTTTTTCGGAAAAATAAGATACATGTAGACCACTACTCTTTGTAATTAACTCATTCATAATATGCAATTATAGCACTGTATCTGGTAAACCTGAATAATGAAAGGGGAATATTATATAATCACATGTAGCTAAATCAAGGTTTGTTGATGAGATTGATTGATTTTTTATCGCACTCAAGATTATTTTACTTTTAACGCGGCGTTGTCAGGTTAAGTGGGGGAGGAGGAAACATCCGACTGGCATCTGGCAACTCTTCCGTATTTGTCCATTGAGTGAAAAAAAACATTTTATTATTGACAAGACTTTACCAATGTCATAAGTCACATGTGGCATAATGATCTAGTCAGAATTAAAGTCATCGAGACCGAAGTTGTCGATTTAGGATGTGAATGACTTTATTATGCAAAACTATAATTATACCCTTACCTCCATAATAATGTGTACAAAATAGCGCCGGTTATAGTAACCTCTCTCAATGGCTGCCTTTAATTTCTCTACATGACCTTCAAACAATGTGATATGCGAGAAGAAAAAGTTCTGGAACAATCTAAAACAGAAGACAGTCAATAAAAGCTGGGGCAGTTCCTTCCAGAGATCAATGTTAAACAAAACCAAATATTCCCTCTTCTTCTCACATGAGAATAGTTTAACCCCCCAGTCAAACACACAGTCCTTGGAAGCTAGTGAGAGGGGGACAAGACTGAAGGTTGTTGTAACTTATATGTACATTGATTGATGTTCAAGATTATTTTGTTTATTTGACAGCGTTTACTCAGAGAAAACCACGATGAGTACCTGTCAACTCTTCCACGATGATATAATTTGATCAATCCCACTTACTCTGTACTAGCTTTATCCTTGTCATCAAACAGATCAAACATAATCCCTACAGCAAGTTTACTCTTCTTCTGGGCAGGAGATACCTACAAATAATAACACACCTTTCATTTTATTGTCAAGTGAAGATTTTAACAACTAACAAGTAGGCATTGACATTCATTGATCCAACCATGTGCTGGAATCTTCAGAAATACTGTATATACACTAAAACACATGGGCACAGGGAAAATCTTCAGAAAGATATAGATAATCAACTTATCATAGACATGGGAAGCCTCTTGGGTTATGTGCATTATTCTTCCGAGCCCCCCCCCCCCCTAAATAACTAAAACCATAGAGGCCCAGTGAGTGGCCAAAATAATTGTAACTCCAATGCTAAAAGATTTACAAATACAAACATGTTACATACATCAGTGGCTGTGAGTATATCAGTAGTAGAGGACTTTTTCCTGAGGCAAGTTTCCAGTGATGTTGTTTGATTTCTCATCCATCGGCGATGTAGACTGTTAAAACTACTAGAGCTATAACCAGAGGAGTTGTTACTAGGGGATGACAGAGAGGTTTGGAAACTCCCACTGGAGGTCACTGGCAAAGAAAGAAAAATATGAATATGCTTAAAAAATGAGAATTACCTTCCAAAAATTCATGTATAGAGCTAGATGTAAGGCCATGCTGAAATATGATTGATTGATTGATGTTTTATGCCTCATTCAAGAGTATTTCAATCTCAAGTGAAAAATCCGCTCAGAAATTTGTACATTTTTATTCGGTCTGAGTGGGATTCGAACCAGGGCCGCATTGATGGAAGGCCTCTGTCAGACTGAGGGGCTATCACACTAACCCACTGAGCCAACGAGGCCCCTACTTAAACAAGAAAGGGTAAAACTAGCAGAATGATGAAGATGAGATAAGACAAACTTACATGAGGCAGATGTTAACCCACTCTCATCATCTATAAAGTCTAGGTAATTAGAGGTAGGTACATCCATAGGTACACTTTGAGCTGGAAGGAATAAGTAAGGCTCATTGTTATTGAAGAGATTAAAATCAAGACTAAATAACAAAAAACAAATATCAGATTTAAAAACAAATATGATGGGATATAATATAAGTAGCTTACACTGCCATGAGCTTCAAAAATGCAAACATTTTTTTATAAATTCTAATTGTCAAGAGAAGTTGAGAGTTTGAAGTATTTTGACAAACTAAAGGTTTGATGTTGTGAAATAAAAAAATATTGGTAAAGCCAGTGACTTGTGCAAACCGAATATGTGTGCTAATAGCGGACAAAATTCAAATATTTTTAGACCTTTATAAAACTAGCTGAAGGTACAAATCCAAGATTAGTATCAGCAGAAAGCTCTTATTTTGTAATTTTGGCTAAAAAAGACAATTAATTAGCTAACTCCGTTCAGTAATGTTTTCCCTATATTTGGCAGCTCATGCCACTTTAAGTCAACTAATAGATATATGACCTTTTCTATTGTCTGTCAAAACTATGTACCCACTGGCCCTTTTATATTTGGTATAGACGAAGGCTGAATAATAATTTCCATCTCAAGCAATTGTTAATGGCCACACTCAAGATTATTTCACTTATAGGCATTTCCAGGTTTGACAATTCTTCCACATACATGTACCACGATCGAGTGAATAATCCATTCATAAAATTTTCAATTATTTATTTGGTCTGAGTATGAATTGAACTCGCATTGCATCGATGAAAGGCCTGTGTTGGACTGAGGGACGATCACTTTGACCGACTGAGCCCCGAAGTCAACTCAAGCAATCAAGATTGTGAAAATATTCAAATTTAAAGAAACTTAAAGACTTTCTTTCCTTTTCCAAGTTAGCAATGGCAGTGTAAAAATATATTGTACTTGACTGTTACTACGTTGGCATTGGAAAAATCAAGTGCGATAGGGACTTACCAACATGTCCAGTTGGTTTGTCACAGCCAGAAATATGTCTAGGTACCGTGATATCACCCGTACTGCTTGCCAAGCTGTACGAGTCAAATGATTCCTGCTCAACACTGTCAATGATAAACAAAAAATATTCAGGGCCATCAGAGGAAAACAAGTAGTAATCTATATTGTCATGAGAAAAAAAAAGATCAATTCTCAAGGATGTTGAACAAATTGCACATTTAGCCAAGGGACTGTATAATGTAATAGTATTTAAACAGCCAAAGTTGATCAATACATATGATTGTGAAGAAGAAGCCGTTATAGATCAATGTGAAATAATAATGTTGTACATACCCAACAGAATCTCTCTTTGGTTTATCAGGTATGAATACTTTAGTCAGCATCAACTGAGCTGGTGCCCTAGAAACACAAAAATAGTTTTCCATTACATGTACCAAACAATAAATCAACATGTACAGTAGTGTGTAGAAAAGAAAACTCATTTTTGCTTATTATTGTGAATATACTAGATATATTGCGTCAATTAAATTTCCATCAATTTTCTGTAAAAACTATTAGCACACCGGCATAGTAAGTGAATTCCTGCCATACTTACTTGATAAAATGGACTTTCATAGCTGAACCCTTAAATGACATAGCTACAGCTCCAAACATCATTTCTTCAAACATCTTTACGTCGGAACCTGGACGCACGAACTGTATCAACAAAATAATACATCAAATAATCCATTAAATCAAGTTTAACAAAGCCCATATTTGTTAATAAATATGTATGCCAATAAATAAAACTGAAGAGTTATAAGAAAGGAATAACTATACAAACTTCTTCACAAGTACAACATTTTCATAGAAACGTCACCTAACGTCAGCAAATTATCAGAGAAGACTAATTACTCCACATTGCATAGACCAGTCAAAATTCAAACATGCTGTTAAAAGTCTAATATGAGGACATGAAGAATCCATCAATTAAAATACCCATAATCAATTATACTGTCCAGTATTTTCACCTCATTTTGTCACAAACAATGATACCTCATATTAATCATGAAATTAATCAACTTACTCTAAATGTCAGACACAATGATATTAATTACCCATCAAACAATTATTATCATTGCTTACCTGATATTTCACACCTGGTTTCATATTATCAGGATCATTCACTGGTTTACTGCCCTTTAGATGACTTCTTGGACATCGACAACCCTGTGAAAATACAGTTAAGGTGGTAAAGTATATAAATGCTAAAGAATATATATCATTTTATATAATGAAAAAAAATTATTTTTCACATATTAAGTCTTTTTATTAGCAGATGTTCTACAAAATGCAGGCCACAGAAAAACACATGGCCTTAAATACCACATATAACTCATGCTGGTTCAAAAGTGAGCATGTGAATCCACTACGTTTTGAAGGCCAATGAGAAATTGTAGAAGGGGGGGCCATTCTCTTGTCTTCAAAATGCCAGTTTCGTAATTTACTAAAGTCAATGTATGTTTGATTTGTTTTATGTACATGTTTTTATGAATACTAATAACCATGGAGACAAGCTTCTAATTGTGTGAAAAAGGAGGAGTATGTCATTTAGACCTCAAGGTCATATTTATTTTCATGGCAAGAGTATCAGTAAACTGAGACTTTGGTTGAACTAAATATTATTGAGAGAAGATAAAGTGAAAATTTCGGTTCCATCACATGTATACATAATAATGTGAAAAGTGGATCCTGAATTGAAAAATAAAATAGGCTACCTAATAGGGGCAATTTTAAGCTAATTTAAATGGAGAAGTATGATAGAATGTCCAGACAGGGTGTCAATCAAACATACATCTGTAATGGTTTGCCCAGTCAGCAGAACACAAATCATAAACATTCATAATCTTACTTATTGATTAATAATGCTACTTTTTCCCCAAGATGTAAATAAAAGCTACATGTATAATCCTTTGTCTACTTTTGAATTTGTCACAAAAAAAACAAAAACAAATGTTGTCAGTTTC
This sequence comes from Lepidochitona cinerea, assembly GCA_963971465.1. Classification (NCBI taxonomy): domain Eukaryota; kingdom Metazoa; phylum Mollusca; class Polyplacophora; order Chitonida; family Tonicellidae; genus Lepidochitona; species Lepidochitona cinerea. Next base: position 7,678,187 of record OZ020551.1, read on the forward strand.
CTTTGGAGAATAAATTCTCTACAGATAATAATGTTTAAGTAATGTTTTGAACTAACTTGGGCCTAAAATGAATACCACAACCTTGCTGAGCTCTCGGTTATTCAAATTTTATTTACTTTTCGAGTACAAGCGCAAATTTTGACAGCTCATGCCTTTTAATGTTTTGTTTAAAACGATTTTGTGCAAGCTAACTACGACTCTACATAAGCTATTAAAGCTATAGGGAAAGCATAAAAAGGGTGTGGGTTTATGAATATTTGTCTGGAGTCCTGTGACCTGATCCCATGACAGTCATGTGACATCTTCACTCTATCTAGGTCAATGTTAACTTGTTCATACAGTAGGCTATATAGGATATAAATATCGCTTCAAATGTCCTATTTATTTTCATGAACATGACAAAAAATACTCTCCATCAGTCAATGTGAGCATCATACAGAAGCAAGATAAATACTTTAAATATGTTCTTAACTCATTTCTACTTAGTTAATATTTCACACCTTGTTCAGTTACACATACAACTGTACATGACATGTTGCTTTACAAATGAGTAACTGTAAATTCTGACTGGTGAAATAACCCAATACAGAGATCTATGGGGTTTTACTCTCCACATATATTTCATTATTATCCCTCAGAGTAGTTTCTCTGCAATCTGATTGGTCAATTGCCATCTGATAAATATTCGTATTAGGTGTGCTACACACCCGATACGGTAAAACCTTGTTTTCACACACACCCGATACGGCTTCGCGCAAACGCTATTTTGAATGTTTGAACGTTGTTTTGTGACGTCGTTTTATGACGTCATAGGGCGTGCTCGCATCACTCACCTTTTTCAACTATATTGTGGGTGGCGGGCAAACGTTATGTCGACGTTTTTTTTGGCGACGTCGTTTGATGACGTTGTAGCGCGTGCTCGTATTAGGTCACCATTTTCAACTATTTTGTGTGATATTTTGGCTGATTCTACGCAAAAGTAAAGCTCTCCGAGATAATAAAATCGTTATCATGGTTGGTGGAGGGGGGATGCGAAGTATTTACATGGTCAGCGTGGCAGAGTGCGTAACAATTTTATCCCGCTGAAGACCCTTCCTTAAACGCTACTGTACCTTCCTTTCGGAAAAATATGGATGGTGTCCAATCAAATGAAAGTATTTTTTGATGCGGGATAATCTTAAGTGTTGCATAAAACATAAATCAATTAATCGATCAACCTCACAAAAATGTTCGTCAAAACAAAGTTAAAGGAAGCATCAGCCATACGTTTTGTGGAATGATTGGCGGTGACATCATTTTTATCGCTGGCCCGTCAAATATCCGGTGGTGTCATTATGCTACATGTATATATTTAAAACAAAAATGTGAGTTATTCAAATTCTTATTTAGTAGAGTTTTTTTTCTCAATCCACCTAATATTAACACATTAAATGAAAAGCTACAAAACTAGCGCTCAATTAATTTGAAACATGTCAATGAAAATCTGTGCACTGCATCAGACATTATTACATGTACAATGTAACTATCAACAGTTGAAATTTCTGTTGAAAAGTTTTGTTATGAGTATACCTTGATACCATGATAGCATAGTTTGACCAAATTTGGCCAACTAGTCCACTTAGGCATTGAAAATTCAAAATGAATAGATTGGAGTTATGTTCATCGCAACAGACTGACTCTTGTTAAGATAACCTCTATGTTTTAGTAATACTTAGTATATACACATGTACTAATAAATATTTGTTCCTTATAGACTAGCTTAAAAGAGAGATAATCTGAAATATATATGTAAGGTTTGACTTTGATAACAGCCATCAAAATTGTTAAAAACTTCCCACGTTTGTCCCTGCCAGGAAACCTGAATAATAGAAGACTTTTCTATGCTGCCACTTTCTTCGTTTTCGCAGTTTGACCTACATAATCAGCTTAATATTGATGCTTTTTAACCACTCTCTTATGCACAGAATGTGAAAGGTGAGGGCTACATGTATTTGTAGTATAGAATATTTTGTTTGGTGTAACTGCGCATCATTTTAATTAGCCACGCCATTGGCTTCATAAGTTCATGCGATTAGTCTGTATTCATCCCTGATAATTATTTAGGCAGATGAAATGGACTATGGAGCTTGTTCTCTTTTACTATGACACATTCAAATATCAGTTATTCATCAGAGATAAAACATTAACCAGTGTTTTTGACTCTATGAACACTATTACTTTCAACTCAAACTTGTCTAACATTAAAATTTCCCTTTTCTGTAAACTAAATATATTCCCATAGCAACCGAACTGTGTTTAGGACACATGTATTATATGTCCTCAGTTTATTTGAGGCAACATGTGCATGAAGGTCAGAGGGTCAGATATTCATGCAGGTCAAGTTAACCTATATGTTCACAGAGGACTGCAGATTGTAAACATTGCTTCAGGAGGTCTAACTTGTATCTTTTCACTAGACTTTGAACTGAAAGTATCTCAAAGATGATTGACACATATAAAATAGGTCATTTCCTGGACTTTAAACAATTGCAAATAACATAATTCAATTGTAATAGAATAAATGACAAGGTGTTTTAAGCTGTCAATCACTGCTACAATCATACATGTACGTTACATGATCAAATCTAGATTATAAAGGAAAATATGCATATCGAATTAAGATGCATGTATCATGATGTGTCCATCTTTTTTTTTTCAATTTGCAACCAGAGGTTAAACCAGGAAATGGCCATCGGCCGCCATACATGTACGTGCACATTTTATTGACCAGACAAAATTAAGTTGTTACAATCCATACCTTTTGATCTTCCTCAACCTTCTTAATGGCCTTGGAATCAAACAAAAGTTGTCTACCGCGTCTGTCATTATCACCAAATATTATCAAACGAATCTTGTTTCTCTCCAACTTTGGACATTTCCACCTGAAATAATTCAAACAACTGATATCAATAACATTTCAATGAACACTTAGAAATATATATGATGTTTAAATGGTGGTCTGTTATTCAATGAATAGGGTTTCTGGGCTACATTTTTACCTGTCCACTCTCCAAGTTGATTTTTACCCAATGTTGACCGTTTTCTCAGCCATTTTGGGATCGGGCCCAGGATGAGATACAAATTTAAAATTGGACATCCTCTTTCACGGATATTTTTAATAAAATATTGATTCGATTTCCCTATCTGGCTGAGTGACCTCCTGATTAAAAGTTAAAATACTTTGACTCTTGGAAATATGTTCCTTCTTGATCATGATGTGTATTTCACTATTTGGGATGTTTATAACAAGATATATGTACATATCTCAGTAGGAAGATAAAGGTCCCAAATCAGATAATAAAACAAAATCCCTATTGGTGTGATTGCATATTGTAATGTTGTAGTATGTACTAAATGCAGTTTCCAACTGGTTCAAAAAGTGTTATATTAGCAGAGAAATCTGGGCCAATTTATTATTTTTTTTCTCCGTAAAAGGCGACAAGACACATTACCAGCCCATACATGTAATATCAGACAGTCGCCGTTAATCCAGGCTATTGTTATAAAGAAGAAAATTGAAACTTTGAACAGCCTCTGTCACGCAAATGTCAAAAAGAAAGGGGTAAAAAGGTGATTTGCCAATTACTTTAAAATGACGTAATTTACTTTAGCGACGTCACAATGTGGTAGACCGAACAAAGCATCCGTCTGTTTTTAACTTAAAGGAGGAGAAAACAAAAAAACAACATGCAATTGTATAGAACGGGCTCCCATAGACATTCGTATTCATGTGTGTGAGTCTTGCACAGGGTTTACGGTGTGAACATACAATGAAAATGAATCTGCCAGACAAGCTCGTGCTCGATCGTCAGTGGAGCGCGCCATTGACGGTTTGAAATTGACCGGAAAAAGTATTAGTAGATTACTTCCCTTGCGAGTTTACCATATCTTGTATGGTTGTAACATGCAATGTCAGCGGTAAGACTACCTTTTCTGAAAATTCTACAACGACCCCCACAAGTCGCGTAGACAACATATGCAGCCTGTCACGTCTTCCCAAAAGGTTGATTTAATAGCTAGTGTACATTTCAGAGTTGTCAGAGTGTTCGTCTTCTCTTATTAGCGCCTCGAAATCATCGAAATTAACCTAGGTTTAAATGGCAGACTTTCAGAGTTGACCAATTTCTCTTACGCTAGCGAGTGACTGGTGGCCAGGCGTATGCTGATTGGCCGATCGAGACACACAGCTAAGCTCTGCTGTGAAGATGGCTGCCGAGACAGTTTAGACGTTCTCTGATAACGATTGTTAACTTTCTTATAGCACAGTTTGGCGAGGAAAAGTCGCAGAAATATGGTTTTGGTACGATTAGAAAGTAAAATGTGTCGCGCCTGTACTGTATTTACTTAGTTCTTTCCTTTTCTTCTCCTTTAAAATTTTCAGCATTTTCTCAGCACATTTTAGGAAAGAAACCCGATATTGTGACAGTATATGTCTGAAATCATCAAGTAATGCTAAAAAATATTGAATGAAACGGAGCTCAAAGGAATATTGCTAAAGTCTAACTGGAAGTTGGGCTTGTCTGGTCTAAGATTGGTGCCACAACGTCATGCCATTGTTGCGCGAAAAACTGGCAAATGGTCTATTGGACACCCATTTTAAAGTTTCTGACAAACGGTCTCAATTGTGGTTGGCAAAAAAATCTTAATTCTTGCAGTCAGTTCTCAGTTAAAATCCCAATGATCTTTGTGTCCATATAACATGTTCTTAGGCTCACTATTCATGTTCACTTATGTGTGTAACCCGGCATAAGTGAATTTATGAGTATCCAGATAAAATCAAGCACTGTTTTGAACCTAATGAAAAATTAATATTCACGCATTGTGTGCTTAGTGTCTACAAATCTATACATACAGGTTGAATGGAGAGACTACAAATGGATTGATTGATTCTTTGGTGTTTTACGCCGCGCTCAAGATTATTTCACTTATATGGCGGCGTTGCCAGTTTTATTGTGGGAGAAAACCGGACTCTATGCCCGGAGGAAACCCACGACCTTCCGTTGGTAACTGGCAACCATCCCACATAGGTCGTTCTAGTGAAAACCCAGTCAGAAAATTTTCCAATTTTTGGGACTGAGTGGGATTCGAACCCGCGACCCATTGGTGGAAGGCTATTCGGATTGAGCGTTCAACGCTCTACCTACTGAGCGATGGAGGCCCGCACTACAAATGGAAACAAACGCATATACCGGGTATATACATGGATGTATCAAAACGCAAAAAAATTAACACTTACTGCATACACAGACGCGCACACGCAAACATGAATAGTCAGCTTTAACTATATAATTTATAAAAAAAGATACGTATTGCATAAACCTAGATGACATTTTACCTTGATGAGTAGTTTTCATAGCTCCTGTATGAATTATGGATCCCAAGTTTTTCATGCAGTTTTTCTTTTAAACTTTCCATGGCTGATAACTCCCGAAAGTTTGTCACATTCAAATCCCTCATTTTGGAGATCAGTTTTTTTTTTTTTTATCTTCTTCCGAATTGTCAATAAAGGCAAATTCCTAAACTTTGTCCTAAAATTTCCCCTCCATAAATTGAAAATGCTAAGTTGAACACGAAATGTTTGACTTACACAAGCAGCTTGGTTGTGTGTTTAACACATGCTCATATGCAGGTGATTTGACATCATGTGACTTGCCAGCATGTGGGCTGGTCAATGATCAGGATACTACAGCGGGTCCGACACTTGTCATATAAAAATGTTAGCCACTGGTAATAGATCTTTGAAAAATACACAAATATATCCTTAAATTTGAAAGCGCATTAGCGACAGTGTTTCGTAAAATTACAAGCCAAACAGAGAGAGCAGGTGGTTGAGCGTGTAAACACAGACAAGATTAAAAATAGAACACATTATATAAATATAGTTAAGCTATACCGTGTTGGTTAGGTAAATCACATGGGTAAGCTATGGGTCATATGACCATTTGTAATTGTGACAAAAAAGTATGTCAATCCCCCTAGTAGATATACCTCATGAAACAGGATATCCATATCACTAAAACTGACCTGTATGACAACGTATGTAGCCTACGTACAATGTAATACTAATAGTGTATGGACTACATGGTTAAGGTCCCCCAAAATGACCAATCTACAGATCAGTAGAATGATATAAACTAAGGAAGAAAAACAAAAAAGGCAGACTGCTCATCAATAGTCCAATTAACACGAAGTATTACTACAGAGTAAATGGTGACATCAAAGGTGAAGTGAGACAGGTTTAACTTGACAGATCACTTTCGATATCTACGTTTCTCGGTGTCATGTTTAGTCTTAGTGTGAAATCGTTTGAATTTAAGCTGTTATACACATTCGGAAAAACAATGCTGACAACTTGAGCCTTATAGACTTATAGACTACATTAAATCTGGACATTGACTAGGTCCAAAAAAACTGGTCAGTCAGCCGAAGACATCGAAAATAATAGAATTAAATAAAAGTACGCCGAACCGTGGCTGATGTTCGTACTCGTACTAGGCATGAAATTTAGTATTTTTTAGAAATTTGAGCGGCCAATGATTTAACAGATTTTTCAGCTCTGAACTCTAGTGCCTTACCTTGCGTTCGTATCGTTCGGATTCCATTTATTTCCATTATTTCGGCAATTTTTTCTCCCTTGGAAAAGTCGATTGAGTAAAGCCATATTGGAAGTCTTTTTCTGACTCGGTGCATCACATGACGACCTAACTTGAGTTCAATAGAAACGAAGGTGTTCATTGGCTGGTCTATTTATAAAGTTCTATATCATTGGTCAAGCACTTCGATCAAATAGCTCCCTGTTTGACTCAGAGGATAGATAACGACAATGTTCACAGCGATTTATGGCAAACATTGCCACATGATTATCAGACCCTGTCACCTCCCAACTGACCAGTTATTTTAACGTTATTGTAACTGTCATACATGTACCCGTTCCTTTGTGGGCATTGTATTCGTACAAACAACTCGTTTTATTATATATTTACTTGCATGGTTTAGCTCTACAAAGGGATTATCAAAGAAGGTTCCGGACACAAGATTTCACTTTGTGTTTAAAAATGTCCATTTATAGGTCTATCATTTTTTGAAAACTCCGAGACCATCTCTAAACTAAAGCGGGTCTGGTCACAGGGCTCATTAATCAAAGTTAAGGGGGTAGAGCGGGTGGGGGGGGGGGGAGACCTATCTTTGCAGTTAGGTGATTACAGGGAAGTTATAGTTGAAAACTGGGGTTTAAAAACAGAAATTATTTTTCGCCGCTTCGCCGCAAATCTTGGGTTAATACAATAAATGTAGGCTATACAGTTTATGAGCGTTAACAGTTGCTTTGTGATAGTCCATCGTCTGATCTCAACGTTTGCTATGCTCCGTTTCAGAAAGATCTCTATCTTTATATGCCAGAAATGGTTTAGACCGATGTCGGCGATTTAGTACCCGCGAGCTCCCCGGGCCTATGCATCCACTGGTCATTCGCGTGATATTGGAATTCGTGATGTGATTTTGTCTCCCACGTAGGCCTAATCAATCTTTTTTCCCAACTACGCCCAACAACTCAAACGTACTGTCTTGCTGTAAGATTATGGTCGATCTCCTTATCAAAATATTTGCTCTTGTAAATTTGACACTAGTCTTTCTTTTTGAAATGTCAACTTTTCAATGCAAGAAACAGCCTGGAACGCATCACCGGCTATCGCAAACCCTGGGGTTCTCCCCTGAACTCTCGCGTGATTGTTCTGTTATAGTGCCCCACCTGTCGGCAGATTCTTGGCAACGATACTGAAAGAGAGAATACCTATATCCAGTCAATGATATTGACGGTTTTATTGTTCGTGTATGGGCCGCTTTTTCAAATGTACCCTATGTTGTTCACCCTATGTACATGAAACTTCTGACTCAACATATTGCGGACTATGGGCTTATAAGCTAAATGTTGCTATATTATTGTTTTTGCCATAGTCTGAATGCTTTCTTTGAGTTGAGCTATTAAGTAGGCCTACGGAGGCCTATATAAGTGCCACCGTCTTGTACAAGCCAAAACTTGGTTGTGAGAAGAGAGATTCTGTATATCGAGTGTGTATCATTAGAATCCTACCTTAAAGTTAAACGATTTTCACGCAGAGAAAGTCGAAAAACGCATGTAAACTGTCCAATCATAAGGGAAACCTTTCCATGCACCGCGGTGAGAACCTTTCCACCGCGGTGATAACGTTTCTAGAAAAGGTTCTCATTTCCACCGCGGTTGAAATTAAAATGATTTCTAGACATCATGTGATTTATCACTGCGGTGGGAAAAATTTTATGCGCGGTGAGAACCTTTTTTCCGCCGTGGAAACATTTTCACCGTGGCGGAAAAATTAAATTAACATACGTAACATCTCAAGCTTCTTAAGAAGAAAAGGTATGTTTTCGTATACTGAACAGTCCAATAAAAAATGCTGTTCATCTTCAATGTGAGAAGGACAAAAGGGACAAAGTCGACGGTCAAGGACAGTGGGTGCTTCTTTACCTTCTTTGTATCTCCCTCTCTCTATTTCAAGTGGATGGCTCAATTTTAGAGATGACATAGCACGCGCTTGTGGCTTTCAATTTTAACATGGGATTTATAGTCTGGTTCTAAGCCATTAGTTCTGATTGTTTTACCGCTGTTAGCATCGCAGTTTACAGAGTTAAAGAATAAAGACTCAAATTGAAATTGCAGCGCATTTTTAGCCTTTTTAAAATCAGGCTTTAGAGTAGTCAAACCTATATTGAGATAAGGTTCGCTTAAGACAGAATTTTTTGACATCTTCATGTTATGTCTGCTTAGCAGCTTATCATCACAGAAAGCACTAAAAATAAGGCCCAGGCCCTTCAATTACAAAAACATGACAGAGGCCTGTAACGAGGGCAATAAGCGAGGGTCAAGGGGCCGCCTAGGCCCCGGAAGCTCTGGGGTTCTTGATTGCCTGAGAAGCGTTCTGAGGCTGTTCTGCAACTGAAATTACTATTATGGTTTCCGGATTTTGCTTTCCCGTCTTAAAAAATAACTGTAAAATCGTTATGCTTCCAAGTTTTGAAGCCTTGTAACGTTTTTTAAGCATGGAGAAGGGGATGGCTATCCCAACGCATTAATTAGGCGAGGGGGGTTTAGATCGCCTGAGAAACGTGCTGAGGCTGTTCTGCAAGTAAATAACTTCTGGATTTTGCTCTCCCTAATTCTTAAAAATAGTAAAATAACACAAGCAAGAGAAGCGCCCACGGTTTGTTTTATACTGATTTGGGCAATTATATGGGAAAACTACATACTTGTGCTTCATAAAAGGGTTCATGGATAGTTTTCTTCATTGAAAGTGGGAAGTTGCAGAGTGCCTAAACCCATATACAGCCGTGGGTCCACGGGCCACCCAGGCTCCTAAAATCATCATCCAAAAGACTGTCCATGACTTTCATTATTCTTTCTTGAAAGCTACAGTACTGAAGACACTTTCGCATGCAGAGATCTCTTGTTTATAAATCATCGACGATCCGCTGGACGCCCCCACCCCCCTGGATCCGCCTATGTACTGTTAGACCTATTGGTTTTCTGTACAACCGGTTCCCATCTCATGACTTAGGAATCAGCTATAATCTCTACGATAGGATTCAAGATTTAGTGAGGGAGGAAAGCCCCGACCATAGGCGAGTATATCTGTCAACTCTTTCACGTACGGCGATAGAGTGAAAACTCCACTCAGAAATTTCTCAACTTTCATTTGATCTGTTTGATTCGAAACCGCGGCACAGGAAGGTCTGCGTGGGACTCAGGGACAATCACTCACTGAACCACAGAGGCCCCTAGAGCGAATGTAAAATTAACACTCCTACTGATTGCTAGTTGTGTTGGCTTGGTAGTTGTTCCTAAGCCTTCAGGTTAAAGGCACACTTGCCGCGAAAATCAGGAATATTGTTTTCATTAAAAAAGAAAGACCGTTTTCTGTATTTTTCTCAGACAATATAAGTGAGGAACTTTCTAATTTTACCAAAATTTAAAAGTTTGGACGTATTTTTAATTTGAATTTGAATTGTTAGGTACCCGGAACGTAAACAAACCGAACTGCTCGCACAAGCGAATGTTATGTTTCAGTCGAGTGAGTGAACTAACGGCACAGTGTAATTTTACGTAGGCCTATTTATCTGAGAAATACAGACTGACGATCGGTTAACAGCGACTGAAAAAGCCTGCTGATAATTGTTTGAGTGTAAACCACAGATACAAAGGCCTGAAAGGAGGGTAAACCAACACGAAAGTTGACCGAAACTGATCGTTGTTGTTGTAATCAGGCTTCGAAAGCTAACTAGACATGTTTTATGTGTCCTATGTTTAAGTTTAGTGGTATTAGTCGTAGTAAGCTCATGTAAATTGGTTTTCTTAGCAAATTTAAACAGGCTACTGCGGCAAGTGTGCCTTTAAGCGTCGACCTATGAACGGAATATTCTTCGGGAATTATACCGTATTGATGAAAACCTTAGCACAATTGTCTGGAGCTAAAGTTTTCAGCGACCTGGATGCGAAGTCCAGATTCTGGCGATTTTGATTGTCACCTCTGACTACCTGTATGATATTTCACTCAAGTAAAGGTCTTACTCCGTTATTTATAATTTCCGACATTTATTGGTCGGCCAATAAATATCCAAACATAAATAACGAGGTACCTGTAGGCATTTAATATTATTGAATTACCTTTAAGACACCTTTTGAGAGACCACATTTAACAGAATTACATTTGGGATATCAGCTTCAAAAGTTTACCGGACTGATTGATGTTTTATGCCTCACCCAAGATTATTTCACTTTTATGGTGGCGTTGCCAGGTTCAGTGAGGCTCCGCTGGGGAATAAACCGGACTCATTGTCCAGAGGAAACCCCGACCTTTGACGAGTACCTGACAACTCTTCCATATACGGCGACCGACTGAAAAATCCACTCGGAAATTGTTCATTTTTTTTTTCATTTGTTCTGAGTGTGAATTGAACCCGCGCCGCCTCGATGGAAGGTCTGTGTGGGACTGAGGGACGATAAATCTAACCCACTAGACCACCGAGGCCTCAGAAGTTAATCAGAAGAAATAATCAGCCATCCTACAAGGGTTACCTGCAGTACTTAGTCAAATGGATCATCGATGACGTCATAATATTTGTCAAGAACAAACATTTCAAGCCATAAAAGATGAACTTTGCCAAGCACCTGCACTGGCTTTACACCTAGAGTTGAGAGGTTCTGTATTCTTATTGGTCTTATGAGATATTTCTACAAAGCCAGCCAAAGTCCTCAAGACTCCAGATACATGTACATAATCAAGATCTCCACTCACAAGCGAGTGCGATAAAAACACGAGAATCTGAAGCTCGTATTCAGTAATTTAAATCCGCCAGGAAAAGTGATTCGACCTTTTCGGTGGTAATTAAGTTCAACAGAGAAGGGTGGCAGGAAAAACACAGAATTCCTGGAAACCTATAAGCCTACTACCCAGTGTCAGGCGAATTTACAGTACAGCAAGGATTGTTATTAAAAGACACTGGACTTTTAATTCCATCCACATTGCAACACGAAATAGTCATCAAGCTCCATGGACGCTATCAAGGCATTGCTAAATGTCGAACCAGGAGACAACAATCTGTTTGGTGATCAGGATTAAGTTCATGAATAGAAACTGTTGTAAAAAGTTGTGAAATTTGCTGTAAGAAACAATATAACCCTTCAAAATCTCTGATAACACACCCCTTCCCCTTCCCCATATCTTGCAAACACTAGTATCAGATATTTTCGAGATAAATTCGATCAACTACAGACTACTATTCCCGATTTGTAAACTCGACAGCATGTCCGCAAAATCAGTTATTGAACATCTGAAATCGTTCTTTGCAAGATACGGTATCCCCGGAGACGTTTTTTACGATAATGTGTCATACAACTCTAAAGAAGCCCCAGGGGGTATCAAAATAATGTCCATCTACTCAACCAATTGCGGACTTTTTTTCTCGGCGAAATACGTTCAGACACCAAATATCTACCCCACACGTGTACCCATGGATTGATTAAAGACCCCATGTATTTACGTTTCTCCGCTCGAAAATATCTTTTAACTAATACAGTATGTTCCAGAGGAGTCCAAAATAGATATTTTCATATGAATGACGTGTGGTATTGAATGGATAAATCCTGATCCATTTATGGGCAGTTTCCATAATCAAACATTGTCGAAAGTTGTGGCTTCGCCGATTTATCGGATTCAAAGTCGCAACGACTTGCAAATCGATTGATTGATTGATGTTTTTACGCCGCACTTAGGATGATTTCACTTATATGGCCATATTGCCAGGTTAAGTGGGAGAGGAAACCAGGCTCATTGCACGGATGAAAGCCACGACCTTCGACGAGTACCTCATGAAAATAGAGACAACACAGAAGAAATTCTTCGAATGTAAAAAATGGGTAAAGAAACACTTACTAGGTTGCATCGAAACAATACCTTAAAGTGGCATGAGCTGCCAAAATTCACACTTTTCTTCATAATTTCTGATCATCACGACAGTAAAAGGCTTTGAAGTCCATCGAAAAAATAAATGATTAGCGTTGGAATGATGAAAATCCATACAGTATGTGGCCTATACGAACCGGAATAGTGTTCGAAAAGTAAACAAAATGTAAATAACCGGGACAACAATTCATTCATTCTAAGCCAATACTTTATACTTTAAAAAAACAATACTTTATCGTTCATTCTCAAGATTAGAAGCACTAAAAAGCTTCTGATTATAGGTCTCTATAAAAATAGCCAATAATTTCAACATTCTGTTTTTACGTCAAAATATCAACATTTTGGCAGCTCATGCCACTTTAAGTGTATAATGCGAAGTCTGATTGGATTCTTCCTATCAATGCTCTCTATTTTAAAGTGGAATGAGCTGCCAAAATGTTGATATTTTGACGTTGAAACAGAATGTTGAAATTATCGGCTATTTTTCCCCAGACGTATAATTCAGAAGCTTTTTAGTGCTTCTAGTCTCGAGAATGTACGATAAAGTATTGTTTTGAACTAACTTTTGCTTAGAATGAATGAATGGTCGTCCCGGTTATTTAAATTTTGTTGACTTTTCGAACACGTTTTCGGTTCGTACAGGCCACATACTGTATGGATTTCCCTCATTCCAACGCCAATCATTTAGTTTTTCGATGGCCTTCAAAGCCTCTTACTGTCGTGATGATCAGAAATTATTAAAAAGGAGTGAATTTCAGCAACTCATGCCACTTTAAGAACCCAAAAGATTTAAATCCAAATAACCGCAATGCAAATACATTTCTGATAATAAAAAAAAAAGCATACAAACAAGTTACATGTACATACTAGAATTTTATTTTATATTTTACATTTTTTTTTTCGGTGCCATTATCAAAACCATATGGAATAATTCAGCTGTGATAATTTCAGCATTAAAAAGGAGACGGTCTTTGGTGACCAATACACACAAAACAAATCTAATGTCCTAATGAAACTATCCATTATATTTTGCCTGGGAAGTTGCCATTACTCATCTGTTCATCCCATTTCTCCACCTAAAAAATAAGCAATCTACATTTGAAGATATCATTGGACAGTGGGGAGGGCAAGTCTCGTAAGAATTCATATGCGATTTCGTAATATCCGGTGACAGATGACGCTATTCAGAACGTTTTTGGTGACGTTGCAAATTTATTAGACATATTTTGGTCTATAACAGGAGATGTAACGTCATGTTAGAACGAAAAACGCTAAACCACATGCACAAAGCAGCACCGGTGACAGGACGTTTACGGAATTCCTACGAGACATGCTTGCGTCCCCTACAGAGCATGTCACAGTTTATGATATCCAGATACCAGAGACGTTCAAAATTGTGATTTTGATTGACATTTTCTTTTAATAACATCGAAACCAAGCCTCCTATTGGAACAAAAAGCACCAAGCCACAACAGTATGACAACACTAATACCCAGAAATGTGTGCTTGATTGATGTTTAACTAGGCACTCAGGATTAGCCAAAGGAAATTTCCGTTTTTTTTTGAGACTCCACATATGTCTTTGAAAAACGAACTCAGGAATTGTATCATGTCTAGGCACTTGTCATTGTGGTTACCCTTGCTGTCGGCATATTAAAAAAGCCATTAATAAAGCCATAAATCAGTAAAATCACACACTTAGACAGGTTATTATGAAAATAATTTTCTAAGCCACCAGATATTTCACATGCAAGCGTTATTATTCTTTAATAAAGATGCTAATCCACAAGTAACCTTGGTATTATTAAACCATACAGTGACCAGTGTTTCACTCTCCAAAAAAACACCACAGACATTTTGTCAGATTGGCATGCATTTCTCTAAACAGTGTCGTGCACAGTTGAACCCGATTGTTGTGCACCATTTGGTGAATGAGCCCTTAAACACCATCATAGATTTTTTATTTTTTTTTGCTGGTATCTGGCAGCAATTCTACAAAGGATAAAAGACTCATTTCTGGATAATAATACATACCCAGGCATTTGGACACATGGTTTTGTAAACCCGTTGGAAATAACTACAGGGGGCATGATCTTCACCCTTGATCTTTAAACATCGATGAAAATCAACATAGTTCTGCCAGCAATTCCTGCGGAGAAAAAAACGAATGTTAAAACCAAAAAGGACTTTCTTCAGGAAAATTTAGCTGGCTTTGTTCTAAAGGCAATGACTGTTCTCTGTTTTAGTGGTCAACACATTTTGTTCATCTATTACAAAGTTTGAGTATCTGCATCAGGGTTAATACACATAACACTCAAAAAAATTCTGTTGTCTTTAGTTAAATCATGAAAAATAGAAAAATTCTCTGCAAGAAAGCGAGAATCATTTTTATATGAATAATTCCATATGAAGTTTGGAAGATGATTAAAATTCTGTTTTGAAGTGAAATAAACTTTTCTTTACTTCATACAATGTTAAAAACAAAGTATGTTAAAAACAAAGTTTGACACAAGGTTAAAATTCTGAGGTATCATTAAAATAATTTGACAATGCTTTTTGTGTTTTCCCGTGTTGAATGCCATGAGACTTGAATGAATCTCTTCGTATAGCTCTGTTTTGTCACAATCACATCCTACAATCATTGGCTCGTTGTCATCTATCATTGGCCATTAAAAATGGAGACATTTGACCTCTCAGATTTTACCACATTTGACAAGATGCTGATGGAAATTAGAAAACAGCCCTTAAGGTATTTAACATGGGATAACACAAAAAGTTCTGTCAAATTTTTTATGTTTTATATAATGATATCAAATTGAAATTTGAACCCTACATGTACATGTACATTGTAAGCAAAACTTTTTTTTTTATTACATGCACGAATTACATTGTAAAGAAAAAAGAGATCAAATTAAAAAATAAAAGTTTAGCCAGCTTCCAAAATACAGTTCAACACAGAGCTACCAAAGGAGAGATCAGTTATCAAGTGGAAGTCTTAATAATACAGAGATGAACATACCTGGTTTGGTTTTGATTAGGAAACCGAGCATCAAAAGGTGCTGTTTTTAATGTGTAGTCTTTATCCGACATCACAGTTGCAGACATGAGGAACCTAAAACAATTTTAAAATAAGCATATTACTAAAACAAACCTTTCCTCTTGGCAATTATAGAGACTGATTATGCCATAAAGGCAAAACTAAATATAGTAAAATGGTACACTATATATTAAACTAGAAATTATGTTCGTTTGGACAAACACGAAAGCAATCTCCTCTGCCTCTTTTTAAAGCATAAAACTACTCTTCACCATTAATTTTTTTTTTAAATTCTAGAAATTTGAAAAGGCTTTTTTCTAAGAAATGGTTTTAGCTAATGTGTGACCTCTCGGTGACCTTGACCCTTAGGAGATCTTCGTCAAATGTTGATCCCATCAAAACCTTCATGATATATTCAAAATTTCATGAAATTTGAAACACCATTTCTTATAAACCTGGTAAAAAGCGCTTTGGCCCAAAACTTTAACTCCTGTGGAACCTTTGGACCGATGTTAGTCCCAAGTCATTCAGCTAGCAACCTTTAGTATAGCGATGATACATGCCAAGTTTCGTGAAATTTAAAACAGTTTCTTGTTAAACGTTAAAACAAGCCTTTTAGCTCCTGTGCGACCTCTCGGTGACCTTGACCCTTAAACCAATGGTCGTCATCAGCCAATTGGATAGTTACCATACTATACCCGGAATACTATGATATTTCACGGAATTTGAAAAAAAAACGGTTTTCTGAAAAATGTGGTGAACAAGCCTTTTAGCCTATGTGTGACCTCTCGGTAACCTTGACCCGTAAACCAATTTTTGTCAAATTCTGTTCAAATTGAAACTTTAGTGTAGCGATGATATATCCCAAGTTTCACGGAATTTGAAAAAACGCTTTTCTAAAAAACGTGGTTAACATGCTTTTTAGCCCACGAGTCACCTCTCAGTGACCTTTAACCTCATTGTGACATGACATGCATGAAAAAAATTCCCAAGCCTATATGTCCCACATCTGAAATATGGTACTCCGGGTCTTTCAGGTAACTGATCTTTTGCAAAAACAAAAGGCGGTGGAGGTTAAAACCAGACAAAACCTATTTAAGCATCATCTTTCAGAGGCTGCTTAATGATTAAAAGCCATAAAAATCTCAGCTGGAACCAATGTTTCTTGTATAAGAGTAAGCCGAATGCAGTAACTCAAAAGGGCAATTACATGCCATCATGGGTCTTTTTGTGATTTCAGTCACTTTATAGACTATTTCATTTATGTGACTGGCTTGATGGAGGAAGTTACCAGGTTCTTAACCTACAGGCAGGTGCCCAGCAGCCTTACCATATCTACATTTAGGAAAATCCTGCAGAATTTCAAACAAAAATAGACTGAATGAAATTTTATCTCGGGACCCATCGGTGGAAGGACCGTTAGGCCAATGTTTCTGACTGCTGATTGAGCAACAGGTTAGGACCATGTGAAATAAATTTGATAAAAGCTCTCAATGTGCTACCGGATATTTTGTAACTCCTATGATTACTTGTACCTTCATGTATCTATATCAATTGCTAGAGATGGTATCGTATCGCTCATAAGTTGTTGCAGCAAATCAAAACAGTATCCCATACTGTGTTCTACAGTATGGCACTGACTGAAGAATATAGCTAGCCGATTTTCCAAATAAATTTGATTGTATTCAAGTTACCTGCTGATTACAAATGACCTTTCAAAAAGTGAAAAAGCAAGAAAATATTATGAAAGGAAAAAACACACGGGTGCAAAGCTTGAAAGTTTACGTTGTTGTTGTTGCACTGCATTAAATCTCCTTTCTGATATTTGCTGATAGTCGGAATTGGACGGCTCTAACACGTTTTCTGAATAGCTATTTTACTGAAACATTGAACTTAACCTTCAGTCTGAATTGTCGTTTCTTAGTTTCCTGTGTTCATGGCAGGCGTGTTTCAAAAAAATTACTCTGCAGTTTTCAAAAATGACCACTAGGCTTCAAGTGTTTTTTGGACTTCATCTTATTTGGACACCTAATAATCCAGGAGTTTAACTTGGTCAACATACAAAAGTACCGGTAGGTCATAATGGACACCCATATTTCTAGAAAATGTGCAAAAATAGCTATTTTGGACACCCTATTTTCGGATCCTGGATGAATTTTTAAACAATTTTGTCCGAAGGCTTCTTTGATAATCCCTTTGTAGAGCTAAACCATCATATGTGACCTTAAAATCAGTTCGCTAAGTTTGAATTCCGTCTGTTTCACTCAATTTTTTCTTGGGCGATCACACTGCCATCTACCGCAATCTTTCAAATCATGCTCGCCACTACAACCGGTAACGGCTGTCGGGGAAGGTCGGTGATAACGCAAAGGGAATTTAAACTTAGTGAATTTCTTTGTATGGGGATGTGTATGGTCACAAATGATGGTTTAACTCTACGAAGGGATTATCAAAGAAGCTTTCGGACAAAACTTTAGGTAAGTAATGTTTAAAAATTGCGAGCTATCATTTTTAAATTCCGAGAGCAACTCTTAGATTTTTCAAATGCAGTGGCATTTATCCTTCAATCCACTCAACATATTGCGGACTAATTTTGGTACCGCTCTTCGGGCTAATAAACCTTCGGACTAGTGAACCTTCGGACTAGTGAACCCGTTTTTCAGACTAGTGAACCTTCGAACTAGTGAACCCTTCTCTTTTCACAGATCCAACTCCCAATCGAAAGTGCGGTCTATGAATTGTTCGGAAGTGTAGCCGCACTCGTGTGTCTCTATCCTGGTTTACTTACTTTGCCGGTCAGGTAGAGCCACACATTAAACCGCCATTATAAGGGTGAGATAACTCGTGTAAAGTCATTAGGCCAATTTTTATGCTATGCTTTACAAAGAGCGATTTAACAGTTTAACAACGGATTTCGAAGAAATCAACTGGTTCAGTGAAAAGAGGAATGTTTCAAAGATATAATAGGCGGTAATAGCTGAAAGGTAGTTGAGATTAACGATAGTGAATTCTTAGCTTAAATCTGAAATCCGAAGTCCTTCCAAATAATTCATTTAAAAGCCGTAACTATCAGAAGTGTAGTTACAGCTTTTAAATGAAATATGTCGAGGTTATTCGCATTACACATTCGAGCTAAGTCTTAACTATCCTTAATCTCACTTACCTTTCAGTTATTACCTCCTGTTATACCTTTGAAACATTCCTCTTTTCACCAAACCCGTTAATTTCTTCGAATTCCGTTGTTAAACTGTTAAATCCCTCAATTTAAAAACCGGTGTCAAAAATTTGTCCGTCAGATTTCAGACTCTCCTCGAACAACGACAACATATCACATGATTCGGGTTTTCCCGGTACTTTTCCAAGTAACGTGACCTTTTTTCGGAGGGCTTCCCAATGAATTGTATGCGTGGAATGGAGGTCACGTGGTATTTGATATGCATCGAATGCCGCCATTACTAGGAAATGATGCGACTTCTATACAGGTCTGTTATGCACGCGCGCTTCAACTATCAATGGCGGCACATTTTACTAAGTCAGATCAAACCAGCCAATGAGACGTGTCCATTCCCCGCATATAGTTCATTGGGGCTTCCCCCATCGAGATCTTAAAATAACTGGCCTTTGCACACGACACGAATCCTCGCATCCCGTGACTCCTTGCTTTTGAACAGCCTGTCGATCGAGCCAACGGATATAATGGTGGTCTAATGTGTGGCTCTACCTGACCGTCAAAGTAAGTAAACCAGGATAGAGACACATGTGTGCGGCTATCAGAAGTGTTGCTTCCGATCGAGAGGTTTCCACAACCTACTATGGTTTGCGACAGCCAGGGCTTATGTCAAATGTTGACCAATACACTAGCAAACCCTGAAACCTGATATAACCGTGAGGAATATGCGGCCATTTATAGTGACGAAAACTGATCCTCATATAACTTACTCTCAAGTTGAAATCTCAAGGTGAAAAAACTGTTTTGTTTAGGGTTCACTTTTTTTATAATTTAGGCAATGAAAGCTACCAAATATCGCCTAATGAATATAATAGAGACAAGATCGCCTTTAACTCAACAGTAAAATCGATAATGAAAATTCAAAACACTGAGAGTTAGTGTTTGGTTGTCACCTTGTGATCGACTACCTGACGGTAACGCTGTTCAATATGGCTGACAAATTTCCTGTGTATTCAAAGCGGAAGTACTCAATTGCACACGCGCGATCCGATGGGTGGCTTTCAGTTTGACAGTTCGAGTTGAGTTGCTCGAATGGGTAATGGAAAATTCTTATTACATAGATATCCCCGGGGTTAAATTTTAACCAATGTAAGTATTTTTTTGGAAGTGCAAGGACAATCTATCCACATTGTTATCTGTTCATTAAAGTTGAGTACATTGTTGAAAATGAAAGTGAATGTTGTTGTTGAATTCGCATCATGATCCAGGTTGGGGGTAGGCTAATTCAATAATAATATTAAAATGTCTACAGGTACCTCGTTATTTATGTTTGGGTATCTATGGTCGGTATCACGTAGTCGACCATAAATGTCAGAAATTATCAAATAACGGAGTAAGACCTTTACAGTTACTTTAGTGAAGTAGGTTGGGGGAAAGTCGTGTTTTTTTTTTGTTTTTTTGTTTTTGTTTTTTTTTTAACCCGAAGGCAATTTTATATCATGATGGAACGTCATGAATTTACAGCTGCTTTAATAGCAATCCCTCTTTCCCACATGACCTAGGATTAGGGAATTAAACCTATATTGGTGTACAACTTAAGCTAAGTAGGCCTTAAGTTAACATGATACAACAGCCTTGGGTCTTTTTTTTTTTTTTTTTAAACAAAGTGTTGCCATAAACCATAAAAGCAAATAGAGGGAAACTTATATTACATAAAATAGATGATCTAGTTGTAAGCATCATCACAGACAACAACAAATTAACTAGATACATCACAGCTGAGAATCCAATGTGCTGAAAAGCTTTTCTAGGTCCTTGGGTGAATGTAAACCTTTAAACGCTCCTTTAGTCAAAACTTTAGCATTAAACCTAATCATAGTTTTGAAAGTAGACATATTAGGTTGCAAATTTAAATATCGGTTACAGTGTTATCGTGTTGTCTACCAATCGTTGGGTAAACAACTGCACACGGAGTGCTGCCCCCTTACCCCTAGATCTAATACATTTACATGTGTGGAAAGTCTAACTGTAGTAAACAATCCTCTAATGAGCTGACTCTAATCGGCCCTTCAGGCCTCACATTAACGCTACATGCCTCGATCACATTAACGCTACATGCCGGTCCTTGCCGGAGCTAGGGAAAGTCGTGTTGTCTGGCCTTAGTGGAAACTTGAAACCACCCTTGGCAAGCCTGCAGTTCAAATCTTAACCCTAAATGACAGACCAATAAGGTAGATATCTCAAGATTTTCACTTTCGAAGGTAGTTGGAAATCTCCAAACTCTGTGGCCAAAGTATATTGATGATGGGTGGTCAACAGAGTTGGAGGACCTGCCTTATTATGAAACATGTAACTTCGGAGAATCATCACATTGTTTGCAGATTTTCTCTCAATTTCTCCTAATTTAAGCAATGCAACCGGCCCAAACTTTACACACATTCAGTTCGATCTTTTAATTTGCGGTTTCACCAAAAAACACTCACATTTGTATTACATCCTCCTTGTTTTTCCAAGGATAGTCCGAATCTACTACCCACTGCCTTCAAAATGAACTTGGGAAATATAGGAACACAAGTTGACCTCTGAGCCTCGCTTTCGGATTTTCTTGATAAACATAGTTGTTCAATCCGAAAGCGAGGCTCAAAGGTCAACGTGTTCAACTGTATTTAACTTCTTCTCTGGGAAAAGCATAGAATTGAAAAACCACCTTCTTTTGTTAATAGAAACAAATTTGTATATTTTAGAGGTGAGCTCGAGTTTTATGCAGCTGAAGTCCTTTTGTTTTTTTCAGACTTTATTTGCCTTTGAAGTGAGATGATGCTGAGAAAACTGAGAAGGATGTTGTTTGTTCACAAACCAGTGTTTGCCTTTACTTGTTCTTCAACGGGATTTTCATTGATGCATTCCATCTTTACCTTTTACTATGTAAAAATATTTCTAGAACGTTATCGGATAACACCTGGGTGGTTCCAGGCAGCACAATCCATGTATTTAGTATGGAATGCAATCAATGACCCTTTGTTCGCTTACGTCCAAGATTCGGTCAAGTTTAAATTTTTAAAAACAAGACGTCATGCCATCTTATATTCAGCACCATTCTTTGCTCTTACATTCCTACTCCCTTGGTTTCCATGGGAACCAGAAGGCCAGGGAACCTGGATAACCGGTATCCATCTCGTGGTCGCATTAGCTCTCTATGATTCTGTATTCACATTTGCTGGACTGGCCTGTTGTTGTTTGTTTACGGAGTTATCCAGTCAACATGATGATCGTGTCAAATTGTTGCGTATCAGTTCTGTAGGAGGGATTTTAGGTTCATCCATTGGGGTATATGCATGTGAAGCGACATCAAATAATCTGAAGAACTATTCTCACTTCCAAATCACATGTGTAATTGTTGCAGTTTGTGGTTGGGTCTTACTGACATATGCTGGTCTTCACGCCCATACAGAATTTGACTTAAAGTCAGAGAAATCTGAGAAGGAAAGATTAACTGATGGTATTGAAGAGTCCTCTACTGAAGAATCTCCTTGTGAAACACAAATCAATTTATCTGAAAACTGTGATAGAAATCCTCACTCACGTGTTAGTAACTACTCTATGTGGAGACTAACTTGGCATGTGCTTTCAAATAAAAACTTTATCGCATTTGTGACAGTTAATTTTTTCCAAGGGATTCACCGAACTTGGATGTCAAACTTTTCAGTGATATTAACAGAAAACTTGATTCCTCCTGCGGCGATCCATCCTCATGTACGCAGTATTTTCCATGGTTTGTTAAATTCCATTCCTGCTGTAAGTTGACTTCTACCTTATTTACCTTTACAGTAGATTCTTAAACACCTTAATAATGTATATTTATAGCAAACGTTCAATACCACCATCCTCATGTAACAAAATGTTTCACCATATGAAATTCATGATATTTCTTCGTTACAGATTCTGGTTATATGTGCAGGTTCCATTGTGTCCCGATTTGGGTCACATAAACTAATCATGTGGAACTTTTATGTGAAGATTGTGAACAGTTGTTTTCTGTTTATATGTGGATACAATAACCCATGGATATTGATGATATGTATGCTGATTGACAAGTAAGTAGTCCAATATTATGATTGATATGTAAATAGTCCAATATACCATGACCCTTGATGATGTGTATGCTGATTGACAAGTTAGTAGTCCAATATACCATGGTCCTTGATGATATGTATGCTGATTGACAAGTAAATAGTCCATAATATACCACGACCCTTGATGATGTGTATACTGATTGACAAGTTAGAAGTCCAATATACCATGGCCCTTGGTGAAATGTATACTGATTGACAAGTAAGTAGTCCAATATACCATGGTCCTTGATGATATGTATGCTGATTGACAAGTTAGTAGTCCAATATACCATGACCCTTGATGATGTGTATGCTGATTGACAAGTTAGTAGTCCAATATACCATGGTCCTTGATGATATGTATGCTGATTGACAAGTTAGTAGTCCAATATACCATGGCCCTTGGTGAAATGTATGCTGATTGACAAGTGAGTAGTCCAATATACCATGGCCCTTGATGATATGTATGCTGATTGACAAGTTAGTAGTCCAATATATCATGACCCTTGATGATGTGTATGCTGATTGACAAGTTAGTAGTCCAATATACCATGACCCTTGATGATGTGTATGCTGATTGACAAGTTAGTAGTCCAATATACCATGGTCCTTGATGATATGTGGGCTGATTGACAAGTTAGTAGTCCAATATACCATGGTCCTTGATGATATGTGGGCTGATTGACAAGTTAGTAGTCCAATATACCATGGTCCTTGATGATATGTATGATGATTGACAAGTGAGTAGTCCAATATACCATGGCCCTTGATGATATGTATGCTGATTGACAAGTTAGTAGTCCAATATAACATGGCCCTTGATGATATGTATGCTGATTGACAAGTGAGTAGTCCAATATAACATGCCCCCCTGGTGATATGTATGCTGATTGACAAGTAAGTAGTCCAATATACCATGGCCCTTAGTGAAATGTATGCTGATTGACAAGTGAGTAGTCCAATATAACATGGCCCTTGGTGATATGTATGCTGATTGACAAGTAAGTAGTCCAATATACCATGGCCCTTGGTGATATGTATGCTGATTGATAAGTGAGTAGTCCAATATAACATGGCCCTTGGTGATATGTATGCTGATTGATAAGTAAGTAGTCCAATATACCATGGCCCTTGGTGAAATGTATGCTGATTGACAAGTGAGTAGTCCAATATAACATGGCCCTTGGTGATATGTATGCTGATTGACAAGTAAGTAGTCCAATATACCATGGCCCTTGGTGATATGTATGCTGATTGATAAGTGAGTAGTCCAATATACCATGGCCCTTGATGATGTGTATGCTGATTGACAAGTTAGTAGTCCAATATAACATGGCCCTTGGTGATATGTATACTGATTGACAAGTAAGTAGTCCAATATACCATGGCCCTTGGTGAAATGTATGCTGATTGACAAGTAAGTAGTCCAATATAACATGGCCCTTGATGATATGTATACTGATTGACAAGTGAGTAGTCCAATATACCATGGCCCTTGGTGAAATGTATACTGATTGACAAGTAAGTAGTCCAATATACCATGGCCCTTGGTGATATGTATACTGATTGACAAGTAAGTAGTCCAATATACCATGGCCCTTGGTGAAATGTATGCTGATTGACAAGTAAGTAGTCCAATATAACATGGCCCTTGATGATATGTATACTGATTGACAAGTAAGTAGTCCAATATACCATGGCCCTTGGTGAAATGTATGCTGATTGACAAGTAAGTAGTCCAATATAACATGGCCCTTGGTGATATGTATACTGATTGACAAGTGAGTAGTCCAATATAACATGGCCCTTGATGATATGTATACTGATTGACAAGTGAGTAGTCCAATATACCATGGCCCTTGATGATATGTGGGCTGATTGACAAGTTAGTAGTCCAATATAACATGGCCCTTGATGATATGTATGATGATTGACAAGTAAGTAGTCCAATATAACATGGCCCTTGATGATATGTATGCTGATTGACAAGTGAGTAGTCCAGTATACCATGGCCCTTGATGATATGTATACTGATTGACAAGTTAGTAGTCCAATATAACATGGCCCTTGATGATATGTATGCTGATTGACAAGTGAGTAGTCCAATATAACATGCCCCCCTGGTGATATGTATGCTGATTGACAAGTAAGTAGTCCAATATACCATGGCCCTTAGTGAAATGTATGCTGATTGACAAGTGAGTAGTCCAATATAACATGGCCCTTGGTGATATGTATGCTGATTGACAAGTAAGTAGTCCAATATACCATGGCCCTTGGTGATATGTATGCTGATTGATAAGTGAGTAGTCCAATATAACATGGCCCTTGGTGATATGTATGCTGATTGATAAGTAAGTAGTCCAATATACCATGGCCCTTGGTGAAATGTATGCTGATTGACAAGTGAGTAGTCCAATATAACATGGCCCTTGGTGATATGTATGCTGATTGACAAGTAAGTAGTCCAATATACCATGGCCCTTGGTGATATGTATGCTGATTGATAAGTGAGTAGTCCAATATACCATGGCCCTTGATGATGTGTATGCTGATTGACAAGTTAGTAGTCCAATATAACATGGCCCTTGGTGATATGTATACTGATTGACAAGTAAGTAGTCCAATATACCATGGCCCTTGGTGAAATGTATACTGATTGACAAGTGAGTAGTCCAATATACCATGGCCCTTGGTGATATGTATGCTGATTGATAAGTGAGTAGTCCAATATACCATGGCCCTTGATGATATGTGGGCTGATTGACAAGTGAGTAGTCCAATATAACATGGCCCTTGGTGATATGTATACTGATTGACAAGTGAGTAGTCCAATATACCATGGCCCTTGATGATGTGTATGCTGATTGACAAGTGAGTAGTCCAGTATACCATGGCCCTTGATGATATGTATACTGATTGACAAGTGAGTAGTCCAGTATACCATGGCCCTTGATGATATGTATGCTGATTGACAAGTTAGTAGTCCAATATAACATGGCCCTTGATGATATGTATGCTGATTGATAAGTGAGTAGTCCAGTATACCATGACCCTTGATGATATGTATGATGATTGACAAGTAAGTAGTCCAATATACCATGACCCTTGATGATGTGTATGCTGATTGACAAGTGAGTAGTCCAGTATACCATGGCCCTTGATGATATGTATGATGATTGACAAGTAAATAGTCCATAATATACCATGACCCTTGATGATGTGTATGTTGATTGACAAGTGAGTAGTCCAATATAACATGGCCCTTGATGATGTGTATGCTGATTGACAAGTTAGTAGTCCAATATAACATGGCCCTTGATGATATGTATGCTGATTGACAAGTGAGTAGTCCAGTATACCATGGCCCTTGATGATATGTATGATGATTGACAAGTAAATAGTCCATAATATACCATGACCCTTGATGATGTGTATGTTGATTGACAAGTGAGTAGTCCAATATAACATGGCCCTTGATGATGTGTATGCTGATTGACAAGTTAGTAGTCCAATATAAGATGGCCCTTGATGATATGTATGCTGATTGACAAGTGAGTAGTCCAGTATACCATGGCCCTTGATGATATGTATGATGATTGACAAGTAAATAGTCCATAATATACCATGACCCTTGATGATGTGTATGCTGATTGACAAGTTAGTAGTCCAATATAACATGGCCCTTGATGATATGTATGCTGATTGACAAGTAAATAGTCCATAATATACCATGACCCTTGATGATGTGTATGTTGATTGACAAGTGAGTAGTCCAATATAACATGACCCTTGATGATGTGTATGTTGATTGACAAGTGAGTAGTCCAATATAACATGACCCTTGATGATATGTATGCTGATTGACAAGTGAATAGTCCAATATACCATGGCCCTTGATGATATGTATGTTGATTGACAAGTGAGTAGTCCAATATACCATGGCCCTTGATGATGTGTATGCTGATTGACAAGTGAATAGTCCAATATAACATGGCCCTTAATGATGGCAAGTAAGTAGTCCAATATATCATGACCTTGATGATATGTATGTTGATTGACAAGTGAGTAGTCCAATATACCATGACCCTTGATGATATGTATGCTGATTGACAAGTGAGTAGTCCAATATACCATGGCCCTTGATGATATGTATGTTGATTGACAAGTGAGTAGTCCAACATAACATGGCCCTTGATGATATGTATGCTGATTGACAAGTTAGTAGTCCAATATACCATGGCCCTTGATGATATGTATGCTGATTGACAAGTGAGTAGTCCAGTATACCATGGCCCTTGATGATGTGTATGCTGATTGACAAGTAAGTAGTCCAATATACCATGACCCTTGATGATGTGTATGCTTATTGACAAGTAAATAATCCAATATACCATGGCCCTTGATGATATGTATGCTGATTGACAAGTGAGTAGTCCAATATACCATGACCCTTGATGATATGTATGCTTATTGACAAGTAAATAATCCAATATACCATTGCCCTTGATGATGTGTATACTGATTGACAAGTAAATAGTCCAATATAACATGGCCCTTGGTGATGTGTATGCTGATTGACAAGTGAATAGTCCAATATAACATGGCCCTTAATGATGGCAAGTAAGTAGTCCAATATATCATGACCTTGATGATATGTATGTTGATTGACAAGTTAGTAGTCCAACATAACATGGCCCTTGATGATATGTATGCTGATTGACAAGTGAGTAGTTCAATATACCATGGCCCTTGATGATATGTGGGCTGATTGACAAGTTAGTAGTCCAATATAACATGGCCCTTGATGATATGTATGCTGATTGACAAGTAAGTAGTCCAATATACCATGGCCCTTGATGATATGTATGATGATTGACAAGTGAGTAGTCCAATATACCATGGCCCTTGATGATATGTGGGCTGATTGACAAGTTAGTAGTCCAATATAACATGGCCCTTGATGATATGTATGCTGATTGACAAGTAAGTAGTCCAATATACCATGGTCCTTGATGATGTGTATGCTGATTGACAAGTTAGTAGTCCAATATAACATGACCCTTGGTGAAATGTATGCTGATTGACAAGTAAGTAGTCCAATATACCATGGTCCTTGATGATATGTATGCTGATTGACAAGTGAGTAGTCCAATATAACATGGCCCTTGATGATATGTGGGCTGATTGACAAGTTAGTAGTCCAATATAACATGGCCCTTGATGATGTGTATGCTGATTGACAAGTGAGTAGTCCAGTATACCATGGCATAAAATGACAACATAAAACCATTGACAAGTTCAGCAAGTTTTATAAGATCAACTGCTGTCCCCTGTTACAATGTACATGTAAGGTATGGGTTCATTTATGTGTGTTTTATGTATTTTTTCTCCACTTAAAACTTCTTTTTGTTGTGTTCTAGTGGCTATACTGGTGCAGCATACAGTTTATTCAATATGTGCCTATCAGACATTGCAGATAATGACATGGACATCTACAAACGCAAGTAAGTTATTCTTTTGACTCCTCATCACTCCTCATGCCAGCTACAGAATACTGGACTATAGCAAACATTCTGATTGCATTCCATTTGGTGGTGGATTGTGAATATCTTTGATACCAAATCTAGTGAACTGACTATGTGTAGTATATTATTTGATTTCTTTTCCCTTTTGCATTTTGAAGGAACTGGGTCTCAGGATTTAAAGTTTTCTTCCCTTTGCTCTTTCTTTTATTTTCACTCCCGCTATGGTAGCAAAGGTTTTCCAAAGTTATCTATGAAGCCTTGTAAAACTTTACAAAGTACTCAATAGACGAGAGTCTCTGGGCCCTGGAAGCTGAGGCACTCTAAATTGTCACAGAAGTGTACTCAGGGCAGGCTGTTCTGGAATTTGTTCTTTTCCTGATTTTTAAACAAATGGCAATAAGACATGTTATGTTCCAAAACCATCATGTTCATGTCCGTCCGTCAGCATTCCTGTCTGTGCTACAACTCAAATGGTTTTAAACTTACAGTTCTAATTTTTGGTTTATGGCTAGATACATGTCATGACTCCAGTTTTCTTACATGTATATGCATGGTTACCAGTTAACTGATTACCTTATCAGAGCTTAATTCATGGTGTAAACAGAGTTACAATGTATAGTGATGACTTCATGCCATGAATCTTATTTGTCAGCATCCAACCAGTCAATATTCATGTCACTGGGTTATAACTTCAATTGTATTAAAGGCACATGTGCAGTTCGACGGTTTGTTTTTGGACTGACTTGTTTTTGGGCTGACTTGGACAATTATATAGTGAAACCACATGCATGTGCTACATGAAAGGACCTGTGGATATATTTAAGAAATTATTAATTAATTCTCTGTTTATACACAATCCAGCAAACGTGGACTAAATATTGGATAGATTAAAAAAATCAATCAAGTTGTGCATATGGATTTTAAATTAAATTGTTTTCTGTTGACAGGCATCCAGTGACCTCAATGATATATGGAACAAATGCTCTGATTATAAAACCTGCGGACTCCTTATCACCCATGCTTATTGCCTACATTCTCAACTCGTATGGCTACAGACAACTAACACAGTCCTCAACTCCACTAAGTGCCAATCAGTTCACTGAATTAAAAGGGGCAATGTTTAGTATTCTATGTTTTTTACCCATTATAGTGGCCATAATTCAGATAATAGCCTGGTCACAATATGCACTGCGGGAAACTCACCAGTCTAAAACTGTTACCATTGAAGAGGAAGAAAGTTAATTTCAATACTAATCCAAGCATTTTTCCACAGAATTAAAGAAAAAAATTAACAAAAAATGTAGATTTAATTTCTATGATGATGCTGTACCACATGTCAAATCCAAACGTGGTAAAATGGAAGACCAACACAGCTTAATAGCTCTGTGACGTCAAGATATTTGTGAAGTAACTTCTAACTTTTCTAACCTTTTGAAAGGTTTGGTGAAAACATACATGTATGGCACTAGGAGAGAGGCCAATTCTATATATACAAACCTGATAGATGGAACAAAGGCTAGATCTACTTCAGGCACATGCTATTTAATGAATTGTATTTGACTTTCTATAAAAGCGCACACCACGATGCAAACTGCGATATTTGCTGTATTTGTTACTTTTTGGCTTTTGTTTTATACTACATTGTATATCTAAGTATCTTTTTTTGTTGTTGAAATACTTAAATAAATTTTTGCTTTGAACATGGAATCCATTTTGAAAGAAAAGTTTAATATATCAGCCATGTGCAGTATAATACAAATGTATGATTTAAGCTTTCTACATCGTTAATGACAGGTCTTTGGCCGGGTGAAATTTACACTTGATGAAGACATCAGTAAGCTGTGGAAATCATAACATTAACTATGTTACAATGTGTGAATTATTTTCTTGCCATATATCTTTTGCTATTTACACTATTTGGCCCCCAGGGACTGTAAATATAAACTAAATTTTCCTGCCAAGAATTTGAGATAGTTATATTATTGTTATTCATTATGTATATTATGTGGATTTGGTGTAAAATGAACAAATACTTTAATATTTTATCGACCGTGTTTTATTTTCTAACAAATTGTCTTTATATTTTTAAATTTGTCATGCTGAGATTTCCAGCACTGTTGAGAAATAAACCTTTGTAATTTTGTTAAATACTCAACAAATGTTAACTATGCATGGAACCATGTTTTTTTATCATGATCATGCATTTTTATTTCAGGAATTTGGGAAAAGACCTTTTTGCTCATATGTATATTTATGAACACTAAAACACACGGGCACAGGGAAAATCTTCATATATATATCTTTACCTATAAATCTTGGTGCTGAAGTTAGTGCTCCTTGTTTTACATATCATGCTACATGGATTTTACTTCTGTGCTTCCAGTAGATTGTTTATGTACTTGTCTTTTTCTACAAAATGGAGTACATTTGTTTTATTATCGGGCCAATGATGGGTGACATTCAAAACATGTCATTTTCTGATTCCAGAAAAAAAAAATTTTTCCTCGTTATATTTGCGTCATAATATTTTATCATAAGGAATTCTTTCTGAATGGTAAAATTTGGTCAGCCAATAATTGTATGCTAAATGTACAGTACCACTTGAGTGATTCATCATTAACTAGGTTTATGTGACATCCTCACACTAAATAGGTTACCCTCTGATATACCTGTATCTTTGGGTAACTTTTGTTCAATATATGTGTGATATCTAGATTTATATCTACATTGTACAGTACCTTGGGATACTCGTTAGAGTAGTCGATACAATTTTTTAGAGAATTACCGCGGGTATATTTTTTCCCCATTTGGAGATCTGCTCTATTTTGTGAAAATACTTATTAATGACAATTATCTTTTATTTATGGTATGATTGGGACATGTTTTATTGCTATATTATAGATCTATCTTTGTTTGTTGACGTCTGCTTCTATCAAAACAAATGTTTCACTCAAAGTGAACGTGTGCAACGGTGTTGAACGACACCAATCTGACTAAAGTCGAGATGCTTATTGAAAATAGCATCTGATGACTACCAAGGAAAATCCCGTGTTATTTTCAATAAGCATCTCGACTTTAGTCAGATTGTGAACGACACAGGCGTTGATGTTCGTGATATCATGGCAGTAACCGGTCTTAGGAACGAGGCCTGTGTACACAGCTTTATTATCCCTTACAGAAATTTCTCTTTCAAAGCTGGCGTAAGTTACGTCGGACGTAAATCGGTGTTAAAACCATAGTAGAAAATAAAGCAAACTATTAAAATTCAGTTTTTCTTTACATGTTAGAATAGAAATAATGGATTGATTCTCTGCGTATACGCTGTGATAACTGCAAGAAAAAAGGAAGTGTCCACATTTTTAGAACTTGGGCCTCCGGCCCTCGTCCAAAAACAATAGACACTTCCTTTTTTCTTGCAGTTATCACAGCGTATACGCAGAGAATCAATCCATTATTTCTTAAGTAACTTGCGGGGCCTGTCTTACAAAGCTTTAAGCCGGCTTTGTGTGAAAGGTCCCTGCCACATCAAAGTAAAACATTTCACCCACAAAAAATAAAAACAGCCAAATTAGTGTCATCTGATCAGGAGATTTTTATTTTCTTATAATTATCAGATAGTTTATATTTTGTGCATTTTGTTTTCGCTGGGTAAAAAAGAGTAAATGTCACTTAAAGTGGCATGAGCTGCCAAAGTTCACAATTTTTTTCATAATTTCTGATCGTCACGACAATAAGAGGCTTTGAAGGCCATCAACAAACTAAATGATTTGCGTTGGAATGAGGAAAATCCGTACATGTGTGGCCTGTACGAACCGAAAACGTGTTCGAAAAGTAAACAAAGTTTAAATAACCGGGACGACCATTCATTCGTTCTAAGCCAAAGTTAGTTTAAAACAATACTTCACCGTACATTTTCGAGACCAGAAGCACTAAAAACCCTCTGAATTATACGTCTTGAGAAAAATAGCAAATAATTTCAACAGTCTGTTTTAACGTCAAAATATCAACATTTTGGCAGCTCGTGCCACTTTAATGATGAAATTGAATTAGTTCGGCAAAAGTTTAAGTATCAATGGACAGGATTGACTAGTCTGAAGATACAGCAAATTGCAATATCTCAATATTTCGACAAAGGTATATTTGTCATCTTCAGGAAAATGTGAAAGTGCAGAAAAGATACATATATTTATAAATTGATAAGATGTTATTTCTAATGGATTAATATACAAAGATAAAAAAGAGAAGGGCATCAGACACCAATATAAACACGTGTGTAAAATATTAAGACAACATATGGATGACCAACATATGGATGGAATTATGATAATTTCAAAACTATGACAAAGATACAAATTATTATCTAAACAAAGTTAAAGGCACACTTGCCGCGAAAATCAGGAATATTGTTTACATTAAAAAAGAAAGACCGTATTCTGTATTTTTCCCAGACAATATAAGTTAGGAACTTTCTATTTTTACCAAAATTTAAAAGTTTGGACGTCATTTTGTATTTGAATTTGAAAATTTGAATTGTTACGTACCCGGAACGTAAACAAACCGATCTGCCCCCTATTGGCGATTTTATGTTTCAGTCGAGTGAGTGAACTAACGGCACAGTGTAATTTTACGTAGGCCTATTTATCTGAGAAATACAGACTGACGATCGGTTAACAGCGACTGGAAAAGCCTGCTGATAATTGTTTGAGTGTAAACCACAGATACAACCGACACTGATCGTTGTTGTTGTAATCAGGCTTCGATTCTTCGTTTGTTTTTCACCCCATTTTTACAGTCTAAGCTAACTAGACAAGTTTATGTGTCCTATGTTTAAGTTTAGTGGTATTAGTCGTAGTAAGCTCATGTAAATTGGTTTTCTTAGAAAATTTAAACAGGATACGGCGGCAAGTGTGCCTTTAAATCTTTAGATGCTTTAACACCTGTGTTGAGTGGGGGAGAGTTTCTTTGTATAGCTGGAGAATCTTTATAGAGCAGCTCACACCAGTGATCAGAGCTGTCTATTAGTTATAAGCTTTTTAAAGGCCCACTTGCCGCCGCAGCCTGTATTTGCTAAGAAAACCAATTTACATGAGCTTACTACGACTTATACAACTAAACTTAAACATAGGACACATAAAACATGTCGAGTTAGCTTTAGAATGTAGAAATGGGATGAAAAACAAACGAAGAATCGAAGCCTGATTACAACAACAACGATCAGTGTCGGTCAACTTTCGTGTTGGATTACCCTCATTTCAGGCCGTTTTATCTTTGGTTTACACTCAATCAATTACCAGCAGGCTTTTCCAGTCGCTGTTAACCGATCGTCAGTCTGTATTTCTCAGATAAATAGGCCTACGTAAAATTACATTGTGCCGTTAGTTCACTCACTCCACTGAAACATAAAATCGCCAATAGGGGGCAGATTGGTTTGTTTACGTTACGGACCCCTAACAATTCAAATTTTCAATTTCAAATTAAAAATACAAAGTGACGTCCAAACTTTTAAATTTTGGTAAAAATAGAAAGTTCCTAACTTATATTGTCTGGGAAAAATACAAAAAACGGTCTTTCTTTTTTAATGTAAACAATATTCCTGATTTACGCGGCAAGTGTGCTTTTAAGAGTACTTTTCTTTAGACCAGTCGGTATACATTTCTTTTGGTACACACGGTCAAGAATGATATTTGTAACTTTCTTAAGAGGTACATTGGTGAATAGGGATTCTACATCAAAGGACACGAAGCTATAACCTTGCTGGAATAGGTCCTGGGGAATCTACTGGATTCTTTCGACGGCATCAAATGTATTATTTAGTGAAAATTCATTGTCTCTCAGAGGTTTCAAAAGTTTTGATAAAAATGTTTCTACCGCAGAATACGTAGTTCCAGTGGTGTCGATGATTGGGCGGAACTTCGGGATGTTTCTAAGGTCTTTGTGGGTCTTCGGTAAGCCATGGGCATGTCGAGTTGATCTAGGTTTAATTTCACTATATCATCAAAATTAATGTTAGTCCAGGTTTCTGACTATAATATGGAATATCACTATTACGCAGCATGCAAATGGATGCATTGCTGACCATTAATACAGCTAGTTCATTGAGATATCTTCTTTTTTAAACATGCTGAAGTTAATAAAGCTGCCATTGGAACAAATAAAATATATTTGAAGATCCCTTAATTAAAAATCTAACGGAAAGTAAATTATTGTTCAAATGACACAAAGGGCAGTATTTGCTCGTTAACCAGATATTTAAGCTGTGCATCTGATAAACTTATATTTTGTGTCAGCCATGGAAAATTCTGTTAAAGACTTGACTTTGCTCTATCTCCAAGCTAGAATGGTAATTCACAAACCAGTGTTTGCCTTTACTTGTTCCTCAACGGGATTTTCATTGATGCATTCCATCTTTACTATGTAAAAATATTTCTAGAACGTTATCGGATAACACCTGGGTGGTTCCAGGCAGCACAATCCATGTATTTAGTATGGAATGCAATCAATGACCCTTTGTTCGCTTAATAATAATGAACTTTATTTTAACTCGAAACCACATAGGACAATGCGCCTCTTTTCATGCGGATCGAGGGCTAAAACAAATGGTAAAACAATACAGAATATTTACATATGTACATTACATTAAAACGTTGTATTTGTAATTATTTAGAATTCCGACGACAATCATGGGTGATAGAGAATAGACACACTTGACGTCCAAGATTCGTCCATTGAACTAAAACAGCAAGATTCGTCATGCCGCTGTATAATAATTGCCCTGTATAATTCCCCATGTATCATTATTCCCATGTATAATAAATTTAATTAACAGCGCCTCGACAAGATTGAAATTAACCTACGTTCAAACAACAGACTTTCAGAGTCGACCAATTTCTCTTACGTGAGTGCAGTGACTGGTGTGCTGTGCGTATGCTGATTGGCCGAACGGGACACACACGTTCGCCTTGATGTGAAGATGGCTGCTAAGTCAGTGTGTCGTTCTTTGATAACGCTTCGCAACTTTCTTATAGCGACGAAAAAATCATAGAGATAAGCGTCTATACAGTATTTACTTATTGTTTTCCTTTGCTTACCCTTTAAAGGGGCATGAGCTGTCAAAATGTTGATATTTTGACGTTAAAACAGAACGTTGAAATTATTGGCTATTTTTCTCAAGACGTATGATTCACACGCTTTTTAGTGCTTCTAGTCTCGAAGATGTACGATAAAGTATTGTTTTGAATTAACTTAGGCTTAGAATGAATGAATGGTCGTCCCGGTTATTTAAATTTTGTTTACTTTTCAAACACTTTTCCGGTTCGTACAGGCCACATACTGTATGGATTTTCCTGATTCCAACGCCAATCATTAAGTTTTTTGATGACCTTCAAAGTCTCTTACTGTTGTGACGATCAGAAATTATGAAAAAAGTGTGAATTTTGGCAGCTCATGCCACTTTAAAGGACATACCTCAATTGATGTCCGACTTTTCAAGATCGTGGGGTTGACTTTGGTGTACTTTTATACTTCCTCAGATTTCTTTTTATGCGTATGCTTTAAATTGTATTTTGACCAGGCCAAGAGTTGGAGTGTACCAGTTATAACAGGAATAAAACAAACTAACGTAAACAAGACTGTTTTTAACGTTTCTGTCTCTGATGCAGTCAATAGTTGGGCGTTTTCCTTAAACTCGTTGTATTTGTAATTATTTAGAATTCCGACGACAATCATGGGTGATAAAGAATAGACACACTTGACAATAACTGCATTTGTCCCAAACACCATTGACGTAACGGGTAATCTGTAACAGGAAAGAACGAAACAAATGGCTAAATACGTTAAACTTTAATGAGGCATATATGCAACAACACACTTACGGTATATGAACAATTACACAAGATAAAGACATCAGCAAAAGTATCGAAAGCGGAACGCAATTCATGGTAATGACTCTGATAGAAGCCAACACGTGTTTTAGTATATTTATGAACGCTAAAACACATATTTCTGATATTGACAGTATTTTTCATCCGTTGGGGCTATCTGAATTTTCCAAAAGTTCCACTAAGTTTGAGGCACGATGAATCTGCAAAGAGTACGGAGACCTTTTACTGCCATGGGGTAGAATTTTGAGGATGCTTCCAATGATTTTTAATCGTTAAAAGAATTTTACTTGATTTTGATACGATAGCTTTTGTATCTCGAAAAAATTCAAATGTGTATCATAAAACGATTTTCAGAGAAATTAAAAAAAAAACGTGTAAGCATTTTCACCGCTGTGGGAATCACATGATGTCTAGAAACAATTTGAATTTTCACCGTGGGGTGAACCTTTTCATTGCGTTGTAAACGTTTTCATTGTGGTGGAAATGTTAACACCGCAGAGAAAATTTTTCTCCGCAGTGGGAACATTTTCTCCGTGGTAGAAATGTTTTCTTTGTGTATTTACAGTTTTTATGCCGGTTTAAAATTTGCCCGCAAATCATTTATTTTATTTTATGATGTACCCTTGAATATCTATAGCGTGATCAGATATCTCCATTCCTGACCGGTTATATAATGACGTTGTATAAATATCCATTTCGGACTCTTCTCCAGGTCATGCAATGAAAACTATTGACTCAGCACAGTATTGACCAATCAAATGGAGAGAGAGTATTAATGACGGAGGCTATAAATAAACGCTGGTGGAAGACGAATGTAGGCCTATATGCTGAAGTTACATTATTTTCTTTTGGCACTTGTACTTACTTGCGGCGATATCGCAGTTTGTCCTCTTCCACAATATCTGTCAATGGCATACCAAACATTGAGAAGGATGCTGAACTCACACCACTGTTCAAAACAGAATCAACCATGTCAATATAAATCACCTGTATTTATCGTTATTATTTCAATTTATAAGACTGGACAAGTCCTGAGCTGTTAAATTAATGGAGAATATGATTGGAGGAAATTTATTGTAAAACAGAATCAAGTAGATGCTTATAGTAGAAATGTTGGTGTATTCAGACACAAAGAACTTCATCCAATGGTCCACAAAGTCGATAACGTTTTTTTCCTGTCGTCAGAGTGTCCCATTCCACAAGTTAATAACATCAGTGTTTTCTTACCCATCAATGACCATAGTCATCATTAACAGCCAGGGGTGTCCCATTCCACAAGTTAATAACATCAGTGTTTTCTTACCCATCAATGGCCATAGTCATCATTAACAGCCAGGGGTGTCCCATTCCACAAGTTAATAACATCAGTGTTTTCTTACCCATCAATGACCATAGTCATCATTAACAGCCAGGGGTGTCCCATTCCACAAGTTAATAACATCAGTGTTTTCTTACCCATCAATGACCATAGTCATCATTAACAGCCAGGGGTGTCCCATTCCACAAGTTAATAACATCAGTGTTTTCTTACCCATCAATGGCCATAGTCATCATTAACAGCCAGGGGTGCCCCATTCCACAAGTTAATAACATCAGTGTTTTCTTACCCATCAATGACCATAGTCATCATTAACAGCCAGGGGTGCCCCATTCCAAAAGTTAATAAGACCAGCGCCAGACCGATCTTCACCAGAAAGTTCATTTTGATAAGTTTGTAATAACCAATACGGCTGATGTGGGAAGCTCCAAAGATGATTAGAACCTGAAAAACAAACGTTAGCATGAATCTGTTGTACACATCATATAGCCACTAACACATTCAGCTTTTAAATATTAATTAATGTGACAAATGCACTATATATAACAACATTTTCGGTGATTTAGGAGACCCATTCAACATTTCAATTGCAAAGATGGCTATTTAATATACAAGGTATAGGACAACACACATATTTATTTAGGTGGCCTCGATGGTCCAGTGGGTTAGCCATCGCCCCGCAGTCCCCCGCAGACCTTCCATCGATGCGGTGCAGGTTCGAATCACAGTCAGACCACATCCAAATTGAGAAAATTTCTGAGTAGATTTTTTTACTCGGTCGCCGTTTGTGTTAGAGTTGTCAGGTAAGTTTGGCGGTTTCCTCTCCTACTAAACCTGACAACACCGCCT
Source organism: Lepidochitona cinerea (assembly GCA_963971465.1). Classification (NCBI taxonomy): domain Eukaryota; kingdom Metazoa; phylum Mollusca; class Polyplacophora; order Chitonida; family Tonicellidae; genus Lepidochitona; species Lepidochitona cinerea. Next base: position 7,716,613 of record OZ020551.1, read on the forward strand.
TATAAGTGAAATAATCTTGAGTGCGGGGTAAAAGATCAATCAATCAATATATCTATTTATAGTTGACACTATCAAAATGTAATATTTCAAATATTTTGAAGTACATCAATGGGAATACATTAAAATGTGTAAAAAAATTATTGTGATATATATATATATATGAAAATTATTTTAAATGTGTTCTAAATAGACAGTTTAAGTATAGGCTATGTTTTATAGATCCTACTTTATAGCAATATGTGAAATCAGCTTTCTTTACTATTGGAATTGCATATTAACTGTTCATTAAAGTGGCATGAGCTGCCAAAATGTTGATATTTTGATATTGAAACAGAATGTTGAAATTATTGGCTATTTTTCTCAAGACGTATAATTCAGAAGCTTTTTAGTGCTTCTAGTCTCGAAAATGTACGATTAAGTATTGTTTTGAACTAACTTTGGCTTAGAATGAATGGATGGTCGTCCCGGTTATTTAAATTTTGTTTACTTTTCGAACACGTGTTCGGGTCGTACAGGCCCCATACTGTATGGATTTTCCTCATTCCAACGCCAATCATTTAGGTTTTGGATGGCCTTCAAAGCCTCTTACTGTCGTGACGATCAAAAATAATGAAAAAAGTGTGAATTTTTTGCAGCTCATGCCACTTTAATTTTTGTGTGTACATTTTCGCATGGTTTTACTAAAGATGTCGCGATGTTTATAGATAAGACCAAGAACGTTATTCGAGGAACGGATAGTCTTTTGAGTTAGAATTTTGCCTTGTTTATTGCACAAAGACTATTCTGGGGTAAAGAACAAGTAGTTGACTAGTATATCTGTCGTATTGTCACTGTATAAGTCACAAGTTTGGAACCTTCTTAAAATCTGCTTTTAAGCGAAATAAACGAAGAACAAAAAACCCCTTTCAAATTATTCATGTTAATACTATTATCTCAACCTTTTAACCCTGCGTCAAACTTAGTTTGTTACATGAAAAAGATATTCCAGTTAAAAACAGATCTGAAATCAGCTTCCAAGCTTGCAAATTTTTATGTTAGGCCGACGATAAAAACGGCTGCATCATAAACCTCTTACTGCAGGAAGCATATCTTTAAGCCCATACAAGATCCTTCGGGCCTCAGGTGGAACCACTTCCGCTGGTGCCAAATTCTCTGCTATTATCACCATGAAACTTCCAAGAAATACGCTATGGAAAATGTGACAAAAGTTTACCGCAACAAAGGCAAGGAAGTTTTTCGAGGTTACTATCTGCCACGTAAGTTTCCATATGCTATCTTCTGATTGCTCTTCAGGTCTTAGGTTTTCTGACACACCGTCATAACGTGTAACTGCATGTTTACCAGCATAAACGTACAAAGCACAACTTACAAGTGTCAAAGATACAGCGCAGAATTGAAAATAGCCAAAATGATCCAAGCTGACTGATGAGAATTCACAGAAATACAAGGACAATGTAGCTGATAGGGCCCCGAGTTTAGACCATCTAAGTAACTGTACTCTATCATCGTGACATCGAGATATTTCTGCAAATAGGCAGGATTGTGCCAAGCCAACAAAAGTGTACATTGTATCGTACAAACAAAGGGAAGTAATAAGATGTAATCCAATAATCCATGGAGGCGAGTTAGCATCTCCCCAAGGAAACCATGGAATCAAGAACACGAGAGCAAATAACGGTCCAGAATACAACACGGCTTGGCGTCGAGTTTTCACAAAGGGCAATTTGGCTTGGTCTTGTATATACGCAAACAAGGGATCATTTAGAGTATTCCAAACCATAAACAAAACTTGAGACCATTGAAACCACCAGTTAGTAATATGATAATGGTCAAGAAAAACTTTCACATAATAAAAACCAAAAATTTTACTAATGATTGAAAATCCCACACTGGCTGCTGTGAAGGCAAGTACGGGTTTAGCTGGGAGAGTTAACATGATTACACATAGGTCCGCGCCCCAGGATGAAGGAAAACTAAAACAAAACAAAAAACATTTTCAAGGAATTAATACAGCACATTATAGAATTTGGTTTCAAACTAATATGTGTCAAATTGTTTAATCCAGCGGAATGGTGCTTTTATTCCAATGCAGACAGAAGAACGCGGGCTTTAAGGGACACGGAAAGTTCGTCGATACATGGGATTGACATTTGATTGATTGATGTTTCTATATTTCATTATAGTATAGCGGCGTTGCCATGGTTAGTGGGTGAGGGGAGGGGGGCTATTTCGTCCAGAGGAAACCCCGACTTTCCGCGATTACCTGGCAACTTTTCCAGGCTCAAGTTTATTTCACTTATATGGTGGCGTTGCCAGTTTTATTGTGGGAGAAAACCGGGCTCTATATGCCAGGAGGTAGCGGGTAGAACGTTGGACGCTCAATCCGAACAGCCTTCAACCAATGGGTCGCGGGGTTCGAATCCCACTCAGTCAAAAAAAATGGAATTTTCTGACTGGGTTTTCACTCGAACGACCTATGTGGGATGGTTGCCAGTTACCAGCGGAAGGTCGTGGTAACCAGGTCGATTGATTGATTGATTGTTTGGTGTTTTACGCCGCGCTCAAGATTATTTCACTTACATGGCGGCGTTGCCAGTTTTATTGTGGGAGGAAACCGGGCTCTGTGCCCGGAGGAAACCCACGACCTTCCGCTGGTAACTGGCAACCATCCCACATAGGTCGTTCGAGTGAAAACCCAGTCAGAAAACCTTCCATTTTTTTTGGACTGAGTGGGATTTGAACCCGCGACCCATTGGTGGAAGGCTGTTCGGATTGAGCGTCCAACGCTCTACCTACTGAGCCACGGAGGCCCCCAGTAACCAGGTCGAAGGTCGAAGCCAATCGGATCAAACTTCTGCTGTCGTCGCTCGCTACCGGTCGGCTTTGACATGCATCGGACACCCTCTGGTGGACTATAGGTCATTTTGAATGTGGCGACCAAAAAGGTAGGCCTACCCGTGGCACGTGCAATTTCCATATCATCTTGAAGGGCCCACATATACCCGTGATAATGTATGGTTTGTTAACTTTCAGCCTCGATCAGTTATATAATTGAAGGACTGGAGGATTCCTGATATGTACCGAAACTGCGTCTGTCTTCTTTGTGTTACAAGTAATGTGGTTTGTTGGGCTAAATAACACAAATAAACAAACATCTTTCTAAATGATACTAGCATTTAATAAATTTATAATTATTTTCATTTTCTTTTTTCGTCTGTAGTAAAATATTTTCACTTTCCACGACATTTGTATTCAGCCCAAAAATAGGGTGATTTACCGTATAAAAAGTGTAGACTGTCCGAGGCCAATCTAAAATTAGAAGTTACCCTAGTCCTAAAGTCCAGATTTAACCTCTAAGGCCCATTTTTATCGGAAAAATCTATTGCAATTGGGTTGGAGAGTTCACCTAGAAGGTCAACTCATCATGTGACTTTTAAGCATTCGACAAAACAACAACATCGTGGAATTCTACCTGGCGTTTGCTCGCATATACCCGCTTTCCTATTGCTCTTTTACACTCGGCTAGAGATATCGTAAGTTAAATCGAACATTTCCAACACTAGAAACTATTGGAAATGCCCCATGGAGCCTATGACAACGGCCAGTTCGGTTCGACTGTCGGTTCGACAGGAACGTCGCCATCTTGCCTGTTTTCGTCTAAATGGGACTATTTCGTGAAATAAGTTTTCTTTACTAGTATAACGTTTTCTTTAATTCAAAGTATATATTCACAGAGGGTTTTTCACGCACGTAAATCCCCGAAGTTTCAGAGTGGGGATATTCCACGTACGTATATCTCCGAAGTTTCACTCAGACTGTGTCCGAAGCCAGTCGGAACAAACTGCGGCCGTCTTCGCTCACTACCTATGGAGGGGGATATCCGCCAAAAGTCTATGTGTGTAGCTGTGTCGGTTTCAATGTGTGTAGTGTTTGTTCACTCTGCTTCTTCTGTAATGTCACCACCGAGACCCTGCTATGTGGCTAGCAAGCAGGACTGTATGAGTGTAACTGTGTCAGTTTCAACGTGCGCAATGCTTACGTTTACTGTAAGCCTGGCTATGTCACTACCAAGATTTGCAATGCGACCACCGAGGGGCGAGTACGGCTTGTAGTTCGGTCGTGTCTGATAGCTGCGCAGTTTTGGCCCTTTTCTTAGGAGATCTTGCTCCGCGAAGCTAGACAAATACAACCGCGTGCAGGCTTGTCCACATATGTGGCTAAGTACCATTATGACGACAGGGGGGGGGCTTTTAAATAAAATATTGGAAATTATAGACGGCCCCTTTACGTCTATGACAGTATTTCCAGCGTGAATAGGGGGTGCCTACGAATAATATTAATAAAATAATACTATTTAATAATAGGCCTACCTAAGTTAAGTTGAAATAGACCAAGGCCTTGATTTAAAGATTATAATAATTAAAGTGGCATTTAAGCTGACAAAATGTTGATATTTTGACGTTAAAACAGAATGTTGAAATTATTGGCTATTTTTCTCAAGAGACGTATAATTCAGAAGCTTTTTAGTGCTTTTAGTCTCGAAAATGTACGATAAAGTATTGTTTTGAACTAACTTTGGCTGAGAATGAATGCATGGTCGCCCGGTTATTTAAATTTTGTTTACTTTTCGAACACGTTTTCGGTTCGTATAGGCCACATACTGTATGGATTTTCCTCATTCCAGAGCCAATCTATTAGTTTTTCGATGGCCTTCAAAGCCCCTTACTGTCATGACGATCAGAAATCATGCAATTCGGCCTGGCCTAATCATTATAGCCTATATTGGTAGTGTGAATATTCAATAACTTAGCTCGTTATCTGGGCATATATATACATGTGCAACAACAACAATTTATGAATTTCCAATTTGATGTATGTATATATTTATGATCACTAAAACACACGGGCACAGGGAAAATCTTCTTGTCTGAAACGTGTACATAAATGTATATACATATATGTACACAGAATGAATATACTTCTTTAACTAACTCTATAGCTACTCTCGTTCATATTTCTAGTGCATATATATTTCTTTTGTTTGTTTTTTTTCTTTTATTTTTTTTGCTCCCTTTTCTCAGTATCGTCATTATTATAGTTAATATCAGAGGAAAAATAAAATTGTGCTTAACCAGAAACTGTTATAATTTTTAACTGTTTCACTGTATTCCTATATTGCCCTGATGACGTAAAATATATCGGTTCACTTAATTATAGAATAAATCTTATTTTTCTATCTTGCATTTTTACTTTATAATTTTGCACATATGTAGGGAGAGGGACTCGTAAGTTTCAAGAACTTGTGCCTAATGTCATTGAATATAATTTCAATAAAATAAGTTAAATTCAACAATAACCAAGTTCCGAGCTCGACTTAGGGGCCGTCTATAATTTCCGAAACATTTGTCAGCAGCTCCCCCTGTCGTCATAATGGGACTTAGCCACATATGTGGGTAAGGCTGTATGAGCTCCCATTCGTCTAGCTTCGCTGTCTGGAATGCTGCCGCTCTCGTGCGCAGTTCTTGACATAGCCGGAGTACGAACCATGCTTGCTTTACACTGGCCACTTAACACACTGGCTGTAGCCCAGAGTCGAAGCTAGGAATGTAGGCGCTGCATTGGACAACGTTTCACGCATTCAAGCAAGAGTATCGCAAGCGACACAGTAAAAGTAAGCACTGCGTACATTGAAACTGACACAGTTACCCACATAGACTTTTGGCGGATATCCCCCTCCATAACTACCGGGGCCTCGGTGCTCCAGTGGGTTAAAGTGATCGTCCCTCAGTACCAACGAGACCTTCCATCGATTCACGCTCAAACCAAATGAAAATTGAAAAAATTCTGAGTGGATTTTTTACTGGGTCGCCGAGTTGCCAGGTAGGGCCTACTCACCGAAGGTCGGGGGTTTTCTCTGGACAGTGAGCTCGATTTCCTCCCCCATGAAACCTGGCAACGCCGCCATATAAGTGAAATAATCTTGAGTGCGGCGTAAAACATCAATCAATCAATCGCTCACTACCGGTCGGCTTTGAAATGCCTTGGACAGTCTGCGCCTTTTATACGGTAAATCACCATATTTTGGGGCTAAATACAAATGGCGATATGAAGAAAATATAAAAATATTTTACTTAAGATAAAAAGAGAAAATAAAAATAATAATAAATCAATCTAACGCTAAAATCATCTACAAAGATATTTGTTTATATATATATATTATAGCTAGTAGATCACATGCCGTGTAGCACTAAGAAGAAAGACACAATTTCTTTATATGTCCGGATTCCTCCAATGGTTAAATTATAGCTGATCGAGGTATGAGCTGCCAAAATGTTGATATTTTGACGTTAAAACAGAATGTTGAAATTATTTATCTCAAGACGTATAATTCAGAAGCTTTTTAGTACTTCTAGTCTCGAAAATGTACGATAAGGTATTGTTTTGAACTAACTTTGGCTTAGAATGAATGAATGGTCGTCCCGGTTATTTAAATTTTGTTTACTTCTCGAACACTATTTCGGTTCGTATAGGCCACATACTGTATGGATTTTCCTCATTCCAACGCCAATCATTTAGTTTTTCAATGGTCTTCAAAACCTCTTACTGTCGTGACGATCATAAATTATGAAAAAAGTGTGATATATTTGGCAACTCACGCCCCTTCAAAGATTCAAAACTATTTATGTATTATATTCCTTCCGGGCCACCGTAGACTGGTTTCTCGCGAGATGAGCGCACCAAATGTTTATTTATCGAGCGCCAACTACAACATACAGCTATTTAAGATATAGGCAACAGTACAGGAAAATATTCGAGGTAAGGTAAATAGCATTGGCATCTCGTATCTAGTAGGTGAAACATGCTTCGCCGAATACTCAAAATTGAATTATTCTTTACCTACAGGGATATTGGGTGCGTTTACAAAGATGGGTGTTTGTTGACCTCAGGCTCAGGCCTGCAGTTCTGTGCTAAGGCTAAGGTTATAAACTAGAGTTAGATAGACTGCCATTTGAACGGTCCACTGAAAAGGCCCTGTATATGACCTATATATGAATTGTAACCCATTTACCAGTTGGAAGGAAAACCTGTACCGAATTTAACTAGACTAAAATTGATCCTTTACTTAATCGATATTATTGTTATTAGGAATGTCCAGATATTTTGTACATGGTATCGGCCTCGGCTAGTAGCCTAGTACTAGTAGTAGCCTGGTTGGCCGGACACACGTGCCTTAGACCGGTAGACTGACACTCAACAGGCCGACATATGCCATATGATATGAAGAGGTTTTCTTTCAGTTCATTCAACAATAACTACGGTACGCTGTCGACGTGGCGTTCGATTTTACAAAGTCTTCCAAACAATGTTATTTGCCATGAGTTGAGACAACTCGTGTTAGCCTACTTACCTGGACGAGTTATGACAAATCCATTGACTGAGACAAGACAAAACAGTCTCGACTCGATTTGGGCGAGAGTGAGCTTTGTATTTCATTCGTCCGTGACGGGCTCATCTACATATAACATAGTGAGATGTAACATTAGTGAGAACCGGTTGATTACTATTAATTAATACACTATATTGTCGCTTGATTTTAGACTACCATGGATGATCTCATGGTGGTCTTATCAAATCGCTTTTACGTCCATGGTCCGTTGTCCGGTTTCTGTAAACTTTTTTTGCGATCGCTGTTCCAAGAAAACTACTGGTAGGATCTTCATCAAATTTCCCAGACAGGTTCCCCATATGGTCTAGTTGTGCAACTTTTTTGTCCTTATTTTATTTAAAATGGCCACCAGGCAACGGTTTAGTTTTTCTTCTTTTTATCACTTTTCTCTCTTGTGATCGCGATTCCAAGAGAACTACTTGTCGATCGATCTTCTTTAAATTTCACATGCAGGTTTCCCCTATGGACTAGTTGTGCAACATATATTTCTTTCCCTCATTTGCATATTAAAATGGCCGCTGGCAACCATTTTGTTTTTCTTTGTTTTATCACTTTTCTCCTAAAGTAATGAAAGGATCTTCGTAACATTTTATACACATGTTAACCCTATGGTCTCACTGAGCACTATGCACTTTTTTGCATATTCAAAATGGCTGCCGCTGGCCATTTTGTTTTTCTTCTTTCTTTCACTGTTTCGCCAAAGTACTGAAAGAGTCTTCGTAAAATTTGGTACGCAGATCTTCATCAAAGTTTTCAGACAGGTTCCGCCTATGGTCTAGTTGTGCAGTATCTATTTCTTTCGCTCATTTATTTATTAAAATGGCCGCTGGTGACCATTTTGGGATTTTTACCTACATAGTTTGTGACCAGCGTGCCGATGTTGATGACATGTTTTTGTGTTTGTTTCCCATATATGGTCTAGTTGTGCAACCTGATCTATTTTTTGTCGTTTTATCATTTAAAATGGCCGCTAGGCAACCATTTTGTTTTTCTTCTTTTTATCACTTTCCTCTCTTGTGATCGCAAGATTCCAAGAGAACTGCTGAGAGGATCGTCTTTAAAATTCACGTGCAGGTTCCCTCTTTGGTCTAGCTGGGCAACATCTATTTCTTTCGCTCAATTGCATATTAACATGGCCGTTGGCAACCATTTTGTTTTTCTTCTTTTTATCACTTTTCTCCTAAAGTTATGCAAGGATCTTCGTGAAATTTTGTACGCAGGTTAACCCCATAGTCTTGTCGCTCACTATGCACTTTTTTGTCATTTGCACATTAAAACGGCCGCTTGGCGACCATTTTGTTTTTCTTCTTCATATCACTTTTCTCAAGTAATGAAAGGTTCTTCGTAAAATTTTGTACACTTGTTAACCATATGCCCTCACTGTGCACTATGCACTTTTTTGCTCTTTTGCATATTAAAAATGGCGGCCGCTGACAATTTTGTTTTTCTTCTTTCTATCACTGTTTCCCCAAAGTAATGAAAGAGTCTTCGTAAACTTTTGGATGTACGCAGATCTTCATCAAATTTCTCAGACATGCCCCCCCCCCCTCCTATGGTGCATCATCTGTTTCTTTCGTTCATTTGCATATTAAAATGGCCGCTGGGTTTCTACTCGAACGACCCACGTGGGAAGGTTGCCAGTTACCACCGGAAGGTCGTGGGTTTACTCTTGGTATAGAGCCCGGTTTCCTCCCACAATAAAACTGGCAACATATATATATTTGATATAAGTGAAATAATCTTGGGCACTAAACAATTAATCAATCAAACTCTTGACCAAACATTTAGAAAAGTTGGTTTTGAGTTTTCTGAGTACAGCCACTTTCTACCAGAGAAACTTTGTCCTTGTCCAGCCAGCCACCAACTGATGAAATCACTTTCACATATCAAGTTTGTGATCCATTTACAAGCAGCCTCACTTTCGGAAAGTGTTCTATGGTGGTCGCCAAGATCAGTTCACCGATCTCTTGTTCATTTCTATGAGAGGTTGTCGTTTATAATATTTTGACTGCAAAATGATATCAAAGTTCAATTATTGTAACAAATAGAACTGTTTCTGTGGCCAGCAAAGGTTATTATATTATTTAGCAATTTTTATCGTAATAACTATGATTGGAAATTTTACATTTGGATTCCATTTGATTACGACCTCAAAAGCCAACCAATGATTCGGTGTTTTAATTTATGAACTTAATTTAAAAGGAAGAGAAAGGATCTGGAGGCCGGAGACCTTCCGGTCTTAAGTTAATCAGGTCTATAGCAAAGTCTGCAATTGTATTCCCCCTTATATGTGTATTTGTTTTTATATGTTTAGAGGTCTGTTGATTGACACAGTTTAAAATGAAAAGTGTAGTCGTAGTCTGCACATGCCTCTTAAACCCAGCAAAAGTGTGTCTCAAAACTATAAAATAACTTCTAAAATCATCTGATGTACCCCGCTTATAAGCCCCACTCATGCTGCTTGTTCTGGGTACAATATTTGTCGAATGTCGCTCATCAGAAGAAAACGCTACCATGATAGAATATATATGAAGGCAAAACATAGCCAATGCCGACCACTCAGTTGCGAACACCATTGATTAATGACTGTTTCCAAGTATCGGGAATCGTCCAACAAAGCTAAGCGGATCTTTAAAATACTTTTAGATCCCGTCTACCCACTCCCAGCAATTATATCAACATCCCGTCAATTTGAATTATGCCATATCAGCAGTAAGCCTTGACTGTACAGATATTGTATAATTGAGGACCGTTTCTGTCTTACAAAAACATATGCCGACATTTATTTAGTCGTTTCATTGGGATGTCATTATGGACCGACAATGCAGACATCATTTGGGCGTTATTTTGGATTGCAAAGAAAAAATACGTCGTCAAATTTTGAATCACATGCAGTTTTAAAGATGGGTAGAAAAAATTCTTGCCACACAATTCTCCCATGCCAGAGACACAATAAAATTTCCTAAATAACGAATACGTTTATGTTTAGTATCACATCCGTTGATATAAATAACAGACATTAACGTTTTCAATTTTTGTTTCAGCAAACCGTGGTATTACATTACAAGCTGAGAGGGGGACTTTCGATTTTCACGATGGCGTCCCCAAGGATTTTAGATTTCGATGCTACTCTGATAGGTTACACGGCTTCGAAAATCGCACTGTCTATTATGGGAAGAATATTCGGATTTTATTATGTTCATATTTTTCTAGATTTATACAAAATCGAGTCGTCCTGGTTCCAGTTTTCGCAAGTTCTATATATGATTTGGAACACTGTAAATGACCCTTTATTTGCTTATGTACAAGATAATGTAGATTTACCGTTTGTTAAAACTCGGCGCCATTCCTTACTGTATGGTGGTCCAGTGTTCGCTGTGGTATTCCTCATTCCGTGGTTTCCCTGGGAGACAATGGGTTTAGGAACATGGAAGACTGGTGTTCATCTCATTGTAGCTCTGTGTCTTTACGACACCATGATGACATTTCTTGGACTTGCTCAATGTTGCCTGTTCGCGGAGATTTCACAGAAACACGAAGACAGAGTTAGGCTCCTTCGTTGGTCAAAACTTGGACCAATTGCTGGTGCTGTCGTGCTTTATTTTACTGAATATTTTTCAAGTTCACTTAAAAACTATTTTAATTTCCAACTCAGCTGCATTATTTGGGCTGTGTTGTCATTTTTATTATATTGGTACGCTGGTAAACATTGTGTTACTCAGTACGATGTGGACCAAACTAATGCACCAGTACAATCGGAGACTTCACGGTCACATCTTAGCATTTGGAGACTTACCTGGCAAATTCTCTCCGGTAGGAACTTCTTGTGTTTCGTTGCTGTTAACTTCTGTCATGAATTCCATAGGACGTTCCAAGGAAATTTCATGGCAATTTTTGTGGAAAACTTAACTACTGAAGAGGAGATCTCACTTGGTGTTAGGAGTTTCTGTTATGGATTTGGAGGTCTTGTACCCAGTGTAAGTTAAACATTCCATATTATACACTGCTCGTTCCTCTATATGTTTGAAGGAAATATAGCAGAGTAAAATCTTGTACAGACAAGCTAGATGTTGCTGACAAGTGTCGGTAGCCACGAACTGGTTGTCGACTCGCCAATAAAAAACACAATCAAAGCGACCAGCAACGTTGTCTAACATTAGATTGACGACCATCAGAAAGTGGCTCGTTGGGGCTTTAATTGATTATTTCACTTATATGGCAGCGTTGCCAGTTTTATTGTGGGAGGAAACCCACGACCTTCTGGTGGTAACTGGCAACCATCCCACATACGCTGGGGGTTTAAGATCAACGCTGCAATGGTGGTTGAAAGGATTCGTACTCTTTCTCGTCCATTTTCCGACCAATCATTCTGCCAGCTGACTATATTTGTACTAACTGTTCGTGCACTCATTTTGTAGTGTGAAAATTGCAACCGTTGTTATTATTATATGAATATTTTGTTAATAGATTCTTTCCTTTTCATTTCCTTTCATAGATTGTATACGCCCACTCTAAAAGCGGGCGTAAATTGGTATACCCATCATGTCCGTTTGTCTCTTACCGATGATCATGGGTTTGAACATTCAGTAGTTAAATGAAGTGGTTGTTCTTTGGTCTGTAGTTTCACAAGACGGCTAAATTGTTAACAAACAACTTTTTGGTAACCGTGGTGACCAAAATGAGTCGCAAAGCACATTTTTATACGCCCGACTTCTGTTGTAGTACGGTATATTGAGCCCACGCAGCGCTGTGTGTCCGTCCTGGGCTCAATATCTTCGTTCCTTTCCGCTCCATAACTTTAAGGGTTGATCAGGGACCCTGTTTCACAAAGCGGCGTATAGATGTATTTTTACGTAACTTTCATACTAACGTATCTCTACAGTATGGGTTGCTATGGGAGTTACGTGACTACGCCGCTTTGTGAAACAGGGTCCGGATGTTTACAATTCCTTCACAGTATATACTATATGAGTAGATTGTGTGTCATCGACCATTTATGACATATTTGGTTGCATAATATAAGGGTTACCGACCCACCGCTCAGTCTTGAGTTGGATTCTCACCTTGGCCCGGATTTTTTCTGGGTCAATCAGTCTCGGTTAATTTACTAATTCAGGGAAATTACTGTATTAGTAAATTAACCGACACTGATTGACGACACACCATATTTTCATTTGAACATAGAATTTCAATTCCTGAAATTTAAACAAATGTTTTCTATAATGTAGAGTAATCATTTGTATCGAAGGGTGTATGTTGAGTTTACTAAATGGTTTACATTATTTTATTCAGGAAATAAATGAAATTTCTGTTTATAAGTTGCTCATAGAAGTAGGCTCATGCTGCAGTATAGATCGTTTTGGGTATAGCTTGATGATTGAAACAGTCTCACACCACCTAGTATAACATTTAACTTGGCCCTAAAAGGTTTACTGAACCAATCACCTAAATAATCATGCCAATTTTATTTAGGTTAATATGCCTAATTATATCAATCACCAAATCCCAATCCTCTCTAATATTTCTTCAAGCAATTATTCAGTAGTCTTAGTAAATCCAAATATTCTTCAAAGGAAAATTCTGTTTTTCTATTCAGCAGACCAGAAATTACTATTCATTCTAATTAATAAACAATTCTATGTGTCTTGCATTGGATGTAGTTTTTTACATAGCCATTTAGTTCTGTATTTTTGTCATTTTTGTTTTAGTATTAATAGTTTAAAGCATGTCTTTAATATGAAGATAGTATGCTACAATGAATTTACCCTTGTGGGCGTATTATGAGTTTGTTATACTCTTGTTATATATCTATATATTAACTTTAACACATTTTGTTTTTATGGTAATTTTCAGCCCAACCCTACCCTGTCCATTTCAGATTGTCATAATTCTGGGAGCACCCGTCATAAAACAACTTGGTTATTACTCCCTAGTAAGATTGAGTTTCTTTGTGAAGATTGGATTCGGCATCAGCTTGTTCCTCGTGGGTCCCGGGAGACCTTGGTTCTTAATGGCTGTCCTCGTTCTTGACAGGTAGGCACTGTACATCACTGGTCGGGACTATTACTGTGTACAGTCAGGTGTATGGGCGGGGGTGGAGGGGGAGGGGGGTCGACTATCCAAAAGTTTGTAAACGAGAGCACTGAGCCGCCTACAAGTGAAAATTAAGATTTCCAGATTTTCAATGACATTTGTTCTACCTCAGAACTACTGTTAACACTCTCTTTTGAATTCCAGTATATTGCTTAAATTTCTTCAGACAATTGCCTGGCTGTATGGATGCACATTCTTTGATATTTCTACTTGTTTGTTTCAGTGGCATTTCCTCAGCTGCCTTTGCCCTGTTTGACATGTCATTGTCCGACATCGCACAAGAAGATATGAACAAGTACAGCAGAAGGTACGATCAGATCTAGGGGAAAAAAGACATATACGATATATATATATAGTAGCACAACATTAATTGTTATTTTCACTGTTGTTTTTCAGACTGCCTATCACGTCGATGGTGTTCGGGACAAATGCTCTTGTTGTAAAACCTGTGTACTCGATAGCTCCCATGGTTACTGTGGCTATCCTGGATTCTTTTGGCTACAGTAAAATGAGAAAAGATCCCGAAAGTTTGAGTTTGGAGGATAAATCTCAGCTGCATTACGTCATGTTCATCATGATTTGTTTTGTTCCTGTTCTCATTGGACTTGTACAGTTCTCGGCTTGGTCATTCTACACTCTTAAGAATGCTTATAAAAGTAGGCCGAATTCGACATGACAACAGATAAGGAAAAATACATTGATAGAATAGCCTGATATAGTCCAAACCTTGCAACACATTGAAAACAGCATGCCCTGGCAACAACAGAATTGAATGTATCTGGGAAGACACGGTTAACTTAACCGGTGGACTGTATCATAGAACAAATTTCGCTACCAAAGCAATGACCTTATGGGGATACTAAATCCAATCAGCCCCCCCCCCCCCCCCTAGACTCCTACCCCCAATAACTAATTATGTGTTTCTATTAGTATTTCGGGTCCACATTTCTATCATGGGTGCCAGCTCGATGGAATTAGAAACAGAAAAAAATAGCATTTAAGTTGCTATATAAGTTGTTATGATGTGATTTTGTTGCTCTTTTGTTCAAAATATTACTTTGGGCGTAAAATACGATCACTGGCATTCCAGAAATTTCACAAAATATGTCAACTTCTATAATATTACTTCATCGGTGAATGTGTTGGCAGATTGAAGTTAATAGATCTGATCTTGTCGATACGGGGACCAACGAAATGCCAGAAAGGGAATAATTGAGTGTTGATGATTGTGTGGTTGATGAGCAAGATTGTATATAAAATATAATAAGTTATGTTTTGAATTCTATTTTCGTTAATAGTATATGGGAGATTATGGATTATTTTGAAAAATAAACTTTATATTCACGTTTGCTTTTGACTCGATCAATATAATTCGTCAGACATGCGTTGGCCAGTATTTGTCTGTAAACGTTGGTAAATAAACCGTTTGAAACTTGGCATTCGAAGTAACCCTCGACTGATCTCCTTCCAATATGCATCGGACACACACGGATCACTTAGGGGATTTACGTAGGTCAAATAACCTCGGACAATCTTGGGACTATTTCGTGAAATTGATTCCTCGTATTCGTTACTTGTTTACATGCACACTTGCCGCGAAAATCCAGGATACTGTTTACATAAAGAACAGTGGGCGGTTTTCTGTATTTTTCCAAGACAGACCAAGTTAGGAACTTTCTTTTTTTACCATAAATAGAAAGTTTTAGCATCATTTAGTATTTTTAATTTAAAATTGAAAACTAGATTTATCAAGTACCCGCAATGTCAACAAACCCCGAACCTGAGCATGCGCACAAGCGCCCTTAATGTTTGAGTCGTGTGAGTAATCTAACAGCACAGTGCAATTTTACGTACATTATCTAAGAAATACAGACTGACGATCGGGTAAGAGTGACTCGAAAAGCCTGCCGATAATTGAGTGTAAACCACAGATAAAAAGGCCTGAAATGAGGGTAATCCAACCACTAAGTTAACCGACACTGATCGTTGTGGTTGTAATCAGGCTTCGATTCTTCGTTTGTTTTTCACCCTCATTTCTACATTCTAAACGGAACTGGCTACGGTGGCAAGTGCGCCTTTAACGTTTCATTTAATTCTAAGTATATATTCACGATTTTTGTGATAGTGCATTTTCACAAGGTAACATTTTAAAAAGCTATGTCGTGAAAGGCGCACGAGGTCTATCTTTAATAGTGGCGGCCAAACCCAGCTAATAAACTAAACGCCTAGTCCGTCTGATGTATGTGTTCGTCAGAGCCTAGATTACTTGCATATTGAGAATTGATATTCGTTTTGTCTATCCCGCCGAAAAGGACGGCTGAACAAATTTTTCAGAAAATAAGCAAAGAAGAGATTATTTACCACTTCCGTCTGATAGTATGGATTAAAGTGGCATGAGCTGCAAAGATTCACATTTTTCCATTATTTCTTATCGTCACGACAGTAAGAGGCTTTGAAGGCCATCGAAAAACTAAATGATTGGCGTTGGAATGAGGGAAATCCATAAAGTCTACGGCCTATACGAACCGAAATAGTGTCCGAAAAGTAAACAAAATTTAAATAACCAGGACGACCATTCATTCTTTCCAAGCCAAAGTTAGTTCAAAACAATACTTTATCGTTCATTCCCGAGACTAGAAGCTCTAAAAGGCTTCTGAATTATACGTCTTGAGAAAAATAACCAATAATTTCAACATTCTGTTTTAACGTCCAAATATCAACATTTTGGCGGCTCACGCCACTTTAAGAAGAAATGTTTGCCAACCTTTTCGGATTATGGGATGATCGTCTCGCTGTGTGCAGTCGAAACCTAAAGTATGATTTCCCTTACTTTAAGTTTGACATTTTCATGAAGTTGTTTCTGTAAGCCACTGTTATATCTCTGGTTGATGAAGACACTGTCACACCTCCAGGGGATGAATATGAAAGGGATATGAAACGCCTTTGTTTTGCACTCAGTCGACTGGCAGTTGTTTGGCTCGCTATTGTTCTTGTCAGACACCCCGTGACGGCATTCTGATCCGCTCCGAGAATAGCCGAAAGCCGTGTTGTGTATTCCGATTCATTCCTAACCATACCGATGTCGTTGATATATGGGCTGCGCATGCCCGTTTGTAAGCTAGCAACAGAAAACAATCGCCATTTTGAATATTCTGACAGTGTTGCTAGCTTATAAATAGGCATGCGCAGCCCATATATCAACGACATCGGTATGGTTCGGAATGAATCGGAATACACAACACGACTTTCGGCTATTCTCGGAGCGGATCAGAATGCCGTCACGGGGTGTCTGACAAGAACAATAGCGAGCCAAACAACTGCCAGTCGACTGACTGCAAAACAAAGGCGTTTCATATCCCTTTCATATTCATCCCAGGTCACACTAATAACACATCTTCTAACAGATTCATTTTAATTTTTGAACCGTGAACTCTACTAACATTGTTTATTCAAATCGTTTGGGGCCGATTCCCATATATGTGATCGATGACATATAGAATTATTTTAAAACTTACCCGACAGAGCGCATGCGTAAGTTTAAACTGTCAGTTCACTCAGTTTAAATATGAACGATGCCATGAAAAGGCCAATAAGTCTGTATTTAAGTTAAAAAAATGTTTTTATCTTATTGACATTGACATAAGAACAAAATTATACATTCTTGATACAATGGTCAAACCAATTATCATGTATGGACGTGAAGTTTGGGGCTTTGGGAACCTAGGTTCCCTAGAATCTGTGTATCTCCAGTACTGTAAATATGCACTTGGGCTACCCAAAAATGCCCCACATATTTTTGTCTATGGTGAATTAAATAGAATGAGTCTGCAAGTGGAATGTAAGAATCGCATTATAAACTTTTGGAGTAAACTTGTGTCTAATAAAACGTCTCTTCCGTATAAGTTATACAAGGCTCAGTGTGACCATAGAGGTCGAAGTAGAACTTACAATTGGAGTAGAGGTATTAGAAAATTAATGGAAGGTTACGGCTTTTACTTTTTATATTTAAATGAAAACCCAAGCTTGAAAACTACGCTTGCTCTGAAACAAACTGTAGTTGACAATTTTGTTCAATGGTGGGAAATGAGTATTGTTGAGTCATCGCGATATGATTCCTATAGACTCATTAAAACTAGCTTTTATTTTGACGGAAGCTTCAATGTTTGTGACCATACCCAAAATAAAGTTTGGGCATTATATTGTCCCGATTTCGATGTGGATACCATGGCCTAAATATGGAAACTGGGCGTTATAACAATATACCAAAGGAAGAACGTGTGTGTACTTTATGTAATCTAGGACTAATTGAAAATGAATATCATTTTTTATTATGTTGTCCAACGTATTGTTATTTAAGAAAGAGGTATTTTAAAAAGTATCTTTATACTTGGCCAAATGTACGTAAATTACGCATTTTGTTAAATCCAAACAGCAATGTCAAGCTTAGAAATGTTTCTAGCTTTATTGAAAAGGCGTTGGTTCTCAGGAATGAGATGAGTCGTAATAATATTACGTAATATCAGAATAACATTCTGGTAAAATGCTATGTTTTACAGATACTTTTCTTTTTTGTAATATGTATAACCCACTGATGATTAATGTTATCTTACTATGCATATCTGTAAATTTCTTTTGAGGAGAGAGGCCAGTAGGCCTGTTCCTGCAATAAAGTCTATATACATATAAATTTCTAAAGAATGTGGGATTCGGGCTCTGGGGTGCAAACGCCATTGAGTGTATTTTATACCCCCCATGAATACCGATTTGTCAGGCTACACATGCACCCCTCCATCTAAACTGGTCTAAACTGTCACTTCTGAAATCGTTTTCAAACAGACTCAACTCTTTCCCTTAAAAAAAACAGAAACCCCTAGTCAATACTGAAAACTTCACTGCCATCCCCAGGCTAAAAATACGATGGTCAGATCTACGGTTGCCATTGGGACGCGGCCATTCCATTTATATAGCTAGTTGATTGTTCTGAACTAGCATTCGTCATTCCTATTCTGTTGCCGGGTATCTAGACTAAAAAAGCTAATTCTACCTCTGTAGATTACAGAGCCATTGAGGATTAGCCCAAATCATCTGAAGGCGGAGAAAATGGCGACACGCACTTGAGGGCACATTTAAAGTCATTGAGATTCTCAGTGTATTATTAGTAGGCCTATAGTATAATTTTAGAAATGTATGTGGCATGAAAAGAACTCTACTAAATCGAAATTTGAATAATTGATTAATTGAAACGATATAAATACAAAATGTGTACACTATCTGAGACACATATTGATCATCAGTCACTTTAACTTTTATTGATCATCTTAAAGTGGCATGAGCTGCCAAAATGTGCACTTCTTTCATAATTTCTGACAGTCATGACAGTAAAAAGGATTTGAAGGCCATCGAAAAAGTAAATGATTGGCGTTTGAAAGAGGAAAGTACATACGGTATGTGGCCTGTACGAACAGAAATAGAGTTTGAAAAGTAAACAAAATTTAAATAACCGGGACGACCATTCATTCATTCTAAACCTAAGTTAGTTCAAAACAATACTTTATAGTACATTCTCGAGACTAGAAGCATTAAAAAGCTTCTGAATTATACGTCTTGAGTAAAATAGGCAATAATTTCAGTATTCTGTTTTTACGGCAAAATATCAACATTTTGGCCACTTTAAGTTATATTAAATTGAAGTAAGTATTCTGTTAATTGTTAAAGTTAATTTTTAACATAAAGGCTTTGTAGTAGTACAAACCATTCACAGTCTAATTGTTCAATTTTCATGCTATGTAATATGTGTACATGTGTTATGCATTATTGCACATTCGTTCCAGTTCGGATAGCCCATTGCTCAGTTTTCCAATAGACAGCTGTATGGGAACGAGTCACGTGACTGACCTAGTTTTCTATGCACAGACAGAAGGCGAGTCGGAGCATTCCATGCCACGTCGGTTTGACATTTGTGCATAGAGAAGCCAAGGAAAAGAAAGACGATAAAAGAATGGTGGATTTCTGAGAATATGGCCAAGGATTTGTTGTAGGGTTATACTGGTCTCCTGGGCGTGGACGGTAGCTTTGGAATTAGAATGGAGAGCCCAGAGAGCGACGAGGAAGGCTGGTATCAAAATGGTAAGTCTGCTCCGACATTCCGGCTTGACAGCTGGTTAAACCCATCACAGATATTACACTTAGAAGATCACGTTGGTCAATTGACTAACTATAAACAGCATTGTCTCTCTCTAGCTATTAAAGACATCTCTGCTCTATATAAGTCTGTGTAATATTTGACCGGACTGGGCCTAGCTGATGGATATTTGACACTTCCAGAATAAATTATGTTGATAATGAATTGATCGATGTATCCCGGCCACACGAGAAACGAGAACCTATAATAATGTGAAATGTACTCATGGTATTTTGACTATATTGTATATGGAAGTATTGACCCGAT
Source organism: Lepidochitona cinerea (assembly GCA_963971465.1). Classification (NCBI taxonomy): domain Eukaryota; kingdom Metazoa; phylum Mollusca; class Polyplacophora; order Chitonida; family Tonicellidae; genus Lepidochitona; species Lepidochitona cinerea. The sequence goes on from OZ020551.1 coordinate 7,736,601, forward strand.
ACCTCTATCTTATTGACTTGTCAGTTATAACCTTATTTGAATGTCTGAGCTGTACTTGAGTAATCAGATAATCTCTATATAACAAAGCCGAGATAAAAACAACGGTTTAAATGTGTCATCTGACTCGCAGCACTCACCATCAGGTGAATTGTCCCATCACTGACCATGGTATCTATTACACGATGTACCATACCAGAAGTATGGGATTGTTCTCTCAACTCTGTTCTTAAAATTTCAATAAAAATAGTCAAAATATAGTCCTCAGTTTAACACGGAACTATTCAACCTATATGTCATATCCTGAAGAAGCATATTTTCATGTTATGTGACGTTTTTACATGTATGTATGTATGTATGTATGTATGTATGCTGCTATCAGCTAATTAACTGCACGTTTTATGTCAACCGACCTAAATGTTACAGGATACAATAAGGCCTACTGTAATTAAGTTTGAGTGGTTTTGTGTTTGTATTTGTTATGTTTTATTTGTTTATTTGTTTTTGATTCATCAAAACGAATTCATCAGATGTTTGACATTGTGAACAACGTTATATAGGCTTCCAGTGTATCGGAGGGCTTGGCACCACTGAATGTTGGAATAAACGGAGTGACAATTATGCATATCTAACAAATACCTACACGATCTGCATACCATGATCTGTGATGACTAATAATCATATAGTATACGAGGCCAGGTCTTAATTTGGACTACAAACGTGTGTAAAATAAATGTGCAAGTGTTTCGCCTGAAAGAAAGACCTACTCTGCGTACCGGTATGCGAACAAAATATTCCAAGTTAAAGACAATTGCCATTGTATATTCGAGAAAGCATGTTGGGAATACCTTAAAATGCTGATATTTTGACGTTATGTTGAAAGAATGTTGAAATGTTGAAATTATTGGCTATTTTTCTCAAGACGTACAATTCAGAAGCTTTTTAGTGCGTATAGTCTCGAAAATGTGCGACAAAGTATTGTTTTGAACTAACTTTGGCTTAGAATGAATGAATGGTCGTCCCGGTTATTTAAATCTTGTTTACTTTTCGAGCACGTTTTCGGTTCGTACAGGCTACATACTGTATTGATTTTCCTCATTCCAACACCAACCATTTAGTTTTTCGATAGTCTTCAAAGCCTCTTACTTTCGTGACGATCAGATATGATGAATTTTGGCCACTTTAAAGAGGCATGAACAGTGCTGCTTCGTATCATAGCTAATGATTACGCAATTAACAAACTTCCCGTAGATAATAAATGAAAAGGGCTCGATTGGCCCTACCTGGGCCTTCTTTAAATAAATTACAGAAACATATTTTCAGGTTGCTTACATGAAATAGGCCTACGCGTTTTTTGTACCAGCGGTATGTCCGCCGTTTTGTTTCCTTCACGGGCTCGTGTAGAATCTAGTGGCAAGTTGAACGTATGTCACGATAACCCAGCAGACCACATGTCTGTATTGTCTGAGACGTCAATATAACGGAATACATGTCAATAGAATGGTGATCTGTTTTCTCTGAAGTAGATTGAAGCGGAAACAAATGAGTGTGCTTGCTTTGTAAACTAACAGAAGGAAAACTCTGAATGACATTGGATGATAGTGATGATTCTATTAAATACATTTTTCAGATTTGATATTGGCAGCCCAGTTAGGAAAGACATTGTTGGAACGAAACCGGGACTTGGAAAACCAAATATTCCAATATCAACAAATAAACACTGATCAAACCTGTGAGATTGAGGTAAGATACAAAAACTGATCAGACATGTGAGATTGAGATAAGATACAAACATTGATCAAACGTGTGAGATTGAGATAAGATACAAACATTGATCAAACATGTGAGATTGAGATAAGATACAAACATGGGCCAAACGTGTGAGATTGAGATAAGATGCAAACATTGATCAAACGTGTGAGATTGAGATAAGATACAAACATTGATCAAACCTGTGAGATTGAGGTAAGATACAAACATTGATCAAACATGTGAGATTGAGATAAGATACAAACACTGATCATACATGTGAGATTGAGATAAGATACAAACACTGATCAAACCTGTGAGATTGAGATAAGATTCAAACACTGATCAAACATGTGAGATAGAGGTAAGATACAAACATTGATCAAACATTTGAGATAAGATACAAACACTGATCAAACATGTGAGATTGAGATAAGATACAAACATTGATCAAACGTGTGAGATTGAGATAAGATACAAACATTGATCAAACATGTGAGATTGAGATAAGATACAAACATGGGCCAAACGTGTGAGATTGAGATAAGATGCAAACACTGATCAAACCTGTGAGATTGAGGTAAGATACAAACATTGATCAAACCTGTGAAATTGAAGTAAGATTCAAACATTGATCAAACATGTGAGATTGAGGTAAGATACAAACACTGATCAACCCTGTGAGATTGAGTTAAGATACAAACACTGATCAACCCTGTGAGATTGAGATAAGATACAAACATTGATAAAACCTGTGAGATTGAGGTAAGATACAAACACTGATCAAACCTGTGAGATTGAGGTAAGATACAAACATTGATCAAACATGTGAGATTGAGAAGATACAAACACTGATCAAACATGTGAGATTGAGATAAGATACAAACACTGATCAAACATGCGAGATTGAGATAAGATACAAACACTGATCAAACATGCGAGATTGAGATAAGATACAAACACTAATCAAACCTGTGAGATTGAGGTAAGATACAAACATTGATCATACATGTGAGATTGAGATAAGATACAAACACTGATCAAACATGCGAGATTGAGATAAGATACAAACACTGATCAAACATGCGAGATTGATAAGATACAAACATTGATCAAACATGTGAGATTGAGGTAAGATACAAACACTGATCAAACATGTGAGATTGAGGTAAGATACAAACATTGATCATACATGTGAGATTGAGATAAGATACAAACACTGATCAAACATGCGAGATTGAGATAAGATACAAACACTGATCAAACATGCGAGATTGAGGTAAGATACAAACACTAATCAAACATGTGAGATTGAGGTAAGATACAAACATTGATCAAACGTGTGAGATTGAGATAAGATGCAAACACTGATCCTACATGTGAGATTGAGATAAGATACAAACACTGATCAAACATGTGAGATTCAGGTAAGATACAAACATTGATCAAACATGTGAGATTGAGATAAGATACAAACATTGATCAAACATGTGAGATTGAGGTAAGATACAAACATTGATCAAACATGTGAGATTGAGGTAAGATACAAACATTGATCAAACATGTGAGATTGAGATAAGATACAAACATTGATCAAACCTGTGAGATTGAGATCAGATACAAACACTGATCAAATATGTGAGATTGAGTTAAGATACAAACATTGATCAAACGTGTGAGATTGAGATAAGATACAAACACTGATCAAACCTGTGAGATTGAGGTAAGATACAAACACTAATCAAACATTTGAGATTGAGATAAGATACAAACATTGATCAAATATGTGAGATTGAGATAAGATACAAACATTGATCAAACATGTGAGATTGAGGTAAGATACAAACACTGATCAAACATGTGAGATTGAGATAAGATACAAACACTGATCAAACCTGTGAGATTGAGATAAGATTCAAACACTGATCAAACATGTGAGATAGAGGTAAGATACAAACATTGATCAAACATGTGAGATTGAGATAAGATACAAACACTGATCAAACATGTGAGATTGAGATAAGATTCAAACATTGATCAAACATGTGAGATTGAGGTAAGATACAAACACTGATCAAATATGTGAGATTGAGTTAAGATACAAACATTGATCAAACATGTGAGATTGAGATAAGATACAAACACTGATCAAACATGTGAGATTGAGGTACATGTAAGATACAAACATTGATCAAACATGGTAGATACATTCTGTTTGTCTGTGTTTTATTTGTACTGACGTGAGGTCCATAACACCGGTAACTCAATAAACTAATCTTTAATTAACTTTATACCTATTGATTCAATAGATCTTATCGTTAATTTTCGACCCAATATTTCTCCAGCAAGATTTTTTTTAGAAGATGAAACTTTCCTAATCAGCAATTTGGGCTCAGTAGATACAGGATTGGACTCTCTGTATGAACCGCTCTCTACAATATGGGTTCAGTAGGTACAGGATTGGACTCTCTGTACGAACCGCTCTCTACAATATGGGTTCATTAAGTACAGGATTGGACTCTCTGTACCAACCTCTCTTTACAATATGGGCTCAGTAGGTACAGGATTGGACTCTCTGTATGAACCGCTCTTTACAATATGGGCTCAGTAGGTACAGGATTGGACTCTCTGTACCAACCGCTCTCTACAATATGGGCTCAGTAGGTACAGGATTGGACTCTCTGTATGAACCGCTCTCTACAATATGGGCTCAGTATGTACAGGATTGGACTCTCTGTACCAACCTCTCTTTACAATATGGGCTCACTAGGTACAGGATTGGACTCTCTGTACCAACCTCTCTTTACAATATGGGCTCACTAGGTACAGGATTGGACTCTCTGTACCAACCTCTCTTTACAATATGGGCTCAGTAGGTACAGGATTGGACTCTCTGTACCAACCGCTCTCTACAATATGGGCTCAGTAGGTACAGGATTGGACTCTCTGTACCAACCTCTCTTTACAATATGGGCTCAGTAGGTACAGGATTGGACTCTCTGTACGAACCGCTCTCTACAATATGGGTTCATTAAGTACAGGATTGGACTCTCTGTACGAACCGCTCTCTACAATATGGGCTCAGTAGGTACAGGATTGGACTCTCTGTACGAACCGCTCTCTACAATATGGGTTCATTAAGTACAGGATTGGACTCTCTGTACGAACCGCTCTCTACAATATGGGCTCAGTAGGTACAGGATTGGACTCTATGTATGAACCGCTCTCTACAATATGGGCTCAGTAGGTACAGGATTGGACTCTCTGTACAAACCGCTCTCTACAATATGGGTTCATTAAGTACAGGATTGGACTCTCTGTACGAACCGCTCTCTACAATATGGGCTCAGTAGGTACAGGATTGGACTCTCTGTACGAACCGCTCTCTACAATATGGGTTCATTAAGTACAGGATTGGACTCTCTGTACGAACCGCTCTCTACAATATGGGCTCAGTACAGGATTGGACTCTCTGTACGAACCTCTCTTTACAATATGGGCTCAGTAGGTACAGGATTGGACTCTCTGTACGAACCGCTCTCTACAATATGGGCTCAGTAGGTACAGGATTGGACTCTCTGTATGAACCGCTCTCTACAATTTGGGCTCAGTAGGTACAGGATTGGACTCTCTGTATGAACCGCTCTTTACAATATGGGCTCAGTATGTACAAAATTGGACTCTCTGTATTCGATGGTGAAAAGGCTAAAAACATAATTATTGCCACTGTTCTTAGTATTTGTTACCAAATAGCGAAAATTTTGATTTTCATCTTTGGCTGTTCAAAGATACCCCGCCGTTCAAAGTTACCCCAGTTTACGGTACACTATCATACTGAAGCCTCGGTGGTCTCATACCGGATTCACTCAACTTGATACTAAAACCAAGTAGTTATTGTTTACAGAGCTTAACCAAACAACTCGATGCTCTCCGTGATGTGACTGATTCCAGAATGAAGATCTACGAAGAGCTCGATCGAACAAGTCAGGAACTAGAAAAACTCAACTTAACTTTGACACAAGAGTCCCGATCAGATAAACAAAGGATTCAAAGGTTGGTAAATTAACAGTCTCCATCCGTCAACTCTTGGATATAAAAAAAATAATAGTCGGAAATAGTATTTAAATCAGTAAATGTGACTAAAGGTGATACCCTGGCATATGTTAGAGATCAAAAGTCGAAGATAGACAGATTACATTGAATCACAACTTCTCAAGTCAAGGTAAAATCTTCATAGCACCATTCCGTGTTTTAACTTTGCAGATTATCACGATTCAACCTGTTAAACGAACAACGACGTTTGCTTGGATTCGAGTAAAACACACCTCACAACTAATGAAAACGTCCGGCACTAGTACTCCTCCACCTGCTGAGAAATAACCGGCATTCACCGGTCAATGATTGTATCTGTCGAATGTGTCACCTAATTTTAAATAAAAAAAGACAGACGAAAGATTTTGGCAATACGTTTCTCGTTCGGAAATAGCTGAACAAGGTGCTTGAGTATAAAGCAAGTCTTAGGAACCCTGGGTCCGATTAGGTATACTGCAATGCTTCTTACCGTTTGAACAAGCTGGTCAAAATCCAGTTTGATATTTCAAGTCCCAGTTGAACTCCCAACGTTTCAATCTCCTGATGGATAACGGGAATACATATTTTCCGACTTTGTTTCATCCGGGATGTTTCCAATAACACATGTCCAGCTCATTAAGAAAAAGATCAATTCATTTTTTATGTACTGTTTGTTGCAGGTTATGTACAGCAATTGACGAACTGGAATTAAAATGTGAGGAACTACAAGTAAAGGCGGACGAAGTAAAAATTTCTGAGCATAAGAAGTCCAAAGAAAAGAAAAAGACTTGGAGCTTTCCTAATTTACCTGAAGCATTAGCAATGGACATAAAAAACAATTTATATAATGATAATGTAGGCTGGACATACATGGACCAGTTCCGATCACTACCACAGAACCCATACGAGGTGGAGATCCGAAGGTCACAGGAGATGGTGCGTAATATGAGGTCACAGGTATCCATAGAACGGAAAAAAAGAGCAGAGTTAGAAGAGGCCCTTGGTAATCTAGAGCGAGAAAATCAAAGTGTTGAATCAAAAAACAGAGAACTGGAACAAAAAGTAATGGAGGCCAAAGAACGCGAGGTAGATTATGAACTAATGCAATCAAAATATGAACAGTTATGTAAAATATTCGGAAGCGAGGCTGATATATCTCACAAGAAGGGAATAATGGAGAGTGATGTAGAACATGATGATCCTCAAATGAGCAGTGAAGGACGCTATGCTAAACTTGGTGACGGTGGTAGTGTGTATGGGAGTCAGGAATCCATCAATAAGGTAGTTAGTGAGACAGGGGAGATGGCACCATCTAGTAATATAGAGGCTGAGCCTGCTGAAGGCGGTGTGTCTATACTGAATGAGATTAGTGCTCAGTATACAGCACTCATACAACAGTACGAAGAATTACTTAGTACTTTGAGTAAACGAAAGGACGAAGAAAGCAGGGCATCAAAGGTAGTCGTGGCTAAACTTCACAAAGAGGTCCAGACACTGTTTAATCTGAGTTTACAGAAGACCGTACCAAAAACAGATAGTGCCACTTCCCCCATAGATACGGGTCCCGCTTATAAAGCATTATTCAAAGACATTTTTGCCACCTTGAAAAAATCGCAAATAGAAGAAGAAAGGGATGGATTTGATGAGACATCTAGAATAGGTGTACAGCGGAGAGACAAATCTGGATCTCTCAAAGCTTCGTCTTCCTGTGGTAAACTTAATGAGGAAGCTGCAAGTGAACAAACCAAGAAAACGGCACCTTCTCGAAACTCCATGCATTTCTAAACTCCCTAAAATGACACCTTTTTGGTATTTTCAAGAAGGGTCAATGATTTCCTTTTAAGCCAATAGAAAGTCTCATAGTTCCTTTGGATAAATTATTATTTATGAATGTTGCATTCTGGCAAGGTCAATTACTCTGGCAGCAGTCCCTAATGAACAGTTTATAATGTTCTCTGACTATTAGGATATCTGTTCAATGAATTCTAGGCAATAGTAAATATTCCTTATTTTAGGCTAATTTCTTTATATTGCGACTTGGTATACAAGTAATTTGGCCTTTTATTGGGCAATGTTTATCAAAAGGAAAGTGGTCACTTTAAGATTTGTTTTTTTCCAGTCTGCATTTTTCCTGTGCAATATGACCAGTGCAATCTCAGTTTTATTTGCAATTAGTTGGAATTGTTAAGAAATGAATTTAGTTATAAAATCAGTATATGTATCCGGACTACATATATATATATTGGTCTGTTTGTTTATTACTGTGTATTTTGATAGACGAGTTGAAAATTTGTAAAGCTAGTCAATGTATTACAAATACATAGCTTATACTGGACTAAAGTATTAACGTATTATAATAACATTTTAAGAAAACCGAAAATCGTTTACTCAATGGTCAAATATCAAACTTTATCAAAATGTTATTGTGTGTTCAATAAACCTAAAGCATTGATACAGTTTCGACATGTTGTGAGACTTTATTCGACGAATTCCATTCTTTATGTTGAATGAACCAATCGAATTTACAGACCAGTGCAGTGACAGACAACGTCACATTTACGATGAACCAAGCCAAGATGACTCGTTCGAGTGAAAACCCGGTCAGAAATTTGCCCAATTCTTTTTAACTTTTTTAACTCTCAGCCCTTTGGTGGCGAAGAGAAGAGCAAGACGGTTTGTTGGTGAAAGTTTGCGCCCCACTCGACATTATTTCAATTGTATGGCGGCATTGTCAGTCAACTCTTCCACAAATAAGGAAAAGAACAAGGAAAAATCATGTTAATTACATTTTTGTACACGATGTAAGTACGCTGTGCGCACACAGTGCCCAGATCAAAGTGTGCACGCATCCCACTTTACAAGCTCTTAGTTAGTTACAAGGGCCTATGGAGATAAATCTGCCTTATAATTCAAGTTCATTGCAAGCTGCTAGCGTTCAGTTTCCTAATGGTTGGCAGTTCCCCGGGGGTTCCAGCTGTTCAAGCTCCAAAGACTAGTTCCATCGATGTGTCACGGGTTCATATCCCACTCAGACCAAATAAAAAAATTGCTAAGGGTTTTTTTTTTTACTTGGTCGAAGTATGTGGAAGTTACGAGGTACTCACCGAAGGTTGGAGGTTCCCTCCGGGCAAAGTACAAGGTTTTCTCCGTATGAACTTTCCCTGCGTTCGAACAGCGTATACCACAATCGTGCCCACATGCTTACCTCCCTTTTGCATTCAAAACTAAGCATCGTTTGGGAAGATTAACTTCTCTGTTTAATAAGATTGATGATAATTAACGCGCACGGTTATTGTGTGTGCACTCTTCGGCCGACTCTTTAAAGCAATCGAGATATATTGTCCTTCAACGAGAACTTCAACACAAGACATCGCTGGCGAGCCATCGCGCTCTATTTCGCGCAAACTTAAATGCAACAAACCTAGAATTTATAATGAGTATGAAATTTATTTCTCTGTTCCCAAATATGTGATCCTACAATAATAACCTGCATTGCAAAACCTTTTGACATAAATCAAAAATATACCTTTTATAGGCCTAACAAGGTGGCACCGACCATGGATGTCGCGGTAAACATGATAAGGATGAGGGAATACGTTTCCGGCTTTTTTATAATTAGGTATTCCGAGAGTAGTAAACAATATAGCAAAACAGGTTATCGGCAGATTAAACGTTACCGACCGGAATTATTGGATATTGCTCGACGCAACCGAACATGGTGTTCATGGTGTCGCCATTTTTATCGGAAAAATCCCATGGGATGGAGAGTTCATATCGGAGGTCAACTGTTTTTTTTTATTCATCTCCTAATCTTAGCTACGGATATCGTTAGTCACATCCAACATTTCACAGACTAGTAGCTATTGAAGACACCGGTGGAGATTACAACAGTGGGCAGTTCAGGGGGAATCGAATTGACAGGATTCGTCGCCATCTTGCATGATTTCGTCGAAATGATATATTCACGTATATATTCACATATGGTGTGATGTCAGGATTATTATAATTTTTTATACCTATTAAAAATGTTACTAAATCTGCCATTTGAAAATCCCTGCCCTATGTGTTTATATGGGCGTACGATGTCTTCCTTAGCCAGATCTCGCGAGAATACAATTGGCCTCGAACAATCTGCGTCTTTTAGTGGTAAATCGCTGAAATTTTGGGCTGAATATAAATGGCGACAGGAAATATATCAAAATATTCAGACGAAAATAAAACAAGATGCAAATTAACCAAATGAAAAAATCATTTATAGGCCTAAAGTTAGGCCCATCGCTTTATATATGATATTTAGCCCCGGTAAACCACATTTTTGTAGCACACCAAACTTCAGTACTTTTCAGACATCTTCCCATTACTGATCGAGGCTGAAAGTCAACAAAAAGAGCGTTTCGGTCCCTTACATCACGTTATCACGGGGACACTTTTGTTGAATCTCGAGAGGATTTGGAAAGTGTTCGTTTCGTAGCTACCTTAATTTTGGGTAACTTTGAACGGCGGGGTATCTTTGAACAGTCAAAGATGAAAAAGCTAAAAACATAATTATTACCACTTTTCTTAGTATTTGTTACCAAATAGCGAAAATTTAGATTTTCATCTTTGATTGTTGGTTGGTTGGTTGTTTTAGCTTATTGGCTTATTGGCATCTTTGACTGTTCAAAAATAACCCACCGTTCAAAGTTACCTCAGTTTACGGTACGTAAATCTCAAAAGTTAACAGTTTCTTTAAAGGCACACTTGCCGCCGTAGCCTGTTTAAATTTGCTAAGAAAACCAATTTACATGAGCTTACTACGACTAATACCACTAAACTTAAACATAGGACACATAAAACATGTCTAGTTAGCTTTAGACTGTAAAAATGGGGTGAAAAACAAACGAAGAATCGAAGCCTGATTACAACAACAACGATCAGTGTCGGTCAACTTTCGTGTTGGATTACCCCTTCTTTCAGGCCTTTGTATCTGTGGTTTACACTCAAACAATTATCAGCAGGCTTTTCCAGTCGCTGTTAACCGATCGTCAGTCTGTATTTCTCAGATAAATAGGCCTACGTAAAATTACTCTGTGCCGTTAGTTCACTCACTCGACTGAAACATAAAATCGCCAATAGGGGGCAGATCGGTTTGTTTACGTTCCGGGTCCGTAACAATTCAAATTTTCAAATTCAAATTAAAAATACAAAGTGACGTCCAAACTTTTAAATTTTGGTAAAAATAGAAAGTTCCTAACTTATATTGTCTGGGAAAAATACAGAATACGGTCTTTCTTTTTTAATGTAAACAATATTCCTGATTTTCGCGGCAAGTGTGCCTTTAAACTTTGCCCCGTTGTAATTTGTTTTCCACGTACTAGGCATTAAAAGCGCTGGAGTGTAACGTGGCACGTATTCAGTTCAACTGTTCGACACTTCCAATGCACGCTGTGAGCACCATTTTTGTCCATGTGTATAAAAAGGTGAGCCGCATCAAAGGCTGAATCACTAAATTCAACTTACAAGGTGACCCAGTAGACAAAGATGGAGGCCTCATCTTGTGTTTCAGTGACTAAAATATTATGAACTCTGAAGAATCGTTTTAATTAAATATACACAAAGAAAACATGTAAGCACTCACCTGGAAAGTCTGCACCGACCGGTAAAATCATTGGTGTAAGGAGATTGTTGTCAAACTGATATTGCAGAAACGATTGTGATCATAAAAGGCAACATTGTGGCGATAAGAAATCACCGTTAATGGCATTAAGCTATACAATTTATTCAGGATATCGTTAGCCAAATCAAAGGTGTGTTTTAACAAAAGATGCTTGTAAGTATCCATCTGGCTTCACAAGGCTAACATATTGAAGTAAAAATGTCACTTTGAGTGCGTAGAACACATCCCTAGAGCAGAAGGTCAATAGCGCGTATAGCATCCATTAGCTTCCAACCTGCGTTTCATCCATCCAGTGAGACGTTGGATCTGTTGAAGGGGTAACTGCGCGGATTTGAATCCTTTAGAGCATATTTGGGATAGGATGGGCAGAGACATATAAGCCCTTGAGCCTCCTGTACACAATCTGCATGAATTGGAAGCCGCATTGCATCGGTATTGGTGGTAGTTCCACACTTCAATATATTCGCCCTGTGAAGTCAGATGGACTCTGAAGTTTCATACTTATAAGCATCTTTTTATTTTGTTAAAATACACTTTTGATTTGGCTAGCGATATCCTGAATAAATTGTATAGCTTGTATAATCTCCCTAAACCAATGATTTTATCGGTCGGTGCAGACTTTCTACCGGGGGTGCTTAACTTTTTTCTTTGTGTATATATCCCCTCCCCGTCGTCAGAAGACGACGAAACGGTCGGGCAGGCTGCAAGCGTGCAACAGCTCGCTCTACAGTCTATTGGGTGTCCACGCAGAAATGGTGTACCAGTATCTGGTCCTCCATCGACGGAAGGTACGTGACGGACTGAGAGCCTGTCTGCCTACTAGGCCATCGACGAACCCACATGCAAACTAGTTGTAGGGAGATTTTCGATTTAAAAAATCGTGAAAAACGACCTAACGACATTGTATCGCTGTCAACTAATTGGTCATTCATCATGGAAGATACAAAACGACATTGTATCGCTTTGAACTAATCAGTCATTCATTGTGGAAGACAAACACTCAGACGTCATCGGATTTAAAGGAAATCAAAATTCTTCACAAACGTTTTGAATATTTATTAAAATAAAAGTTGATTTAAAAAAAATACTATGTACAATATTCTATATGAGATATAAAAAGAAGCTTTACATAAACGTCTTCCACAGATCTTTAAAAAACAGGATACAACTCATTTCATTGGTTACAATATATACAAGGATAACTTATTACATTTTTGCATATCCTCATTTGAGAAATAAGAAATGAACAACATAAAAGACACATTTTTCCTGAGATGAAATGTTTTAAATAATTAACCCACATATATATATTTTAGACAAGAAGATTTTCCCTGTGCCCGTGTGTTTTAGTGTCCATAAATATATATACTGATATATAATGATATGGCCATATATTTTACCGTAAACCAGCCAACCCCCAACCCCTGGGCCCAATCTCAGTCAGCCAACCCCCAAACCCCATTCCCTGAGCCCAATCTCAGTCAGCCAACCCCCAAACCCCATTCCCTGGGCCCAATCTCCCCAATCTCAATCAGCCAAGATATCCTATTTTTCGTTTTTGTTTATCTCAACGTCGGTTAATACTCTTATTCTCCTATTAAACAGTCGACAATGTCTCCATTAAAAGTTGCACAGCCGACAGTAATGCCTGGTGTAATCAGTCAGTGTCCAAAGGTACATTCTATCCGTGATATATGTTCACATCCTACAGGCTACATTCAGGAAGACGAGGACTCCAACCATAGCTTCTACCACCAAACTTCTGGCCGAGGACTTCTGTTAACGGAAAAACTTACATGTAATCAAAGCTGGACAAAAACATGGTATAAAACCTCCATCAGAAAGACGTTTAAAGTATCTACATCAAAAACCTGGTACGTTATCTTTGTCGTCAGAAAAGCGTAAATATATTTTTAAATCCAGGGCTTAATTATTCTTCATGGAGATTGAATTTGCTTTTTCAGATATTGCAATGTTAATTTCATGCATTCGACCACAAAAGACATGATACATATTCATTATTTATGGATTTATCATGCTGATCTTATAAATGATAATGTCACCCCACATAAGTGAATCGCGAATGGAGGTAAAACATAAAATTGGCCTTTCATGCTTCATAGAAAAAAAAATACTCACAGGAGTTGTTATCGTAGCTGCAAAAAAAAAAAAAAAATTAATTTTTGCAGCATGAATAACAAAACTTCAAGGCGTAGAGTTAATGTCGTTAACTTAAAGGATCTTTTCTTCAGTATCCAGTAGTTCCACTGATTAGTTTAACATAGTATACAAGTAGTGTTATTCCGAAAAACGAAAACTTCATACTGACTTAATATTTCGACTTTTAGTTGTGTACTTTTCTTCAGTCACATCCAATTTTTGATTCAGAAAATAAATTTTAACATTTTTTTCGTTGTAAGATCAGAAAAAATATGTAGTTCCTGGCGAATACATGCAGATATATTTGTAAAATACAAATCAAGCTTACTTGGGGCTAATGTCGTCGTCGTAGTGGTGGATGGTGTTGGACAGCTTGCTGCAAGTCAAAACATTTACAAATTAGTCATTTTAAGATTTTTTTTTAAAAATTGTCATGTTCACATGGCAGATATCATTATAGACTGGTTGTAACACGACAGGTGTCATAATAGACTGGTTGTCACACGATAGATGACAATAATAATCATTTCCAAGCTAGTATACGTCATATGTCATTAATAACCTGGATGTTACGAAATAGACAACGTTCGTGAGATAATGAATACGCCATAGATAGATAGGCCCATTAGTTATATATCTGTCACAATTTTGATATAAGAATAACAATTGTCAAACTTATTACCAGAGCAGTAAACATCGCAAATTTGAAGGTGATCTTAACTAAATCCAGAAAACTACAAGAAATTATGGCAATGTGTCCGTTTAACAGGCGTGGATACAATGAGAAGTCCAAACATGAAATGATCCAATGCAAAATTACCAGAGAGGAGAAAGTCCACGGTTTGTAAGACTTTGGCTGTATCACACAAACCCCCACTAACGTCCGCCTGGAAGCCACTTCCCGTCATGTTAGCCATCTGTAAACAAAAACATAGATTGGTCGTTTACATACCACCTTCACACGAAACTCAAATGGAAGGGAAATGCTGAGAGTATCAATAAAATCACTTACCATGCAACTGAACGCAGAGTTGGTCTCATCATATAACGAGATATAATTAGTGGAACCCACTGTCAGGTAATACATGCACGATAATGAAGTTGTTTCTGAAGAGAAAAAAGTCCGATGTAAGTAACAAAGACAAAACATATGGATTTTCATATTGGGCACAAATTAAATATGACTATTCTTAATCCAGTACAAACAAACGTCTAACTAATTAATATTATATATACTGTCTTCATAAACATAGGATTCTTGACAGAAAAGTTAAATCTCTTGCGCCGTAATCCGAATTAATAATATTCTGCCTCCACTTCAATTACCTGATGCTGTTATTGTGTTCGAACAGGCTGTCGTGGCATTGAGATCCAGCAGAGATGTATCCAAACAGGTACTAGCAAAAGTGTCGTAACATGTATTTCCGGTCACATTGTACACGAATTCACCCAACATCATGGACGGATACGGAATTTTCTCAGAAGCAGTCATACCTGGAATTCAAAAAGACACGAGGGCAACTAATCATTTCTGGGATTCAACAAGACATGAAGGCAACGAATCATTTCTGGAATTCAACAAACCACGAGGGCAACTAATTGTTTATAGAATTCAACAATATATGCCTACAAGAGGAACTACTTATTTTTGGAATTCGACCAGACACAAGGGTGCCCACTATTTTTTGGAATTCGGCCAGACACAAGGGTGCCCACTAATTTTTGGAATTCGGCCAGACACAAGGGTGCCTACTAATTTTTGGAATTCGACCAGACACAAGGGTGCCCACTAATTTTTGGAATTCGACCAGACACAAGGGTACCCACTCATTTTTGGAATTCGGCCAGACACAAGGGTGCCCACTAATTTTTGGAATTCGGCCAGACACAAGGGTTACAACTCATTTTTAGAATGCGACCAGACACAAGGGTACCCACTCATTTTTGGAATTCGGCCAGACACAAGGGTTACAACTCATTTTTGGAATTCGGCCAGACACAAGGGTTACAACTCATTTTTAGAATGCGACGAGACACAAGGGTAAATAATATTTCTTTCAGAATATTACAAGAGAGACTTATGATAAGTGGAGATGTCATACCTGTCTTCACCATTATGATGAACTCCTCTGTAGGTATAGTTGCATCACAAACTTGGTTTGCGGTCGGTGCAACTGTTGCTTGTACGATCTTTACTCTCTGGTTATTAGCCGCTGCTTCCTCGGCTTTAAAGAGAAATCAAAGTCGAACAACTTTATTATGCGTAGAGGTTTGATATTAAAGCATACCAGTTAAATAGTAATCCCAGATATAAAAAGGGACAGAGGAATTGTCGGTCAAGTTAGAAGAGTCGGTCAGTACACTTGCCTTTCTCACTGTGTATGTGACGTCAAACTGACGTGTTGGCTGCAAAATAACTTGAATATTGTGAATCGATTGTGAGGATTTTTTTTTTATTATTTTGTCACGTGAATTAGTAATCATTGCTACTGTCAGCACGGATCAGTATTACCGCCAGCACGGACCATTGCTTCTGTCAGCACGGACCATTGCTACTGTCAGCACGGAACATTGCTACTGTCTGTCGGTACAAAGCAATTATCAAAGTCGGTCAGGATCAAGTATTGCAATCAACTCGTGAAACTCTTGTCGTTAAAGAAATGTTCAATAGAAACGATCCTGAAATTTCGGAAACACTTCTTTATAAACATAATATTATTTAAAAATGACACATGCTATTAGAGGTAACTTACTTGTCTTTAAATAGAGAAGGTATTTGTTGTTTGTTTGATATCTAAAATCCAAACACAGGTAGAAATATTGTTCTTGAGAAAGAATTGTCTTCTTCTCGGTTGACCTGTCAAACAGAAAATACATAGGTCTATTTATTCAATTGATAAGTTTAGGTATACACCAATAATAATCATCTATAATATAGATACACGGGATTTTCCCTCTCTGTACGTGGATCAGCTAAAATGCAACTGGAAAAATTTTAAGGGGTTATCATGTTTATGATAAAGTGGTTTTGTTTGTTTCGCTCTTTGTACTTCACTTTTGGCGTCTAAGGCCATGGACAATGAAATAGATTGCAAATAGTGAAGATATATATTGTTTCTCATACCGGAGAATGTACTTTGATCCGACTTGTAGGAAACAGTCGAAATAGTAGTCTCCATACGGTCCTACAGTATAGGGTCCTAAAGCAGATCCATTAAATTTAAGTTGTCCCAGTGTAGAGGTATCCCAATCACTGTCCAGCAAATAGTTCGGTAACGTGCAGCCATCTGAAATTGTGGAAAGAGGAAGGCATGAATCACGGCGAAACAGACAACAATCCAAATTTTAAGAACCGTAAATGTATGCACCAGTAACAATCTAGCTGCAGACAACCTTTCAAACTTAAACGACCATCAATGCATGAATAACGGGTTAAACGGTAACAGACGACCTTCGCAAGTTTAACAATCTTCAATGCATGAATAACGGGTAACAATCTAGCAGACAACCTTCCAAACTTTAAAAGCCGTAAGTGTATGAGTATATTGCCTAAAGTTATCTTCAGAATTTTACAGAATTGCTAAACGACACTGTACCTGTAGTGCCGTAATTAATTGCGTGTAGGCTATATGGTTGTATAAACCTTGTCAAGTAAAAATATTTCGCCTTTTCGCACAACAATATCTAGAATAAATTGATCTTTAACGCTTACTCTGGGCTAGTTTATTGGCGGCTAGCTCTACCTCTAGCTAAGAAAAAATGTCAAACCCAAAATTTTTTGTTTTTGTTTAAGAGAATACTTACAAATCAATGCCAGCAAAGAGAAGAAAGCGGTAATGCCCAAAAGTGCCATTGAACTGTTATGTCCGTGTAGGTATGACTCCAAGTAGTATTCAATCTGTAAACTTAAGGCTATATCCGAACAATCACTTATAAACTGATAAGTTCTCTCAACAGGCCTATATATCACACAACATCTACAAGTGAATGCGTAGCTATGGGTACAGATGTGATTATTGGGACATACTGCCATAAACAGATTGCAATTACTCTTATACCAGTTTATATCATGTGACCATTTTTCACCCAGGAAACATAATTGTAAAGCTTAATTGTAAAGTAAGTGTTGTAAATACACAAACAATAGCTGCCTGTATAGTGCTCAGTAACTACAGATTAGCCGAGGATTAACTCATTCCAGTCAAGACAAGTACCGAAACTAATGGATTAACGTGATTAACTCAAACAGAGCAATGCACACGCTGAAGTCCAGCTAGGAAGAGTGATTCATGTTTGACTTGACAGTAAACCGTTTATACAGGAATAGTTCTGTTAATACGTCACAGACTGTATACTTGAACGGTATCCGTCAAATCGCGATTAAAACTACCAGAAGGCCTGATATAAGAGAGAAGTATACTTCGGCGCTTGCATTTAGAAGCAGGTCGAATTTTATTATGACAACTATGTACACATATACTAGCCGAGAAATCTGGGCTCTGCCGATTTTTTTTTACCGTATTCGTCATAGGGGGTGATTAACATTACCAGCCAAATATAAAATAAGTCGCCCTCGGGCTACACATATACAAGTTAAGTTATGTTTTGAAGTTTAAATCTTATAGTGACCTCAAGATACAAAATGAAAAGCCAAAAATCACATAAACGTTTCTTAGATAAAATCAAAGTTATATTTCAGAAATGGCTAGAAACTCTTTTTCTTGAGACCCAATAGTTTCCGAGGATTTGGCTGACTTATAGGACAGTTTGCCCAATATCTAGTGATATACATGGTTCTCCATTCGAAGAATTCTTATATCCAATCCTGTTTTCTTTGTATTTTATATAGGCGATGTTCTTGATCAGATGAACGGGTTAATACATCGCGACTATCCATCGTATTGTTAGAGGTGATATGGAGAGAACAAGTATGAGAGACACCAGATGAATTATTAGCCGGGCAACCCGACAGAGCACGTCAAACTCACAACGAGTTTATACACATATCGATATATAACTGATTAGTCAGCTGTCATTTTCGAAAAAATGCCTGATTACAACAACAACGATCAGTGTCGGTCAACGTTCGTGTTGGATTACCCTCATTTCAGGCCTTTTTATCTGTGGTTTACACTCAAACAATTATCAGCAGGCTTTTCCAGTCGCTGTTAACCGATCGTCAGTCTGTATTTCTCAGATAAATAGGCCTACGTAAAATTACACTGTGCTGTTAGTTCACTCACTCGATTGAAATGCGGACAAGCGAGCAGTTTGGTTTGTTTACGTTCAGGGCACCTAACAATTCAAATTTTCAAATTCAAATTAAAAATACAAAGTGACGTCCAAACTTTTAAATTTTGGTAAAAATAGAAAGTTCCTAACTTATATTGTCTGGGAAAAATACAGAAAACGGTCTTTCTTTTTTAATGTAAACAATATTCCTGATTTTCGCGGCAAGTGTGCCTTTAAGATTTATGTTAAATGCACCGGCTGTCAAAACGATGGCATCGGAGGACTTCAGAAAGCTTGCATGTAAGAAAATGTTATCTCATGTTTTTTACATCCACAACCATGCAGTAGAAATTAATCAAATTTGTTTCTAAAACGTATCAGCATATATCGTCAGTAAATTGAGAGCGTCACGAGCGGCCACAATTTTTATATTTGGTGGATTAAAAGACACGGAATTAAAGGATATTTTTGCAAGTAGTGGAAATTAGCTATTCAAGTGACAACATTTCCGAAACTTTATGCATAGTGCGCAGAGATAGCTTTGGCCTGTGAACGATATTTCAACTCAACCGCTTCCAGAATAGTTTTTTGCCATAAAAGAATGTTGGCAGCTCCTTCCACTGTAAAGTTGTCAGTCGTATTGTGTCACGAGCCGCCAAATATAAACAGTCCAGCTGATACCAATCTTGGAAATGTGTGTTCAAGTGGCACGCCGAATTTCGCATTTTTTTCGTAAATTCTGATTCAATACAATAAGAAGGCCTGTAGTTTAGCAAAAAAACTAAACGATTGACTTCTAAATAAAGAAAATTCATACAATCTGCGACCTGCACTAACTGAGACAGTATTCGAGATAGTAAACAATTCAAATAACCGCACGTTCATTCATTTGATATAGGTTTAAATTAGTTCAAAATACACTGTATACATTATCGAGAGTGGAGTTAATGGAAAGCTTCTTATTTGTACTTCTTTAAAAAAAAGTCTATAATTTGGGAATTTTGTTTGGAAAATATCAACATTTTGGCAGTTTTTTTTATAATTAAAGTGGCATGAGTTGCCAAAATGTTGATATTTTAACGTTAAAACAGAATGTTTTTAGTGCTTCTAGGCTCCAGAATGAATGATAAAGTATTGTTTTGGACTAACTTTTGCTTAGAATGAATGAATGGTCGTCCCGGTTATTTAAATATTGCTTACTTTTTTTAACAATATTTCTGTTCGTATAGGCCGTAGACTTTATGGATTTCCCTCATCCCAACGTCAATCATTAAGTTTTCCGATGCCCTTCAAAGCTGTTAATGTCGTGACGATAAAAAATTATGAAAAAAGTGAATTTTGGCAGCTCATGCCACTTTAACAAAACCCTAAAATGTTCTCGCACATCCATGTTATTCTAATTTCGCAATTTATAAGTAAAAATCTTTGATTCGCACTCTCAACTTTTCCGGACAGTCGGAAAAAGTCAGAATTCTAGCATATCATGCTATATACTTTAATGTATTTGGAGATATATTTGTTGCTGTTAAGTTTCTGAACTTGAAAAGACAAGAGTATATTTACAGGAGTCAATATAAATAGATTTTCTCGCGTTTAGGGTGTGGGAGAATTAGAAATCACAATCCGTGGATTAAAGGCTTGTCTCAAAAGATGCAAAAAGTTTATTTCTTTTCTTTACCTTATTCCATTTGTATAAAATTACTTGAATACTTGTCAATTAATCATTTGTTCTGGCGTCATGTTGTATCGTATAAAATTGACCATATAGGGAGTATATAGACGTTTATAAGATTTTTTACCAATACTGCAATAGAAATGTTTTTGTCAAATATTTATTTTTGGGTTTGGTTCAGTGGTTCAGAATGTGCTTAATTGTCTTTTCCAAGACCAAAACCCACAAAAATTGACATTCGGTATTTGCATGCCAACCATTTCATGAAAATATCGATCTGCCATATATACACAAAGAAAAAAGTTTAGCACCTCTCTGGAAAGTCTGCACCGACCGATACAATCATTGGTGTAGGGAGATTGTTGGCACAATGATGTTGCAGAAACGGTTGTGATCATAAAGCGCAACATTCTGGCGATAAGAAATCACCATTAATTGCAATAAGCCATACAATTTATTCAGGATATCGTTAGCCAAACCAAAAGTGTATTTTAACAAAATAAAAAGATGCTTGTAAGTATGTCAAAGCTTCAGAGTGCATCTGGCTTCAGAGTGCATCTGGCTTCACAGGGCGAACATATTGAAGTACAAATGTCCCTTTGAGTGTATAGAACACATCCCTAGAGCAGAAGGTCAATAGCGCGTATAGCCTCCATTCGCTTCCAACCTGCGCCTCACCCCTCCAGTGAGATGTCGAATCTGTTGAAGGGGTAACTGCCGCCAATACCGATGTAATGCGGCTTCCAATTCCTGCAGATTTTGTACAGGAGACTCTAGGGCTTGAATGTTTCTGCCCATCCCATCCCAAGTGTGCTATATAGAATTCAAATCCGTGCAGTTACCCCTTCAACAGATCCGACGTCTCACTGGAGGTATGAAACGCAGACTGGAAGCTAATGGAGGCTATACGCGCTATTGACCTTCTGCTCTGGGGATGTGTTCTACACATTCAAAGTGACTTTTTTACTTCTATACGTTAGCCCTGCGAAGCCAGATGGAATCGGAAGTTTCATATTTACTAGCATCTTATTATTTTGTTAAAATATGTTTTTGATTTGGCTAACGATTGTATAGCTCATTGCCATTAATGGTGATTTCTTATGAGCAGAATGTTGCCCTTTATGATCACAATCGTTTCTGCAACATCAGTTTGCCAACAATCTCCCTACACCAATAATTTTATCAGTCGGTGCAGACTTTCCAGGGGGGTGCTTAACTTTTTTCTTTGTGTATACATTGTGAGTTTGATACCCTCGGAAATAACCGTCGTTTGAACATTAAGGGGGAGGGGGGGGGGATGAGGGGAAATTACGTTTGAAATATTCGCAACAAATCATCCAAAGGATTTCTTACACAAACTTTGTACTTCCTTTTCGTGTTTAAGCATTTATTTCGAATTAGGATTAATTTATGGTGAAACATATTGACTCAACGCTTTGCAGACGAGGATTTCACATGGCGTTACAAGCCGGCAGTTTTATCAATCTCAGGTATAACTCAGAAGCAATGCAAAAACAATAATTGGATGTTTTAAAAATTACTTTTATTTAGAACTCTAACCATTAAGTGTCGTAAGTTGCCGATAGGCAGTAATTTTGTAAAAAAAAAGAAGTATTATGAGAACATTTCCCTTTCTTAGGGAGGACAAAGCAAGAGATTGCCGAGGTGATCCTTTTAAAGAAGGTGAAGAACTAAAATCTGAAAAAGCATGTCTGGGCAGTTCATTGGGACTCTTGTCTTTTTAAAGACACAACTGTCACTTAAAGCAAAGTTTACCTATACAAAACAAGTTTGGTTGAAATGTGAAACATTCCTTATTTCCCAGGAAAAAAAGTTTTAGGGTCTTATCTTAAATTCAAAATTGAAAAATTTGAATTATTATAGGTACCCACAACGTCAACAATCAAAGAGCCAGGAGATATGTACAGAAGTGTAATAAATGATTTTAACTGGTATGGTATGAACAAACAAACCTTTTCAGGGACCTAATCAAAGAAATAGAGTTGAAGGGTCTAAATCAGTAAACTTTTGTGAAAAAAAACACAAGGTTAATAAAACTGCATATAAAGGCAATAAAATTTAATGCATCCACTGGCTGGCGTAAAGATACACACTTATCCAACTGCTAACTTCCATATTGGATTACACTGTGATATCAGGGCTTTTTATTATGAATAATACATTCTCATTTTAGGACACATGTGAATTCGTGGACTTGTTCTTTTTTGACATTGTAGGAGCCTTACAAATCAGAGTTTCTTACTTTTTCTGGGGAAAGGTCTTCTTTTTGTTATGTAAACAATCTTCTGTATTGTTGAAGCCAAAGTGCTTTTTTATATTAGTGCAGTTATATTAGAAAAACAGTATTAATCACTGATAAGAATGAGTAGATATTTGACACTTATAGTCTAACAATTTCATTTGCCTCAAACTATACATGAATGTACTTGGACAGTTTAAACAAAATTTATTTCGTAAGATTGGATTGATACTAACAGTAAAGTCCCAGTGACACCCAACAGTTAAGTCCCAGTGACACCCAACAGTAAAGTCACAGTGACACCCAACAGTAAAGTCCCAGTGACACCCACCAGTAAAGTCCCAGTGATACCCAACAGTAAAGTCTCAGTGATACCCAACAGTTAAGTCCCAGTGACACCCAACAGTAAAGTCCCCGTGACACCCAACAGTAAAGTCCCAGTGACACCCAACAGTAAAGTCCCAGTGACACCCAACAGTAAAGTCCCAGTGACACCCAACAGTAAAGTCCCAGTGACACCCAACAGTAAAGTCCCAGTGACACCCAACAGTAAAGTCCCAGTGACACCCACCAGTAAAGTCCCAGTGATACCCAACAGTAAAGTCTCAGTGATACCCAACAGTTAAGTCCCAGTGACACCCACCAGTAAAGTCCCTGTGACACCCAACAGTAAAGTCCCAGTGACACCCAACAGTAAAGTCCCAGTGACACCCACCAGTAAAGTCCCTGTGACACCCACCAGTAAAGTCCCTGTGACACCCACCAGTAAAGTCCCTGTGACACCCACCAGTAAAGTCCCTGTGACACCCACCAGTAAAGTCCCTGTGACACCCAACAGTAAAGTCCCAGTGACACCCAACAGTAGAGTCTCAGTGACACCCAACAGTAGAGTCTCAGTGACACCCAACAGTAAAGTCCCAGTGACACCCAACAGTAAAGTCCCAGTGACACCCAACAGTAAAGTCCCAGTGACACCCAACAGTAAAGTCCCAATGACACCTAACAGAAGAGTCCCAGTGATACCCAACAGTAGAGTCCCAGTGATACCCAACAGTTAAGTCCCAGTGACACCCAACAGTAAAGTCCCCGTGACACCCAACAGTAAAGTCCCAGTGACACCCAACAGTAAAGTCCCAATGACACCCAACAGTAAAGTCAGAATGACACCCAACAGTAAAGTCCCAGTGACACCCAACAGTTAAGTCCCCGTGACACCCAACAGTAAAGTCTCAGTGACACCCAACAGTAAAGTCTCAGTGACACCCAACAGTAGAGTCAGAATGACACCCAACAGTAAAGTCCCAGTGACACCCAACAGTAAAGTCAGAATGACACCCAACAGTAAAGTCCCAGTGACACCCAACAGTAAAGTCCCAGTGACACCCAACAGTAAAGTCAGAATGACACCCAACAGTAAAGTCCCAGTGACACCCAACAGTAAAGTCTCAGTGATACCCAACAGTAAAGTCAGAATGACACCCAACAGTAAAGTCCCAGTGACACCCAACAGTAAAGTCCCAGTGACACCCAACAGTAAAGTCCCAGTGACACCCAACAGTAAAGTCTCAGTGACACCCAACAGTAAAGTCTCAGTGATACCCAACAGTAGAGTCAGAATGACACCCAACAGTAAAGTCCCCGTGACACCCAACAGTAGAGTCCCAGTGACACCCAGCAGCAAAGTCCCAGTGACACCCAACAGTAAAGTCCCAGTGACACCCAACAGTAGAGTCTCAGTTACACCCAACAGTAAAGTCCCAGTGACACCCAACAGTAAAGTCCCAGTGACACCCACCAGTAAAGTCTCAGTGATACCCAACAGTTAAGTCCCAGTGACACCCAACAGTAAAGTCCCAGTGACACCCAACAGTAAAGTCCCAATGACACCCACCAGTAAAGTCCCAGTGACACCCAACAGTAAAGTCCCAGTGATACCCAACAGTAAAGTCCCAGTAACACCCAACAGTAGAGTCAGAATGACACCCAACAGTAAAGTCCCAGTGACACCCAACAGTAAAGTCTCAGTGACACCCAACAGTAAAGTCCCAGTGACACCCAACAGTAAAGTCCCTGTGACACCCAACAGTAGAGTCCCAGTGACACCCAACAGTAAAGTCCCAATGACACCCACCAGTAAAGTCCCCGTGACACCCAACAGTAAAGTCCCAGTGATACCCAACAGTAAAGTCCCAGTAACACCCAACAGTAGAGTCAGAATGACACCCAACAGTAAAGTCCCAGTGACACCCAACAGTAAAGTCCCAGTGACACCCAACAGTAAAGTCCCAGTGACACCCAACAGTAAAGTCCCAGTGACACCCAACAGTAGAGTCCCAGTGACACCCAACAGTAAAGTCTCAATGACACCCAACAGTAAAGTCTCAGTGATACCCAACAGTAGAGTCAGAATGACACCCAACAGTAACGTCTGATCAGGCCAAAAAGTTTTTGTCACAGTTAGTAGAGTTGATATCTAAAAATGATGTAAATGATAAAAGGGACCATTTCACACAATTCTATCACCCGTTAAATATGATATAGATATGAAACGCACACTCTCAAGCACCAATAGTCTATAAATATACACAATTTGATTTGAACACCTGAGGTGTTACTGGCATGAGACAAGGTAAGCCCATAGTGGCCATCCTCTTTTCAATAATCAATTTGATTATTCCTAATATTGTATAGCTTTATGAAAGCCAGTAAGATATTTTATAAAACATAGACTAGAAACAATCTAATCAAATTTTCTCATGTCTTATCACTAAGATTAGGTGACGTTAATAGCAATAAGAACTTGAAAATCCCTGTTGCACATTTGGTCCATTAGCCATAGGCTAATTTTTTGCATGAAAACCTTATTTACATGTACATTAATCTAACTTCAAAAAAATGATATAGGTTTCTAGGACTGTACATATAGAAACTGGAAGCCAATTTACAGCACTACTCATTTGAATATCACTGTTTTCATCCTAGCATTTCAACCTTGACACCTGTGTTTACTGGTATGTAAATGACACTAAACAGGATATATATACAGGTAGGTTATTTACATATGAGCACTGGGAGTTTTTGGCAAACCATTACAGTTTTTCAACATGAGGTATGGTGAGGGATGAGTGGATTGTCACTCATACGATTATACAGTTTCGATTCTGAACAAATATCCATTTTCACAGAATGAAACAGAACAGAAGAAATGGTACATTTAGTCACATTTACAACATCAATTGAGTTTCCACTGCACTTCAAGATTACTCAGACAGTCTCTATTTCAACTCAAAGCGCATCCTTATTTTTTTTCAAAATTGAATGATATACACAATTATGTAAAAAAAATCAAAACCCTTTAGTATTTTACCATTCAATATTTTGTGACAGTAAAAATCGGTAAGATGTATTTGTGGTACCTGCATTGACTTGCAATTGCAGTAAATGCTAAGAAATAAAAACATTTTGACATTCAACTGGCTCTCCACTGAAGGAGTCTTTTCAACGAACTATGAAAACAGATAAAACATGTGCCTGCCGTCAGTTCTAGCAGATAAAACATGTGGATGCAGTCAGTTCCAACAGATAAAACATATGCCTCCAGCCATTTCCAACAGATAAAACATATGCCTCCAGCCATTTCAAACAGATAAAACATGTGCCTGCAACCAGTTCTAGCAGATAAAACATGTGCCTGCAGCCAGTGCAAACAGATAAAACATATGCCTGCAACCAGTTCTAGCAGATAAAACATATGCCTCCAGCCATTTCCAACAGATAAAGCATACATGTATGCCTGCAGCCAGTTCCATTGTATTTGAGATGTGATCAAAGAGTAATATTGTTCCATTCACATCAAGTCCTCTCGTAACCACTGGGGTATTGGCTGATTAATCCTTGACAAAAGCCGCACCAGTACAGTGTTGTGATGTTTATAGTAGTGGCGTAAATACGTTTCAGCTTTAGCATCTATTGGTGGATACGTCCTACCCTTACTGCGACCCAAACATTTAGTTTTATCTTCACTTGTAACTTGACAGAAGAAACCTTTTGAAGAATCATATCTACAATTAAAATAGCATCAGGTTTGTCAGAACAATAAAAGTCATTAATCAATGCAGATAATTTACATAAGATACATGTACTTGTCTTTTCTATGATATTTGAATCTTTTTTTGTTGTTGTTGTTGTTTTAGATAATTAAAAACTACAATGTATTCCCCTTAGGTCCAGATTTTGAAACCCTTTGCTTTTAATGATTAAAAACCCTTTCACCTAAGGTCCAGATTTTGAAACCCTTTGCTTTGAATGATTAAAAACCCCTTTCACATCAGGTCCAGATTTTGAAACACTTTGCTTTTAATGATTAAAAACCCTTTCCACTCAGGTCCAGATTTTGAAACCCTTTGCTTTGAATGATTAAAAACCCCTTTCACATCAGGTCCAGATTTTGAAACCCTTTGCTTTTAATGATTAAAAACCCCTTTCACATCAGGTCCAGATTTTGAAACCCTTTGCTTTGAATGATTAAAAACCCTTTCACCTCAGGTCCAGATTTTGAAACCCTTTGCTTTTAATGATTAAAAACCCTTTCCCCTCAGGTCCAGATTTTGAAACCCTTTGCTTTGAATGATTAAAAACCCCTTTCACATCAGGTCCAGATTTTGAAACCCTTTGCTTTTAATGATTAAAAACCCCTTTCGAATCAGGTCCAGATTTTGAAACCCTTTGCTTTGAATGATTAAAAACCCTTTCACCTCAGGTCCAGATTTTGAAACCCTTTGCTTTTAATGATTAAAAACCCTTTCCCCTCAGGTCCAGATTTTGAAACCCTTTACTTTGAATGGTTAAAAACCCTTTCACCTCAGGTCTAGATTTTGAAACCCTTTGCTTTTAATGATTAAAAACCCTTTCCCCTCAGGTCCAGATTTTGAAACCCTTTGCTTTTAATGATTAAAAACCCTTTCCCATCAGGTGCAGCTTTTGAAACCCTTTGCTTTTAATGATTAAAAACCCTTTCACCTCAGGTCCAGATTTTGAAACCCTTTGCTTTTAATGATTAAAAACCCTTTCCCCTCAGGTCCAGATTTTGAAACCCTTTGCTTTGAATGATTAAAAACCCTTTCACCTCAGGTCCAGATTTTGAAACCCTTTGCTTTTAATGATTAAAAACCCTTTCACCTCAGGTCTAGATTTTGAAACCCTTTGCTTTTAATGATTAAAAACCCTTTCACCTCAGGTCCAGATTTTGAAACCCTTTGCTTTTAATGATTAAAAACCCTTTCCCCTCAGGTCCAGATTTTGAAACCCTTTGCTTTGAATGATTAAAACCCCTTTCACCTCAGGTCTAGATTTTGAAACCCTTTGCTTTTAATGATTAAAAACCCTTTCCCCTCAGGTGCAGATTTTGAAACCCTTTGCTTTTAATGATTAAAAACCCTTTCCCCTAAGGTCCAGATTTTGAAACCCTTTGCTTTGAAATGATTAAAAACCCTTTCCACTCAGGTCCAGTATTTGAAACCCTTTGCTTTTAATGATTAAAAACCCTTTCCCCGCAGGTTCAGATTTTGAAACCCTTTGCTTTGAATGATTAAAAACCCTTTCACCTAAGGTTCAGATTTTGAAACCCTTTGCTTTGAATGATTAAAAACCCTTTCACCTCAGGTCCAGATTTTGAAACCCTTTGCTTTGAAATGATTAAAAACCCTTTCCACTCAGGTCCAGTATTTGAAACCCTTTGCTTTTAATGATTAAAAACCCTTTCCCATCAGGTCACGATTTTTAAAGCGTTTATGATTGATGTAGGAATAAATGTTCTCTTAGACAGTATTCAGGATTATACATTTTCTGGACCTCGCCGATTTATGTTTTATCCCACAGTTAAAATTACTTCACTTACATTTGGGTGTGGAGCAATTTAATACAGGGCAATCAAGTGGGGAAAACCCCCCAGTCAGTACGAGTCACAAAATGGAGATATGACAACAGGTCCTGTCAGAATTATACTTGATGGATTGACTCATATTTAGAAGGAAAATCGTCCCATGTAACTAACCTTAATGTTTTACTGTAATCAATAACAGGTTCTATATGAAGGTAACGTTGAACTCTCGTCATCACTTGAGCTGGATCTTTCTTTAACAACTCACCATCAATGATGAACAGCTACAAAATACAATGAACATTATGGATAGAATACACGTTACCACCATAAGACAGGAGTACTCAGATTTCACTAGTAAG
Organism: Lepidochitona cinerea; assembly: GCA_963971465.1. Taxonomy (NCBI): domain Eukaryota; kingdom Metazoa; phylum Mollusca; class Polyplacophora; order Chitonida; family Tonicellidae; genus Lepidochitona; species Lepidochitona cinerea. Next base: position 7,765,638 of record OZ020551.1, read on the forward strand.
AAGCTGAAGAGCTGACAGGTCCCCGGACGCTGGTCAAAACACGATACTCTCCATGGTGTGAAGGTATTGTGCCAGTTTGAACATGGATAAAAACTGATGTTTGTTCCCTGGATGTAATTAAGCACTTTATTAATTATGCAGATGAGCCAAAATCAATCCCATTCATTTTCTTATTGGCTTTGTGGCGGGCGACAAAAACATCTGTTTTCCCGAGAGAAGTTCAGCACTTATAATTTTTGGAGGGAAAGGCGGAGAATAAAACCAAGAAGACATGAATCATCCATCTGATTTTCAGTAGGAAAGTTAAGTGCTATTCAAACATACTTGTACAATATTCTGTTTATTATTAATAAGGTAAATTTAATTGTTTATTAAGTATAAATTTATAAATTACAAAAGACAAAATTCCAAATAGATAGGATGGAATTATATTTTCAGTGAGCAGCATAGGAATACATATACATACACTGTACATGTATCATTGCCAATGAAACAACAGCTTCTCTGTTCTTCACAAATGACTTGCAGATTTGTTGGCATTTAAATGGCTATTTTCTTTGACTAAGTTGGTTGTGTTTTGTCATGTTAGAAGAAATTTAATTGATCTTTGTGGATTTTATTTCTGAACCAGTCACCAGGATAGAATAATGATCTGAATGGCACAGTTAATAATTACATGTAGTGGTCTGATTATCAGAAACCAGCTGTTCACAAAACACTGTCAACAGACGATCAATAATAAAGCTTTATTTAACTGTTTGATTTAAAATGCTAAGCCGATCCTCTTATGGAACAATCTAGTGTCTTCCGTATTGAATTCAATATCTTAAAGATAAATATGACTGAAAATGCTTTCCATGGAAATGTACTGTAGTTGTACACCCGAGAGAAGTACATGTAGGTCTGGTGGCAGTAACAAAAGTGTTATTGAACGGCAGTGAGTTATGAAACTACTTTGTTAAAACCTAAGTACCAACCTGTCTTGCTGGATAGTAATCTAACCAGTTCTCCAAGTGATGAGCATAGAGACCTGGGTTCAAACAGCGGTTCTTCAGGCTTCGTACTGAACGTGGAGATACATCATTGGCTGTTATTACTTCATAGAATGTGTAGTTCAAGGCCGTCTTGTCTTCGTGCGCTCGCATGTGCTGAAACAAAACCAACAAGGCTGATGAGTTGGCGCACCAAATTAATTTATTTAGGACGAATTTCTAGATACTATAGGTCGAAATCCAAAAGTACCAGATCCAAAAGTTCTATAGAAAATGATCTCGAGTGTGGTGTAAACATCAATCAATCAATCAATCTATAGATAATATTGGTTGATATTTCAGAGCAAACAAACCCAAAGCTCATGACTGTGTCATTGTACCTAATTAGGCACAGGCATGTTAAAGCTGAAGTGAAAACGAGATTTTAGTTTTTTAGAAACTACAATTGACAATTCAAGGTGGTAAACATGCCTGCTGCTTTATATGGCAGTATTTAGAAACTGAAAGAATTTAATAGAAAGATAATATCTCGCCGAGTTTTAGTTGATATTGATCCTACCTGATACCATGAGTAGGCTCTCCTTATTGGACTGATCAAAATGGTGATCAATCTGGCTTTAGGTAAAAGTGCATATGCTCGAGCAGGGACTATATCATTATCAAAATAAGTGGCACTCTTCTCAAACAGAAACTTGGAGGAGGCATTCTCAGGTGCAGGAAAACATTGCATATACCTGAAATACAATGGATAACATTACCAAGAGTTCTATATATTTAAAGCATAAAGCACTGGATACAATACAGGTCCACATTTATTGTACTATTATATAGCTTATGAACAGACCCTTTCGGCTGAAGGATTGAAGCTTGCGCAGAAGCCTCGTTGTATGGCAAAAGTGACGTTAAATTGAGTTTTTGGATCAATCTGACGTCAGAATCGTGTTCATTTCGTCTGATGTATTGCAAAAGAGGCGTGTCACAGCGACCGCAACAGAGAGATGCCATACAATTCGAACAACGTCATAAACACGTCGCTCTAAAGCGAAAGGGTCTATTGAGTTATGCCATGCCAAGGCATAAAGATATAACAGTACCTGAGAAAAATATATGAAAACAGTGGTTTTGAAACCTTGAAATTATAGACGATTCATTAATAATGGAAAACATCACTCAGTGAATTCAAGAACTAGCAAAGGGAAGAAATTCCGAAAGCAGAGAAATTAGTAATTTATCCAGAACAGGCCAAGGGATGTGATTCTAGCAGTTAAATTAATTTGTAGACGCCTGCTGAGAAGATAAGCCTAGGTTCAACAAGAACAGTAGCGCCTTGGTTAGGGTAAAAAGGTTTAGCGGGAGCCATGGTAACAAATCAATAACCCCTAGAATGGTTACAAGGCATGTGAACGGCTAAACGTGTTGACCAAGAAAGAGGTTAAGTAACAAATTCGGGGGAACGGAGACTGTTCGCCTGACAAATGAATATTCATTCTTCATGAAATTTTTGTTTACTGAAATCATAAGTCAGACTCGTTAGGCTAAGTTTGATTGCATGTGATTGTCACATGTAATCATGGCAGTTGTTGGTAAATGAGATGTACATGTATATGGTACTAATAAGAGCTAGTGTTTGAGTTTACATGGTAAATAGAACAAGGCTGAGCTACTTATCTCTTTGTCTGTAGATAAAACTTAAATCCGTATCTGTATTTTTATTTGATTAAAACGTTATTTATTGATTCAAGAACAGTTTTAATCAATTTAGAAACATTATTGCAGTTTGAAAAAATCCTTTTCTGATGAGAACCCTTTTTACAATTTAAAGGTTATTATCATGAAATCTAAATTTAGAATAAAAGGGAATATTACATTCAATAATATGCACTACATGTAGTTGATGTTGTAAACAATTTAAGCAACACAGTTGTATGGTATATATCTGAAAAAATTGAAAATATCAGATAATATTTGTCAAAGTTATGGAGCAAACAAGTAAATATTATATAATCCAATATGGCTGCCATAGTACGCAACTTAGGAGGTCATAAATAGTTTGTAACACACCTACTGTCCATAAGGTACAAAACCTAAAAGAATAGTCCATATTGTATCAAAGCTGTAAAGTTATAGTGCAAAAAGGGAATATGACATAACCCAATATGGTTGCTGTATTATGCAACAGGTGATGTCCTAAAAAAATGTTTGACACACCGTCTGTTAATATGGTATGTACATGTAATGTGAAAGAATTGAAAACATCCGATCATAATTGTTAAGTTAAGGAGATAAAGAGTAAATATTACATAATCCAATATAGCTGCCACATTACGCAATGTATAATGCCAAAAAGGTATATACTCAGAAAAAATGTTCAAGATGGAATCAAAACTTTGCAAGTTATGCAGCGGAAGGGAAAGCGGATGCCAGGCAGATGGACTGCCTGACGGACAGAGATGATACCATAATACAGCCGGCTTTTCAAGCCGGGCGTATAAAAACTGATTATCTTGTAAATATACACAAGAGGACAAAAAAGAAAAGCCAACTTACCAATCCAGACCTTTGTAATAGTTCTTTCCACTAAAAAACTGAACTTCTTCAAAAGTTTCTGGACTTTTATGATTACTGAGGACGGCTGGATGCATACCAAGGAATGTGTACAGAGCTGTGGTACCTAAACACATACATTGTACATGTCAACTAAGTCATTTATAAAGGACAGCCGGATGCATACCAAGGAATATGTAGAGAGATCTGTACAACTTTGTCAATATATTACAAAGCATTCCACTGACTAAAGCCAAACTCCTGTCTGTCTTCAAACTAATGAAATGTCATGGGTTTAGTCTATTATAACAACCAATGATTGGGTATAGAGGTCTAAATGACATACCTCCCTTTTAAACACAATTAGAAACATGATTATTTTAGTCGAGACGATTTTCTCTGTTCCTGTGTGTCATACTGTTCATAAATATATACCTATAACCTAAATGAAGCTTATGGATGCAACTAATGAAGCTTATGGATACCACATATGAAGTATATGGATATATGAGGCTTATGGAAATCACATATGAAGCTTATGGACATCACATATGAAGCTTATGGACATCACATATGAAGCTTATGGATACCACATATGAAGCTTATGGATACCACATATGAAGCTTATGGACATCACATATGAAGCTTATGGATACCACATATGAAGTTTATGGATACCACATATGAAGCTTATGGAAATCACATGTGAAGCTTATGGACATCACATATGAAGCTTATGGATACCATATATGAAGCTTATGGATACCACATATGAAGCGTATGGATACCACACATGAAGCTTATGGATACCACGTATGAAGCTTATGGATACCACATATGCAGCTTATGGACACCACATATGAAGCTTATGGATACCACATATGCAGCTTATGGATACCACATATGCAGCTTATGGATACCACATATGCAGTTTGTGGATACCACATATGCAGCTTATGGACACCACAAATGAAGCTTATGGATACCACATATGAAGCTTATGGATACCACATATGAAGCTTATGGATACCACATATGCAGCTTATGGATACCACATATGCAGCTTATGGATACCACATATGCAGCTTATGGATACCACATATGAAGCTTATGGATACCACATATGAAACTTATGGATACCAAATATGCAGCTTATGGATACCACATATGAAGCTTATGGATACCACATATGAAGCTTATGGACATGGATTCATACACGTCCAATTTACTTACCGATATTCGGTTCGTAAAATTGAGTATAAAACTGAATTTGGTGTTGAAAAACTGAATATTGTTTGATTGATATCCACTGTTTATGACAAAAAATCTAAGTTCAAGGGAAAAGTTTATTTCGAAACCGCCGTCAAACGACCATGGCCGTCATTCTCTTGTTGTTGTTGTTTCGTTTTCAGTGTCTCCACAACATGGCTTATTTTGCACTTTGGAAGTCTTTTTATTTACCTAAACATTTCTAAAATAAGCTGATTTTGTTGAACTGAGGAGTTTTGGGGAGTATTACCCACAATAATCGTAATAATTCGCGACTTGTTATATTTATTCAGCTGCTTTTGGCCGTATAGAAAATAAAAGGGGAGACAACTAGTGTCGATAATAAGTTAGTTACCTCCCCTGAATCAAAGTTCTCAAATAGTTCAATTTATTTAAATCATTGTGTATTTTTTTATTGTTGCACATGAAGAAGAGATTAGGGATAACTTTGATCTAGGTTTGACATTACATATATATTATAATCATTAGTTTTTTGTCAAACCTGATTTTTTTCTTGGAATTCATACATTCATGAAAAAAAGAAATATTAAATTGGAACTGGTTTGTAACATAGATTTTAACTCAATTTTAACCCTAAAATGGTCGGTAAATTAAAAAAAAACTGAATTTCGCCTTCTAAAAAACTGAATTTTTGGGGTTGGTAAATTTTGGACTTCTATGAATCCCTGATGGACACCACATATGAAGCTTATGGATACCACATATGAAGCTTATGGATACCACATATGCAGCTTATGGATACCACATATGAAGCTTATGGATACCACATCTGCAGCTTATGGATACCACATATGAAGCTTATGGATACCACATATGCAGCTTATGGACACCACATATGCAGCTTATGGATACCACATATGAAGCTTATGGATACGACATATGAAGCTTATGGATACCACATATGAAGCTTATGGATACCACAAATCAAGAGTTTAGTTTTTATGAAAAAATAAATAAAAAGTTGTGGATGAGGCGACACATAAAGACATATAATTCATGAAAATTGACCTTAAATATAGCAAGGAGTTTCAAATTCAAATAAATTCACAACTGTCAAATACATTAAATACATGTAGTAAATGTTTTTTTCTTCTTAATCTAAAAGAAAGATTTAAATCTGAAAATTCTCAGATGGCCTGTCAAGAATTGAATAATAAAAATAAAGGGTTAAAGTACCTGTTTTCTGTGGTCCAATAACAAGAAACCTAGGCAGTTTATCACAAGTCTTCTCTGCTGACCAGATTTCTTCATGTCGCTTGTCTTCACAAGGATTCTATACAAGTAAATACAATAGTTTAAAGCTGAAAGCCTAGCATAAAAGTTACAAAAAGAAAAAATATATGAAGTCATTAGCAGGACAAAAAAACATTCAGCATATGCTGAAAATTATCTCATGTGAAAGATTGATTCACAAACAAGATTGTTTGACTTATATGGGGCCGTTGCCAGGTTAAGTGGGGGCAGTGCGAGTGTGAACAAATGGCCCATCAATGGATCGATTGATTGTTTGGTGTTTTACGCCGCGCTCAAGATTATTTCACTGATATGGCGGCGTTGCCAGTTTTATTATGGAAGGAAACCAGGCTCAATGCCCGGAGGAAACCCACGACCTTCCGTTGGTAACTGGCAACCATCCCACATAGGTTGTTCAAGTGAAAACCCAGTCAGAAATTTTTTTAATTTTTTTGGATTCGGGATTCGAACCCGAGACCCATTGGTGGAAGGCTGTTCGGATTGAGCGTCCAACGCTACTGAGCCCCCCATCAATGAAAGGCATGCGTTAGACTGAGAGACTGTTGCTCTGTGCACAGAACTGTCTCGACCCACTCCTGTGAAAAGGAATCGGAATACAAGGACACGTTGCCAAATTTTAATTGTTCAACGCTAAACAGTTAGATTGAATTCTTGATTTACACCGCATTCAAGATTATTTCACTTCTATGGTGGTGCTGTCAGGTTTAGTAGGGGAGGAAACCAGGCTCATTGCCGGAGTAAACCCTCGACCTTTGGAGAGTATCTGGGAAATGTTCAACATGCCGAGATAGAGTGATAAATCCACAATTTGTATAGGGTCTGAGTGGGATTCAAATCTGCGCCGCATCGATGGAAGGCCTGTGTCGGACTAAGGGACGAGCCCTCTAAGCCACAGAGACCCAGTGAACAGTCAGACTAATTCTACTTCAAGAGAACTGACCTGCCAGATAGGGTCCTCCTCATCAGGGTAAAGAGTAAAATAGATTTTAGCCAATTCCAGGGGTGGGACAGATAACAAACGTAGATTGGTCCAACATTTCACAAACCTCACCACACTTTCAAACGTATACGATGCAAGTCTATCACTTCCATAGTTTGGCATATGGGTCATGAATATATTCACCTAGAAAAAAAGCCACAATAAATATTGCACAATTAAAAACACATAATAAAAGTGCTGTGTTTTAATTACAGTTGTACAGATTTAACTTATATATAAACAAAATTGTAACCAATACGTCATGGACCCCCCTGAGTGAATATTTTTACATCTTATTCCATGTGACACCTGTGGATGTGGGTTGGTTTGTAAGCCTGTTAAGCGGCCTACACACGATCAAAATTTTTGACCAAAAAGTTGACATCAATTTTTTTGACGGGTTTTTTGACCGCCTGTGGGTGATATTGAAGGGCGAAAAAGGTTGACAGCAAATTTTGATGAGATCAAATTCAGTAGATTTTATTTGCGCAAACTAGTGGTTTTGAAACCTGTTTTGACCCGTGTGTGTCAACCCGTCAAAATATTGCGCAATCTTTCATTTTCCACCTGGACAGAGTCGCGTGCACATCGGCATGGCTCCAACAAAAGAAGAGAAAAAATTCCTACTGGAGGTTATTGATCAGTACAGGCAGCTCCCCGCATTATGGATACCATTTTTTAGACCATTTTGTCCGATGCAATTTCGCCTTTTTCCGGATCCAAAGCTAGTGCAAGGGCCAAGGCTGTAGGCCCATCCATGTCGAAAGTTTGGCGTACACTGGATATTGCATCAATAATTTTGTATCGTGTGTGGCTGTCAAAAACTGTCAAAAAAATTGATGTCAACTTTTTGGTCAAAAATTTTGATCGTGTGTAGGCCGCTTAAGGGTAAGTGCTTCAGAAAGTGTCCTCCTTCAACCTTAAAACTGACTATATGAATACTTTGAAACATTAAATTTAGTTACACTTGACGAAGACACCGGCACAGGTGTCGAAAGCTCGTGTTGTTCAAAAACAACTGACGTGGTGATGTCTTAATTTTTTATCATTATATGAATACTAGTATAAAGAAGAGTTTTGGAAAACCCAAAATATGCCTGAAAAGGCCCAAGGGCTGTGGGCATACATGTACGAAAACAAATCCTTTCATATACATGCAAATTTACTTTCCAGATTCAGAGGATGGAGGTTTAAGCTTTGGTAAAAGGCCATGTTATGTCAACAAAATGAAATCTTACCACTAGAACTTAAAGCCATTTGTACCAAATTCGAATGGGCTACATGTATTTGGACCAAGAAACATTATTGTACTCGGTACAAGTCATGAATACTCGCTTACTGAAAAATCTTTCTTAAAATATTATTTATCTCTCTTTGTCTGTAGATAAAACTTAAAACCCTTATCTCTGTTTTTTAATTTGATTAAAACGTTATTTATTCAAGAATAGTTTTAATCAATTTAGAAACATTATTGCAGTTTGAGAAAAAATGTTCATAAGATGTGCAATTCTGAAAGAATTGTCCAGATCGCATCAAAAATATTTGGCTAAAGAATCCAATATAACTGCCATATTTTGTAACCAGTTATGTCAAAAATAGTTTGCGACACACCTTCTACCCATAAGGTATATACTCAGAAAAAAATTGTCAAGATAGAATCAAAACTTTGGAAGTTATAAAGCGGAAGGGAAAGCGGACGCCGGACAGCCGACCAGAAAGAGATGATACCATAATACTGCCCGCTTTTCAAGCCAGGCGTATAAAAACTGAACAATCAATCAAATACTGAAACATACATGTAAAGTGAGTGACTAACCGGATTATATAGGAAGGACTGGAAGAGTTCCCCACCCCTGATGCTACTCTCTAGTCTCTCTTTGCCACCAGGGTATTGGTCCAGGTAAAGAGTATGAGTGAAGAGACCACATGTTTGACGCGGTAGAACCTTTAAAAAAAATTTACACAATTTGTAACACAAATTACAATTTCTTGGAATTCATACTTTCTCTAGCTGGAAAATAAACAGTTTTTTTTTTTAACTCAATTTTTAGCTCAACTTTTTAAAAAATTCAATTTCACTTTCTAAAAAAAAGAAATTTTTGTGTTTCGGTTCATATATTGTAGATTTTGGACTTCTATGAATGCCACCCTTTGGCTTCAACACTGTAAAACAACGGACAGCCCTGCACGTTACCATAACAAAATTATCTGTAAATAGATCTCTTCCATTGTTTGTATTCCTGTGCTTTACAACACAAGGTCAATGTCAAATGCACCTCCACTTTGAAAAGTTCTACTAATAATATCAGATTTCCTATCAAAACTGTAATTTCTAATATCAAACTTGTTCCTCACCATAATGCCTTTGTGGATAAACCCTTGTCTCCTGCGAGAAGGCCGTAAATGAGGGTACTCTTCAGTACTGGTGACACGTATGTTCCAAACCTTCTTCCATGCCTCATACAGCTGTTCATGTACAGGGTAAACACCAGAGTGATGTGGGGCTATAGCATACTGTTTATCTACCTTCAAACCCCAATCCTGAAAGAAAACATCCCATATTAACTACCTGTTGATTGTACATCAATTGGTACCATAACTTCAGTAATAGGTCCCCAAAGTTCAGATTCAGATTCATTGATTGGAGTTGGAGTGTGAATGCTTTCACACCACAATTTCGAAATTTTAAAAAAAGAGTATTTAATGTGCCCCATGTTAAATTTTAGAGAATATACTTATTATAACCTTTATATCTAAATTAAATTTCTTCACAAATATCAAAAAGGCTCTGGCTTCAACTTTCCTTCGATATGAAGCCAAATTTGGGATACATTTCTTAAATTTAAGTCTGTCTTTAAGTCTAAAAATGATTCAACTTTAATTCTACATAATGTGAAGCTACATGTGGAATGCAATTTTCGAGACGGTGAGCATTCCTTTAAAAAATACTTAACTTTAGTTTTATATGAAGCCACATGCATTTTAAAATTTGAACTTACCTTAAAAGTAAACTTTCATTTAGACTTTTTCAGTTATTCCCTTTTTTTATAAATCTGACATTAAAAGTGGCATGAGCTGCCAAAAATTGGGAAAATTGGGAAAACAGAATTAGCAAGTTGTTTGTAAATTTATCAAGAAGTACAAGAGCTTTCCTCTAATACCAATGTAGGTGATGTACATTTAGGTAGTTTTTATAAGCAAAAAATAAAACAAGAATGAACTCCTACATCCCCTTTCTTTTTCATATTTTTTTGCTTTAACCACTCAATTTTGGTTCGTACAGGTTATTGGTGCTAAAAATAAGTTTTATTTCCAAGACAATCCTTTATTTTTGTAACGTATTTAGAATTCTCAACTCCTCCTGACAGTCAGAATTTATGGGGAAAAAGTCATCTCATGGCACTTTAAAGAAAGCAGGATATTAAAGTTACTGTACCTGTGCAAATTTGGCATTAAGTTTGAGATCTTCACAGAGTACAGTAATGTTGTCTACCAAATGGGGCTGGATATGACTCCAGGTATGATCAAACCAATGAAAATTCTCCTGCAATTCTGTCCAAGGAAATCAGCATTAGTTTAATAGGGGCCTTGAGAGCAGAGAAGTACAGTTTTAACTGACTGAGCTAATCTGTTATTACCTACCAGTCACTTACCATATGCCATCCAGAGTTCACCCCCTTTGATAAATAAGATTATACCTACCTTTGAATAGAATCTCAGTTTAAAAACTGACCATACATTTTTTAGGGTTCAAACAAATGCATCAGAATGCTGTTTCAAGTAATTATTTTAGTACAATCATTCATAGAGTTTTGAAAAAATCCACTTTGTAAAGCATGCTAATGACTTTGTTAGTTATTAAGTTTGGTGGCATCACCAGGTTAAGTAAAGTGTGTGAGGAAAACTGACTCTTTGCTCAGAAGGAACTTAGAAACCAAACTACAATTGAGTGGAAAGGGCTAAGAACCAGTTGTTTGAAACAGACTTCGCACTGCAGTTGTTTGAGTCCAATTCAATGAACTTGATGATGCTTATACAAACCATTACCTGTGCAAACTGGTAATTCTGTAGCAGAGAATGTTCCAGCTTATCACCTTGTAGTTTATGTGGCTGTTCATGGCGCCACATGTGGCAAAACCACCAGAACTTATCCTTGTCTTCTGCAATACAATAACGTACACAATACTGTATCTCATAAAACATTGTAAGATAAACAACTGGAGCCTGTTTCACTAAGCGGCATAGCTGCCATAGCAACACATACTGTAGAGATACGTTAGTATGAAAGTTACGCAAAAAATACATTGATTGATTGATTGTTTGGTGTTTTACGCCGCGCTCAAGATTATTTCACTTATATGGTGGCGTTGCCAGTTTTATTGTGGGAGGAAACCGGGCTCTATGCCCGGAGGAAACCCACGATCTTCCGTTGGTAACTGGCAACCATCGATCCCACATACGCAAAAAATACATCTACGCCGCTTTGTGAAACAGGCCCCAGGAAAAAAGCCAAACTTCCAAATGGTTCGCCTGATTTTATATGGGCAATTGTCAGTCTGATTATGAGGTATCAAGGGTCCACCTTCCTGACAACTATACCACTTCCACTCAGTATTCACAGTCTCAATAATTTAGTCTTAATGCAGCAGTGCAGGCAAAGAAAAAAGAAAAGAGGATACAAGTTAGGTATGTCCTGTATAACATTGTAGAAATGTTATTGACTGGGCCATAAGTTAGCAAAGATGAATTAGAGCACACATGTAACAGAAACAAATGTTTACTAATACCAGTAAAAGCATTAGTAAGACTTGTAAAACTATATTTTATTGGTTGATTGATTGGTGTTTTATGCTGCGCTCAAGATTACTTATATGGCGGCGTTGCCACTTTTATTGTGGGAGGAAACTGCGCTCTATGCCCGGAGAAAACCCATAACATTCCGGTGGTAACTGGCAAGCATCCCACATAGGTTGTTCGAGTGAAAACCCAGTCAGAAATTTTTTCAATATTTCAAAAGTTGTGAGTGAAATGTGAGGGGCATAACTCCTGAAAAAAACTCTTTTCACACCATTTCCAAGTTGTCGATTTTTTTTTAGATAAAGCGTTTAAAAGGAAATTTTTAGCTGCATTAAAATCATGCAGACTTTCATGTGCTTGCCATGTTGAACTGTGAATGAAAGATTTTGAGATAATCTGTTTACAAGGTACAATGAATAGACAGACAAATGAGGTAACAACAATATCCGAGAGGTAAAAAAACATCCAGGATTGAAAAATGACAAAGTCAAAGGGCGATTGCTGTTTTTTGTCGCATTAACAATTATTATGATTTCACTTATATGGCGGAGTTGCCAGGTTTAGTGGAGGAGGAAAGTAGGAACCCTTGACCTTTGCTGAGTACATTGTACCTGACAACTCTCCAAGATAGGGCGGTCCAGTGATAAGCTAAATCTATATGAAGAAATACCTGTTTAAAGAGAGACCAGTGAGTGGTTATTGATAAGCAGTATTGATAGAAGGGAGATGGCAGAAGTCAACAGGAGTCATTGTACTGTACAGGTCAAGACCGTTGACACTTACAACAACAACATGCTTCCAGATATGGATGACCTCTCCAACAGGTCGCACAAAACATCCTACAAATCTCCAGTGGCTGCTGTATATACATTACAAATGCCATTAAATTACAATGTTGTTTTGTTGAATGTGTCAAACATTATTTTAATGTATGACATGGTGTAAGAGTGGTGTAAATACAGAGTAAACTGACCGGGTAACATGCCATCCCCAGTCTATCCATACTACTTGCTTGTTGGTAAAAGTAGATTAATTAGCTTACCTGAACATCTTTTAATTGGCCACGTTTTATTACAAGACTAGAGTGGCATGAGCTTCCAAAATGTTGATATTTTGACATTATAACAGAATGTTGAAATTATTGGCTATTTTTCTCAAGACGTATAATTCAGAAGCTTTTTAGTGCTTCTAGTCAAGAATGAACGATAAAATATTGTTTTGAACTAACTTTGGCTTAGAATGAATGAACGGTCGTCTCGGTTATTTAAATTAATCTTTTACGAACACTATTTCGGTTCGTATAGGCCACATACTGTATAGACTTTCCTCATTCAAACGCCGATCATTTAGTTTTTCGATGAGCTTCGAAGCCTCTTACTGTAGTGCCGATCAGAAATTATGAAACAAGTGTGAATTTTGGCAACTCATGCCACTTTAACATTATGCCAAGAAAACTATTTGTCCATATCAGTCAAATACTTTTAACCATTTGATGTATGGGTTAGTACATTAATTAAGACCCAAACATTTGCATCCAAAGAGAACTTTCTATCAATATATTTATAATTTACTGGAAATAAATATTTAACAAAATCAAAGCAAAGCAATTTGATGCAACAATTGTTAAAAGAATATGTCATAGAAAAATCTTAACTATCAATACCCAAAACAACAAGAGTTTTAGTAAACTCAACATACGCCCGCCGTGGCAAAGTCGAACCGCTACGATTAACAACTTTACATTTAATATAACATTTGTTTTAATTTCATCAATTCAAATTTCTTGTTCACATTAGAAGTTTTTCTTTTCTGAATTTGATGAAGCTGCAACTAAATACCAGTACGTTTATAGTACACATATATTATCTGTTCAGGTAATTTCCATCACATTTTAATAGCAAAAACTGAAATATTGTGGCTGTTTTGACATTGCTGTTATGTTCCATAATTGGGAAGGAGCAATAGCTTACAATTCTTGAATTTTAACAGTTTTGACTGGGACAATGTTCTATTGGACATGGCTGTAATAGTTTTATGACAAAGCAAACAAACTTCAGGCTGACCACTGATACAATGGTGTGTAAATATACAAACCTAGGGTGCCCACTTCAGAGGATGTCATTGTCCCCTTATCTCTATGTAAACAGCCACTCTGATAAATACCATATGGGTAATAAAGTGGGAAAATGGTATTTTTTTGTTATTACAGTGCACATTAAACTATCCAAGAAAACAGTCTCAGAATGTATAAATTAACTGGCTTCCAGTATTACTCTGGACTAAGTGTACTAAAAAAAGCATTGATATATATTAATATATATATATATATATATATATATATATATATATATTAAACATCAGGTACACATTTCTGATAAAAAAAAACTTCTTGAAAACAGACAAAAAATATGTGTACCTAAATCAAGTTGGGTATGCGACACATCATCTATCTATAAGGTATATATACTCTAAAAGAATTGGAGAGATTATATTAAAACGAAAGAAGTTCTGGAGCCGAAAGGGAATATTACATAATCCAATAGAGCTGCCATATTATGCATCAGGTGATGTCAGAAACGGCACATGAAACACCGTCTGCCCATAAGGTATGTACTCTGAAAGCATCATCAAGATCGGATCAAAACTCTTCAAGTTATGGAGCGAAAGGGAACGAAGATATAGACTAAGACAGAATATTACATAATCCAATGTAGAAGTCATATTATGTAATCGACAATGTCCCAAATGGTTCATGACACACCTTCTACCCCTAAACTATATGTTGTAAAAAAAATTGTAAAGATCGGATCAAAACTCTCCAAGTTATGGAGCGGAAGGGAACAAAGATATAGACTAAGACAGAATACTACATAATCCAATGCAGAAGCCATATTATGCAATGGACAATTTTCTTAATGGTTCATGACACACCTTCTACCCACAAGGTATATGTTGTGAAAGAATTGTAAAGATTAGATCAAAACTCTTCAAGTTATGGAGTGGAAGGGAATCCGGGCCGGACGGACGGCGCTGGTGATACCATAATACGACCGACTTTTTTTAAGTCGGGCGTATAAAAAGTTGGAGTTACTTGAAAAAAGATTAATAAATGACACCTCTGTCCACTATGCTCTAATTCAATATATTTCTGTACACTAAAACACACGAGCACAGGGAAAATGTATTTATACAGGCAAACTTGTGTCTGCAGCTTTTAAGATACAGCTTTTTTGACTTTTTACTTGGTTATATAATACCTTAATAAGCCTGGTGTAGAGGAGAATAAGTATTATATTACACACCAGTTACTTATTAGTGGAGTCTACCCATACATGTAGGTAGGGCATACAGGGCATATGCCAATAATTAAGTGTTGTGAGTACGATGAAGTCATCCCATGCAATGTGCCCCTCCAGACATTGGCTCAACCATCTATATTGTAAAGACTGTTTAAACAGTTAAAGGCACACTTGCCGCGAAAATCAGGAATATTGTTTACATTAAAAAAGAAAGTCCGTTTTCTGTATTTTTCCCAGACAATATAAGTTAGGAACTTTCTATTTTTACCAAAATTTAAAAGTTTGGACGTCATTTTGTATTTTTAATTTGAATTTGAAAATTTGAATTGTTAGGTGCTCGTAACGTAAACAAACCACACTGCCCCCTATTGGCGATTTTATGTTTCAGTCGAGTGAGTGAACTAACGGCACAGTGTAATTTTACGTAGGCCTATTTATCTGAGAAATACAAACTGACGATCAGTTAACAGCAACTGGAAAAGCCTGCTGATAATTGTTAGAGTGTAAACCACAGATAAAAAGGCCTGAAATGAGGGTAATCCAACACGAAAGTTGACCGACATTGATCGTTGTTGTTGTAATCAGGCTTCGAGTCTTCGTTTGTTTTTCACCCCATTTCTACATTCTAAAGCTAACTACATGTAGACATGTTTTATGTGTCCTATGTTTAAGTTAAGGGGATGATTTTTTTTTTGTTATCTTTTGAAAAGCTTTTGTTTCGGAGACAGGCATCACAAATAATGATTTTTATTGGTTACCCCTGGGCAGCTTGATAGTCAATTTTGGTTGCCTGGCCATGTGCTTTAGTTGCCCAAATTTAACTCCTGTGTCAGTATATCAAAATAGTGGTGTTGCCCGGGGAATTTTTACAAATGTAAATGTTTATAAATACCATTATAGGGTAAGTTGACAAAAAAATTAAATAGGTAAAAAATACCAACATGAATTTTATGACTTAGTTAATGAAAATTTGGTTGCTCAATTATTTTATTTTTGGGTGGTGGTGGTGGTGGTGGTGGTGGGGGGGGGGGGGGGGGGGGGGGGGTCCAGGGCACTAGGCATCCTTTTTTTGGAGCCCTGAGAGACCAAATCAGATATCAGATCAAAATGAAAATTTAAGCATTAACACTGGCTAGTTAAAAAAAGCATATACTTTAAAATGTTAACTCCTTTTCAACTCCATGGAATTCCTAACACTGATAATATACTTGTTTACACAGGAGAATATTTTAAGGAATGGAAAGGGTTAACTGATAAGAATGTTCAAGGCAAGATAATATTGGAAACTAAAGCAGAGCCTGTGATAATTACATGTGAATATATACATTGTATGTGTACAATAAGTGAGATGCTCACCCAGTAAACGTCTGTCTCCAGCATTCTCCGCTGGAATCCCTCGCTGATAAAATTTCCCTGAAAATCCCAGGTTAAAATGAAAGCCCTTAATTTCTTCTTGCAGTTTGGTCTGGGACTGAATCATGGCCTAAAAACAAAGTGAAAAGTAGACTAGATTTTACTGTTAACCCAATCAATACCAGTGAAATCACACCAACACTCATTGCAGGTGAATATGTCTATTATTTACAACTATATAAAAATAATTTCCATTCGCTCTTTCCGGAAATGCGTCAAAAACCGGAAAACTTACATCACTGCTTTAAAGAGATTTTGGTAGAATTATATGAGCACTGTGGAATGATAAAGGTTCAGTATAAATGTACATTTGAATCAATGGAACACTTACCTCTACGTCAGAAGGTATCATTCGGATTCCAATTTTTCCGACAAAAATATCGTCCACATCAATTTGAATATAACGGTCGAGGGAGAAACTGAGTTTACCATGTGATAAATACGATAAACTGTCCAGGAAAATGAGCCGATGTAACCAAAAGTCAAAACCATTGCCTAAGATAACCCGGTTGATATCATCAATGAGACCAATATCCTGAATGGCGGTCACATAGCTATCGTGATCAGTCACTACAGAGTCGGAGTAGTCCGGCTCTCTACGCCGTGCATATGCCAGGGGAACATGTGTAGTATGATTGGTGTGAAACACAGTCCAGTCCTCCCCTGGAACATCCCCTTCAAACATCTCCCCTGCCCGCGTTACTCGCCATATCTCAGTGTATGGATTTAACATGTAGTCTTTAACAGCGAAATTAAACTGTAAACCTAATTGAAGATCATTTAATGAGACAGACATAATGGTATCATCAGATGAAGGTACAAATGCTATCACACCAACACGATAATCCTTACAGTATTTATCAAGGAGTTGCCGATTCCACTTGTCCATGTTTTCATATGAGTTAAGGTTTTCAAAGATGATCACTGCAAACTTTCCGCTGTCCATGTGTGTTAGTGATGGAAGGGATTTACTAACCAGCTCAACTTTGAAGCGCATTCGATTAGCTTCAAGAATTTTGATAATTTCTGTGCTGAGTTTGGAAAACTGAGTTTCAATTAATAACAAAATCTTATTGTCAATTCTCGCTCCTGCTTTGGTAGAATGATCCCGAGGGCCTGATAATGACTGTCCATTTGTACGTGCAGGATCATGGCATTGCACTTTTGGAACAGGGGGTTGTCGTTGGACTATGTTAAAATGACTAGAGGACAATTTGTAAAATATAGCAGCAAATGTAATACCAATTAATGTTATAATGAGAGCTTTCTTCAAAGAACATCTCCTTAGTATGGATCTTTTGTGTAATAAAGAATATATTGCGTTCTTCATCTTTGCAAACCCCCTTCGACAATACATTATAATAGACACCATTGGTAGTAAGTAAAATCAACAAACTAAGGAGGAAAATAGAAATGTTGATCAATGGCTACATCCTGTTTGCTGATTTAGTCACATGTTTGGGTTAACTTCATCCTCCATTATCCAAACTCATATTGTCAACAAGCTGTCAATTAGCATCTGTGTGAAACCTATCCTGAAATACATCATCTCCTCAACCGTGTTACATCGCTGTGGTCAGAAAGCTGAATGTCGAGACGTATCACAGAAAACTCAACAATGTCATTTTACAAATATTGTCCTTTTACTGCAGTGAATGTTTGTCCCTCTGTGCATACCTAAAACAGAAAACACAGGCACTCAAACATTAATACTGTCAGAATATTTGTGAAAAAAAACACACAGAATGGATCATTGTAAAAACAAAATTAAAAGATTTTTAAAAATTATTTTAAATATACAAAAATGCAGCACATAAATATAATGACAAGTTTCCTAAAAAAGAATGGAAAAAGCATGTACATGATGAGGCCCCAAACAAAAACAGAAAAACACAATGCCTGTATATCAGGACTAAAAACATACATGTAATATCAATACATCCTGTCAAAATAGTTATCACTACATGTAAGCAATACATAATAAAAGGCTAGGCTGTGACAGCTGTCAATCTTTCACTACCCAATGCTAACTCTGTCTAAAACCATTGAATTTCATAAAGGCAGTCAAAGCAACTCCTTTGTGTGGAGGGGTGGAGAATGCCTTATAAGTGCCCTAAATTCTCATTCTCAATGGAGGATACATGTATGTGCTAATAACGAACAAATTCATATAACTGTGTCACTTCGCTTGAAGCATCTCCTACAATAACAAACACCTCCCAGTAAATTGTTTGTAATCTCCAGGGTAAACTTTTGACAAAGCCAGACTGCCTGCTAAAATCCAGAATAGTACTGTTTGCTTTAACAACAGCAGATGCTTCTCTGTATTTTTCCTATCATAAAAAGTTAGTAACAAAATATAAAAATTTTGTTTTGGCATCATTTTGTATTTTTAACATGAAAAGTTGATTTGATAGGTAGTAGGTACATGTACTTGCCATGTAAACTCCTAGCCTGGACATTCAAATTATTGGAATTGTGTGAGCGATTCAACTGTACAGTATTATTTTACAGATGAAGGATCTGGTTTAATAAGGCACACAAAATATTGATGATAAATTTGAAGGTACAGACTTGTAATAAGTGAATTAAACGCTTTCTGATCCGTTGTACATGTAGATGCATTCGCGCTTCAACTCTACATATATGCTTTTACACTCCCTTTTATTTTGGACATGTTAAACAAAAGTAGACATACAATTTGTTCCAGTGGTTTTACGTGTAACTTGGTTTTCTTCAAAAAGCTTCAGAAAGTCTCATTTTCAGAAAGTCTACCCAACAAGTGCGTCTTTATTTAAGGATGAAGATTAACGCTTAAGTGTCCGTCAAGGTTCTTATTGACATATATGTTTTAACACCAACTTTGTTCAGCTTTCATTTTGCCTTTGTAGTTTGTACCGGGTTTATAATTTGCCTTGATGCAGTTTCCACATCATGATCAAACAATTTCATGAGAGCACAAAATGGCAAGGTTTTGGTTCTAGTAAGCAGGTCCTATATGATCGTTTCAACTAGATTGTAAGTCCATTTATTATTTTAACAGAAATGATCAAGACAGTGATAGTTAAGTGCAGGAGTGGCATTTCTGTTTTCCAGCATGCCCATATGACAGATTTTTTAATTGTTATACGGTCTAGCATGAAAAATTCATTGAACCAATATTTCCTCACAAATGGAGGAAATTAACAAATGGAATTTTCTTGGTATAACAAAAAGCTGTGTTGTATGGCCTATATTATGTATAACAGAAAAGCCTGGCAAAGTCTGCCAAGTTTCGAAATGAATTACATTACGTATAAAGCAATGTATAAAGATAATGTTAGAACACAAGTCTATCATAAGTCTTGATAAAATATAATAAATATATTACTTGAATACCTGCATAGTTCAACAAAATGTTTGATCTTTCAGGTACAGATTACTGGATGGTGAATATATACTGTAGGTGAATATATATAATATGGGCAGCTGACAACCATGTGTTACTAAATGTTAACTACACAGCTTGAACTAGCTTTTAACAACCTTGACAAACAATTGTATAAATCTACATGTGTTATGCTATTTATAAAAAGGGTGCACCCTCATATTGATAAGCAAAGCTCTGTGCAGATCATAAAATACATGTACTATATAGACTAACACTAACAGAAATATGAAAAATCCACATGAGTTTCGTAAAATGGAAACTTCCAAGTTTTATACCTTGTTAATATAGGTTACTGGCTTTGTCGATATTTTACTATTTCAATGTCAATGCTATACTTTTTCAAGATACTTCAAATGCTTAACTTCTCGAGACAATCAGAATTGCCATTTTTTATCAAGTACAAAATAAGCATGTTCAATAACAATCTTGGGAGCTGTATGTTAAGGTAGTTTTAATAAGTAACAAAACCCTAAAATGTACTCTTACATCACCGTGAGCTATTTGAATTTTGTCTGTTGTTAACACAAAATCTGGGTTTGTACATGTACATGTTATTGGCTTAGTCGATATTTTACTATGTGTATTTCAACATCAATACTTCAGTTTTTCAAGGTACTTCAAAACTTCAAACACTGAACTTCTCTGGACAATCAGGGTGCCATGGAGGCTGTTGGTTAGTGATAGTCCCACAGGTCTCGGAGGCTCAGTCCGTTAGTGATAGTCCCTCAGTCTGACACAGGCCTCAAAGGCCCCGTCAGCTAGTGATAGTCACTCAGTCTGACACAGGCCTCGGAGGCTCAGTCAGTTAGTGACAGTCCCTTAGTCCGACACAGGCCTCGGAGGCTCAGTCGGTTAGTGATAGTTCTTCAGTCTGACACAGGCCTCAGAGGCTCAGTCGGTTAGTGATAGTCCCTCAGTCTGACACAGGCCCCGGAGGCTCAGTCAGCTAGTGACAGTCCCTCAGTCTGACACAGGCCTCAGAGGCTCAGTTTGTCAGTGATAGTCCCTCAGTCTGACACGGGCCTCGGAGGCTCAGTTGGTCAGTGATAGTCCCTCAGTCGGACACAGGCCTCGGAGGCTCAGTTGGTCAGTGATAGTTCCTCAGTCTAACACAGGCCTCGGAGGCTCAGTTGGTCAGTGATAGTCCATCAGTCTGACACAGGCCTCGGTGGCTCAGTCAGTTAGTGATAGTCCCTTAGTCCGACACAGGCCTCGCTGGCTCAGTCGGTTAGTGACGGTCCCTGTCCAATACACGGCACAGTCAGTTACATGTAGTGATAGTCTCTCAGTCTGTCACAGGCCCCGGTGGCTCAGTCAGTTAGTGATAGTCTCTCAGTCTGACACAGGCCCCGGTGGCTCAGTCAGTTAGTGATAGTCTCTCAGTCTGACACAGGCCCCGGTGGCTCAGTCTTTCCTCAGGGCAAAGAACCGGGTTTCCTCTCCCCCTAAACCTGGCAACATCCCTAGATAAGTGAAATAATCTTGAGTGCAGCATAAAGCATCAATCAATCTAGACAGTCAAAATTTATGAAAAATGGCAGATCAGGCTAACAAAACCATGTACATGTATTACTATGGCCAGTTTAGACAAGAAGATTTTCCATGTGCCCGTGTGTTTTATTGATCATAAATATTACTACATGTACATGTATGGCCAGTCATTGCTTATATTGCAACAGTTTGAAAGATCTATTAGTCCGCACTAAACTCCCTAGTCTGTCCTCTACCTAGGAAACAAATTACATATTTTCCCATTTTTTCCCCATTATCATATTTTGTTAAATTGTAATTTTCTTGACTTCTTGACATAGCTGAAGATAAGTACAGTTTTGTCAATATATTCTATAACAAAGTATTTAGGAAAATTACTGACTAAAATCAAACTGTGTGTTCTCAAGTTTTGGTTATTACAACAACCTATTACTGGGTATAAATCACATCTTCCGACTTTTGGCCGGACTACCACAAATTCCCTGCAATTGTCATTTTACATACCACTTTATCAAAGACACACTCACCGCGAAAATCCAGAAAACTGTTTACATTAAAAACAGTGAGCGGTTTTCTGTATTTTTCCCAGACACACGGAGTTAGTGAACTTTCTATTTTTACAAAAAAAATTTAAGTATTGTCCTCATTTAATATTTTTAATTTGAAATTGAAAATTTGATTTATCAGGTACCCACAATGTAAACAAACTCTGAACCCAAGTATGCGCATAAGTCCCCTAAAAAAAATCAAATCAACATCAGAAAAGTCTGCAGACCCTCATGTGGAACATTTAAAGCCATAAAAATAGTATTTAAACTGCTTTGGACAATTTCCACCACCGACTTCTTTTTATCTATAGCCATTCCAAGAAACATTTTTTTTTTCTTGACCTGTCAGTTTTTCCTGACTTACGTAGCCAACATTTTGATTGCCCTTCAAATGTGGAGAAGCGAACAAGTCGAACTGCTGACATCCACTTATAACAGTAAAATCAAATATATGTTTGGATAGCATAGTTTGAAAAAAATGAAGCAAACAGATTAATTAACAAACGGATATATAGATGAATAATGAAGACATGCAAAATTTTAACATTCAATTCTTATTGGCTTTTGAAATATAGGTGCCCAAAAATGTGTGGTTGTAGCGACCTTTTCTTCCCAAACTGCTGATTTTAGAATAGCAATATCTTGTTTACTTATCTTTTTACAGTTTTGGAACCATAATTCAAAGTACATGTAAATGACACCTATTAGACCTGAATCTGTTATCAATATTTATCTACGTACTAAAACTATTTATTGAGTTATTGGCTCCTAAAAATGGTAAATCAAAAATGTGAAATGAATAAATGACAGTATCCTGTGATCTCAATATTTTCCATAGAAATTTTTCTTTTCTTGATATATATATATAATATATATCTGTAGGACTGTCTGTAGAATTTAATTGGACTAGGTTTGGTATTGGACTTTTGAGTTATAAACTTCCAAAATGTGTCCCAGCTGTAAATACAATTATTTTGTCACTTTTCCAGATTTCCCATGTGGGCTATTACTACTCAAGGTAATGATATTTTGGCATCAGAACTATACATGTCATAGCTTAGTGGAGATAAAATATCACCTTATTTTCTCATTATTTTGATGGTTAACTCTAAAAGTTTAAAGAAGAATTGATTTTCCCTTATATTGACTAACAGAAGCAATACCATTGAAATAATAAAAGTCGAATTTGTCACAAATAAACATAATTCAGTCACTGAAACAGTAACAACACATTTTTTCAATTGTTATTAATTTAAGAGAGATTCATTAAATTGTTACATAAAACATTTTTTTGTACAAATGTTTCTTTTTCAGATGCCAAACAAAGGTTTTTAATTTACACAAAGAATAAAGTTAAGCACCCCTCTGGATAGTCTGCGGGAATGGCAAAGAATACATGTTAAACCAATGTGGGCGAGCAATCGTGGGAAAGTTTTTAATTGGCTTGCATTCATTGGTTCTTGACTAGGTCTATAATGACAGGAGCTCGAATATTTTAGGAGTATACAAAAATAGTATTTCGGGGACGTGTGGAAGTGTCAACTGTTTCTTTCATCCTATCTTCTCGCTGTATACAGCAGCGCCACCTAACGTCTTACGGTAGACAACTCCCTTCACTGCAACACACCCAAGTTGATTAGACCGTAGCATCTTTCCACTAGACTAACTTCCAACACAGCGTTAGAGGCATTAAATTTCTAGGTGTTACCTGAACTGCGATACACGCATGCGCACTTCATATTTATTATATACCCTTTGACCTGCGATGACGTATTTGGACGAATCCAAGAGGAGTCTTCGGTTTTGTAAATAAACATGGCTAAACCTAACCCTTTTCTGTTAATAAACCCCATCCCTAACCCTAAGTCCGTCTTAAGCGTTATCAATAAAAGATTCCAAAACCTAATTCTGTCAATAAACCCTGTCCCTAATCCTAGGTTCGTCTTTGACGTTTTGTCAATAAAACAAGCCTAAGCATCACCAAAGTCTCTGAAGAGCTGGCATAGTGCTAGCTCAAAAACTTTAAGCTATGGGGAGATATATAATATGCTGGTCTGGCTCCCAATGGCTCAAATAACGTGTGTGATCCAAAAGACCCACGCCAAGTCACCGTTACAAACAGACACAGTTAACTCAATAAAACACGAAATTTACACAAAAAGCACGGTACCTATATACAGTTGGGATATTCCTGCCACTTTCTATACCGTTGGTTAAAAAACAATCCAGATTTCCAAGCATTATTTGCCAGACTTACACATTTTCAAGACAAGTTTTCGTGTTGACATATTGGAGTGTTTCGCTATGAGCATGCGCTAAACTGTGAACTTCCGTTTTAGCCAATGTTTATCATTTTCCGATCGTGTTCGGAATTTTCCACGGAATGAAATCGGAATAACCCTGCAAAGCCTCTGAAATACCGACCACATGTGTTGATATCCCGATGAGCTATATAACATCGAATTATTGACAAATATTTGCCAAGAGTGCGAGAGCAATACCAAACAAAATATGAGATACGATGAGAAACTTCCAAGAGAAACAACTTCCAACAATGAAGAATGCAGCAGAGGTATAAGGTCGGCGTATGATCATTCGTTTTTTCGCGGAATAGTAACGACTAAAACAAAATAGAGGAATCCCCATATAGACTCCGCCCAGCAGCAAACATACGTCAGAGGATTCCCCATTTCCAGCATGGCTGCTCTGTTGACAAGTCATTTTGTTTAAGTAGTCTGTAGAAATTCGCTGATTTCTCTTAAACCAGTTATCTTTCATCTCTGATATTTGGCAGAACGACAAACGGTATGTTTATTGTTATTGTTATGTGCTTAACTTTGTCCCATACTGCTTATTTTTTCATATTTAACGCCAAAAAGTTCCGCGACCCAATTTCACGTAAGGCATTTGAGCAATAGACGTTTCCATGGCGGTGTGGAAGACATCTTCAGTATAATTTTTTTTTAATATTCCACAGCGACATGGGTTCCAGGGCTAGCATAGTGCCAAAGGCCAACAGTCATCGACCACAGCCACGCCTTACGCACAGCGGGCCACTTTATCAATGAGTTGACTGACCGCAACTTTCACGTTACCTACGATTCTTTACCCAAGCCTAGTCTGCACCGACCGATAAAATCATTGGTGTCTAGATTGTTGGCATTTGCAGAAACGATTGTGACCATAAAGGGCAACATTCTGGCGATAAGAAATCACCATTAATGGCAATAAGCTATACAATTTATTCAGGATATCGTTAGCCAAATCAAAAGTGTATTTTAACAAAATAAAAAGATGCGGTGCGAATATAGAATACGTCCGTCACCTGCAACTTACAGTAAAACACATAGTTTCCTTTCAAATATTCTGTACAATACCTTAAGGAACTCCCTAATCGGAAAATCCGTCTTTACTTGCACAAAATTCGCCTACATTTACTAATTCGCCGATTTCACTCTACACACAAGCAATTCCAAACACTCGCCTCGCCATCTTTGCTTCGTTTAATGTATGTGACAGGACAATGTACGAGCTTGCCTGAATACGAGTCTCTCCACCAGTGTTCAACTTCAACGAAGTTTTAATTTCTTCGTTATTAAAAATTCATTAAAAAAAGAAAAAGAAAAACTTAGGGGGTTCTAGGGGGGCTTGCCCCCCTGGCTATCATAAAATATTTACGATCACCGACCATTTCTTATTGACAGAAGAAGTTTTCAAAGTGACGGACGTATTCTATATCCTGTCCAAAGATGCTTGTAAGTGTGAAACCCAAAATACTGAAGTTGAATTTGGCTCATATCTGAATTTAACAACAACAACATACACATAAAAAGCTGTTGAACTTGGAGACTGTTCTCTTTCCGACAATGAAGAAAATATATAGCTGATATATTTCTAAATCGTTCAGATTAACAAGAACATGCATGGTGATAGGACATAACACCAACACTCAATGTACAAGATCATAAAAATGTTTTGACGTTTGGCTGTTTCTTACCGTCAGAAGTGTTTCAAGTTACCTTACATACCCTTCCCACCAGAGGGCGCTATGTGTTCTGGTTTTACTATGGTGGCCGAGAACAGCCATTTCGTATTGGCCAGAAAATAGACTGGTTGTGCGCTTTTAGCTCATTTTCTCGAGAAGTCTGAAATGGCTATGGAGATTCTACTTTTTGCTCAAGAAGATGCATGCAGATATTAATCCCAATGATTAAACGCAGTAATGGTTAATTGTAGTAAACAATATTCTAATGAGCTAGGAGCTTCGGGCCTCACATTAACGCTACATAGGGGCCTACCATAGTTACGTTAACGCTTCATACCGGAGCTAAGTAGGCTTATGGTCTGCCTTGCTATTGAAGTGATGGTGAGTATTATTGTCGGCCTAATAATAGGGGGAAATCAAGAAAGACAGTAAAAACCAATATATACTTAAAATGATTCATAAAATGCTGTTTTGTTTGAATATTGTTATTCAGCATTTCAAGAAACAAATGAGACTATTTAGCAAAACCTCAAAGTTTTAAATTTGAAATTGAAAATTAGATTTTTCGTTGTACGGGCACCCACAATTTCATCGAACAATAAGCACAAATATGTCACATAAATGAGCTGGATCTATTTTAAGGACTAAATCTGGTGAATATGTACAAAGGGTTTGGGTTTAAACACAACAAAAGCTTGTTGATGAATACGGACTAAGAGTTTGCTTTTAAGCCCACCAAAAGCTATACACGGAGGGCTTGGAACTACCCTGATACAGCACAGGGTGATGAATTACCCTGATACAGCACAGGTTGGGGAATTACCCTCATACAGCACAGGTTGGGGAATTACCCACATGCAGCACAGGTTGATGAATTACCCTGATACCGCACAGGTTGATGAATTACCCCGATACAACACAGGTTGAGGAATTACCCTGATACAGCATGGGTTGAGGAATTACCCTGATACAGCACAGGGTGGGGAATTACCCTGATACAGCACAGGGTGGGGAATTACCCTGATACAGCAGATGTTGAGGAATTACCCTGATACAGCATGGGTTGAGGAATTACCCTAATACAGCACAGGTTGGGGAATTACCCTGATACAGCACAGGTTGAGGAATTACCCTGATACAGCACAGGTTGAGGAATTACCCCGATACAGCACAGGTTGAGGAATTACCCTGATACAGCATGGGTTGAGGAATTACCCTAATACAGCACAGGTTGGGGAATTACCCTGATACAGCACAGGTTGAGGAATTACCCCGATACAGCACAGGTTGATGAATTACCCTGATACAGCACAGGTTGGGGAATTACCCTGATACAGCACAGGTAGGGGAATTACCCTGATACAGCACAGGTTGAGGAATTACCCTGATACAGCACAGAGTGAGGAATTACCCTGATACATCACTGGTTGAGGAATTACCCTGATACAACACAGGTTGGGGAATTACCCTGATACAGCACAGGTTGGGGAATTACCCTGATACAGCACAGGTTGGGGAATTACCCTGATACAGCACAGGTTGGGGAATTACCCTGATACAGCACAGGTTGGGGAATTACCCTGATACAACACAGGTTGGGGAATTACCCTGATACAACACAGGGTGGGGAATTACCCTGATACAACACAGGTTGGGGAATTACCCTGATACAGCACAGGTTGTGGAATTACCCTGATACAACACAGGTTGGGGAATTACCCTTATACAACAGAGGGTGAGGAATTACTCCGATACAGCACAGGTTGAGGAATTACCCTGATACATCACAGGTTGAGGAATTACCCTGATACAGCACTGGTTGAGGAATTACCCTGATACAGCACAGGTTGAGGAATTACCCTGATACAGCACAGGTTGGGGAATTACCCTGATACAGCACAGGGTGCTGGATTACCCTGATACAACACAGGGTGGGGAATTACCCTGATACAGCACTGGTTGAGGAATTACCCTGATACAGCACAGGTTGAGGAATTACCCAGATACATCACAGAGGGAGGAATTACCCTGATACAGCATGGGTTGAGGAATTACCCTGATACAGCACAGGGTGGGGAATTACCCTGATAAAGCACAGGGTGATGAAATAGCCTGATACAGCACAGGGTGGGGAATTACCCCGATACAGCATGGGTTGAGGAATTACACTGATGCAGCACAAGGTGATGAATTACCCTGATACAGCACAGGTTGGGGAATTACCATGATAAAGCACAGGTTGGGAATTACCCTGATAAAGCAGATGTTGAGGAATTACCCTGATACCACACAGGGTGGGGAATTACCCTGATACAGCACAGGTTGGGGAATTACCCTGATACCACACAGGGTGGGGATTTACCCTGATACAGCACAGGTTGATGAGTTACCCTGATACAAGGGGAGGATGGAAATAAGCGTGGCGAATCACCCTGATACAAGGGGAGGATGGAAATAAGTGTGGTGAATTACCCTGCTACAAGGGGAGGATGGAAATAAGGGTAGTGAATTACCCTGATACAAGGGGAGAATGGAAATAAGCGCGGTGAATTACCCTGATACAAGGGGAGGATGGAGATAAGCGTGGTGAATTACCCTGATGCAAGGGGAGGATGGAAATAAGCGTGGTGAATTACCCTGATACAAGAGGAGGATGGAAATAAGCGTGGTGAATTACCCTGATACAAGGGGAGAATGGAAATAAGCATGGCGAATTACCCTGATACAAGGGGAGGATGGAAATAAGGGTAGTGAATTACCACGATACAAGGGGAGGATGGAAATAAGCGTGGTGAATTACCCTGATACAAAGGGAGGATGGAAATAAGCGAGGGGAATTACCCTTATACAAGGGGAGGATGGAAATAAGGGTAGTGAATTACCCTGATACAAGGGGAGGATGGAAATAAGCGTGGTGAATTACCCTGATACAAGGGGACGATGGAAATAAGGGTAGTGAATTACCCTGATACAAGGGGAGGATGGAAATAAGTGTGGTGAATTACCCTGATACAAGGGGAGGATGGAAATAAGCGTGGTGAATTACCCTGATACAAGGGGAGGAGGGAAATAAGCATGGTGAATTACCCTGATACAAGGGGAGGATGGAAATAAGCGTGGTGAATTACCCTGATACAAGGGGAGGATGGAAATAAGGGTAGTGTATTACCCTGATACAAGGGGAGGATGGAAATAAGTGTGGTGAATTACCCTGGTACAAGGGGAGGATGGAAATAAGCGTGGTGAATTACCCTGATACAAAGGGAGGATGGAAATAAGCGTGGTGAATTACCCTGCTACAAGGGGAGGATGGAAATAAGGGTAGTGAATTACCCTGATACAAGAGGAGGATGGAAATAAGCGTGGTGAATTACCCTGATACAAGGGGAGGATGGAAATAAGGGTAGTGAATTACCCTGATACAAGGGGAGGATGGAAATAAGCGTGGTGAATTACCCTGATACAAGGGGAGGATGGAGAAAAGGGTAGTGAATTACCCTGATACAAGGGGAGGATGGAAATAAGCGTGGTGAATTACCCTGATACAAGGGGAGGATGAAAAAAACGTGGTGAATTACCCTGATACAAGGGGAGGATGGAAATAAGGGTAGTGAATTACCCTGATACAAGGGGAGGATGGAAATAAGCGTGGTGAATTACCCTGATACAAGGAGAGGATGGAAATAAGGGTGGTGAATTACCCTGATACAAGGGGAGGATGGAAATAAGGGTAGTAAATTACCCTGATGCAAGGGGAGGATGGAAATAAGCGTGGTGAATTACCCTGACACAAGAGGAGGATGGAAATAAGCGTGGTGAATTACCCTGACACAAGAGGAGGATGGAAATAAGTGTGGCGAATCACCCTGATACCAGGGGAGAATGGAAATAAGCGTGGTGAATTGCCCTGATACAAGGGGAGAATGGAAATAAGCATGGTGAATTACCCTGATACAAGGGGAGGAGGGAAATAAGCATGGTGAATTACCCTAATACAAAGGGAGGATGGAAATAAGCGTGGTGAATCACCCTGATACAAGGGGAGGAGGGAAATAAGTGTGGTGAATTACCCTGCTACAAGGGGAGGATGGAAATAAGGGTAGTGAATTACCCTGATACAAGGGGAGAATGGAAATAAGCGCGGTGAATTACCCTGATACAAGGGGAGGATGGAGATAAGCGTGGTGAATTACCCTGATGCAAGGGGAGGATGGAAATAAGCGTGGTGAATTACCCTGATACAAGAGGAGGATGGAAATAAGCGTGGTGAATTACCCTGATACAAGGGGAGAATGGAAATAAGCATGGCGAATTACCCTGATACAAGGGGAGGATGGAAATAAGGGTAGTGAATTACCCTGATACAAGGGGAGGATGGAAATAAGCGTGGTGAATTACCCTGACACAAGGGGAGGATGGAAATAAGGGTAGTGAATTACCCTGATACAAGGGGAGGATGGAAATAAGCGTGGTGAATTACCCTGATACAAAGGGAGGATGGAAATAAGCGTGGTGAATTACCCTGATACAAGGGGAGGATGGAAATAAGCGTGGTGAATTACCCTGATACAAAGGGAGGATGGAAATAAGCGTGGTGAATTACCCTGACACAAGGGGAGAATGGAAATAAGCGTGGTGAATTACCCTGATACAAGGGGAGGATGGAAATAAGCGTGGTGAATTACCCTGATACAAGGGGAGAATGGAAATAAGCGTGGTGAATTACCCTGATACAAGGGGAGGATGGAAATAATGGTAGTGAATTACCCTGATACAAGGGGAGAATGGAAATAAGCGCGGTGAATTACCCTGATACAAGGGGAGGATGGAAATAAGCGTAGTGAATTACCCTGATACAAGGGGAGGATGGAATTATGCTTGGTGAATTACCCTGATACAAGGGGGGGATGGAAATAAGCGTGGTGAATTACCCTGATACAAGGGTAGGATGGAAATAAGGGTGGTGAATTACCCTGATACAAGGGGAGGATGGAATTATGCTTGGTGAATTACCCTGATACAAGGGGGGATGGAAATAAGCGTGGTGAATTACCCTGATACAAGGGTAGGATGGAAATAAGGGTGGTGAATTACCCTGATACAAGGGGGGATGGAAATAAGCGTGGTGAATTACCCTGATACAAGGGGAGGATGAAAATACGGGTGGTGAATTACCCTGATACAAGACCTTAGGGGAAGGGTGGAGAATTACCCCGATACACCATAGGGGGGGTTAAGCATAGCAGATTGCATTGATACAGGGGAGGGTGATGAACATGGTCATTCGTGGTCCTCGTTTCTGACTCCAAAATGACTTTTTAAACACTGACGGCCGTATCCAAAATACCACCGTCAGTACAAAAAAAGTCATTTTGGAGTCAGAAACCCGGACTAGGTCTTTCGCACTACTCTTATTGACCTCTACAGAGAATCAATACAATTAGTGTACAAGAGTTGTTTCCCTTTCACCAACGGTCGGACGAGCTGCTGGGGATGAGATTCGGATAAATATATTTTACAAGTGAATTCGTAACCAAGGACTGCTTTTGGTAAATAATAGTTTAACGTTCTTGTTGTCTGTCTCATTTGGGAACGGAGTAAACAGTTGTTTTCAAGTTAAATATCATTATCGTAATTTATGCGGTGTAACAAACCAAGTCTTACTTAATTAGAATTTCGAATTGTTATAATTAAAGTGAATGTTTTGGCTGAACTTTTAGTGCTTTAGTCGTGAAGACTGTTATCCTTCAATATTATCGATATATCGAGTGACGTCACAATTTATTCGAATTGAAATCAAATGACTAAATAAAAGAAAAGGATGATATCATGGACGTTACTATTTTCCGTTTAATCAATCCAAGAAACCATACGCTATTTTTCAAAGCGATATCAATAAGAACTCTTTAAGTAAGACCGGAGAAAACTCTTAGTTGGAAATTTCTACTCTATATGGCCAAGGCTTAGAACTATTGTCTCATGTTACTCTGCCTAATCAAGGGGGGCGGGTGGGGGGGGGGGGGGGCAGGCCTTTCGATTACAGAAAGATAACAAAGAGGCCTGTTTTAGTAATGATTTTGGGCAATTATATGGGAAAACTACATACTTGTGCTACATACAAGGGTCCGTGGATAGTTTTCTTTATTGAAAGTGGGAAGGTGGTAGACTACCTGAACCCATATACAGGCATGGGCCCACGGGCCACCTAGGCTTTTAAAATCATCTTACAAAAAACGGTCCATGACTTTCATTATTCTTTCTTGAAAGTTGCAGTACTGAAGACACTTTCTCAGAGATTGTAAATAAATGATAAATCAGCGACCATCCGCCAAATTTGATGAAGCTCCAAGGCTCTTCATGACCGAAGATGTAATGGGGTATATAGTTTTGTTCTCTATTTTTGAGTGCCATATTCCTGTCAGATAAATATTTTAGCTGCGGCTCATCTATACTGCCCCAGTCAAGGCCAAGGCCATCATTTCAGTATATCTAATTGAATATAGGTTTATCAGGTATAAAATTCGTTTGTGGGACGAGATTCTTCGCACCTAGAAATTGCATGTTCCAAATTCAGCTTGTTAAATGTTAAAACCATGCAACACGTTGCTTAACATTGCAACACGGACGATGATATGCAAAAATAAGGAAATATATCACCATAGTTACGGTGGTTACCGTCAAACTAAAGATGACATGGAACTGGCAGACCTTGCATAAGATTGCATATATAATGGTACGTTTTGATTCTGTGTTAATTCCTTTCTCCTCTCCCTTTCTTTTTTTTTCTCGGAAAAAAGGGGGTCCTGGCCCCTTGGACTTTGGCAATACAGTTGATTGATGTTTTACGTTCCAGTCAAGATTATTTCACTTATATGGCGGCGTTGCCAAGTTTAGTGGGGGGAGGAAACCAGGTCCATTGGCAGGAGGAAACACCCGACCTTCGGCGAGTACCTGGCAACTTTTCCACACACTCAGGCAATACAGTTTGGGTATTTCCAACTAGAAAATTCCCTGAACGCCTTTCTGGTTATAGCTTCCGTATAGCATACAGACAGCCCCTAAACAGATGTGCAAGTGTCTTCCCTGACAGTTTGGTATCCTTCAAACATTACTGATTAATGGCCAGTTCTTTATTTAGTTATGTCCTGATCGTACAGCTTCGGTACAATGACATCATTTCCGTACTGATCAAGGACCTATGTGGGATAGTTGCCAGTTACCAACGGAAGGTCGTGGGTTTCCTCCCACAATAAAACTGGCAACGTTGCCATATAAGTGAAATAATCTTGAGCGCGACGTAAAACACAAAACAATCAATCAATCAATCCGTACTGATCGGACGAATATCATGGAGGGAGAGAACATAAAACTTTCAACATTATTCGGGTCTTCCCGTGACCAGGACGAATGTTAGTTAATTCCGCGACTTAGAGCACAACTGAGGGTTAAGCGATGGAAAATATTTATGGAGAGATTGGTACAGGTCATACAATATCTTCATAATAAGATATTTATTGAATGTATGATGTTTGAAAGGTTGAGGCGGGAGGAAATCGTATCCTATGACTGAAGACATTCCCACAAGATATAGAAACTTTTAAAATAAGACAACATACACAAGATTAGATTTGTATTTCTTTTATTGGCAGCTTTTTAAAGCTGATTTCATGATTTAGTTGAAAACGAAGGCGAAATCTGTGGAGATATGATATTCTACATGGAATGTATGATAGGAATTAGGTTTATACTTGGTAGAGATCTTACTCTCTACTGCGTGAAGTTCAAGCACCGACAACAATAAATCGTTTAGCAAAACAGTTTCAACAAAAGGCAATACAGTATCGATTTTTGGCCAAAAGCACTGCTGACTTATTCTAA
This sequence comes from Lepidochitona cinerea, assembly GCA_963971465.1. Classification (NCBI taxonomy): domain Eukaryota; kingdom Metazoa; phylum Mollusca; class Polyplacophora; order Chitonida; family Tonicellidae; genus Lepidochitona; species Lepidochitona cinerea. Next base: position 7,799,538 of record OZ020551.1, read on the forward strand.
TAAATCGATATATACAACATTTTCAATCGGCAAATATGCTCCGATTTTTGTGTAAAAATCGTACAGAGCATCTTTACCGGCAATAAATATTCACAAGATGAAAATAAAGAAATATATATATGTTAAAAATTGTAGGAATGAGTAAAATAGTTAAATAATGTTTCTGCATGCTTAACAAGATATATATTTACAAGATAAATCAAATTAGCTGAAAATTATGCTATTAAAACCAAATATGATTTTAAAAAGAATATGATGTCCATCGCAGAATCTCTTCTCACTAGCAATAAACAATGTCTCGAAAGTCGAAAGGTGCAACTTATGCAGTAGAATTGAATATTAATTTTGAGAAGAGTAAGCGAGAGTTACATTTGCATACGATAACAAGGCAGGGCACGAAGAAAGAATCTGGACGGTCAGTCTTTGCATAAGAAAATATGAATGGTATTATTAACCCCATCTCTATCTAGCTTTATCCGTATTCACAAATTCTATAACACACATTACACTATTTAAAAGAAAGAGGGCGACAGGAGAAAATAAAAACAGGGTTTGATAAAAATGATCTATGTATTTCACTATACAGCAGGAATGACAATCTTTGGCAGTGATTAGAAGCTGAAGGTGTTTGTACACAAATCAACACCATGGAAATATTTCACAAATGAAAAGTTACATTGGCAAACTATTTGGAACAGTTTCCATACATATTTTTATTTACAGCAATTCTTTCTTTTTAAATGGTTGTAAAAAAAGATATCATAAACAGTGAGATCATTATGTTTTTACCACATACAACAAATAACTCCCTCGGTAACAATATATAGACATGAAATGGAATCTGATGATGTCACAACCTAAAACAGGAGATTTAAAATGAAATAGATTCACAATATTGATAAGATGGTATCAGCAGTTCCAACCATATAGCACTGAAGTTAATGTTCCCATATTATGAGACAAATCTCATATGTACTACCTATTGGGCTGAAACCTACTCATATAATAATAACAGTTACTGCAGTATGATACCCCAGGTTCTGTACATTTTTTCCGACACAAAGAACACAGAACTTCCCCTGGTTCAACAGGCGATTCACTGCTTCCTAAACTGTCTTTATCACAGGTGTCATCGTCATGGTAACCAGCGGGTACGACTTTAACGATGTCATCATCACTGTCATAACCATAATAGGTATCTGTATCTTCCCAACCCAGACGATCCTGACTACGGGAACTAACAGCTTCCTCATAAGGAGGTGGAGCCGGGCCGGGGGGTAGTTCATCTGCAGCTGCTATCAAAGCAATGCTGTCAGAAAACGTCACGGACTTCCTAGCTGCACGAGCTTTTGGTTTCTTCTTTTTTAACACGGGTTTAGGTTCAGAGCTTGATTCAGATTTGCTTCTCTGACGATATGGTACATGATGTGCTTTACCATCTACACCATGTGACCTCCTTCTCGCTGAAGGACCAATCACAGTACAGGCTTCAAATCTAGAAGCTATGTCCTTTACGCTAGGTTTGTTGTCAATATCGTGAAGGTTTTCAGAGCTATGAGCAGGTGTACTTGGTGCACTCAGAGAAGCTGGGGGAGGAAAGCCAGAGTAATCAACCTCAACGCCGCTGCACGACAAATCCGGCTGGCTCTAAAAAATTATAAAAAAACAAAAAAGTTAGTGATTAAACTCAATAATTGTTTAGCTTATTCATTACATTTAATTTTAAAGTTAAACAGGGAAATAGACTATTTTTTTAAATATTTAAGTTACGACTTTTGCAAATGATTAGAATTAAGCAGTTAGAGTAAGATGGATGGAATATTTGAAGCAGTGGTTAAGATTATTTAACTTGGTTAAGATGTTACATGGAGATTCCTCCACATTACGAATTTAGGATCATCAATTATTTCTACAGAGTGTTATCTATTTGTATGCCCAGTACACTGACCATGGAAGGTACATTGTGTTGTAACTACTCTGATATATGACTGTACCATATAGATCCCAACAGAAATAACAGTCAATCAGGACCAAAATAGAATATCACGGTACACAAAATACACTTCATTAAAATTCAGCAAGCTTGAAGTATTTAGTATACATGTAAGTAGATTATTATTGCTATAATTGGGTTTTTGACTTTATGATTGAGAAAGAAAGGAATGAAAATAAGCAATATTAGTGAGAACATGTCCATGCTTTTAATAAGGGATGTTAGAAAAGGGTTTAGGCATACAATACATGCAGTATCATCACTCAAACACTTTAAAGCTAACATGTGCAACAGTTTCACAACAATACGATCAAAAGCCAAATGCAAGGAAAAACATGGAACTTTGCAGACGAAAACTCAACACTCATTAAATCTGATTTGTCAAGAACACACAACTTTTCCAACAAAACCCAGACTTCACACTCTGTTTACCATAGGGAATGTGCAAATAAAGTCAACAAAAAGAGAAATGCTCAACACAAAGGTATCAACACACACAACAATGGTTGGTACCAGAACATCAAATGGTTAGACTAGAAATTACAATACAGAACAGAACACAAACTAATTGGCCATCAATACTGGATAGGTTAAAGGGATTCCACGAGAACTCCATGCATCTAGAGATGTAGATATACTTACACTATATGTAGAGCTCTTGTCTTGACCAGAATTAGACGATTGTGTTAAATAAGTGTGCTCTGTGTATGATAATGGCCAAATACCAGAAGCGGAAAGAGAGAGAAAAAATAACCATTTGTTAGTTAACTGAATAAGATCATTTCTCAGCTTCACATCATATTGGGTGGAATATCATTTTTGTTATGTTGGTTTTATCATACGTGAAGCATTCAAATTAAAGAGAAACTAAAGGTTCTTCCACAGAGTCCTTCATGTGTTGATTCTAACAGGACTGAAAGATCATTTAACAGATTTCAACAAACCAAACAAACACAAGACATTCACAAAACGAGTTGTTAAGCAGCTGTAAAAAGAAATAGAGTTAGAGATGGGTTAGTACCTGTGGTGCATGCACTGCCTGGATACTGGTGGATAAGTTGTTGTTGATAAAGACTATCTGGTGTGGACATGCGACGGTTTAAACCTCGAGGACCATTAACTGGTTGTTGGGGCTGATAGAATGTTGATGACATGCGAGTGTTACTTGTGCCTTTATCACCCAGTACAGGTTTGCATGCTATTTGGGGTTTAGAAGGAATTCCAGTGGGCCTTGAATTAGTCCCTTGGGGTTTCTTAAGCCCAGTTCTCACCAAGTTCTCCTGGGTGACCGGTGGAACTCTCTGGTTAATGGTGCCCTGATAGGATGGAGATGGTCCTTGTACTCTAAGAGGGGCTGATGATGTTGGTGGCTGTTTTCTTTGCATCATATTTTGCTGTAGCATGTGCCTGATCTCTGCTTTACTGTAAGCTTTACCCAGATGGTTGACAGTGGACATGTCACGACTTCCTTCACTACCGTCTAATGATGATGTTGGTGTGCTCGTGCCCGACGAACTTTGACCAGACCTCATTCCAGCAGCAATGTTACGCTGCCTATTTAGGTAAGTCTGGTAAAGTTCAGCATCTCTGGATTGAGTCTCTGCAGGATTTTGGGGTCTGGGATTATTAGGAGTCGGTTTGGATGCTACTCTACTCACAATCGAGTCCTTAAAGCTGGGATTCTGAGATGGAGGAATTTGTTTTGTTACGGGTACTGATCTACTACCAATACTGACGCCTCGTTGGGGTGGGGGTGGTTTAACTCCAGACGGACGTCCAGCCACCCTACTCGAATCCTGTTGATATAATCCCTGTAACTTGTCCTTAAACACATCTTTCTGGGTTTTCCCCTGTGTATCTAACTGTATCAGGTCTTTCTGGCTGCCATCAGAGTCAGTGCTTGTCATACTGGACCTGTAAAACAAGTGGATTGTACATTAGACACATCAAAATGAGTAACAAATCACTGAGGATAATAGATTAAATGGTTTTCAAATGAAGAGTTTGAGAAAAGGAGATAGTATATACCTGTTGGCAGATGAACTACTGAGAGTTTCCGAGCTCGCTGACAACGTGCTTCCTTCCATAGTTGTGGCAGCTTGTTTTTGTAAACTTCGATACTTCATGATACAGGAGTTATGTTTACATTGGGCAAAGATAAAGGATTGTTGAGACACATTAGGTAACTGCATAGCCTGCTTTAAATATGCTGCAAAAATAAACACAGTTTGCTCATTACAAATATATCTCCCTGTTTGTCACTTTCATTAGTTGAATCCAATCTTTTTTTCTTCTAATACTATACTTTATTTGATTGATGTTCTACATGTATGTGGGAGGCAAGATTATTTCACTTCTATGGCTGCGTTGGCAGTTTAAGTGTGGAAAGGAACTGATCTATTTGCACTTTTAGGAGTACCTGGCACCCCTTCCACATATGATGATGGGGTGAAAAATCCACTCAGATATTCTTGCTAGAGTAATTAAAATGTCCCACTTTGATACATGGAGGAAATGTCTATCTCTGTCTATGAAAAGGAAAGGTCATTATCATTAATAATTTTAAGTCTATTGTAGTAAAAGTTTGAGACAATATGATGTAAGACTTACAGATAGCTGAATTACAACTGTTGATAGCTGTTGGCATGTCCATAGAGGTCTCTGATAACATACACATATCCATCATTTCTTCAGCTTTGTGACACAGATCTGAAAACTGGTCATTGCCTGTGCCTGTTGCTTAACAAAACATTAGAAACACATTAGCCAAACAAAGAGGAAGATTGATAAAGCATTCAATACATGATTGTTTGGTGTTTTACGCCGCGCTCAAGATTATTTCACTTGTATGGCGGCGTTGCCAGTTTTAATGATGACATGACTAATACTGGGAACTAGTACAAGATATAAGGCCATTATAACGATATCAATTAGATGTATTGAGACACAAGCTTATTTATTGTATTTTGAATTCCCCAAAGATAAAATGTAGATATGTATGTGAAGTGATCCTTTAGAAGTAAAATCCTTACCTTCAGAATAACCAGGGAGAATATCATGTAGCTGTATACCAGATTTTAAGTTTATCAAATCTGCAGACTCCCTTTGATTTTCTAAACCCTTTTCTCCATCTAAAACAAAATAGGTCACAAATTGAATAAATGCAGAATCTTTTATTTAACATTTATCTTTAGACCGTCAGATTCTTCACTTTCATAAATGTGTCGGACAATACCTCTGAGAGGGGATTTATTGGAAATATTCAGTGCCAAAGAAACATTGAAGCCGATTAAGCAAAACAGCAACAAACAAAAATACTGACATGTTTTTCACGAAAGATAATTAACACATTGGAGATAAAACGATGACTTACTTTTCCTGTTTGTAGATGATGAAATCATGCTATTGCTGGATGGTTTCACTGTCAATGGATTGTTCTTATTATTTTCAATTTGTTCTCTGTTAAGCTGTATGTTACCCATGTTGCTTTTCGCTTCTTGTTGTTGTTGTTGTTGAACATAATTCACAGTATAGGCATTGGGAGTAGGGTTTTTATAATTAACGCTTTCATAAGGTGAATCTTCTTTTTCCATATTGGCCAATGATTCGGTAAAGCTTTCTGTAAAGTTTTGCATAAAAGCATAATTATTGATGGCTTTTGGAGGGATCATATTTTTACTGATGAAGTATTGATGGAACGGATCCATCGTAACGCTGCCTGAGGAACTAGAACTTGTCCTGTCACTACCACAATAACCAGAATCTTTATGAGATTCAAGGGATAAATTATCATAAGGGATCTCTACAGTCAAAGAGTCTTTATTCCCTATTGATTTGAGATGCTTTGGAATAGAATTGTCACTTTCTACACTACTGTTACTCGTGTTGCTACGAACACTCATGCTGCTAGCTGATGATACTTGTCGTTGAACACGTTGTTTACTGAGTATCTTTTGGACCATGTTAGAGCTGATATAGTCCTGGTTGATGGCTGTATCTGGATGATTTTCCTCCTGAGAAGGAGCGCCCCCAGGAAGAATCACCCTGGAGCGAGAATGATGGGGATGAGTGGAGGCCTGGCTGCTAATGGATGACTGATGACTATGTAATGGACCTTGGTATGCTGTGTCGCCAGTCAGAGTTGACTGAGAGCTTTGAGAGGCTTGTCTCCAATGCTGCTTGGAGTTGTTTTGGTGTGGCTGTCCAAGAGTTTCTGGTTTTCTTATCAATTGTTTCTGATCCATGTTGTCTACCCGACCTGGGTTAGCTTGTTGATATTTCGGATTTAACACTACTGACCCAGTAGAACTGGCTGATCCTTGTCTCTCATGACTTTGATCTGCTGTCTGTTGAACTGCTGCAGGGGATGGGGATTTAGACTTTCTTTGCTCTCCCTTCTTCCTGGGTAAAGTTGCAAGACCAGATTGTACAGGGCCATGGTTTGACTGTCCACTTTCCATATTATAACCTTGTTGCCGAGGCTTGTTGTTAGCAGTTTGTACATTAGTATCAGAGTTTACACTTAAATTATCTTCATAACTCTGTGAGCGACTACGTGTATGACGACCCTTAGATTCCTTAGGTCTCTTTTGCTCCACTGTATAACGAATCACATCACCATGTCCTTTTCCACCTTTCTTAAAGCTATCTTTTCGCTGAACCTCTGGAATGGCATTGACCATACCATAGACAGGAGCTTCATATCTCTGATAGAGACTTCCAGGGACTGGTTCTTGTCTAAATGAGGGCTGTATGGATCCGTTACTGTAAACATACTCCCCCATGAGAGGTTGACCAGCCTGACCATTGCTCTGATTTGGAACCTGTGGATCTGGTCTATCAGTCATGGCAACTAAGAAACTGTTATGTCGACTGTGTTCAATTCCAGGCCTTCTTATTCCATCTCTCTCTGGTTCATAACTCACATGTTCAGGACCAGGAGTGATGGCTCTTCTAGCCTGCGGTTCAACTTCTTCCATCCTACCACCCATCTCTGGTCCAGGGGTAACTGCCCTCCGCCCAACTGATGCTCTCTGTTGGGCAAATGCAGCTCTTGGGTCTTTCTTCTGTTTTGGTGCCTCTGGGGATACTATTGAAAAAGAAAAGGAGAGATATTTTTAAACTATGTAAAATAGTCCTCGTTTGAATGCTCCATTATGTATTAGAGTATTGGTAAAGCTACCTAACAACTCCAGACTAAAATCACATAGTTCTCACCACAATATCATAGCGTATCTTGAGGTACAAATATAGCGGAGAAAATAACTTACAAGTGGTAATTTTAATACTTAAGTCTTGTTACTTACCCTGAGGGGTCATTTTGTACCCAGGGTGCATGGTAGTCCTTTGTGGGGCTGTCTCCACAGACAGTAATGCAGGATAAGGGTTAGTGTACAGTAGTAATAACGGCTGATATCTACTGCGCACACATTTCTGAACAACATCTTCCCAGCTTGGACCAATCTGGATAAAACACAAAATGTTGAAATGAAAAGTCCTTATAAACTTACAACTTTATAAAACTGTCTTTTTGTTTGAGTGCAAGATGTATCAACATTTAAAATTTGTACAGTCTCATGAATAAATGGATATTGTTTACATAGGGGCTAGTTATTGATAACATTTTAACCAGTTTTCATCAAACTTTATTCAATGGGCAAAGATATTTCTCCTGCTAAAACCTTTCAATAAGTAAAAACTATACATGAGAACTGGCATGATTAGAATGGGAACCTATTAAAGACAATGGGGTATCTGTATGGGGGAGTTGAGTGGGATTTGTGAAAAGACATTTAATCCAGGTTAATCTATTAAATCCGCCTTCATTAACACTAGAAAACAGGTCAGAACAAGCAGGCTTTATTTCACAGCTCATCCTTCCATAGACAAACAGGCCTGAAGGAAACTGGCCTACAGTAGAGTCGATAGGACATAGATGAAACCAGGGCCAAAACGTGGCCCTCAACACAGGAAGAGAGTCGGGTCTTTATTGTTTAAAGCCATGTTTAGAAGGATTGTGGCTATGTTTGGGTCAGTGTTTGCTGGGATAACTGTCAGAAGCTGTCTCCAAACCTACCCACAAACCTCTAGCCCATAACAAACACTGGAATATTGACAGATAATATTTGTCTTACCTCTCTCACTGTAGCGTCGTCAAAATAGATCCACACCTTCAGCTTGGTGTTAAATACAAATGTAGAGTAATGTTTTCCATAGTAACATACAACAGCAGACAGGTTCAGTTTAGGAAGTCTACTGCCATCTTCGCTCATAACAGAATGGAAAACCTACAGAGGATTCAATAAAATTTATTTCATACAAGAATCATTAACACAAAACTTGAATCACAGATCCTGACAACAGCTGAGGAAATTAAAACAATATTTAGACTTAACACGTGTTTGAAAAAAGCTGTCAAACATCCCTGTGTCAGATATCATATTATGTAAAACAAATTGCTGTTAAACAATGGGTTTGCTGTTTGGTTTACAACATCAACAATCCTTACACACCACATGTTTAACAAAGGGCCTGAACTTAAAAACAGTTGAGTCAAAGGGGTTAACCAGGTCTCCTAAAATAATGTGTGAAAATGGATAAGAGCTTTTTTTTTTAAATGTAATTTTATCTAGGCCTCATCTATACATTTTTAAGAAGATCCCATGACCATCCAAAAATTGGTGACAATACATAAGTTACAGTTGTTTTACGGTTGAACAATATTATGTTAACCATGTGATAAAATGGAGATCGCCTTGTAGACATACGGCTGTGCCGAGATCCTCTAAAAAAAAATAATTACAATTTAAATTACAATAAAATAGATCTATCAAAGTGTGGACTTACATCTTGAAGCATAATGGTTGTGCCGAGGGCACGGACAGCTTCAGTGACCAGTTCACCATTAGGTCTCTCCGAATCCCAAATCAACCCAATACTCACTGTAAATACAAACATAGACAGCTTAAAGCCAAGAGGTCAACAGGTCGCCGGATTGAGACAGGTGCCGTCTAATAAATCTGTTTGACTGGCAAATTTAAATAGCTGATTCATTCCCTTAATTAATATATTGACATTCAAACCCGAACAATTGCTTAGCTATCACAAAAGCAGCATGTAAAAATTAAGGAAACACATTACTTCAATCAGTTTAATAGGATTTTTAACATTCACAGAATGTGTACAATTTTTCCTCACAAAATTTTGTTTCTGAAGAGTTTTTAAAACGTAAAATGATGATCCTATCGACAAACTAAGGAGATGTGCCGTTTTTGACAAGTTGCCATAGCCTAACCCTGACAGGGGCTTTCTAAATAACCCTGGTCAATATTAACAATACACAGCTATATTTATCAATATTAAGGTGTGAAATATGACATATCGCTGAGGTGGATCTTCAAACTGTAGGTTTTCAGAATATGTTCCATCTATCCCATACATGTCCCTTCCTTAGCAGTTTCAAAGATCTCTAATAGATTGGCACAATTTATTTATAACATAAAACATTTCTATTTTTAATTGATGAGAATCCTTTTTTAAACTAAGATTAGCTTATTAAATAAGAAAAAATATACACAAGTAAGAAATGGCCTGATTATAACATTGATTATGCAGGTAATTAAACAACTCCACTTACCAACATCAGGTCTGTTTAATAATGTTCGTCTCATCTGTACAGACTTCCCACAGTTTGACTAAAATTAAAACCATTGAATGATACAATGTTATAATAACCATCATTACTTTGTGTATCAAAAATGCAACAATGTTACAAAATTACTATACAAATAGTGAATGGCATTATGTTGCTTTTTTGTCTTCAAGAATGATCACAAATGTATTTAAAACAGTCTCTTCCAGAATTTAAAAAAAAAGGCATTTTTCATCAGGTAAAAAAGGTAACTTACAGGGCAATTCCTGATATCTCCCATAGCAGCTGCATTACGTAATAACAATCCAAATCTATCAGGGTGTAACATATCTCCAGAGTTTTGCATCTTCTTGGCTTGTGACCTATCAATATATCAATTAACACTATAAATTTCCCACACAGAACATAGCTTTTAAAATCTTGAATATTCATATTTTTTTATTATAACAAATAGTTACACAAACAGAAAAAGTAAAGCAATATATGAAATAAATGTCCATTAAATGTAAACAAACGTGAGAGACTTACACAAGGGCGTTGGCAGAGACATAGTGAACAAGTTCATGAAACCTTAATGGGTCAGTTTGAGCTCCACATGGACAAACCAACTGAAATTAGACAGATAAACCATGATTTAATTAACAGAACTAACAGTAATAGGTGAATTTACTGACTGTTCAGTGTTTGGCACTGTTATTTTGAGCAGTCAAGGCTGTTTCAGTTTGTTTAAACGAATACATATAGGCCTATTTAGCTGAGAGTTTAATTACAACACTAGAGTTTAATGTCTGACCAACTCAACTTTCTCACATTGACAAATAATAAATCAGAAAGTCAGTATTAATTAATCCATTTATTTCAGATTATTTCAATATTTTTATGGAAATCCAGGTTGCCAAAAACGGATGTTGAGTATAGAAAAACATCTGAGTCAAATAATATAAGCAACTCTTTATTTGGATTGTCATCAAATAATGCTGATCTGGTTATAGATTCCTTTATTCTGTGTGTGTGTTTGTGTAAGGTGATTTGGGTTACCTGATCAAACACAGTCATGGAGAACTTTTGATGTGATATACAGTGAGCTGCTGTACAAGTGTCCTCATTGTGATCATTGGCAACGTGAAGATGTAACCGCCTTAGGATGTTCTCCTGAGGAAATAAATACACAAGCTTAGTAAAAAAAAACCTTCTCAAACAGGGCAATAAGACTGGCAACAGGGCCATAAGCTGACTGCTAGCCAATCATTACAAAGATAAAACATCACTGATCCAATATAAACACAGTCCACCCTTTATGCTATTAATGTTGGTAAATGGCCCAAAATAGTACATGGTTTGCCAAGAATAAATAACCTAGTATATTATATATGGAAGAGTATATTTTAAGGTCAGGAAATAAACGATAACATGTCCTAAAATATTTCCTGCTGATCTAACAAAATAATTCTTTACACTGTTCCCAGTAAACTCCCTATGAAAAAAACCCACAGAAACTATATTCTTAAATCACAGCCCAAAAGACATCTATTACAAAACACGGTCACTTTCTACAAGAATTTCTTTCTGTAATTGTGTTTTTTTCATAATTTGGTGTTTAATGTGTCATTAGCGAGTAAATCAATTAAGATTCTAAATTCTAATTCTAAAGTTCAACTTATAACTGAATAAGATTAGCAGGAACCAATTTCAGATTGAATGCCAAATGATCCCAAGTCCCATTCACAACCTGAGGGGGAAATTTGATGGAGACTGAGAATTGCCTTGAAGGAGTTTGGGTTGAAGGCTTGTTGAGGTCCCTATCAATATTGACCAGGGTTAAGGAGTCTGAAAATAAAGATACTGTTTACTTACAAAGCACTCAGCTGCATCGTCCATGTGCCCGATTTGGTAGCGATGTTGATCAACAAACGTTTCCGCCAGGGCTTTACGCAATGTATCAGGGGGCAATGAGCTCTGGTCGCTGTATTGAAACTGAGTAAAAATCGCCTGAAAAGAAACAAATAGATGAATTGAACATAATTACTAAATCTTGAGAATCAAGGTAAAATATAAAACATTTGCAAAAGCTAATATAAAAAGGTGAGAAAAAAAACAACACACACACGTACACACAACAGGGTGAAAAAGAAAAGAAAACCTAATTTAAATATAAATTAGAAAGTGTGCCCTGTAAAATATTTAATGTAGCGTAATGTTGATAATAAAAATAATCATGCCAGAAGCAGTATTAAAATAAGGCTAATTAATTGATGGGAAAGAATTGATAGTGTTTTAATTACAGCAAAGTTTTTAACAGGTCCTTCTATATTTAATCACATATAAGTACACTTTATCGTAGCATTTTTCTCCCTTCGTAACTTTAGGATATCGTTGTCAAAATAATTCACTTTATACCTGACAGAACATGTTTGTTGTGTTGCATGTTTAAATTTAAGTAAGTACGGTAATGTCTGAGTTAATTCAAGTGCTGGAAAACAGTACAAGAGTGCAAATTCTCATCTTAATTCAAGAGAGAGCTTGTAAAACATTCAAGGATTAACTGCTGGTCAATCATTTCCCTGGACTGAGATGTGTTGAAAGTTTAAATCTCATTCAGAACCTTTTTGCTATTGAGGATTTAGCAACATGTGTAGTCCTCTAATTGACTCAGGTATTACCGTATATCTTAGCTCGTGCCCACGGGTGTGTTTATTGTTTACTCGCGTGTACAGGTAAAAACCTGTCAAACCTGCATAACACAGGGCCGGTTTTTAATAAGAAAAGATTAGTGTATGTTTTACCTAAGTTATTGTATCAATAAAGTAGATATGGAATGATCTATCACAGGTCAAACGGTATGCATTTTGATAAATATGAAAATATCGCAGGTGAGAAAAGTAAAATTTGACAGGTGTGATAAAAAAGATATTAATATGAATTCATAAAAAGCTGGCCCTTTTATGAGCATTCAAAGTTCCAGTGAGGAAAACCTAAACATATTCATTATCATGACAGAAGAATTTAGAGTCAATACATCAATATAGATAAAGCCACAGAACTGATTTTGTGTGAAATATGGGAGGGTTCTAAATCGCCAGGTGTACTTAAAAGGCTAATACTTGAGACTTACAAAGACAGTTTTATAGGTATAGAGAAAGTATGGCTCGTTAGTCTTTATGGTAAGAAAACCTGTACCACAATGGTTAGTGTATATTGACAATACTTAATCTCAATGAAAACTAATCCCTGACCTACACTAACTGAACCCAATAACTCCAATTTTGAACAAAATAAATCTTCGAGTAATAATAACTTTTTAAGTGAAACTAAATAGAGTTTTTATAAAACGGAAATCAATAAATCTGAATTAAATGTGGGCCAGCTCATAAAATTTCATTTGCATTTTGAGAGAAAAAATGTATCCTTTAAACAAACAGAATTGAAACATTTTGTTATTTTCTTTTTTTATTTTGAATATAAAGTCACACTTTCCATATTCTTATTTATGAACACAACAGGCACACTTTCTATATTCTTATTTATGAACACTAAAGCACATGGACACACTTTCTAGATTGGTTTAGTTGAGAGAATTTGAACTCTTTGACCAACAACTCATCCGTAGCATTTCCAATATAAACCTTATGACAATAAGAAGTACATAGGACACAAAAGACAAGTGAAATGTAAAGTAAGTGATTGACAGGTGAATGTAGGAACTAATAGCAACAAGCCGACCAGAAAAGACTAATACAGGCTTTTATTGACCAGAGTTCAAACCTACTAGACAATGTCAAACATATTATTCCATGGGGAAGATAAAAAATCCAATTTATCCAGGTCAAATAAGACCAGTCATGAGCTTTTGAAGCCAACACCTTTCTTTTCAAACTTCTAAATTAGCCACATATATCTAATAATATCATACCATATATACTCAGGTGGGAGGGTTGCAAGATAAAAATGACAGTAAACCTGACAACAGTTTGATTAAAGTTTGATATCAACAGTTAAGTGCAACATAAAATACAAAACAACCCAATGGATAAGCCCAAGTTTAACCTATCAGGGAAGATCATCTCCACGTCTAGGCACTAACAAACTTAACACAGCTCAAATCAATTTACTAAAGACATAGTTTTTATTCATAGATTTTCTTTTTTTTAAAGTTTCTGGTTGATGATTAATACAAAGCAATTATCAAGCTAGTCATTCATGAGAAATGTTGTGTATGATAAGCTTGTTATATCTTCCAATAGGCATGTAAGTATGAGAGTATTAACATATTTCCTAGTCTATATTTAATCAAGCGTATACTCAATGTAGCATGGACTCAAACCTCTTTCACACCAATCTACTATTGACAACACATTTTTAACATTCCAATAGAGAACTTATCCTGCAGGTAGAAACTCCCAACCTAGCTGATTTAATAAACAACTATAACCAGGCTGCAGTAAAAGGCTACTCAACCGTGACAGAGCGAACCGAAAAAAACCACCCTAAATATATGTTGTTGATACATATATAAGCAGGTCATCTTTACAACGCTATCTTTAGCTGTTTTACTTCAGTAAACAGATAGGTAACAAACATGTGGCCCAGGCAAAATTAAACAATAGAGGACATAAAACAGACATTTCTCTTACTTTCACTGACTGTTAATGACATATCTACAACCATTGAGCCTAAAAAATACCATGCACGCCGTACATTGAAAGTTTTTTGGAAGGAAATAAGTTATTCATGCTAATTATTACCGAGAAATACAAGTTAGCCATTACAGAAATGTAAACTTATGCCAATATTTATTTTGTTTTTACCAAACTTGTTTTATGTTCATTTAACTAGCCTTTTTTTGTTTGGGTTTTTCTCCACAAACAGGATTTAAAGCTATTAGTAAAATTATATACCATTTGAATCCTCCTCTTTAATAAACAATTTAAACACAGAAGAATGCTGTCAAGGGAAGTCACCACACATAGTTCCTGGTACAATCTGGGTTACTCCATGTAACTTACAACTATGTCAGTGTATAAGTCACATTCCTTCTTCATGAGTAAACATTTGGTTATATTGAGGTAAAGAAGAGCAACACCTTTAAACGGTTCAGCAATGTCACAAAAACCCATAGGAAGGATATTGACTTTATACTATAGCAGGAATAAACTAAAAAATATTTTCCAAAAAAAAAAACAGGACATAAACAAACCATGTGTTGTACAAACAAAAACTTTGGACCGAAAACTGAGGTGTGTTTGAAAGAGGTATTGTTTGGTAGAAAATTTCAAATTGCTCAGCTGACCATTGTAGTTGACCCAATTGGAACAGCTCAGGTGTGAACATCGCTTTCACATGAAAGTGTCAAAAGTTTAATCACACCTGTAGGGCAAACAATCCATTAAGGCTCTCATGTTGGTCTTTTTCCTCTACCAATCACTGCAGGTATTTACTTTTCTACAGTGATGTTCTATGGAGTGTGCCAGTGTTTGTCACTAGCAAACTACAACACATCTTTCCAAGAGTAAACTAAATATGGCCAGCCCTCAGGCATATACTCAAGACAATTAATGTACAGGTAAAAATATAATTGGCTGCCAATGCCAGGTAGACTGGCCTAAAAAGCTAATGTCAACAGGCTATTGTTTGTGGTAATCAGCGCGTACTATAGCTTCACAAATACAACTATAGATTCACATGTGCTATTCTACCTCTAATCAATTCTCCACCGTACACATTGTATTCGGGTAATTATATCCCTGAATGGACACTGCTGTAATTTGAACATTTGTGTATATAAAATTCACTCTAATTTAACCAGTATCAACTCAATTAGGCACAACAGAACACTATTTTGTCAGCCATAATGATGTAATTAGTAATTCTGATGGATTCAGTGTTGACTGTTTGTTTATTCCTCATCTAAAAAACAATTGTATACCATAGTAATAAATTATACTGACAAAAGTATAGCCATGCAAGACGGTTCATCCAGAAAAATTCACACAGCTATAAGAGGAGAAGTAATAAAGGTTGATTATTCCTGAATTGTGTGGGAACAAGTCAGTAATTTAATTGTCGACAAGTTTAAAAGTCAAATTGAAGTTTTCATCTTGATTATTGATTGATAAAGAGATGATAATGATCTGTGAATGCATGTAACCAAAGAATACCCCCTTACATGGACTGTAGGTCAAACTGAACCAATTCCCATTGCTACACAATGTAAGATCTGTTACAGGGTATATGTTTGTATGCATGATTGACCTTTCTCACCAGATATATCAGTGTTTTATAATCATTAACATAACCACTAGCCCTTATACTATATATAGTATTTGCATATTACTACTGTATCAATGATGACCAGTTGACAGACCTGTTTAACATTCAATTTGTTTGTTCAAACCAAATCAACAGAAAGACATTATTATACAGTAAACGTTACCAGCTTAGTGAATAATGATAAATAGTTAATCCTAGACAATAATCACCATATGCCTCAGTTTAAACCAATAAAACACATGGGTCAAATAGGCCCTTTGATAAATTGTGAATATTCATACAATTTGTAATCAATAGGGTAATACATATCACAGATAAGGGTTATCGCCTTGATAACGTACCATGTACCTTTTTAACTTTATCGACATACATTAGCTGTAAGTTACAAGGTGATATGTGTTTTCTATACATGTTGACCTACGCTAGCGCGTGCATCATATGCTTATATATAGCTAGTACATGTATAGGTATATTGATGAAAAACAAGCATGATCAATATAGGAAAATAGACGTTTTGTTTAGGATATGGAGTGACATACTATTCTCCGTAGCCATTAATTAGGTCAACTCAGGTGGGACTTTGATGGTGTGATTCCTCATCCCATCACAATACATGTATAGAGGATGGTAACAATAAACTGTTATGAACATACTTGAATTGCTAATGGAAATATGACTGACAGTATCAACATTTCATACATTTGAAAACATGTTCATGAGCAGTATTATTTTAAATTTTTCTTAGATAATTTACGATTAAAGAGATATTTTTGTTTTCCCAGAATCGCTATTATCATACACTGTTACCTTATGAATTTCCCAAACTGGTGCTAACATGAACATAATATCTTTCAACTAAGAAAACCAACTTACCTTAAGAGCACAGAATATACAGGAATTGCCCATACAGCTATGACCTGTAAGACGACGGTAACTCCTTCGGAAGACATCAAGGTGCCAAAATACCTAACAAAATAACAATTCACAGAAATTAGAATTACTAATAATGACTAAAGATGAAACTCAAGTTATGTTTTAAATTGGGTGAATTAACAAAATGGGTTAAATCAAATGGGAAATAACACTAGACTATGGTTAACCTCAGTTTCTTGTGAATCATGGACTCAAAAATTTATCAGTCAGAAATACTGACTTCAGTAAGATACGGTAAGATCTCCGCTAATTCAAGGACCAGTGATGTGAAAATAACGAATTATTACATTGCTATTTGCCACATTTGGTCTATAAAAACAACAACAGCGATCGTTCAATAGGATTATCTGATCGCTCACTCCAGGAGGTAAGACTCTCAACGAAAAAAGTTGAATTTTAAGTGTACTTTTGTTAATGTTTTTCTGGCCCTTGAATTTTTTAGAGTACTTGAATTAGCGGAGATCTTACCGTAGCTTGTGTTACTTTAACATTATTTAACAGTTTACTAAACTTATGTTTCAAAGTTCAGATAAGACCCTATATACCAGAGCACCCCCGAGGAAAGCTAAATATGCCACTTATCAAAGATTTTTTTTTTAAGAAGGAAATTGCATAAAGTATCAGTTTGGGGAGGGGTTTGGTTGATCAAGGTGTTTTATATATTTTTTAACACTATAACACATGGGCACAGGGAAAATCTTCAAGGTGTTTTATACATGTTTCACTGTACTTAAATATATTTCTGAATGTATTCCCACAGGAGACAAGGAATGAGGATGAAATGTTTTCTATTTCAAGGATTTATGGCAGCCATTGAAGGCTATTGACCACCTGTTAGTCAGGAGACATACAATGTTTCAAAAAGTTTCTGCTTGTTTAATTTTTACAGAATTAATTCATGAAGGTTTTACTATATTTGGTGAATGACATCATGCTAAACTAGTGTGTGAATGCTGAAGGTTGATGCTTTCATCCATATGTTACAGCTGTCACCTGTACGTCAAGACTACCACATGTTGCAAACCTATTGTCATGATAAACAGTTGGGGTAGTTTAGCACCAGCGTCAACCCCCGTACATTTATCACTCCAAATCAATATATCAATTTCAAATATTCTAATTCGTTAATATACAGCACCTTATAAACAACACTCACAATAATTATACTATAAAGTGCTTGGTTTTTGTGGATTTCTTCTCAGTGAATATACATTTGACAGTTTAAATATATAGTGCAAATTTTTTTGACAAAATGCAAGGGTTAACGATATGTCCAAAAAAAACCCCAACCCAAATACCAGAAACATAAAAGAGTCGAAGCTTCCATCAAACTGTTCAGTTTTAAAGTATGTTTTTGCTGTTATCTGTGTTTTCACTGAATCAATTTATTGTACAAAAGTCTGAAATGACCTAATTAATGATTTCCTGAAAGGTGTTATATTTTGAGTATGGGACTTGAAAGTCAAAGTTGAAGCTGACATTTAGCAGTGGGAGATTGTTGGAATAACAATACGTCTGGGTAGTAAGAGGTGATATTGTATTAGGGGCGTGTAACATTCCTTCTTATCAACTCATAGAATACTAATTATGAGGAAGGTTAATAGATTTACACAGGATACCAGATAAAGGAGAGTTTTTTTTCCTAGGCCTTCCAAATCCTGCTTAATGCATCAACGTAACAGTTAAGCCATTTCCTCCTTGGTAAAGATGAGAGATTAAAAGCTTAGGATCAAAGCAAGTTGACTTCATTGGAGATAGGTGTTCTTTCAAGTTCAGACTGACAAAAAGGTGCCCCAGAGATAAGGAGATTTTCCACACAAAGGTCAAGAGAATGGGTTGATTTAATGGGAGGAAGTGATTCACTTATACAGGGCTATGTAACTATCATTCAGCAAGGGGGGTCTTTTTACCTGTAGGCAAAGTCAACTAAATGGGATGGCCAGGTAGATATCCCTTTAGGCACCCCTGGGCGGATGTTTAACTGTGGACTAAGGACAGGGCACTCCTAACTCTACCCCAGGGCACATTGTAAACCACAAAACTCAAACACAGTATTAACATAGCTAAAAACGTTGATAGAATCCCCCCTCTCTCTCCATCATCACTAAAAATGCAATCATAGCTATACACTTAAGGTATTCAGAAAAAAAGACAGAATGGTTATCTTCAGAGAACCATAGTTTTAACAGCAGTAAAGAAGTTGCAACATGAATGCAGGCTATACAAGTGTTAAACATGCTAACTTCAATACTGCAGTGGTACAAAAAACTATTACACCAATAGTTTATTACAGATGTTTTTATTGAATGTCTGATTTGAGTTTTATAAATCCAATGATACACCATGTACAGTTATAGGCTGTTTGCCTAGCCAAGCACCAAAGGCATTTTAGAGGGCTAAAACTTTTCAAACATCAACAGTTCACCTGAAAAGGTCACCAGACAATCAATTTCCTGTCACCAGGATATTTTATCTCCCCCAGTAACATGATATAGGTAGAGAGAGATATACTGTGTAAGACAGGGTAAGGTTGCAGGATGGCTTTTGTTCAGCCATAAAAACCAGGACAGAGGGTAAAGGACTGAAGATATTTTTGAAACAGAACATTATCTAAAAAGACTTCCTGTTCTTTCAGAAAACTTTAATGGGTATTATTAAATTATGATAATGTTCCCTGCATAAAAAGTATCCTTAGCAACAAGAAGCCAAATTTAAATATAAAAAAGTGTCCTAAGCAACAAGAAGCCGAATTTAAAATTCACCCATAGAAATTTTGAAACTTTAAAAATAGTAGAACTATTGTAATGCAATGTTAGTTGAAAACCGGAGACTAAAAAAATCAAACTCAAATGAATCCCTCAATTGAAAATGTGAATTAAAAGATACTAAGTTAATGTTTTCTGAGTTTTAGGATGCTTTGGAAAAAGTCAACCTGAAGTCTTGTGTTTGGTATATTTTTAAACACTATAACACACGAGCACAAGGAAATCTTCTTGTCTAAAATAACCACGGAGACAAGTTCCTAGTGTTTTATAGGTTCCCCTTAATTAGTCAAACAAATGTATGAGTAATATGGAGTGAGTGAACCCTACCCTAAAATCTGTCTACCTGAAGAAATAGGAGATGGGATTAGAGTCAGTCACGCTATGGGCTGACACTCACTAATTATATACACTTAAACAAACAGGCTTTATTTACAGGTTAACTAACATCCAATGTAGCTGTCACACCATACAGAAACAAGAGTTGGACAAATAAGTTACTTCACAAAAAATACCCATAAATCACACAAGTCTATCTTTTGTTGTTTTTTTTTTCATTGTTTTGTTTTTTTACTTTATGGTTCATTTTTATAACTCTTGTAGGCTACTTCAATTTATGTGTATGTCATATACATGTTTGAAAAATATTTTCAGTAAAAGAACATGAATCAACATATAATATAATAAATTTCAAGGTACAAAAAATATCCATTGGATGTGTTTACAATGGTAATCAGGTAGTGTGGATGGATTGGTTGATTGATTGATTGATTGGGTTTAACGATACACTCAACAGTTCAATTAGGTCATATGGCAACAATATCAAAAGCACTAATCTACCAAAAGATCAACCTCCCTCACCCACCCAGGGCTATCAAAATTTTGACCTATATTGTAACACTCCGCAGATTATAGAATGTCAAGAAGGCTGTATTTTATGTAAGTATGACAACATTACAGCATGAATGATTGATTGTTTGGTGTATTACGCCAACCTCAGGATTATTTCATTAACTGGCAAACATCCCACATAGGTCATTCAAGCGAAACCCAGCCAGAAAATTTTCCAATTTTTTGGGGGGACTGAGTGGGATTTTAACCTGCGACCCATTAGTGGAAGGCTGTTCAGATTGAGCGTCCAATGCTCTACCCACTGAGCCACGGAGGGCCCTCAGCATGCATGAAGCCTGCAAACTCAGATTCATTTATTGATGAAAAGAGAAACTTCTTGTCTGGGAAACACCCACAATATGCTCAAGAAGTTTAAGATTGAAGTTTTTATTCACATATAAAAGCAAATTGTGCAACTTGTCACAAATAGCCATAGAAACAAGTCAAAGCCATATGGAGACTAAGCCCTTCAGAGCCCAGCCCTGTCCTATCTAATGATAGTTAATTGAAGAGCATGGGTTCCTGGTTGGCAAGGTGCCTTTGTCTGAATCTATTCAACCCCATGCTCCATAGTAAAGGAGAAAAGTCCAGTCTGTATAGACTTATTTCATGGGCTTGACAAAATCAACAAAGGATTTTGAAGGGTGCTTACAACTCAAACACCCCTTGCTGAGGCCTGTCGAAACTTTTGGCACAGCGCCAGGTTTTCTTGTTTGCTTTAACCAGAGTAGACGTAGCTGGATTGAGGTGTGTAAATTGACATAGGCCAGGTATACTGGCTCTTACTTTGCCAGGTAAAGACGGCCTCCCAATGGACCACAGGTGTGTTGAGGCACTTGGCACACATTTGGGAGTATATAGATTAAACTGGCCATCTAAAATCTGTTATAATATGTCATTGAACAGTTATAATTGTCCTTAACAACAAATACAACAATGCAGTTTACAGACAAGACAAGTACTATTAACCCCAACATTTGTTATTAATTTATCATTTATCAAGACAAGTATGTATTAGTAGACCCCACATCTACCTATAGATAACATAGGCAGTTTTTTAACAAATCTTTACATTAGGTAGGTCAGGTAAAATTCAGTTTTTACTTGAGAGAAACACATGATCGTTAAATTCTTTCATCAATCAAGCCGAAGTAACAAGTCGTCTTTTGTACTCTGTATTAAATTGTCTGTGTGAGTCTGGCGCTAGTCTCCGAGTAAACGTGCATGTCTTTTTAACTTCTACCTGTCGACTGTGAATCCAATTAAGGTAGGATTGATGAGTTTTATAGTACAGGCCCTCAAGGTAAACAATCACTGGTCACAACTTAAACCTAAAGCTATTTGAGGAAAACTCATTTTCAAATATTTGATAGTCTGTTTCCTCTGCTTGAAAATTTGAAATGGAGACTACAAAAATTTTGTTTCTCTTTGTAAAATTACATTCATGTTAAACAAAAAATACTTTCCTGCTTTTTCAAAATTCATGTTTTTCTATTTGATGATTGTTTTCTGATCAAACTGTTTGTCAAAAAATAAAAATATCGGTAATTTTCCATTACTTTTACCATTTCCTTTTGAAGAAAGCAGACTGTTGTGTTAGTTGTAGAAAGTGGCAGACAGTTTGTTGTCTTGTACATTATATGTTTGGTCTGGGAACAATCTATCACATCTTCATTTATCCCTGAATAAATAAGGTCAACAGGCCAGTGTTGGCCAGAGTACATAACAAAGCCACCTTTCATGGCCTGACATATTATGTCCACCCTACTTTAGAAGTCTCCTAAACTTGTCACATAAGTCTGTCTTTATTTTAAGAGCCTATATCCATGTGCCAGTGCCACAAGTGATGCCAATGTAGAGATAAAGTTTGTTGAAAATATAAATATTGACCGAGCAAAGACTGCCAATACGATCCTTATCAAAGTCTGGTCAGTTTGGAGAAACTTTCAGAAGTCAGAGTTTAAAGGTCAGGACATCTTATGAAGTACAGCATACAGTTAACACAATCTGGGGACTAGAAATCATTTCAGGAGAAATTCTGCCTCAGGCTTCAGTTTGAGCTTTTTAAAATTGACTGTTTCAGATGGAATATAGGACAAACTAAACCCAGAACAAGAGTTCCATTGTTATGGATATGATTAAATGACTCTCTCATCAAAAACAAATATAATAGTCAACTTGTGCCCTTTTTGTACAGTTTTAATAAAGTGTTAACCGAGAAGCTAAAATGTTCAATTTATTTTATCACTTGTTCATTCAAAGTACAATTATTACCCAGTGTGTTTCCAGAACCTAATGATTCTCAATGAAGTTTTTATACAGGCGTTGTATCAAGACAGACTATCAGCTATTCTACAAATATGTATGGGGAAACATTTCAGCATTGTAATTGACAGAAGAAATTCACAATGTTTGATTTGGAAAATGCAATGGAAAAAATAATACTGTAGTAATTCACCAGGATGAAAACTTACTACCGTATATGCTTTGCTTTTTCAAATGTTATAAGTTAGTTTTTTTATGAATAGAAAATAATGAATTTTCTGCTCAACGACTGCCTAATCTAGTCTTCTATCTAATGTGATCATCAATCAACTAGACATACAATATACTGAGGCAATGCCAGACAGGTGTTTAGTGGAGAATCAAACAGGAAAATGCAATTAAAGGTAAACTTACCTGTACAGCACTATTAAGGAAGCAATTATTCTCCCCAGGTGCATTACGCAGTCCTTTGTAATTAGAAAATGCAATGCTATTATGTCTGTTCCAGGTATCATAGTATGCAGCAGGAACGGCCATTTCCAAACCATCATCATATTCATCCATCTTTGAAATGATTAAAATTTCACTAAACTCCAAATTAAAAAGGTAATCTCCACAAGTTGTAAATTGTTCATGTCAGTATTCCTGATCCTTATCACATTGTGTACCTAAAACAAGAACAAAGCGTTAAATATAGACCAGAATTCCAGGACACTTGTTTATATTATGTAGAAATATTGAACAGGTCCATAAAGAATGCCTTATAGCCCACTTCACTAGAGAAACAAATCAACTTATTAACTGGGAAATAAACCAGACATACCATTACATAACAGACAATAGTACAGACAACAGTAGATATATATTCTAATCTATTACATACAATTTAAACTATGTGATAATGATAAACATAATAAAGTTGATTTGACTGCATGAAATACAAACACATATTTCACAATTCAACAAAGCATAAAATGGAATGCAAGTAATTATACAAATGTCATGACAAACCACTGTGTGTAGTCTATAAAATACAGATTTTAATTAATGTTTTGTGCCACACTTGTTACTTGTATGAGGAACTGGGCGCTTTGCAATTATTGTTATTGTTGATTGAGTGAAGACTAGCTTTCAAACAGCTTTGATCACCTTAACGGTCTAAGTTTATACAGGATCTGATACAAGTTCAGGTATTAATACCTGATGATATAACAGGTGATATCTAATTAAGAAAGATGAGTCAATCTGATTGATAATTCATCTTCAAATGACTGCATGCAAACATTATTATGTACACATAAATATCTAATGCAATGAAAATATTGTATTACTACCATGAGACCGCCCATTTAATACCTAGAGCCTTATCGATTGCTTTAGAAGTGTTAATCGTTGTTTGAAAGTGTTATTGTACTGGGACATCCTTTGGCATGCGTCCGTTCTCTTACAGAGAATAAAACCAGAGCCCATCGAATAAAGTATAAAGTAGACACTGGCGGATTTTTACAAGTATATCTCAATGAGACGGGTCGTCCAATACGGACATTCAGTCCACCCAAAACCAATGATGGAGTATTACTCAGTATAATGATCTCATATTACAGGAAAGGAAATCCTCATTCAGCTATGTCAAAACTTCCAGAAAAATATCCCTCAAGACGGAAAGAGACAAAAACAAAAATTTGCAATCTTTTCTAACTTTTCTCTTTGTGGAACAGCCAAGTCTCAGGAAAGTGCAAATCCAAACCCAGACATAAACAAAGGGTTAGAAGTGGCATTTAGCCAAAGCACACTGTCAAACATAACAGGGGTATGATACTGCCAGATGCTGCCTAGAATAAACAAACCTCAATGCAATCTGAAGCACCCGTTTATGAGAAGATGACAAGCTATATAAAATAGCACTTCCAAATATGTTTTATACAAATATGATCCCAGAGATGAAAACAGGATTTCTGATTAACTAATACAACAATTTAAGTTCATAATTTTTTTCCTTTTTGGACTTTCAGTTTAACCAAAAACTATTATGTTTGGTGTAAAAATAAACAGCTAGTAGCATTTAAACCGAGCTTTTAAAAAACATATCAGCCCAGGCTCCAATTTAATTATTATTTTAGTAGGGTGGTTTTCCTCTACAAGTGCAGTTAATATTGTACCACGACCATACTTCACCTATCAGATCATTTTGCTTTCATGACATTTTGTCCAAACTTAACACACTGCCTAAATATCCCAAATTGCAAATTTCGAAACAAAGTGATTTTAGTAATTCTATGACTTAGGCCAAACTTAAAATAAACTAAGAAGGAACTTTTAGTTTGAAGGAACAGGAAAATCAGGATTAAAGTCTGATTAACTTAAAAAGGCTTTTGGCTTTTTTTTCTTTAGAGCCAGAGTTACAGATTTCAAGTAGAAAGTGTTATGTAAATTAAAACATTTAAAACATCTTCATTTAAACTTTTATGTCAACATAAGGTTTAATAAAAAAAAAATATTGAGTTCTGGGCAGTTGATCTTGCAGCAATAGACACACAGGAAGAAAAGCGGCAGGTTTTTGGAGTAAAATTTCCCAAAATAACCTTCACCAACACATGGAAGCCCCGAGGCAATCAAATATATCATGACTTACAACTTTAACCTTGCATAACCAGTTTGTTTCATTTAGTTTTTAAACATGATTTTACTATCAGAATAAGGTTCAAGGGGTCATTTTACAATCTAATATCATATCTCATCATACAAACAATAGAAACCAGAATTTAGGGTTAAATTGTAAATGTTTACCTGTTTTTAAAAGACTGAAAGCCAAAATCCAAATCATGTATGGTAGGTGTGAATGATGTCTATAATGAGTGTGTTATAACAGGTCTGTCACAAAAATTGATACATAAGTAATATATACTGGTATGCTTTATCCTATTGAACCAGTATGGTTAGGGATTAGTGAAATTAATTCAAAGCTCAAGATAATCCCTGGGTAGAAAAACAGACCTGTTAAGGAGTGGGGGGGGGGGCAGTCGGCTGTCTTCTTACCTACTGGCACCCACATTTTTACTCAGCATGTGGTACACCTCACCTAGAAAACTGGAGTTGTACCTCATATGGAAGTTACACCACCTGTGGAGATACAGGTCTTCTTCTGTCTGACACCAACCTGTTACTTCTTACTTCCTTTCTTTAGTGATCAAGTTCAAGTAAAAGGGGCCATCTGCCCTAATCAAATCCGAAATGGCAATTTACCATGGCTTGTTGGAAACCTACAGGCTAACATTCAATAGGGCCTCACTACAGTCCATAGTTTTGTCTTCTTACAATTTTTATACACCTGTTTTATGTTGCAAAGAATATAATATGCCGTAAGACTTGACTCAGTTGACTGTTCCATTGGCTCACCGTAAACACCAAAAACAACCTGTTGTAAAACAAACTTTTCTAAATTTCATATTTTCATGCTTTCTAGGAAATTCTAGCAAACAAGGAGTATCAACACCAGGAACTTTATAGGAAGGCTTCTTAAAAAAAGAACACAATTCACAGCTTCGGGAAGCATTCATGTTTACAACTAACAGTAACTTGTTACTCTACCTTTCAGTTATTTGACAATGGGAAGTTTCAATTGCCAATGACATCTGCCTTTTTACTAAAGAAACATAAATGCTGCACAACTTGTGGACGGTTACACTTTCCTATTTCCCTGTATGGTCCCACAAAGATAACAAAGTGTCAAGTGTCTCTGTTGCTATTGT
This sequence comes from Lepidochitona cinerea, assembly GCA_963971465.1. Lineage (NCBI taxonomy): Eukaryota > Metazoa > Mollusca > Polyplacophora > Chitonida > Tonicellidae > Lepidochitona > Lepidochitona cinerea. The sequence continues at coordinate 7,826,049 of OZ020551.1, forward strand.
CTGAGGAACAAGTGTATCTCAGTTGGGGGAATAAACTCTCCAGGACTGATAGTACATGTGACACGGGTAGGTGGGCTGTGGGGTCTCCATTGTGATAAAGGTGCATTGGGTGGGGCAGTCAACTCTCTAGGGCACAATGTGAGGGCACACCGGGAATAAACACATCACAGATGGGGTCTTCTCTAGTTACAGGTTCATTAAAACTCATTCCGTTACTATCAGACATCATTAAGCAAGCATCATCAGTTTTATCAGGAGAAACAAATCTGTGGTAGATTATACAGTCTAACTGACAGGCTCACACTGACACCACCTTCAACTGTTAACACAATGGATCAAACAGCTTTAAACAAAATTTCCCAAAACCTAAAACTATCAAAATTTGGTCACTTTGTAAGCTTTACCGAGAAGAATGCCTTTATCAAACTGCTTTCTTATTTATCATCCTTATTAACATACAAAGTCAGCAAGAAAGTTGGCCAGTTTGCTTTCTTTAAGTACAAAAAAAATCCTTGTGTGTTTAATAAACTTGAAACTCAGAAAACCCTGCGCACCTTAGGATAATGAGAAATATGGGGAACCTTTAAACATATCCAATGAGGTTTTAAATGTCTTAATCAAATGATACTGAAAATCAAACACAGCAGTCACCTATTTGAATGTGCCCATAATGCATAGTGCTCATGATTAATGTAAAGCACCGTGATTAAAGCATCGTTTTTGTCTGTCTGGTATTATTGGATGGGGGATTGATTTACAACCAGGATAACTGTACAAAATACGCTGACAAAGGGATAATAAGCAATGAGACGTTAAACTTATTACTAATTAACAAATAACATGTATCAAATATTGAACACAGGGCAAGGATTACAAGTAAAACACTCGCCTCAGAATTAAATTTCAATCAATATTTTATTGATCTCCATGAATCAGCAGCTTATATACGTCATGTCGTATCAGATTCAGCCCACCTTAAATATGCATATTCGAGTCTGGGTTTTTCCAATGACAAGTACCTCATATAAACCATTGTTTGATTCTTATATGAGCTAATGATTCATCCCTTTTATTCAATGGCTAAATACAGCACCTTATTTTTTATTAGTAGATGTGTCTTAAATAAACTTGAAACACTATTTTAGAATTGTTAGATACTATTTTTAGAATTATGTCAACTGAAAAAATAATAGTTTAAGGAATGAGAAATAAAGTCATTATGTTACTTAATCACATTCAATAAATGATGGATCAATAAAAGGTCAAATAAACACATCTGGGCTTCTGACTCCAATCTGTAAAATATGCTCGTCTCATCTGATGATATATATTTTTTAAATGAGCAGATAAATCGTACGATATATTATAACGATTCGTTCAACATGATCAAGGCTAGTCATAAATATCCAAATTGGCCAAAGTATCTTGATGTAGCCGCACTCATGTGTCTCTTTCCGGTGTTACTTACTTGCCGGTCTTGATGTGCTGGCCAGTAAAACAGCAATATACATTACACATAGACTTTGATTAATAATTTAATGGCAATTAGAATAAGATGAAGACAAAACCAGCATTTCTGGAACATTTTGAAAATGATACTGATAGATAAAGCTAGTGCAGGTGTAGCAGCCATGCTGTGCAAGAGTTAGGTGGGGGAGGGGTGTCTGTACAAACATGTCCCCTTTAAGAAGCCGGTAGTGACATGTGTGCCTTGATCACTACGGTCGTACGATCATACAAAATTACAAGTATTACTACTAGCAACAATACGAAATATGGAGGTTAAAATAAAACTGAAACCAATGTTTAATACCATCAAATTATTCACGAAATAAAAATAAACTATCATCAAGAGAAGTATACGGTATTCTGTAAGCCCACTGACTGAGCGGACGCCTCCCCTCGGCGGTAACAACCCTTACCCTAAACTGGGACAACATACACCTGAGTTGGCCTAGTTTCTAAATCGCTAAACGGGATCTAAGGCAACACAAAGTCGGTAAAACACGTGAATTTACAAACTTACCATGTAATATTAATATGAATATCCATCAACACAAGGTAAATCCAAAGTTTATAGTCTCAGAATATAGTAAAACCACAGAATCAAACCCAGATGAAGAGAGTGCGTACGTCGACTATGTATCCGCCATGATTACTTAGCTGTGCACCAGCGGAGTGATACTATTACCTTTCCCCCAGTGAACCGATCGCTCATTAGCTTTACAAAGGAGCAGGTAAGGCTAAATAGTCCACCCTGTCAATGCGATCAAACGAAATATAGACCCATGTAAAGGGCCTCTTGGAGACCTAGATAACTCTACTAAGTTATTGGGTCATTAATGGGACATATATTCCCAGAGTAAAAACAAATATCGAAGAAGCGCGATACTTCGCCGTGAGTCACCTGGCGGAGGGATAACCGTGATTGGTCTACTACACCAATGGTTGTAGTTTTAAGGAGTGAACGGGTCGCCGGGTTTTAATTGCCTCAGGATAATATTTGGGAAATTATTATTACTCTCCACGGAGTTTGAATTCATTAATTGTAAAACGAAAATTATTTTCGTACAAACTTACGCAAACCACATGGTTTTCATGTTAGAGTTATCCTCCAGCAGTTAGGCTACGGATCACTATTCTATTCAGGGGGTCGATAGTTTTCAGTATTTTCACTTGTCGAAATTGACTGAGCAAACTGTAAGCTACTTAGTATATAAGTCACCAGTTGGAATCGAAACAGACACACACTATTTCTCAATTGTAAATGAAATCTTAACTAAATGTGGTTATACTCCTGGAGTATACCATATAGCGTTTTTCCGTAACTGCAATAGCAACCCATACTGTAGAGATACGTTGCTATGGCAGTTACGTAAATAAATTACGCTACGCGGCTTTGTGAAACAGGTTCCTGACGGTGACAAAATAAAGGCCGAAATATTGAGTCACTATGAAATTCTTTATTTTCGAATTAACACTACCTCCATGGGTCTATATAGAGGCCTGCCTATTTTTTTTCTAAATATTTCTTGGGCAGACGAAATATACACAGGTAGACCATAGAGTGCGAATTATTTGAACATCTAAAGTTATCAATATCATATTGACGTGTAGCATTGGAATCTAACTATATGTTATCATATTATCACATGGATTTGTTTTTTATTCAGCGGAAACAAAGCGCGCCTAAAAATGTCTATCTTTGCATCGATATTATATGCAAAATTCTAATCTACCGGAAAAGATGACAGGCATTCAAATGTCAGCTTAAATTGTAACAGCCCTGGGCGGAATAAGTCGAGGGCTAATTTGCATATCACCCTTCCAAACTTCGCTGATATCAGTTAACAGTGCACGTGCACATCTCATATTTGCAATTTGACAGTTTCAATCAATCCCCGTGGTTGCACCAGGCATCATTAAACAGGGGAAGGATGTGGAATGCATCTAGCATGGGTATAGATGTAGCATAAACACAACTCTAACAATTTAAGATATCAACACCGGCCTTTTCCTTTCAAAGACATCAGTTAACAAAGACCTTTTACAATTTATATTTCATACTGTATCAAAACGTATTCTACAATTTCAAACGGTCTATGTGTGTCCATACAACGATCATCCTGGTCTATGTGTGTCCATACAAAGATCATCCTGGTCTTTGTGTGTCCATACAAAGATCATCCTGGTCTATGTGTGTCCATACAAAGATCATCCTGGTCTATGTGTGTCCATACAAAGATCACCCTGGTCTATGTGTGTCCATACAAAGATCACTCTGGTCTATGTGTGTTCATACAAAGATCGTCCTGGTCTATGTGTGTCCATACAAATATCGTCCTGGTCTATGTGTGTCCATACAAAGATCATACTGGTCTATGTGTGTCCATACACAGATCATCCTGGTCTGTGTGTGTTCATACAAAGATCATCCTGGTCTCTGTGTGTCCATACAACGATCATCTTGGTTTATGTGTGTCCATACAAAGATCATCTTGGTTTATGTGTGTCCATACAAAGATCGCCCTGGTCTATGTGTGTCCATACAAAGATCACCCTGGTCTATGTGTGTCTATACAAAGATAATCCTGGTCTGTGTGTGTCTATACAAAGATAATCCTGGTCTATGTGTGTCCATACAAAGATCACCCTGGTCTATGTGTGTCCATACAAAGATAATCCTGGTCTATGTGTGTCCATACAATGATCACCCTGGTCTACGTGTGTCCATACAAAGATCATCCTGGTCTATGTGTGTCCATACACAGATCATCCTGGCCTATGTGTGTCCATACAAAGATCATCCTGGTCTATGTGTGTCTATACAATGATCACCCTGGTCTATGTGTGTCCATACAAAGATCATCCTGGTCTATGTGTGTCCATACAATGATCACCCTGGTCTATGTGTGTCCATACAAAGATCATCCTGGTCTATGTGTGTCTATACAAAGATCGTCCTGGTCTATGTGTGTCCATACAAAGATCATCCTGGTTTATGTGTGTCCATACAAAGATCATCCTGGTCAATGTGTGTCCATACATAGATCATCCTGGTCTATGTGTGTCCATACACAGATCATCCTGGTCTACGTGTGTCCATACAAAGATCACCCGGATCTACGTGTGTCCATACAAAGATCATCCTGGTCTATGTGTGTCCATACAATGATCACCCTGGTCTATGTGTGTCCATACAAAGATCATCCTGGTCTATGTGTGGCCATACAAAGATCATCCTGGTCTACGTGTGTCCATACAAAGATCACCCGGATCTACGTGTGTCCATACAAAGATCATCCTGGTCTATGTGTGTCCATACAATGATCACCCTGGTCTATGTGTGTCCATACAAAGATCATCCTGGTCTATGTGTGTCTATACAAAGATCGTCCTGGTCTATGTGTGTCCATACAAAGATCATCCTGGTTTATGTGTGTCCATACAAAGATCATCCTGGCCTATGTGTGTCCATACACAGATCATCCTGGCCTATGTGTGTCCATACACAGATCATCCTGGTCTTTGTGTGTTCATACAAAGATCATCCTGGTCTATGTGTGTCTATACAAAGATCATCCTGGTCTATGTGTGTCTATACAAAGATCATCCTGGTCTATGTGTGTCTATACAAAGATCGTCCTGGTCTATGTGTGTCCATACAAAGATCATCCTGGTCTATGTGTGTCCATACAAAGATCATCCTGATCTATGTGTGTCCATACAAAGATCACTCTGGTCTATGTGTGTCCATACAAAGATCATCCTGGTCTATGTGTGTCCATACAAAGATCACTCTGGTCTATGTGTGTCCATACAAAGATCATCCTGGTCTATGTGTGTCTATACAAAGATCGTCCTGGTCTATGTGTGTCCATACAAAGATCGTCCTGGTCTATGTGTGTCCATACAAAGATCATCCTGGTTTATGTGTGTCCATACAAAGATCATCCTGATCTATGTGTGTCCATACAAAGATCACTCTGGTCTATGTGTGTCCATACAAAGATCATCCTGGTCTATGTGTGTCCATACAAAGATCATCCTGGTCTATGTGTGTCCATACAAAGATCATCCTGATCTATGTGTGTCCATACAAAGATCACTCTGGTCTATGTGTGTCCATACAAAGATCATCCTGGTCTATGTGTGTCCATACAAAGATCATCCTGGTCTATGTGTGTCTATACAAAGATCGTCCTGGTCTATGTGTGTCCATACAAAGATCGTCCTGGTCTATGTGTGTCCATACAAAGATCATCCTGGTTTATGTGTGTCCATACAAAGATCATCCTGATCTATGTGTGTCCATACAAAGATCACTCTGGTCTATGTGTGTCCATACAAAGATCATCCTGGTCTATGTGTGTCCATACAAAGATCATCCTGGTCTATGTGTGTCCATACAAAGATCATCCTGATCTATGTGTGTCCATACAAAGATCACTCTGGTCTATGTGTGTCCATACAAAGATCATCCTGGTCTATGTGTGTCTATACAAAGATCGTCCTGGTCTATGTGTGTCCATACAAAGATCGTCCTGGTTTATGTGTGTCCATACAAAGATCGTAAAAAAAACAAGAGCTGCAAAATTTGGAGTTGGGTTTTCCATTTGTCAAAAGACAAGTTAAGTCACACATCCCTGTGCCACTGTGTCTATATTTCACAATATAATATGGAAGGATTTAAACTTTGAAAATTGCCCTTGTCACGATGGAATCATTGACAACTTCTGATTCGTATGGCGACTCCAAACTCAACAAACATATGCTTTCTATTCAATGTGTGAAAAGCGTCACATATAAACCTGTGTAAATTTCCTTTAAAGCCATCGCAAGTAAAAAGAGATGCTGTCATTTTCTTGAAACTTGCAAAAAAAACTTTTGGAAAAAGTGATCTACGTGTCAGATAGATGAGCTATATTAACATACATGGACTGACACGCGACATTTTGATGGTTGACCAAAACGTTCATTGTGGTGTCCAATTAAAGCTTCAGCTTTACCGGTCAAATTTTGCAGAATATATGCTTTTAGTATTACCTGAAGTCAATAAATGGAAAGTGAAAACCAAGGGCGTGGAAACGGTTTGAAGTATATATGGTTTTCATTGGGAGTAAGGAAACTTTTCTCATGTGATTATGTGTTGGAATCTTTAGCAATATATAGCTTTAATAAACCACAGATATAATATCCGTCAGCAGCTTGACTGACACTGATGCGGAAACGAATATTAAATCCTTCATTTAACCGAAAAAAGACGATAAAGAGATCTAAGCGGTCACAGGTGTCTGCATAACACAAATGCTCGTGTACAATATACCACACCTGGCAAGCGTGCACGGCTTTTTCACCGCAAAATTATCAATTTATTTTATAATTCACAGAAAATGCATATTTTAACATTTTGCGTCAAGGCAATGTGTACTATAAATTAACAGACTACAAGGGGATTTAACAAGGCAAATAGTAATTGAAAAGAGTGGCTAAAAAAATCGAATTTTGTTCTGTAGAATTCTGATAATTGTGAATATAGACTTATTGGGTGGTTGATTTATTGATTGATACTGTATAATGGATGTTTCTTGCCACATTCAAGATTATGTCACTTGTGGAAAATGTATTTTTACTTATCAAAATTGAATAAAAGCTAAAAGTCCAAATAGAAGTTCTTCTATATTTTTTTAAGATTTCGCGTTCGATTGATTGCTAAACGAGCCTATAAACCTTAGAAGCATATCTTATAGGAAAGAGAGGGATTGTAGAGTAATATACTTTATGTGCTCACATAGGTTTCCCAATAAATGAGTCATGCTCTTTGATTATAACAATGTGTAAGAAAAACAAAGAAAAAATCGCCTTTGTCATCTTTATACAGGTATTGTCTTTCCGGTTTGGACGAAAGCCGATCACGTGCTGCATTTAACAGCTTCTACTGATATTGTGTTGGGCATGCGCCTTGCCACGTATCGATTGCTTTATTTGAATAGTTTTTCGGACAATCGCACGATCAAGGCTCAACTCGCGTGAGGATTTCACCTGAGGCAATTACCTGTGATTTGAACTCTTCTACTAAATGGAGGTTTATACTTGCAAGCTGCTGGTTGGGATTAAGCAGTGTAATAACTGAACTAATCAAATACTGACCAGGCAATAGAGTGAAAAATCTCCTATCACATGAAGCTTATTAATTTGATCACAGAAATCTATTTCTCCAAAATCCGGATTGGCTTTGATGTAAAGATAAACTGCTCTGGTCATTGTGTCGAAACATAAAAGCTGAGGAAATGGTCATTGGATTTTCTTGGATCTGATATTGCATTCGGCGCTATCATTTTATTACTTTTGTATAGGTGTGCACGCGACAGGCATTTCTTCACAATTGCAATTAAATGAAATGATCCATCTGTGCTACTGGGTACAAACACGGAAACATTCCCATTGCTGTTGCTTTTCGTATTAAAATGTAGTTACATATATGCTCTGTTTGAAAGTTCTCTTTATCGACAGATGTTTCTCGTAAACATTCAAAATGACCGTTATTGTAGCGGTCACATCTCTTTTTGTCCACGCTTGAACTGACGGGATGAGGGTCAACAACATTTGTTTATTTTAGTGATAGTCTCTCAACCCAGGTGAGGACGTGCACCTTTGACTTAGTCCTATCGGTCTTCAATCAACTAGCACCTGTCCCAGGTAAACCGATCACCTGGGTAACCAAGAAGGTGTCACCCGACTCCCAAATCTCGAATCAATTAATCGTTATCCCTTGGATTTGTTTGCTAAACTATTCCATGGTCAAACCCAACAGATGTCTCGTAGAATTCAAAAATAACTTTATTTTAGCGGGATTTGTTAGAATTTCTGTGTTAAAGTTTAAAACTTAATGACAGATGGGCATATAAATTTTTGAACACTAAGAGACAAGGGCACAGGGAAAATCGTCTTGTCTAAAATAACCATGGAGACAAGTTTCTTATTGTGCTAAAAAGGGGTATATCATTTAGACCTTTATACCCAATAATAAGTTGATATTATAAACCATAACCCATGATATTTCATAAGATTGACGACAGACAGAAGTATGATGGGCATATAGGTAGGTTTGAAGTTCGTCTATTAACAAACGACCGATATGCTGAAGTAAAGATAACCATGTAGCCTGCGAACAGAAATAGTGTTAAATGAAAATTAAAAAAACAGGACGAATATTGGTAATTTTACGCACAAGTTACTTCTAAAGATCATATACATTCCCAGCACTGGTTTCTCATTTGTATCCCTTAAGAAAAATAGCCGATAATTTCCAGAATTAGACGACAATGTACAGACTTTGGCGACTCTGTACAGAGTAAAATCTCAAAATAGTTAGAATTTACCCAAACATATTTACCCCATTGGCTTGCAGCTTATTGTTTTGAGAACAAATCGAAATAATCGGTTTACACTGTCCCATCCAAGAACGACGATATGCATAATTAGAGTAATTAGACCAGCATTGGTTGTTTTCAGAACACCGCAAATTGCATTTAGAATACTATATCACCATAGCAACTGCTATTCGAACCGAAGAGATTATTTCACCTATTCATTCATGTGGTATGTTAGTCTGTAATCAAACGCCCATTAGCACCGCAAGTCACCACGTCACCTGGAATTACCTGAGCTTAATGTACTTTGAAGTCATTTGCCGAACGGTCCTATTGTACAATTCTGTTTCCGAAAAGGATTAAGTTTGATAGTGTTTCGTATTAAGTGGTGGTATCAGTCGACAAGTAGATGGTAAATAGATTTGTCATCTCATATAGACCAAAGACATGCATGTTATACGTAATGGGGCCACATAACCTGGATGACGCCAGGGACCAAAACTAAAACTTAATTTATATCCAAATGTATTTATCTAGTTTTCTAAATACGAAGGAGCGCATTATATTCCAAAATAAGTCAAACAATGAAAGCTTTTTTTCTGGAGATAAAATAGAACATGCATATCTTCCTCTTTTTTATGGGAACGGTTTCTTACAATATTGTGCCTAAGCATCAGGAGAACTAATCCTGCAGGGAAAGACTCCATCCTGATTCAGTTCTGTCGACAGGTATATACGCCTCTATCTTACCACACACTTTGAATCTTATCAGTTTCATTTTCTTCAAGATACAGAAGGGAGAGCAGATAGCGGCTTCTTTTGGGGTGATAACACTGTGTTCAGTTGTTTCTACTGGTAAGACGTGCTGGGGCCTATGTGCCCTGTTGTTTGATAGTAAATAACGGTCAAAACCTGCAACATTTTGAGTCCCGTGTCCACAGAGAAAGGATAACTTGATAATCATTATGAATTTGAAATCATTCAACTGTAACCTGTGCGAACCGAATGATCAAAAAGTTTTGATTCGGATTTCGTAAAATATAATCTTTTTTTTTGGGGGGGGGGGGGGGGCGGGGCAGAATTTTTTTTTTCCTGCTAAAGTACCCCTTCAATTCCACGATTCCATTAAACCATGTAACATGGTCTGTGTTTTGAATTAAGCAGTGCATGTAGTTAATGGTTCATGTATTATGTCACATGCGAATGTATACAGTATAGCAATATGCGTTGTTGGCGTTTATCACCATTGCTATAATATAAATTAGACGGGTATACTCTGTATTTCAGATCAGCGAGATATGCTAGGTTAGGTTTAGACAATGCTCAGGACATCTCAAATACAACGCGCATTTTTTTTACGTCGAATGAAAACTCTATTTTAAGAAACTATTTCAAGAATAGATTAACCCGCATTGACAATGATTATGTAAGGGTGATACTTGACCGACTTGTTTAACAAAATTGTTCCAATATATGTAACATCGAAATACCGACCGACTATTCTGGCGAAGTCGCATTGAAAAAGGACCATAGCGACATTTTGCTCAACATAACGTTGTTTCTTTACCTCGTAGGACAACTCATACTATGATATACACGATGAGTTACATTTATCATCAGTAATGCATGTTTAGTTTTAAAACTTCATAACATAATTCATCAAGTGTATTTGTGTATTACTCGAAATTTCTCTTTAGCGTCGCATGATTATCGGTTTATCATAAGATAATCGAGGGACAAACTTACTCATAAATATTTCTAAATGCCATGGGTTCGAGTAGGATTCGAACAAGTGACCTATAATGCCAGGCGTGTGTCGGCATGAAAGGCTCGATGGAGTAAAGTACAAATTTACAGAGAGTATAATCCTTGTTTAAAAATTAACTATCTTTTTAAACTTTAATATTTCGTGTGTTTGTGGAATGTAGATCTTTCAAAACCTACTTTGTCTCCTATTTTAGACAATTAAAAACAAGACCGCGTGATTTGTGGGCACTTATTGACTTCAGCCCCAGGTGAGATGCTTTCAAGCGTATGAAGAAGTATATAAAGTAACGCACCCGTTAATAATCTGTCCACGTGAGAGTCTATTTTGTTATATAATAGGATACTGTATACTGGCATTATATTCGGTTGTCACGCCCACGACAATCATTTCCTGGCTTAGTCAAAAATGGAGGTCTTTTGTTCCGGTTTGTGATATAAATCTAAATGCCACCATAATCACTTGATAATTGCTGAAACTGGAACGTAGGTCTTTAAAAGGCGTTCAAGTACACTGATTTGCAAAGAAACTACGCGGGATCTCTGTTGTGTCTTCGATTTAGAAATAAATGACGTCAGCTACATTCAAGCCAATGGCTTCTCGATATAGGGCGGACGAAAAGTGCACAATTAGACAGCAATAACTCACAACTTTAATGAAGTTTAGTACACGTCGTTTCCAGTTCGTTTCATCAAATACTATAGGCCTATTCAACCACACAGGAACAGCCAGAGAATTTGACAGTAGGGGATACAATTCTATACACCAATGAAGCCTCTGCTTATGACAGAAAATATCCGTTACCAAGAAGTCTGGATGGATATTGTTTTGGGAAAACATTATTTTCATGTTAGACTATACGTTGCATATTGTAAGGTTATCATTCGATGGATTTCTTGTCTTTTAACGAAATCCATGTCTTGTCTCCTACTAACTTGGTCAGGTTTTGTTTCTGATAATGGGTAGGTCTGGTCACTGATAATTGATAATCATTACTTGTACTTTGTACAATGGTTTATTTGGTTATGAATTATTATTAATTATGTTTTATCTCTGGTAAAAGATTACCATTGCTTAGGACTTGTCTCTGGTAATGGATGATCATATAAGATTTACACCGGGTTACCATTTATAGTTGATCATCACTTAGGCTTTGTCTCTGGTTACTATTAATATTGGATCATCACATAGGATTACCCTTAGTGGCTGATCATCTCTTAGGTTTCGTCTTTTCGTCTTAGGTTTAATATCCGGTTATGGGCAGTCTGGCCAGGTAATGGTTGGTCACTACTTTGGCTTTGTCTCCGGTTATGAGTGGTCTGGCCAGGTAATGGTTGGTCACTACTTTGTCTTTGTCTCCGGTTATGGGTAGTCTGGCCAGGTAATGGTTGGTCACTACTTTGGTTTTGTCTCAGGTTATGGGTAGTCTGGCCAGGTAATGGTTGGTCACTGCTTTGGCTTTGTCTCCGGTTATGAGTGGTCTGGCCAGGTAATGGTTGGTCACTGCTTTGGCTTTGTCTCCGGTTATGGGTAGTCTGGCCAGGTAATGGTTGGTCACTACTTTGGCTTTGTCTCCGGTTATGGGTCGTCTGGCCAGGCAATGGTTGGTCACTACTTTGGCTTTGTCTCCGGTTATGGGTGGTCTGACCAGGTAATGGTTGGTCACTACTTTGGCTTTGTCTCCGGTTATGGGTAGTCTGGCCAGGTAATGGTTGGTCACTGCTTTGGCTTTGTCTCCGGTTATGGGTAGTCTGGCCAGGTAATGGTTGGTCACTGCTTTGGCTTCGTCTCCGGTTATGGGTCGTCTGACCAGGTAATGGTTGGTCACTGCTTTGGCTTCGTCTCCGGTTATGGGTAGTCTGACCAGGTAATGGTTGGTCACTGCTTTGGCTTCGTCTCCGGTTATGGGTCGTCTGGTCAGATAATGGTTGGTCACTGCTTTGGCTTCCTCTACGGTTATGGGTCGTCTGACCAGGTAATGGTTGGTCACTGCTTTGGCTTCGTCTCCGGTTATGGGTAGTCTGACCAGGTAATGGTTGGTCACTGCTTTGGCTTCGTCTCCGGTTATGGGTCGTCTGGTCAGATAATGGTTGGTCACTGCTTTGGCTTCGTCTCTGGTTATGGGTCGTCTGACCAGGTAATGGTTGGTCACTGCTTTGGCTTCGTCTCCGGATATGGGTCGTCTGGCCAGGTAATGGTTGGTCACTACTTTGGCTTTGTCTCCGGTTATGGGCCGTCTGGCCAGGTAATGGTTGGTCACTACTTTGGCTTTGTCTCCGGTTATGGGCAGTCTGGCCAGGTAATGGTTGGTCACTACTTTGGCTTTGTCTCTGGTTATGTATCGTCTAGCCAGGCAATGGTTGGTCACTACTTTGGCTTTGTCTCCGGTTATGGGCAGTCTGGCCAGGTAATGGTTGGTCACTACTTTGGCTTTGTCTCTGGTTATGGGTAGTCTGGCCAGGTAATGGTTGGTCACTACTTTGGCTTTGTCTCCGGTTATGGGCAGTCTGGCCAGGTAATGGCTGGTCACTACTTTGGCTTTGTCCCCGGTTATGGGCAGTCTGGCCAGGTAATGGTTGGTCACTACTTTGGCTTTGTCTCCGGTTATGGGTAGTCTGACCAGGTAATGGTAGGTCACTACTTTGGCTTTGTCTCCGGTTATGGGTAGTCTGACCAGGTAATGGTTGGTCACTACTTTGGCTTTGTCTCCGGTTATGGGTAGTCTGGCCAGGTAACGGCTGGTCACTACTTTGGCTTTGTCTCTGGTTATGTATCGTCTGGCCAGGTAATGGTTGGTCACTACTTTGGCTTTGTCTCCGGTTATGGGTAGTCTGACCAGGTAATGGTTGGTCACTACTTTGGCTTTGTCTCCGGTTATGGGTAGTCTGGCCAGGTAACGGCTGGTCACTACTTTGGCTTTGTCTCTGGTTATGTATCGTCTGGCCAGGTAATGGTTGGTCACTACTTTGGCTTTGTCTCCGGTTATGGGCAGTCTGGCCAGGTAATGGTTGGTCACTACTTTGGCTTTGTCTCTGGTTATGGGTAGTCTGGCCAGGTAATGGTTGGTCACTACTTTGGCTTTGTCTCCGGTTATGGGCAGTCTGGCCAGGTAATGGTTGGTCACTGCTTTGGCTTTGTCTCCGGTTATGGGCAGTCTGGCCAGGTAATGGTTGGTCACTACTTTGGCTTTGTCTCCGGTTATGGGCCGTCTGGCCAGGTAATGGTTGGTCACTGCTTTGGCTTTGTCTCCGGTTATGGGCCGTCTGGCCAGGTAATGGTTGGTCACTACTTTGGCTTTGTCTCCGGTTATGGGCAGTCTGGCCAGGTAATGGTTGGTCACTACTTTGGCTTTGTCTCCGGTTATGGGCAGTCTGGCCAGGTAATGGCTGGTCACTACTTTGGCTTTGTCTCTGGGTGCCATTAATGGTTGACCAACGAGTTATAGTATGGATTGTTATCAGCTTGAACATTAAAGGTTCCTGTTTATGAAGTATACCATATTTATAGAGGGTTTATATGTCACCTGGTTGAACATTATCCATTTATTCCAATGGCCTTCCGTTAATAGCTGGTGTGTGTTGTCGAAAGTACTCGCTTTTACCAAAAACCGGAAGTAAAATTCATTATTCGGAGTATTTGCCCGAGGCAGCGCGTTACTATAATCCGGATATGAAATGATAGACGATTAAAAATCACGATGTTCAGCAGGAGATTCAAAGGAGGGCTCATGGTATTCAACGGCCAGTGTTTGCTCAGAAAAAGAAGCGCCCATGCGCTCGCGTTAAAAAAAACCGTGCGTGCAAATGAACAATAATTTACCCGATAGAATAAACTAGTCGGCCCTTTTCAGTCAATTCTATCACGAGGGTTAGATCCGATTTCATTCTCACGTGCCTTTACCTGGGTGATTGTTCACCTGTGTCTGTGATTGGTCTTTAGTCAGGTGAGAATCAATGTATGCAGGGGAAGCTCATCTGAAGCCAGGTACTGCATGTGAGCTGTAGTCATTATTACCTGATCCAATAATACTATAAAGAGTTGGTGAAGGAAAGAAAACTGTTAATCATAGATATTTACCTACGCACAAGATATGATTCTTGATCACCCAGACACATGTATTCACAAAAACATAGCAAATTGTAGATTATAACTGGGAATGACATATATTTGAATGCAGATGCATTACGTTAAATATTAGACACAATGGAACAGTTGACAATTACTTCCGACTTTTTGAGAGAGCTTTGCAAAAAAACTAAGATTGATTACAATTTGACAGGCAGGTGATCTATTTAAAACGTTGTCTCACCTTAAGTATTATTTTTGACACTGATGTTTATATGCGATATTAAATAGCTATACCAAATGAAACAGAGGTCTATGATAAAAGTTATGTTATGATAACAATCCAAAACGGTACACAGTGCCTAAACCTTGCGTTTTGTCACTCGAGCATATACCTGTATGATGTATCATGCCCAGGGGGAGAAAACCACAGTACGTGAAATCCCATTACAACGGATCGTGGTGGGGGTGCTTATTCAACTGTTTAGGCAAATGATCCTTTTCTCGTTTTTAGCAACACAGATATAGGGGCTGAAGCTTGAGATGGGCTAATGGGCAAGTCTTACCTCTGTCAATCATTACAAAACTTATATCGCAAGGATTTATACAACCAGAAGAAGCTTAATTTGTTAACACTCTTTGGTAACGACTTGAGTAACTTCCAACTCTAGATTGTGGTAACGTAAGCCATGGTTAACCCGTGTCGTCTCATACAGGCAAATCCAAACATTTACAAGAGCAAGGAAAGAAATAGGCCTTACAATTGCATGTTGCATTGGAAGACTGTTATTTTCATTAATCGCAAGTTTGGGACCCGATTTGAAATTTGTTTTAAATGAAATCTCTTTTTTCTTTAATTCGTGTAGTTTGGCGTGGGGTTCAAATTTCGAGTGGGTACCATTAACATGAATGATTTGGCATGCCTTTTTGCATTCTATGTTTAAGTGGCATGAGCTGCCAAAATGTTGATTTTTTTAGAACAGAATGACGAAATTATCGGCTATTTTTCTCAAGACGTATAATTCAGAAGCTTTTTAGTGTTTCTAGTCTCGAAAATGTACGATAAAGTACTGTTTTGAACTTTGGCTTAGAATGAATGAATGGTCGTCCCGGTTATTTAAATTTTGTTTTCTTTCCGATCACGTTTTCGGTTCGTACAGGCCACATACCATAGACTGATCCAGAGGCATTTTGATACCTGTATACAGGTATGGGCGCCCAAACTCACAAGCAAAAAATCCGCCCAAATTCTTAAAACCAACAGATTTTAATGTTAAAATAGCATTTAATGTTGAATTTTGGGCCAGGGATGTTGTTTTTTGTCTTATTGTAGGAACATTTTGAACCGAAATGGTATGCCCAAATTTTCCCTGGATCAGTCCCTGCATACTGTATGGATTTTCCTCATTCCAACGCCAATCATTTAGTTTTATCGATGGCCTTCAAAGCCTCTCACTGTCGTGACGATCAGAAATATAAAAAAAGTGTGAATTTTGGCAGCTCATGCCACTTTAAGTACCATATCGACGATTTTCATTCAACGTTAACCAATATATCGACTGACGTCAAAGTTTAATCAAATTCCCGTGGTCAAATGTCAATGGGCGTGGAAAACAGCTATTCGCATCATCACATATTCCAATATAATGGCCTATGCAGCTGCTATCTTCAAACAGTTTATGATTCTTAATACTTATAAGCTAAATGTATTCACTTCTCTTCTATAATAGCTCATAATTTTATGCACTATCCTTTCCGTCTATATCATATTTGCAATTCAAGATGAAGAAGAATTCTATGGAAATTTCGAACATTTTCAGGCCAAATTTCTGTATCAAGTTTATTGTAAGTAAGGGGTTGCTTAGCTGCTGTTCTACTTCCTCAATATAATCCTGTCTAGACATAATAACTGTTGCCGAGCCCTTATCAGCAGGTTTAATAAATATGCTTTGGTTTCTCTTTTGATTACTTAGAGCAAGACATTCTAAATGAGTACAAGGTTATGGTGGTTTCTAGGATTAGCCAAATTATCAAATTATCTTGATATATGTTACGTTACAGAATCGTTACCAGTCATACTTGTTATCCATAGATATCATATAATTATTTTATTTTGACCTTTACTTGGGATAGTTCGTTCGGGATCCTTCACCATTCAAAGAAAATCACAATTTCTGTAAGTTTATGGTGAATAAAAAAAATGAATGAATGAAAAATGGTGTCCAAAAAAAACTTTATAACATTTTTGTTTCAGTAAATAAGGTCAGAATGAATATGGTCCAGATTATGATATAGAAGAATATAAACTGATTCAAAGTAAAATGGCTCAAGCACTGAGCCAACGGCCAGTCATTGCTTATAAAAAAAGGGTTTCAAAACCTATACAGTCTGGGCTAAAGTCCCTTCTCCGTAGGAACCTGGTTAATTTAGTCAAAAAGATTATCCCTGTGCCCGTGTGTTTTAATGATCATAAATATCTCTAAACCGGCGTTTGATGCATGACCATTTAATAAAATTCTCCTCTACCTGCCTGGATTATGAACCGTAATGATAGCCATCCGTCGGGGTGATCTGTATTCAAAATGAAACAGACATCAACCAAATTCAATTTAAATCCAAAGTAGCTGTATCAGACCGGTAGGGTTATAATTGAATACATACACAAACATCCGGATTGTATTTTACACAATAATGGGATTTCTTTTGCTTGGGTAAAACATTTTTTGGTATGCCAAAACTGACTTTTTCGTAAAGTATACTGTGAGGTAAAAATAGGGTTCTTTTGAAAAAGAAATATAGCTCCGCATTAACTGAATGGAATTGTGTTTTTGTTTTTTTTGTCTCTCTGTCGAATATTTTATGACGGTATCAATGTGCACAGGAAGTTTAAGGTCAGAACACTCTTCAGTGTTCATCGTTGGTTATAATAAACCTTAGAACTAACACAATTCTATGGAATAAACATTAAGTTCCAAACCACGTGCAGTGGGTTTCAACAAAATAAACTAGAAACGATTCACGCACTGTTTGTGTTACGTGTATTTGGAACAGATAAACCTTTGATGGAGTATCGCCAAACTGACATGTATCTTATCACATAGAAGTGTTTTGGAGTATGTGATTCCCTCAATCCTATGTGGTCAAGCACACGCAGTTGTTCCACCTGGAGAGTAACCACTTCACATATCAGCTAATATCTGTTGTCAAGAACCATTTCAAATGTGAATTGTGAGTTCGGAATACAGACAATGATGTATGTTAGATAAAATGCTGAAGTTACACTTTTTTCTGCTAAAATAGCATCATTTCAAAACGGATAAATTGTAAACACGGTCTACTGATCAAGTTTGTTATTGCTAGATCTGTAAGCCGTAAAAAGGGTAAACACGATCTACGGATAAGTTTGTTATTGCTGTAAGCCGTAAAAAGAATAGAATTTAGAACAAGTGATTAAAAACTGTAAAACTTTCAGACAAGCCGTGAATTCAAACCTTTTAAGAGTGACAGGTAAGTCACGCGCGCGCAGAATATCAATCAGCCGGGAAAAGCGAGAGTTGGCATGAATGACATGTGGCGACACGCAGTGCCTCAAGAGGCACGCGAGTTACAACAGGCTCACCGTCCAGTCTCTGATAGAAAGCAACCAGAGTAACTTGCACAGGTTCTTCGTCGCCATGTATTGACAGAACAATAAAACCCAACGCGACCCGTTTCAAGAAGTCAACATTTCACTCCTCATTTAGCAGTTGAGGGCTGTGATCCATGAATGGGATATTCGCTGCACCTAATAGTACGGAATTTTTACGCAAGGTGTAAAATGATATGTGGTTAAAAAGTCGCCAATTTTTAGTTTGACTCCTTACTATGATTCAATACCTCACTTTATTAAATCACCGACATAGATGAAAAGGCGTATATAAATTGCTAGTTGTGCCCACTGGAACGGTAAATACCCCTATGCCTAATTCCATGCAATTGTATTTGATTCCTACTTCCTTTATAGTGTATTGCACTTTGGCTTATTCATGATCCACTTTTATATTCTTTTTCATAAAGAATGATTTTCGATTAATGAAGGAAATTCAGTCAGCCTGGGGCCTGTGCAAAACAACATTCGAAAGTTTAAACACTATATACTTTCACGTCCATTTGTTCCATACACAAGTTGTGATAACCCGAAAAACGAAAGTTGTTGACTCATCGTGAAACTGTCGTTTTCGGGTTATCACAATTTGTGTTATTCTTTTAAGCGACATGAGCTGCCAAAATGTGGACATTTTTGTGTGAAAATGTTGATTTTATGAACTATTTTTTCAAGCTTTTTAGTGATACTAGGCTCGAGAATGTGAGTAAGAGTAGAGTTTTGTATAACCTTAGGCCAAGAATGAATGAACGTTTCGGTTTTCGGACGCTATTTCGGTTCGTAAAAGTAGCAGACTGCATGGATTTTTTTGTTCATTCCGTAAATCATTTAGTTTTCCGACAAACTTCTAACACTCTTATTGTCATGACAATCCGAATTTACCGGGAAAAACTGTTGGCAGCTTGACTCTTTAACGTACATTCTAGCTACTTATATTACTAAAAAGCTTCTAGGGTCTAGATAGTCCAGAATATCAATATTTTGACACGCACCAGTTGCTACACGTTGGATCATCGCGTCCTGCTCACACTTTCAAGGGAGTCATTAAGTTGATGATTCAATAGAAACTTGTTGTTTAGATTTATTTAATCATGCTTGTTCTGTTCCTTTTAAGGCTCCTCTCTCCAGGTATTCTGGTAACTCCAAAGGATCAAAGCTGGCACATTAAGACAGATTAGATTAATTTCGCTCTATCCGATTTTTTGCCATAGCTGAAGATCCGTACAACCTTTTCAATATATTACAAAGTATTCCAGAAATTTCTACTGACTAAAGCCAAACTGCTGTCTGTCTTCAACCTAATGAAATATCATGGGTTTTGGTTTATTGCAACAAGAAAACCTATGATTTGGTATAAAAGTCTAATTACCCCATAACCCCTTTTAAAAACCATTATAAATTTGTCATTATGGTGATTTTGGGGGGCTCTGTTGTCCTGTGGGTTAGAGTGATCGTCCCTCAGTCTCACACAGACCTTCCATCAATGCGGCGCGGGTTCGAATCACACTCTGACCAAATAAAAATCGAAAATTTTTTCACTCGGTCGCCGTATGTGGAAGAGTTGCCAGGTACTCGCCGAAGGTCGGGGGTTTCCTCCGGGCAGTGAGCCCGGTTTCCTCTCCCACTAAACCTGGCAATGCCACCACATAAGTGAAATAATATTGCGTGCGGCTTAAAACATCAATCAATCAATCAATTAATCCATGGTGATTTTAGTCAAGAAGATTTTCGCTGTGCCCATGTGTTTTAGTGTTTATAAATATTTTGGCAACTCTTGTCCGAATAAAGATCCAGTGATCGCTCGGAGTTTTCTACACGCACTGATGGAACGCATATTTTTGGGGAGTTGAATAACTATGGAGACAAGTTTACGGCTTTTCTATAGATATTCTATTCAGCCAACAAGATATCATATATCATAAAACAGATTTACGTGCTATCCTTTCAAGAAGGACGCTATGCATACAATTACCCAACAAAACAGTCCTTCAAAACTAGCAAATAAGCCTTGGATGAAAAAAGTAAATGAATATAGTATATAAGTATGTTTTGTGTAAAATGTAAACCGGTACCTTGGTAATACAGGGTTATAAATGATGCGTCACGTCTGTTTAAGTCACCCCTTCACAAAACAGCTATAGATTAAACGAAGTGTCCGGACGGTGGGAAAATCTTTAGTAATACACAAATCTGAACCCCAGTGCCGTGGGAGATAAACGTAAATACCGACAAACCTATACATAATATCTACAATTGTGTATATAACTTACCAATATATAGATCATAAAAACAATTCCTTTTTTTATATTTAATACGATTTACTAGACCAATTGACATATACGTGCGTTTCCAAAGATTATAAGATTATAGGCATGCAGTGGGAATAGATCATGGTTATTAAAAAGACTTCTAATGCCCATGTTCCAGTGTGACTTTACTTCATTAAAGTGGCATGAGCTGCCGAAATTCACACTTTTTTCATAAATTCTGATCGTCACGCCAGTAAGAGGCCATCGAAAAACTAAATGATTGGCGTTTGAATGAGGAAAATCCATACAGTATGTGGCCTGTATGAACAGAAAACGTGTTCCAAAAGTAAACAAAATTTAAATAACCGGGACGACCATTCATTCATTCTAAGCTTAAGTTAGTTCAAAAAAATACTTTATCGTACATTTTCGAGACTAGAAGCACTAAAAAGCTTCTGAATTATACGTCTTGAGAAAAATAGCCATTAATTTCAACATTCTGTTTTAACGTCAAAATATCAACATTTTGGCAGCTCATGCTACTATAACACATAACAAAGCTGACAACATTAAATCCTTGACCAAAGATATGACGCAGACAAAACTAGCATACGAGATCCTAGCGTATGGCATTGTGGCTGGGACATTGTAAAGGAAACGATCCTAAGAAATTGACGTTCGCTCATCTTGTCGCATTTAAAGTCAAACATCCGATAATTTTATCTAATATCTGTTATATAATTAATTCCAGTTTTCCTACCAAATTTCGGCCATCTTCTATGATCGGAATCTTTATGTTTTCTAGGTGACTGTGTAATTGAATATAACTGTTTCTGTATATAGTAATCTGACTAAAGTCGAGATGCTCATTGAGCTTTGGAACTAGGGTAACTTCTAATTTTAGATTGCAACACTAGTTCCCCATTTTCCGTAAGCTGTGAGTTGATGTTTTCCATACATGTTTGTGCCTCTATCAATAGTTTTCCCCCTTGGAAAAGAGTGTCAGCAAGAGTAGGGTCCCTTGACAGGGACGTTGACTGTCCCGTTCGGCTAAACAGAAAAAGAAATAAAGATAAGGTAGCAACTTTAATAGTACAGTAAGTAGTGTTAGTGCCGAGTTCCGGTTAAATGTAAATCCTGCTAATTGTTTCTTTTATAAATGACATAGGCGATCCCTGTTATAAATCTGTATTTAGTACATGTACCATACTACAAAATAATATGTAGGCCTACCATACTATAAAATAATATGTACCGTACTACACAATAATATGTACCATACTACAAAATAATATGTACCATACTACAAAATAGTTTGTACCATACTACAAATTCGCCGAATCTGTCCCAATTCGAATTATAGGATGCCTATAATTATTTTGTACCATACTACAAAATAATTTGTACCATACTACTAATTCGCCGAACGTGTCACAATTCGAATTATAGGATGCCTATAATTATTTTGTACCATACTACAAAATAATATGTACCATACTACAAATTCGACGAACCTGTCACAATTCGAATTATAGGTTGCCTATAATTATTTTGTACTATACTACAAAAGAATTTTTACCATACTACAAATTCATATAATTTCACCAATGAAGAAACAAATTGACCAAGGATTTCACCCTTTCACGTGGGAAAATGTGATTTTGTTCGGGAGACTCCAAATATTTTTTCGCCATGTCACGGAGGAGATTCCATAATGACGATCCAGGGGATTTACATACATTTACAGCGAGATGCACGGTCATCATCAGGCTGCTCTCGACCGACCTGGTGCAGGAATCAATTAGAGATTGGGTTTTATCAAGAATTTGCAAAAAACACAGTCATTGGCTGAAATACAACTCGACACAACCCGACACCAGCAATTTTTAGTATGGTATAAATTATTTTGTAGTATGGTACATATTATTTTGTAGTATGGAACATATTATATTGTAGTATGGTACCTACTATTTTGTAGTATGGTACAAAATAATTATAAGCATCCTATAATTCGAATTATGACAAGTTTGTCGAATTTGTAGTATGGTACAAATTATTTTGTAGTATGGTACATATTATTTTATAATATGGTACAAAATGATTATAGGCATCCTATAATTCTACTTGTGACAGATTCAGTGAATTTGTAGTATGGTACAAAATGATTATAGGCATCCTATAATTCTACTTGTGACAGATTCAGTGAATTTGTAGTATGGTACAAAATGATTATAGGCATCCTATAATTCTACTTGTGACAGATTCAGTGAATTTGTAGTATGGTACAAAATTATTATAGGCATCCTATAATTCTACTTGTGACAGATTCAGTGAATTTGTAGTATGGTACAAAATTATTATAGGCATCCTATAATTCTACTTGTGACAGATTCAGTGAATTTGTAGTATGGTACATATTATTTTGTAGTATGGTACATATTATTTTGTAGTCTGGTACATATTATTTTATGATATGGTACAAAATGATTTTAGGCATCCTATAATTCTATTTGTGACAGATTCGGCGAATTTGTAGTATGGTACATATTATTTTGTAGTATGGTACATATTATTTTGTAGTCTGGTACATATCATTTTGTAGTCTGGTACATATAATTTTGTAATATGGTACATATTATTTTTAGTATGGTACATATTATTTTGTAGTATGGTACAAACTAATTATAAGCATCCTATAATTCGAATTGTGATAAGTTCGTCGAAGTTTTAGTATGGTACAAATTATTTTGTAGTATGGTACATATTATTTTGTAGTATGGTACAAAATAATTAGGCCTATAGGCATCCTATAATTCTATTTGTGACAGATTCAGCGAATCTGTAGTATGGTACATATAATTTTGTAGTCTGGTACATATAATTTTGTAGTATGGTGCATATTATTTTGTAGTATGGTACATATTATTTTGTAGTATGGTACATATTATTTTGTAGTATGGTACATATTATTTTGTAGTATGGTACATATTATTTTTTAGTATGGTACATATTCTTTTGTAGTATGGTACATATTATTTTGTAGTATGGTACATATTATTTTGTGGTATGGTACATATTATTTTGTAGTATGGTACATATTATTTTGTAATATGGTACATATTATTTTGTAGTATGGTACATATTATTTTGTAGTATGGTACAAAATAATTATAAGCATCCTATAATTCGAATTGTGACAAGTTCGTCGAAGTTTTAGTATGGTACAAAATAATTAGGCCTATAGGCATCCTATAATTCTATTTGCGACAGATTCAGCGAATCTGTAGTATGGTACAAATTATTTTGTAGTATGGTACATATTATTTTGTAGTCTGGTACATATAATTTTGTAGTATGGTGCATATTATTTTGTAGTATGGTACATATTATTTTGTAGTATGGTGCAAATTATTTTGTAGTATGGTGCAAAATGATTATAGGCATCCTATAATTCTATTTGTGACAGATTTAGCGAATTTGTAGTATGGTACAAATTATTTTGTAGCATGGTACATATTATTTTGTAGTCTGGTACATATAATTTTGTAGTATGGTGCATATTATATTGTAGTATGGTACATATTATTTTGTAGTTTGGTGCATATTATTTTGTAGTATGGTACATATTATTTTGTAGTATGGTACAAAATACCCATTTATGACAGCGATGGGCAACAATACCGACTTTACAAGTTCTAAAGCTACCAAGTCTAAACGTACATGTGCCCGATTGGTACATGTATCAAAGGAAAGCTCTTATTTTGAAGTTTTTCAAAAAATTGACCAACAACTTGTTAATTTTCCCTATATTTGGCAGCTCCTATCACTTTAATCTTCTCAGATTAGCATTGGTTTTAACTATTATTATTATTATTATTAAGGGGAAACCATTGTGTCAATACGACAAATTAAAACTTCTAGTTATCCCCCTTCAAATCCCTCATTAACGTCATCGCTTACATGCCTGGCTAACCTTAAAAGAAGAACTGCCATTGGTCTAAGTTAGTTTTACACAATTCGAGCCATAAGGTTATTTCTTTAAATGGATTATTAAACGTAAATTATTTTAAACTATGCAACAGATTCCCCTTTGAAAGTCGCTTGCCGACACATGAAAAATCCTTTTTAAAACATGTAATGTGTAATGCCGGGCCAAACGTCAATCCAATCAAACAGCCAATCAGAAGCCTTGAAACAAAATCGACACTCTTGGCCAAACCTGTGTACATTGGGAAAATGGAAGGTAACAGAGATGAGTCGGAAAGATGTATAAAAATTGGACGAAAATATCTCAACGCTGGCGAACCAGAAAAGGCT
This sequence comes from Lepidochitona cinerea, assembly GCA_963971465.1. Classification (NCBI taxonomy): domain Eukaryota; kingdom Metazoa; phylum Mollusca; class Polyplacophora; order Chitonida; family Tonicellidae; genus Lepidochitona; species Lepidochitona cinerea. The sequence continues at coordinate 7,850,961 of OZ020551.1, forward strand.
TTGAAGTTTTTGTACAAGGCTGAGAGACTTTATCCTTCACAAAAAGCAAAAGGTTAGTGGTATCCTTTACATAACGCGTTTCAAGAGACTGGCTGATTTTTTCCCAAGCGGAAGAAATCCCGAGTCTCCGCAGATCTGAAGTGTCATAAAATTTTATACGTTTTTCAGGTTGAATTTATGAACCAGGTTCGATTTAATATACTTTGTTTTTCTACTTGTTTCGTATATTATAAATTAGGTCGTGGTAATCCTTTATTATTGTCTCCTTCATTCAACTATTTTCTGTTGTGGTGAACAGGTAAAGCGGATGTTGTAGTTGTAACACACTTTGGTAATGTCAGACCTGAGAAACCGCTATGCGAATATCAGATCGCCTGAACTTGTAAATGAAAAACATTGATCACACTGAAACATTCAATATCGGCATATGGTGCTTTGGACATATTTCTTCTAAAATATTTTGATTTGATCAAGCTGGGGAAAGTTGCGGAAATGTGCCGATCGGGAGTTCACTCCTGAACGAGAGCAACACTCCCGAACGAGCCATAGACCGCACTCCTGGACCCTGTTTCACAAAGCGGCATAGCGTAAGTTTTAACGTAAATGCCATAGCAACCCATACTATAGTTTAATTTACCGAACTTATGGTGATATTACATATACCAACGTTCAGTCTACGAATTTTGAAATGCTGGCCGGTAAAGTCCGACGCACTTTTGTCGGAAATTACAAGCCATGAAAATAATATTGTAACTGCTCTGTATGGACAATTCCTACCCCAGACTACTTTAGAATCCATAAAAGATTATTCTTGTCCTCTTTTATTTATTTTTATTTATTTTATCTATTTGGCATGCACCGTTTGACCCAGTTCGAACGTCACGCAAAATGGCGGCAAAGTCTCCAAGAAATGACAGTTTGTTGTTGTTTAAGACCAGGTGTACGCCTTTTGGAATAGCTACATGTAATAAAAGTGGACAAGAATAATCTTTTATGAGTTTTAAAGAAGTCGGAATTTTTATGGCTTGTAATTTAAGCATCTTGTATTTCAAATTTGTATACCGAACGTTGGTATATGTAATATTACCATAAGTTCGGTAAATTGAACTACCCATACTGTAGAGATACGCTACTCGTTAGTATGAAAGTTACGCAAAAAATACATCTACGCCGCTTTGTGAAACAGGCCCCAGATCGGGAGTTGGGTGGTTGACAAAAAACATGCCGTCGATCTCCTCAACCCCTACCGTAATGCACGCCTCGCAGAGCAACACCAACGCATTAGACTTCAAGCTTTCCATCTATGTGTTTGTTTCTTTAAAATTATTTATCATCGCGTGCGCTGACCACTTCAAGGAAATTTTTACAAACTGCAAAAAGTGAATTCATCATTTTCAACAAGCCGTAGCAGCACCAAAATAAATGTTTACCTTAGCCATTGATGTTTCAAATGAAAGATCAGTATCTGTGACAGCCCTCGACATAAGAGGCGATCGAACTGGTCGATAGCCTGTCGATCACCTGAAAAAATATTCGGGGGATCAAAATGTCGGTCACCATAACAGCGATACGGGCGATCGAACGGTTATCTGACAGCTTTGAGGAGAACGAATTTCCGATCACCAAAGTCCAAAATCGGTAGTATGATTTTCCGATCACCATATTTTGCCTTATGTCGAGGGCTGGGTGACCTACTTTTCTATCGTGCAAGCCTTTGATTAAAGGATGAGAAATCTCTAGAAATACATAAGGATTAAGGTTGATAACCGCCATCAAAGTACCGATACTTAAAACATTTCACGTTAATTACCGCCAATGACCCTCAAGCTAATAGAAGCAGACAGAAGTATGTCCTTTCAGTGGCTTATCTGTGTCGCCATTTTTTCTGTTTTAAGATGACATCATGTTGCAGTAGCTATTTTTAGGTCAATAATGCCGTATTTTTATCTCTCTCTAATGCATGATGGTAGAGGAAGTCCAAAAAACATTGTGAATGGCCTATGAGGATTATTCTCTATTATAACGTTATATTCAAATTTGAATTAGTCGCTTACAAGGGGATAAAACAGACATTGGACAGTTGTTTTATACTAAATGAACTCTTTCCATCTAAACTACTGTAGTCTAACGTAGAAATTTTCTCTCCCTTTAATTGGCCAATGCCGACCCTCCTTGTTGTTAGCCACCTACCCATTTAAATTAATAATACATTTTTGGATGGGTTGTTTTCAGCTTCTTTAAAATCTAGACGAGATAGGAAGTTTATGTCCACTTGTTTTTATACGCCCAGCTTGAAAACAGGCTGTATTATGGTATCATCTCCGACAGTCCGGCTGTCCTGCCTGTCCTGCGTCCGCTTTCCCTTCCGCTCCATAACTTCTAAAGTTTTGATTCCATCTGCACAATTTTTTCTGAGCATATACCTTATGGGTAGAAGGTGTGTTGCGAACTATTTTTAACATCACTGGTTACATAATATGAGAGTTATATTGGATTATGTAATATTCCCTTTGACTCCATAACTTCTAAAGTTTTTGATTCCATCTGCACAATTTTTTCTGAGTATATATCTTATGGGTAGAAGGTGTGTCGCGAACTATTTTTAACATCACTGGTTACATAATATGGGAGTTATATTGGATTATGTAATATTCCCTTCCGCTCCATTACTTTCAAAGTTTTGATTCCATCTGGACAATTTTTTCTGAGGATATAGCTTATGGGTTGAAGGTGTGTCAGCTTCCTTAGATAATTTAGTGATAGCTATGGTGGCCAAAACCTAAAAAGTTGGGAATTATAATTATTTCTCTGGTTTAAAGGCTCTTCAATTCAGTTTTATTACCCATAATAAAGCAAATATAGCTGCTTAAAGATATGTCCATAAACTTGGTTGTAAGTGTAAACAGATAAGACTTGTATATTTACACACCATTGACCATCTCAGAGATTAGGCTCTGTTCAAATATACCTATAAAATGTGGCAAACATCCTGGTCAGTGATGTCTTCAGCAAATGATTGAACCCACTGCCCAGTCAGAATTAGCTGGACTCCAAGCTGAAGACCTGGACATTTATCACCAGATGAGATTTCATATTTAAAGGACCCATTGCATATATTCAAAAATATATATATAAGGATTTGTTTTGGTATGTCTGCAGTGACAGTGCCTTTCCGGACGTATTTTGGCTTTCCCGAAACTCTTGTTAAAAATATTATTACTTAAATATTCCAAGTAATATCATTCTCTTTGTTTTTGATTCTTAGATTTAATAGAGAAATTGACAAGTGAAAACACTGAATCTGAAGAAAGTAAACCTACACAAAATGGCAGTGCAGACCCTAGTAACCTTCGTCATCGGAGAAATAGTGCCGGTGGTCGAAGGGGGTCTGCTGACCGAACCAAGCAGGATAAAGAATCTGATGACTATACACCAGAACAGATTGAATCCGTCAAAAGGTAAATTGTTATCTTTTTCATCTTAGAATTTTACAGATTTTGTATCACAGGCCTTAAGATTTGACCGTACAGTTGTTTCTGATAACGTTTCACATTGTGAAAGTTGTGTAAATATTGACTGTTGTAGAATATGTTGGTGAAAGCTTGCTGCGTTCTAGCATCCATATAAGTTTTCCTACCACAAATTATGTCGGATTTTGAGTCATCCAACAGTTTGTTCAGTTTATTCCAGGTGCCTCTGAGTCTGTGGCTCAGTTGGTTAGAGTAATTGTCCCCCAGTCAGACACAGGCCTTCAGACCAAATTTTCTCAGTGGAGGCACTCTCCGTAGGTCGGGAGTTTTCGACAAAGAACCTGGTTTCCTCCCCCACTATAATTGGCAACACACCATATAAGTGAAATCATCTTGAGCGTAGTGTTAAACCTCAATCAATCAGTTTGTTGCATTTCGTGTAAGGAATTTTATTCTGCTAAGGATTAGTCTAACAAAAGTATTCCTCTTGAATTTGTAACATTTTTAATACTACATAACTTTGTTTTTATCTTTTTACCCCAGGATTAAGAAATGTAAAGATTATTACGAAATTTTGAGTGTGAAAAAAGATGCGTCTGAAATGGAGTTAAAGAAAGCTTACAGGAAATTGGCCTTACAGATGCACCCAGATAAAAATAAGGCTCCAGGAGCTACCGAAGCATTTAAAGGTCGGTTCATTTATGTCATAGAATCTATTTCTGATTGATCAAAGTGTGCCTTGGCAAAGTTTTAACCATACACTGTTTTAAATTACACATAGGCTTAATACATACATCCTGACTTGATACAATACAGGTTTTCTGGAAGGAAAAACAATGGATATTTTTTTTCGCAAAAGAAAGTGGGATATGGGTCAAAATATGTACATTACACTTGATTATATCCATCAGTGTTTTTTCTATTCCACAGCCATAGGAAATGCCTTTGCTGTTTTGAGTGACCCCCAGAAACGTCAGAAATATGATTTATATGGTCCTGAAGAGGATCAACCAAGGCGGAATGGTCGAGGCTATGATTACACACATGGAGGATTTGAAGGTATCTATACTCAGTCATTATATTCAATATATCTTTTCTCAATTTAAAAAAAAAAAAACATCACACTACTTTAGTTATGTTTATTTGGAATGGGCTGAAAGGACTATGATAGGAGGGAAGAGGGGTCTTATAGGAGGGAAGAGGGATCTTGTTTGAAGTTTTGTACAGCCTACTTGGAATGGGCTGTAAGCCTTACCACTCCAGTTGAAATAAATTATAGGACAGAAGAGGGGTGTTGTTTGAAGTTAAGTTCAGCCCTTTGAAATGACACCCATAACTGCACACCTATACTTATCACTGCAGAGTAATTTCCATGCGCAATTGTGTCTCTCTTTTATGTCATTAAGCAATGTGTGCTTTAGTGTGTGAAAAAGACCACAAGAATATATCTTGTAATGGGCTATTAGTCCTTGTGGTAGAATTACTTGTATTAGACCAACAAATCTGTTTTTGTGTTACAGGTGATATTTCAGCAGAGGAACTGTTCAACATGTTTTTTGGTGGAGGTTTCCCATCATGTAAGTTGCACACAACCTGAACATTCTCCACATGTACCGTATTTCCTCTAATGTTTCGCACGCCAGTTTTTACCCTCCCTGTTCGCACTGCTGTTGATATGAAAGGAACCGCCCAGAAGTGGGGGGACATATTCACACCTCTGCTAACGAGCCCTGCTGTGACGAGTCGTGACTGCAAAGCGGCTGGCAGGGGAGCTAGTTATTCATCACTGATCGGTCAGTAAACGGCTTAGCCAATAGCCTGCATAATTAGGTTTCACGATCCAAAATCTGTAAATAACAGGGCCTCAGATTACATAATCATAAGAATATTATGGTGATAAAGTCTGCTGCCATTTAAAATTCCAAACAAATTTGTTGTTGCAGTCCCGTCAGCGAGGAAAATCACACATGTTTGAGGTGTAAGGTTTTTACAAAGCCGGATGACGCTGTCAGTGTCACACTACGGCGTACGTTATCCGTAAATAGGAAGAGTGAAAAAAAAACCGTTCAAATAAGCGATTACTTGTACATTTTTATTGATTTTATTAAAATATATTTTCCTTAATTGATCTTTTTGTAAAGGAGAATCCAAGTTTGTTCCAATATAAGGGAATTATTTTTGATAATCGGTCCCTGGCGAAACTTTGAGTTTGACTTCGAAGTCGACTGAGTTGATCTCAAGTCGTGTCAAGAGTCAAGTTCACACTTCAAGCCAGTAACAGTTTTTTTCTTTCTTTTTAAATTTTGATAAAAAGGTACGCTTGGGCTTTTAATCATACTAGCTCTACAAATTTAATCTAAATGTCATTGATCGAATGGGTTGTTATACGCCGTACTCCGTGAATTTAATTCTTATGGTTTTCTAATTTGGACTGAGCCATCACCCCTATTATTAAGTAGACCGTTCCGTTTATACTTTGGCATTCTGCAGCTCCATGTATAACAAACAAGATTTCCGTCATTAAAACTTTATTTCCTTATGATCATACCATCTTTTTACATCGGGAATATTGTACTCGTGAGAAAAAACTTAGTTTTCCCCACAATCTTTGACCGCATGACATAAATATTGCAGCTCCGTAACGGACGTTGTTGCCGCTTCTACACTACGGCCGTGCTGTACTCTGTACATGAAGGGCTATAGAATAAAGCGCGAAAAGTTGAAAACAGTGAAGATATTCATACAATACGATCGCTGTAAAAAGAAAAGACAAGAATGAAAGTAATTTATTGTTTAGAAATTTACTTTTATAATCAATTTGGTAATATAATCACGCCTATTCTCACCAAAATAAGCAGCAATGCACATATAACCTGCACACGACTAGTCTATAGACTATAGTATAACCCGCAGGGCGTATTTCAGTTTTCACAACACTTATTTTACGGAACCCGCGGGTTATTTGCGTGAAAATACGGTAGTCTTACTGGTTATAGTTAGGGCTGTAATATTAAAAGCAACTTCTCACACATTTGCAATGTTACCATTACTTGTAATTAAGATTACTCGAAAGAATAAATAACTTCAGTAAGTGCCGATAGCTTCCCTTTGATTTGTTCTTTATCGTGGAGGTATTTTTTAAATCAAAAGCGGACATTTATAATTTATAATTAAAACACTGGCAAAGTGTTCATCTATTGATTGTACTATCTACTTAGGCCTTTGTATACCGCCCACTGTCACAGTCGTCACCTCCGTGGTCCAATCAAGCTGTTCATTGTTTGGTGATTATAGGATTATCCCCTCGTTCCCCATACTCTCTCCAGGGGGTTATCGTCTTTTTTTGCGTGCGAAACATTAGAGGAAATACGGTAGTCAGATTTAGTCAACCAGTCAAATATAGCGACACTCATTCAGTACCTTGTGAGAATATGAACGGGATTCTAAACAAAAAGCTTACTTTTCCATAAAAGATTGTATATACATGATTAAGAATAATGCATTTGTTATATCTAGCATATTTTTACATTCATTTTGTGCAACATCGAGCATTGACCAGCCTTTTGGTTCCAAATTTGATGCGGAAAGTTGTCAGGTACATAAAAAAAACGTCAAGTTTCCTCTGCTTTACATACTTTTATACAAATGATTATAATTTGTTTGCAGCAAATGTTTACCAACAAAGGCGCCACCACCCAACCCATCGGCATCATCAGCATCATTTTTACCAGAGAGAAACAAATGTTTCGAATGATGTAAGTTTACATAACTAACAGTAGCAAGAAAGATGTGTTTTTCTACAGTTAAATTTTACGCTACAGGCAGGTTAAACGTTGCCATACAATGGCCTTCACATCTGCCATGATGTAAGGTGCTGGATAAAAATCCTTAAGGGTTTATACTTTCTTGAATGTCTTATATAACTCTCCAGATCTCAAATTTATGGAGGGCTAAGGAGGCCAGTGACCTTTGTTACCTGCCCCCTTGGTCTCTGTGCCTTATTTACTGGTTATTTGATACTCCCAAGGCCAAAATGAATGTCCCAAATTATCCCAGATTCAAAACTTGAGAATACCACAAATTCTAATTACTTGGGTTGCTGTGAATTCTGCTGTGCCTTTTCTTTCAAATTTGACACTCATGGATGTCGGACTCAGTTCTGATATGGAAAGAATAACAATGTTTGAAAACCTGAAGAGCGAAACCTGACCTGTAACTGCAATTTCCTTTTCGTTTCATTCGTTTTCGTCTGACTGAATTTCCCTAAACTTTACTTTTCTTCTTACAGGGTGCCTACTCGTTGTTGTTGCAGTTGTCCCCAATACTTCTGTTAATCTTCTTGTCTGTCTTGAGTAGTTTCTTTGTCAGTGATCCAGTATTTAATATGCATAAAAACTCGTAAGTAATATTGATCTTTAGTTAAAATTTCATTAAATTCAAATAAGATAAATAACAGCAGTTTGAATGTGAGTTACATTCAATTGCTTTTGACATAGACATAATTGTTGGAAGTTTTTGTTCACAAAACTTTACTATGTGGTGATAACTCATTCAAATTAACAGGATAACATCAAACCCTATTAGTCTTTCTGAAGCTGCTAGTTAAACCTACTAACCACATCACATAACTGTGGCTTTACTTGGGAAAGCTTTCACTACCAATAGATATATGTATATATAGTAAAGATACAAAAACTGAACAACATCCTTATCAGTCTCATTATTATCCCATTCATTATCAGTAACATTATTATCACATTCATTATCAGTAGCATTATTATCACATTCATTATCAGTAACATTATTATCACATTCATTATCAGTAGCATGATTATCTCATTTATTATCAGTATCATTATTATTGCGTTGATTATCAGTATCATTAGTGTCACATTGGTTATCAGTATCATTTTTATCTCATTGGTTATCAGTATCATTATTATCTCATTGGTTATCAGTAGCATTATTATCTCATTGGTTATCAGTAGCATTATTATTACATTAATTATCAGTAGCATTATTATCTCATTGATTATCAGTAGCATTTTTATCCCATTCATTATCAGTAACATTATTATCAAATTTATTGATTATCAGTAACATTATTATTACATTTAAGTAACATTTGTACTCTCATTCTGTATTCAGAAAATATCCAATGGAAAGAAAAACTCAGAACATGAAAGTGCCATACTTTGTAAAGGAAGACTTTCATATTGAATATAAAGGAAGTTTACGGAGGGTAGAGAGACAAGTGGAAGAGGAATTTATAGGAACACTAAGAGCTAATTGTTTTAGAGAACGAAGCTATAGTAAGTATATATATTTTTTTCATTTTTATACGCCCGCTCTTAAAGCGGGCGTATATTGGTATACGGTTGTCCGTCCGTCCGTCCCGGATTCGTGTCGGCTCCATAACTGAAAACCTATTGCCTGAATTTATTTTTTTTCTTCTGATATATGTAGCTTATGGGTAGACGGTGTGTCGCGTACCAAAATTAAATTGGAGTCTCAATATTTTTGGCGACCAAAACAGCCACCAAGCCTTTTGGCATTTATAACTCTGAAACTATTGAATGGATTTAATTTTTTTTTCAGATATATCTAGCTTATGAATAGATGGTGTGTTGTATACCAAAATTAAAGTGGGGTCTTGATATTTGCGGCGACCAAAATGGTCTTTAGGCATTCAGTAATCGAGGAAATGGCTGTTATTCTGTCTTTGGTTTCAGAGAATAGCTTAATTATATCCAAACATCTTTTTGATAACCAACGTGACCAAATGAGTTGCGACCTTCTTTCTATTGTTTAATCCGTAATTAAATGAAATTGCTGTTGTATGCCTATATGTAGTGTAGACACTTTTGCAAGTAGCTTTGGTACAGTTTTCAGATATAGGTAGCAGCTTATAGGTATGTGTTCTGTCAAATACTAAAATTCACCAAGCCAGGCAACACCAGGCTTATTTAGGTGACTGAAAGATTCTACCAGCCGAAATTCTGTTTAAAGCATGTCTTTAATATTGAATATTAAGATAGTGTGCTACAATGAATTTACCCTTGCGGGCGTATTATGAGTTTCTTAAATTCTTGTTTTTATTTGGAAGGGAGAGAGTGTTAATGCTGCTTTCATATTATTTACAATAAACAACAGGCTATAAGTTAGATAGCCTTTTAGTGCTCATTTAGTGTCAGCCGTATTGGGAAAGACAGCCCTTATGGCAAGCCAATTGTGTGAAACACCCTTACTATTGTTTACAAAAAAATGTTTATGGAGAAATAAGCAGTCCTTGTACTTGTAAGTAGAAGCAGCAGTCCAGTGAGTTCTGACAGCTTAAGCAGAATGCTGGCACCAATTACAGCACCATGGGTAAAATAGATAATATATAGAGGTTATCTAACGAGAGCCAGTGTGTTACGATGAATATCACTCGAGTCTATTAATTTTGAAAGCCACGAGCCTCTGGCGAGTGACTTTGGAAATTAATAAACGAGAGTGATATTCATTGTAACACAATGGTTCGAGTTGGATAATCTTTTTCTCACACTACACAAAATATACAGCGTTTTATAAAAAAAAAAACACGACTCTACTTAAGAAAATGTTTGGTGACGTCGCTGTATTTTTAAGAATGGCTGTCTGAAGAAAGACTCGATAAGGCATTGTGACGTCAGAAATGACGTAACCAACGACAGCATCACAGTCCCTTCAATGTTGGGTTGATGCTGGACGCCTTATTATAACGTCATAATGACTGACGGCGTAATTCATTTGTGACGTCAATTTTGACAGTTCTCTCGTGATGTCATAACGTTACTTGGGCGATAATTTCACACGTTGATTATGCAAAAAATAACACACTGTCTGGGAGTTGAATTATCGGGGGTGTAGTGTGAGAACTCAATATATCTGAAACCACATATTTCAAAATTCTTCTGTAACATCTATTTATGTTTCCTTTGACAGAAGAAAATATGTTGTGGAGAGCAAGGAACTATGGAGATGGGCAATTATATGAAAAAGCTATGAATATGGATACACCTGCATGTGATAGACTCTCTTCAATATATTCACATGGATAGGTCTGTGGTTAGCACCTTCCTCTATGAGGATACCTTATTTGAGTAGTCCACTTCAACAACCTGTGTTGACAGATTATCCTTCAATAAGCACAACAAGATTGTTCGTCACAACTCTAGTGGCTTTATTAAATGTAATATTATTTATCAGAAAAGTAAAAGGGTTTAAAAGGGGATTTAAGCAGAGTTATTCTTCTCCAACCTCAACCAAAAAATAAAATCATTTAATATAGTATCTAATATGGAGGTTTTATATGGGTGACTTGATAATAAACTATTGGATGGTTTATATCAGAAGCCTCTCACCATTGCCTGCATTGAAATCATCCATTCATTAAACAATAGGAATCTTTTCTGACTGTTTTTACGTAATCATCATATTTTGTAGGCTTGCCAGATAGCAATGTATGATCGTCATATTTCCTTAGTTTCATATACATGTATTCCATCAAATCACACTCAGTCAGTAGAGGAAATTGTGTTCTCTATTGATACCCCGATCTTGAATGGTTGCTGATGAATAACACCTATGTAATCTTATTAATTATATAGAGTCTTATTTAGCCTGGAATCTCTGTCTTTGGTAAGAGCACAATCAGAGTGAACATTCAACGTAAACCGGTTTTTCATAATGTAAGCACCTTCGATATAACACACTCTCGCAATATTACTGATTGGTGTACATAAAAGACCACTGTATCACATTTTCTAGTTATTTACGAGATTATTGAAAACTGGAGTCTAACTTTGAATTGTTATTATTTTATCTTTGATATCTGTGATTTTATTTGTGTATATTTATACAAAAACATGTCTGTAAAGAGATATTGATCAGGAAAACAATTCACTTTCCGTCAATTTTGAACATCATTTTGTCTATTTACATATATCACCTGATTAATTGTAGCTTATATGTGTGTGTTGATTTATAATCAGTGACAGTACATTCAATAGGAAACCTGTCATTTCTGGTTAACTTCTGCCATTAACACTGTTATTTGACTTATTGGTTGTTATTATGTTCTAGTTGTTAACTGAATGTATGTAATTCCAGTGGATCACATTGTGTGAGATCTACTGGAGGCCTCTGTTATCCAGTGGATCACATTGTGTGAGATCTACTGGAGGCCTCTGTTATCCAGTGGATCACATTGTGTGACATCTACTGGAGGCCTCTGTTATCCGCCAGGTTGTAACACAGCATTGGGCATCAGTCTATTCAGTTCTGTGAAATGTGGATCATCTCCCAATCAAATGGTACGAATCTTATTAGCTCAATTCCCAAAGCCCAGCAAGAATAATTTATATCCTTTAAGAGTAGATGATCGTCATCACATAATGTGTGCACTGATTATCGGTATTGTTTTTCCTTTAATAGATTGTCATTGCCACCTGAGTGTTTGTCGAACTGATCCCAACCAGACATTCTCGGGGTAGATAAATGTTTTAACATGTAATTGTTGTTTAATGGATTTTTACCATTTTATGTGTACAATAAGGGATTGTAAATAACTTAATATAATTTGTACTCCAGATGTTTTTCTGTACGGTAAATTAATAATAAAATGTACAAATGTATCAAGATAATGGCGATGTTGTACAGTGTTTACTAGTGCACAAGTAACAAAAAATGTAAATAAAACGGATTTAATACATTACATGCCATTTGTTGTTCACTTGACTTGGGTCACTCAATAGGTGACGATATGTAAACAGAAGCATCTCATGATAAAGTTGATTGATTAGGGCTCAACATCGCACTCAACAGCTAAGATTATATGGCGACAAAAGTACCAACCGTCCAAAAGATCACCCTCCCCACCCACATCTAAATTTTTACACCAGACTTCACAGCCCATAGAATGGTAGGAAAGCTAATAGTATTTGGCATACCAAATGTGACTCCTAACTGGGTCTGGGTTTCCTCCGGGCATAGAGCCCTGTTTCCTCCCACAATAAAACTGACAATGCCACCATATAAGTGAAATAATCTTGAGTGTGGCGTAAAACACCAAACAATCCATCAACCTAGCTGGGTCAGCATACATGACTAAAGCAGAGCTGCAATGTTTCAGCCTGATGGCTCCAACAAAAAAGTAGTGAAAACTGTTCGATACAAGAAAATTCATTTAAAGTCTGATGGAAGTAAAAACTTACATGAGCTCAAGAGAGCTTTTCTTCCAACTAATATTAAAAAGAATTACAACCTGAAATTCAGTAGGCATAAATTAATTTTCTAATTATAATCTGTTCGTACAAGGACGTAAGTTTACAATTCAATCGTAGTCTATGGAATTTTCTTCAATGAAAACGACCATACCTTTAATCAGCAATTGCCGCTGACGCTGGCACAAGCAAAATTCAAACTATGGGTGGAAAGTAAACAAAAACTTAGTTTAGCAGAACATATGTTCATTCATTTTAAAGTTCTGACTTAAAGGACTTAAACATACATTCTCTAGACTGGGAGCACTCAAAAAAGCTGAAATTAGTTTTGTTGTAATGGAAAAATTTCAAGTATTTTGCATCTCTCGCCATTTATCATCCTCGGATACCCAGGGTTAAATTCTCGACAAGCTCACCTAATGTGAGCGTAAGCGGAATTTTTAACCGTGGGTTTCGACGATGGCCATTTATGTGAAATTACATACTTTGGCGGCCTCACCATTATTGACCCTACTGGTAGGCCAGACAACTAATCCTGTAGAGGCTGGCAAGCTTAAGATTTTTTGATATCCAGTGACAGATGACACAATTAAGAACATTTTGACATTTGTTGACCATTTGGAACGTTTTTGGTGTCATTTCAACCAACAACGAAGACGCCCAGCTCAATTTCGTTTGTGCAAAACGTCACACCAATAGTAATGTACAATGTACTTATCAGATGTCAACAGTGGTGTCAAGCCGCTAAAGCTAATTAATTTCCGTATCTAGGCGGTAGAGAAAAAGAATGCCTTGATTTTTTAAGGTTTAGTGATTGCAATCAGATTTTGCTTTGGGCTAAGTTCGCAGGTCTATATGGTGTAAGTTTTTTAACAATTGATTACCAAATAGGAGGCATTGACTTAATTTGACATTTATTCTTTAAGAAACTTGCGCTCTCAATTAATTCCCAGCCTTTTGACAACACTTTACAAAGGAAAAGCAATTGGTGGCTCAGTCAGGAGAGTGATTGTCCGTCTATCCGACACAGGCTTTCTATCGATGCGGTGCAGGATCGAATCCCATTAAGACCAAATGAATTAACAACTTTTTATGAGAAAGCGTACTCACAGAAGGTTAGAGGTTTCTTGCCCCACTAAACATGGCAACGCTACTATATACCTGGTAAGTGAAATAATCTTGAGTGAGGTGTTAAACATCAAACAATCAATCTCCTAATGAATGTTAACAAGTGAAAAAATATTGAAAATGGAGTTTGACTGAATGTGGCAGAAGTTTAAATGAAAGTCGTGGTTGTCCGGTCTAAGATTGATGCCACAACACCATGTCATTGTTGTGCACAAAATTGGTAAATGGCCTAGAAAAGTTCATGTGTTTTTATCTGATCACATTTTGAAGGGTTGCCAGGTATATGCCAAAGGTTGGGAGTTTCCTCTGGGCACTCAATTTTAGAATGAGCTCTAGTTATGTCCTGTCAAGGGAGGTAACTGGTATATTCCAGCATTACAAATACCATAATTTAGGTCGTAAGCCCCGTTCAGGTCGAGTTAAGATCCGATCCGATCGTCGTAAGCTCCAGTCTGTAGTGAATCTGCGATCAATCAGTCGGAGAACTTTTTTCGACATGAGCGGCCTTTGGACTCTTCAGATCGGTCTCAGACTGACCAGTCTTACGATCGTAAGGATAGAAACATGTTCTCCCTATCAATCTTAAGGTCACAGCCAATCAGCGACCTATACTTCATCACGTGATCATTTTTTTCTCGGCGTTTTGAAGACATTGTATTGTTACGTCATTCCTAGTGGCGTGCCAGTCTGCAGAATATAGTGACGAAATTCCCTTCCGATCAACTGATCGCGTCCACCTGAGCGGGCTTAAAGACGGATCAGTCGGTAATCGTTTGGCTGAACAATAAACCAGTCTCAGTCGACATGAACGCTCTAAAGATCCAATCGCAGACAATCGGATCGGATCTTAACTCGACCTGAGCCGGGCTTTAAACAGATGCATGTAACACATACACCCATAACTAACAAAAACTAAACCAGATTTAGAGAATAAATATATTTACATCATGGCATCTTAATATCAACATGTGGATAAAAACAAGTTTTAATGATGGCTTTCAAATTTACTTGAAAAAAAAACTGAAATTAAAATCTTACATTTCTTTATGGCAGTAAGAACAAACAATGTACAATCTTAACATATTTCAAGTATAACAATTCAACGTGAGTTATGTCCCCTTACAATCAGCTGCCATTGTCCCCAACATCCCAGAACACATCATAGGATTCTCTGTTACAATTACCATCCGTTGTAAACACATACTTGTGAAATGTCCCGTCAACACAGATTGCTGAAATCAATTTTTTATAGATTAGAAAGATAGAAATCATCAAACTGACCATTTCACAAAAAGTGGACTAAATTCCAAAATAATTGTATTAGACAGAACATATGAGGTTTTTAGATATACCTAAACATGTCTATTTTTTTAGATAGAACTAAAACATGTCAGTTTTTTTTTTTTGTTCAAGGCCCATTCCATGATGATTTTGTCCCAATCTTACTTTAACATTTCTATTCACAGTTTTAGTAAATAAGGGTCAAACTTGTCAGGACGAATACTGTAAAATTCCTTTACCCGGTTTCTGAATATTTGACAAACTAAATATTTCATATTGGAAATATACTCTTATGTATTGGAAAAGGTGTCACATTGATAAACATGAGACATGGAACACATGAGTGTATGTGTTAATTTGAATATTAAATCAAAAATCATTAAACAGTATAGATGATAAATATACCTCCATCTCAACAGCATTTTTCCATAAAGTATAAATCATAAGTTTCAAGAATGAATGTTAAAACAGTATTTCAAATAGCCAAATATGAATGAATTTGTCCTGGTTATTAAAATTTTGTTTAGTTTGTACAGGCCTCGTTTGAAAGTCAATCATTTAGTTTTTCTATGAACTAAGGTATGAATTGTGACTTGTTTGATGTGTAAACATGTAACACTATATAAGGATTGATTGATTGATTGATTGATTGGTGTTTTACGCCGCACTTAAGATTATACCATATAAGGAAGAGGTTCATACCTTTTGTACCTTATCATAACTGTGCAGGGCTTCATACAGGTATTTTTTGTCAAATGAAACTAATTGATAAAAGTGCTTGTACAGGTTACATGTTAATGATTTTTAATGATCAATTAAATCAAGTTTTAATTATTGAATGTTTGATCATAGCCGCCCCCCCCCCCTATGTTTCTGTTATTTAAGACAGGTGGTTGCTTTACCTGAAAATATATCATACTGCTTTCATCCACACTCAACTTCTTTAATGGGAGCAACTCACCAGTGTCTAGTTTTAAACTACTATTTAGACATTTTGGGTGTACATTGTAACTGGAGATATTGAATGTGCCCAATGCTTAACCCTCAGTGATTTTACTTTATGTTTATGTCAGAAAGACTAATGGGTATGTTTAGCTTACCAATCACTGAATGTCCGGGGCCAAATGCACAGATACATGCCCTTTCAGCAGGTACAGTGAAATTAGCCAAACCCCACTGGGACTCCACATACTGACCTAAAAACCCAATTTTATTTAACCTGAAACAAATAAGATAAATGTTAACCATGAAGTTTAACTTTTCGCAGCAAGGTGTTTTTTTCAATATCACCATTTAGTTATTACATAATAACATATACAGTAAAACTTTGTTAGCGGCACATATACATTCTGACATCTCATTAATTTGATTCAGGTGGTGCTGAAATCCACCTATGTTTAAACAAATTAAAACATAAAAAACAGTAAAAATAAACACCAACTGTTTTGAGTTATTTAAGCATTATGTACATGTAGATCTGGAACGAAGCCAACAATGTTATTAAATATCAAATGGATTTTGCTATTGTGAGAGACCATTGCTTCTTTACACAACATTTGGGCCCTTACAACCAGGCACAAATTAAAAACCGCTTCGTTGATTGATATTAGAAACAATAATGCTGTACTTAAGACGTTGTACTGTCTTAACTATATTATAAATAAACGGATTACTTTTTACGCCTCACCAGAGATTACTTCCCTTGATGTTGTCAGGTTTAGTGGGGGAAGTAACCTGTTGTAGAAAACTTCCAACTGTTAACATAGGGCCTAGTTTCCTTTCCTACTAAACCTGGCAATGCCGCCATATAAGTGAAATAATCTTGAATGCGGCGTAAAACACAAAACAATCAACCTAACATAGGGTGATCAAGA
Organism: Lepidochitona cinerea; assembly: GCA_963971465.1. Lineage (NCBI taxonomy): Eukaryota > Metazoa > Mollusca > Polyplacophora > Chitonida > Tonicellidae > Lepidochitona > Lepidochitona cinerea. The sequence continues at coordinate 7,867,959 of OZ020551.1, forward strand.
GGAAACCCCACTCAAAATTTTTTTTGAGTCCTGTAAAATCCTGAATGAAAGTCAATTATTTTGTAAATCGAGCATAAATGTGCATATGAATAAATGTCTAATTTTCACTTACGAAGACCTCTTGTTGAGATGCGTGTCTTTAACAGCAAAAATATGGACAGTTCCCTTATCACTAGAGGCACATAGAAAGGCAGAATCTGGACTGAAGTTCAAACTGAAAAGAAACCACATACATGTCTTTGTATTACAGTGCTTCTCTGTTAGAGATATACAATACCAACTCAGCTCAAATAAAACAAAGAAACTAACAAAGAACCAAAAGTAAATTTAGACTTGACACTTCAAGTAGCTTTAGTGTTTACACAAATTCCTGATGGTACATGTACTTGTATATATCTAACAGCTTTCAAATAATGGATTTGAACGGTTTAAAAAGTACTTCGTACAGGATTTTGTTAAGCCTGTATATCGACACAGACGTTTATTGAGAAAATCGGCCCCAGTTTTAAATACTTGAGCCCTAAATGAATATAAGAAAGAAACATGCATTAGCTAGCTAACAATACATTATTGTCAAGGAAAGAAAATCTGTAGAGCACACTTCACGCTCAGATATTGTAAATAAGAAAGGAAATTTAGCATTTAAAATAACAACGTTAATCAATGTCTTATCATCGGTAATTCTACAGCCAAAATAATGCCATCATTTGGTAAAGTGATTTTAACATTGATGATTAACATCTAGCCATTGCTCTATTAAGTGCCTATAATTTACCAAATTACCACATGTACATAAATGGTTATCACTAACGTAGCATACATTGTAAGTCACAGAGAACAATCTAAACTCTTGTATTTGTCAAATAATTGTTTTGTTGGATAAATGTTATGTAAACAGGACTTTATTAACAACTTTTGTTTTGTACAATGACTTCCATACATTTTCATGAGATATACATAAATTTAATTTCAAGAATAGCAATAAACATTTATCAACAAACTGTTTATTTTCCCTTACCAGTATAATGTTGCTGGATCTGCACCTCGTCGTAACTCAACAATCTGCCTTTTTGTAATCACATCAAAAACCCGAATCAATGTTCCCTGCAAGTAAACATTATTCTATTAAAACACAGAAATGTATCTTTTACTGGAGACAAAAGTTTGAAAATTTACAGGGTGAGTACTAAAGGCGTGTCAGGGCAATTTATTGCTTTGTGTTCTATGCTCCCTCTAGAACATATTTATTGTATGGCAATCCTACTAATTGATAACCAAGGCTGAATTTTGTTTTTTGACTAAGTGGGATTTGAACAAATTGGGGTGACTTCTATCAGATTGAGTGATCAAGAAGTAGACCTGGGGGCTGTTTCACAACACAATTACGCCAGTCAAAACTTTGCGCCTGCTCGTAACATAATGTCGTCCATTAGACTAACGTTGGGCGTAAAGGTTTTGAGAAACAGCCCCCCTGGTGATTAATTTCAGGCTTACCTTTCTTGAGGCTGTAGCGACTTTAACTCCACGCTGATCAATGGCAACACATGCTAGCTCCCCCTGGTGAGCATTTATTGTGACAGGTGAAGCAGAACTACCTGGTTGAGCAAGTTGTAAATCCTACCAGACAAAAGATTTATTAAATACATCTTACTTCACATCACAAAGTGTTTTAATTAAAAGTGGGATTAACATTCAGGTCAAATTCAGGGCAACACTATTTAATAAAGAATATTACAGAACACTCTAAACTTAGAGGTAATTAATCAATGCAGAAAGTATTAAGAAACTCAATGAAATACTTGATAAAATGAGAAAACATACCACAAGTTGCAAGCTTCCACACTTTGATCCTGGAAAAGCCAATACATGACCATATGGACTTAAAGCACACAAACCTGAGGAAAGAGTACAATTTAATGGAGGCATGACTAATCATTGTGATAAACAAGTGCTAGTATACATGTATAAACATCTCATTGATCAGATATTCAACCACAGTTAAAGGGACAGTTTAGAACTGCATTGGTTTGTTCTGCATTGAAGGGGGCCTCCATGGCTCAGTAGGTAGAGCGTTGGACGCTCAATCCGAGCAGCCTTCCACCAACGGGTCGCGGGTACGGATCCCACTCAGTCCAAAAAAATTGGAAAATTTTCTGTCTGGGTTTTCACTTGAACGACCTATGTGGGATGGTTGCCAGTTACCAACGGAAGGTTGTGGGTTTCCTCCGTGCATAGAGCCCCGTTTCCTCCCACAATAAAACTGGCAACGCCGCCATATAAGTGAAATAATCTGGAGCGCGGCGTAAAACACCAAGCAATCAATCAATATGCATTGAAGAGTTCTGGAAAAGTTAAAACTTGGACACAGTTTCAAAGAAAACTTTATCGAAGAAGAAAATTTGAAAAGATCAATTCGAATTGCTGGTATACACTACAGTGTATGTACATGAATATATCACAATAGAGGCCATTGAAAAGCCATAGTGACTATTTAAACTTTAATTATTATTAGGGTTAAATCAATATTATTTGGTTGACATTGTGACTTGCTCAGTATACTAGAAGCAGGGAACCAGGTTTAACTCTTTCCCTCCGGTGAGCCGCTCACAACGGCTTTTTGCTCGTCCATTTTGGACATTCCACTTAATGAGATATAAGCCCAGCAACAATAGACTGACCATCTCTCAACAGACCAACAGGGTTTGTTTAAAGGTATGAGCTACATCCCAGGTGAAAGTCAATGAACGAAGGTTAAAATCCAGTAGTTCCACTGATTAGTTTAACGTAGTACACAAGTAGTGTTATTCTGAAAAACTAAAACTTCATATTGACTCAATATTTCAACTTTTATTCAGTCATCAAGGTTAAAGGTTTTATGAATAACCTTTGGCAATATTTTTTAATTTGCGTTTACATGTCTGACCAAAAAGAAAATAACGTTTTTGGCTCAGAGCAATCATAAAATAATGCTACATTTGCCGCTCTTCGAAAGTGAATTATCTGAGTGACATATCACGTCAAACATGACCTCCTTTGTGTATGTGCCCACACAGTGGTGACGTAATAGACCATCCCGGCTGTGTCAGTGCACCTTCATAGAAGTTTGAACTCATGAAAGTTCATGTATGACTTCACTTTTGACCATTTTTTCGAAGTAGTTACGGAAAATATGTATATCTCCTTCTCACTCCTTTTAGCCTACCAGGGAACAAATGCAAAGGATGTTTTGTTTCAACTTATGTTTGTTAAATATACATTTAGTCCATTAACTAACACAAACCAGCTTTAAGCCCTGTTCCTAAATCCTTTAATCAACTACTGACATCATGTTCTCACCTTTTGGATTGTCTCGGGTATCAAAGCTGTAGAGTTTTTCAACCTCATTAGGAAAACTGAAGACGTGAACCTGATTCCTCAAAACCACTACTAACCTGAAAATTAAAATATATATATTTATGATAACTAAACACACGAAAAATCAAAGAGAATTTTACATTTCAATGATTAATTTGTGGTTATTTTCCTTATATGGAGATGTGAACCAGTGAATCAGATTAGAATTGCCAGAGATGTCAAACCATAAGCTGCCTGGACCCTGTTTCCCTAAGCTGTCACAAAGAGTGATCAATCACAGTTGCCATGGCGTCGGATAGTGTGGTATCTATTACCGCCGAGCCTGATGACGTCACATAGATTTGCGCAAAGCTTTCTGGGTAAAATGTACCTCAGTTCGCCATTTTGTTTATTGGTAGATGTCAATTTTGGGGAAAACATTGATGACATAACCTTTGTTTATCCACACATTTTTCTGGTAACTTAACGCCATTTACGTCTTCTTATCGATACAGTATTTTTTCTTCCACCGTATTTTAAAATTATGTTAACATCCCTCAATTTCCCGAAATGCTTTGAGTGTAAATTCCAAGTTACGTCATCAAGCAATCGGTCAATTGGCAACGTTTGTGAAGCCATTGCTTTCAACAACAAGCCAATGGACTATCAGCTTACAGAGAGATCACACAGACAGAAGCTGGGAGAGGAGAGGGGTATCCAGGGCACCCTGGATTGTAGTACTATCATCTGAGAGAAGCTAATTCATACGAAATCAATGGAACAAAAAGTTATCTTGGCTGATAGGTGTTTTTATACCACACTCCATGTTAACAAAAAGTCAATAGCTACCTGTCTCTTTGCATTCTGACTGTAAGTACAGGCTGAGCAAATGTCACCTCCATCACTATCTTATCTGATCCTTTTTGTTTATCATCCCAAATCAACACTGAAAATAAAGTTGGGTTTTATGCACTTTATGTCAGCAAATTTAATCTCAATTTTGACAGGATTATCTAAATAAAGTTTTTGATTTTGTATAAATTTCATTTAAATCATACACATACATGTATTCACAGTGCTAATGTGCACTATTGAAGAAACCCACATTTAAATAAATAAGAGTGACAGAAATCCTTAAATAGCCCTGATTTACCAAAAATTAATGTTAAATATGATTTTCATAACCCCTTACCTGCATTGTCGGCATACTTTGGGAATGATCCACCCCCAACTAATGCCACCAGGTTTGTTCTGTGTAACATTTCTCCTACGGCTACACTGCCAACTAGGTCAGGTCCTGAAAGAAAAAAGTAAATTTGAATTCTATCACCCTTGGCGTTTTCACTAATACTTGTATCAAAACCTCACGACAATGCACTGTTGAACTTTGTTCCCCACAATGCGGAGTGAGGTGTCAAAATCGGACCCAAATGTAACAGGAACAAGCCCACATGTAGTTGGGGAGTCGAGACAAGCTGTAGGAGCAACATTCAAATCCTGCCTTGACTATACCAATCATTATGAGGGGAGTCTTTAGTTGTTTGAGCAATGATGGCATCAAGACTTTTATAACAAAAATAGCTTCAGATATACATTTAAAGAGTGATATAAAACGAAATAATGTTTTTGTTCTCAGTCACAATTTTTGAGTTCGAGACTACCACCCATCACTCAAAAACAAAACTCATAGACATTGACCTCGAACGAGAACGTTATTTCTTAAATTAACATAAAATGAAAATCTACTTATCGTTTTTACCAAATCAATAAGAATCTATTTTATTTCTTTTTTTCAGCAAAAATAACTAATAAACTGTTTTTTGTAAGCAGTAAATGAATTGAACCAGTAACATGTCCGGTTGGTATATACTTTACCTAGTTGTAGTTTCTCAGTTAAAGGTTCTACATTATACAATCTCAGTCCTGTCTCTGAAGCACATGTGAAGCATCCTGGAAAAACAATCATACTAACATTAACTGCCCACATTTTAGCAGTTTGAAGTCAAAGTCTTTCAATTACAGATTCATTAAGAGAAAAGCATTACCATAGATTAGTACAAAACATTATTTTCATAAATTCATAATATTTCATCATAAATTCCCTCAAAATATTCAAGCGAAAGGATCCGTATGATTAAGAGCTAACTATGTACTTGATATGAATTGCTTACCATGATCTTGATTGAAGCGAAGACTGAGAATTCCACGACTCATTATTTTAGGAGCATCTACAAATATTTTAATCAGACTTTACATCTCCAGTGCACCTGTAAAAAGGAATTGAAAATTGATCTCCTTTTTGTCATACATATATCCCGTATGATGGCCTGCAAAGAATGCATGATATTCTACTGAAAATCAAATGACAGCCATTTTCCCATAACATTAGACTGATTGGTTATCAGTTCAGGTACTGTACACACTTAACTCTTAAGCATGTTTCAGTTCAACAATCATGTTTTCTAATTCAGACATTGCAAAATTTCAGATTTCAGATAAAAATACAATTTATAATGGAGTCAAATAATATTTTTTTCTGAGTTATCTTTATTTGTTCAATTTAAACTGCAACTATATTAATCACTCCAGTCATACAATACCCGGTACTAACGTTTGTGTGCTTTCTCTATAGTTATAGACTTGTTTTTGATTGTATAAGTGGTCACCTCAATTCTTACGTTTTCATGCTGAATTGTCTTGTTTATTTAATCACATTTAGTCAATTAATCACACTGTTTTTGTTTTCTACCTGTTATTAGGGGCCTCCGTGGCTCAGTTGGCAGAGCGTTGTACGCTCAATCCGAACAGCTTTCCACCAATGGGTCACAGGTTCGAATCCCACTCAGTCCAAAAATTGGAAAATTTTCTGACTGGGTTTTCACTCAAACGACCTATGTGGGATGGTTGCCAGTTACCAACGGAAGGTCGTGGGTTTCCTCCGGGCATAGAGCCCGGTTTCCTCCCACAATAAAACTGGCAACACCGCCATATAAGTGAAATAATCTTGAGCGCGGCATAAAACACCAAACAATCAATCAATCTGTTATTACATTGTATTTCCTTTATATTATTACTACCTGTACATACATCTGATCAACTTATCTTATCTATACTAATAATAACCGACCTGTCCAAACACTTGAATTTTTTGCATATATATGTCTTGTTTACCAATGTTCTACACTCCTGATGATGGCGAAATAAAAGGCCGAAATAAAAGAGTCAAATATGGGTCTTATGTTTTTCTGAGTTACGCTACTTGTGTACTATGTTTAACCCAAGCTTTATGCTTTACGGTCATTGTTTACTACCGATGACAGCTGGCTTACTTATGAAGGCATCATCCTGCCAAATCTCAACCTTCTTACTTATTATGGAGTTGCATTACCAAGTGACGCAAGAACAGTCGTCTTCAGCGATGTCGTGGAATTTTTGAAGACGAGAAATTACATCACAACTGAACAGCTTTAACGTTGGATGTAAGACAACTGGTTTAGGGCACTCTACAAAAACAGATCGAAGAGACCATGAATGACAGGTCCCTAAAACTTCTTGAAAGAAATTAAACTATTTTAACAAAGGCCGTCTGAGCCCAGCTTCACTTCTCTGAAATTTCTTGTCAATGCAAACATTGATGTAAACTCTAGCATTTGAAAACTGACAAAAGTGTGCGATAACTGATTGGATACCCATAGCTCATCGTGGAGCAGCTATGAATGACATTACCAGTCGACTGTTAAAACTATTTCAAAACGCCAGTGCTCACATCAATAATATTTCTTACCATTAGATAAGAATGATTTACTTTGAGTCCAAATCGATTTATAGAATCATGAGTGGCCATGGAAATGCATGTTTTAAATTTAACTTTTATGATGCCTGTTTTTCAGACCATTCAAACAGCATTTTGCGACGCTCTAATTTGTGCGACGGGGAGCCATTGAATCATTGCGTTTTGATTGGCAGTCCTCTTCTGACACAATACTTTCTTTTAAGATTGTCACTGAAAGTCCTGCTCACAGGAGATAACATGTTGACGAGTAAAGGTTGACAAGCTATAAATGTCAGAAATTATTAAATAAGGTAGAATTAGTCAGTACTTTAGTACTTTAATATCTTTAGTTTAGTGAAAGTAAAGTATATCGTGAAATTGTACTGGCCTACACAGCATGATCAATTAACTTTGGCCAAATGGCTTAGATATTTCCAGTTGTTTCTGAATGAGTTATAAGTGCGGCTTTGAATGAGTCCGACACTGACACTGAGTGACAGTGTTTGATGACAGCACTGCAGTAATTAGTTGGAGATCTCCAAACTCTGTAGCAAAAGTATAGCTTGAGGGGACCAGTTATCGAGGGTAAATGTGACATTCATCGATCGTCAAATAAAATGGCTTAGGTCATAGTAATATAACTTTGGGAGCGCCAAGATGTACCTGTTTGTTACTTATTTAAAATAATTTAACATCGCTGGGTGACTGTGTTTTCTTTATCGGAGGGAAAAAGTCAGCCTGGTGTCCGACTGGAAATTCAACAGCGAGGCAACCAGTTATCGAGGGTTGAGGGAAAAGTCAGTTTTTGATAATTTTTTCAAAAATTTCCACACATAAGCACGCTTATCGAATATAATGGACATACTACAGTAAACTAGATAAGTTCTTACTTTCTTTTGTTAGAAAAAAGGCCATTTCAAATGCCAAAACCTCACATCGGTAAACTAAAATCATGAACAGAACAAAAACGTTTAGGGAGCAGTCATTTATGCTTTTGCCTATGTTAACCCATACTATGAAGGTACTTGGAAATCCAAATCAATGAATGGCCCCCACTCGATCAACTGACCTAGATTCTAAAGTCGCGAAACAAACTCACTTTCCCCAAAATTTTGATAATTATTTTTCATGCAGTATAATGTTTAGTGATTTATGTGGTTTTAGGAGCTAATATTTGTTCAACTTTTTCATACTTTATGGATTTTTAAGACTTGTGTTGCACGGTCTATTTTTTGCCGATCGATTGATGGCAACATCGTCTGCTCAAACAATTTATATCGCTGACCAAATTACAAAATCTGCACTTTGAAAATACAGGAAACTACGAACTGTAAGTACGAGTGAAATTTTATTTTATTTCTTGGAGAACTTTTCTGTCCACAATCAATAATGTACCTAACCCTCGATAACTGGTAGCCCTCGATATTAAACTGGTACCCCTAGGCTATGATGATGGGTGACCCACAATCTGTTGGTCACCCATTATCATATACTTTGGCCACAGAGTTTGGAGATCTCCGACTATGCAGTAGTCAGCATTCAGCTGATCATAGTCCGCAATATGTTGAGTGGATTGAAGGATAAATTCTGATACGCCCGCACAGGCTTCTTCAATACCACGTCAACATACATGTAGGGTACATTTGAAAAATCTAAGAGTTGCTCTCGGAATTTTTAAAAACTGATAACTCGCAATTTTTAAACATTATCTAACCTAAACTTTTGTCAGAAAGCTTCTTTGATAATCCCTTCGTAGAGCTAAACCATCATATGTGACCTTAAAATCTGTTAGCAGCCAATTTCGCTAAGTTTGAATTCCGTCTGTTGACTAAAAATTTTCTCGGGCGATCACACCGCCATCTACCGCGAACTTTCAAATCATGCTCGCCACTACAACCGGTAACGGCTGTCAGGGAAAGTCGGTGATAACGCAAAGGAATTTAAACTTAGCGAATTTCGTTGTTTGGCGATGTGTATGATCACAAATGATGGTTTAGCTCTACGAAGGGATTATCAAAGAAGCTTTCTGACAAAATTTTAGGTGAGTAATGTTTAAAAATTGCGAGTTATCAGTTTTTAAAAATTCCGAGAGCAACTCTTAGATTTTTCAAATGTACCCTATGTTGACGTGGTATTGAAGAAGCCCGTGCGGGCGTATCAGAAATTATCAGGTTGGGGAAATGTGCCGAACGGGAGTCCACTCCTCAACGGGAGTAACACTCCGGATCGAGCTATAGACCGCACTCTTGATCGGGAGTAGGGTGGGTGAAAAAAACAAAACACGCCTCCGTTCTCCTCAACCCCTACCGTAATGCACGCTTAGCAGAGCAACAACAACGCAGTAGACTTCAAGCTTTGCCTCCGTGTGTTTTTTGCTTTAAAATTATTTATCGTCGCATGCGCTGACCACTTCAAAGAATTTCACACAAACTGCAAAAAGTGAATTCGCCATTTTCAACAAGCCAAAGCAGCGTCAAAATAAATGTTTACCTTAGCCATTGATGTTTCAAATTAAAGACTAGTGTCTGTAGTGTTGCATGCTTCCCACGTGGTGACAGTCCGTCGTTCACCCAAGCCACTGACTCGGACGCGCAAATTTCAGGTCTTTAAATATTGCCAGTCGGCGCGATTATACGGTGGTCATTAGTGACCATCGATGCATTTTTATTCTGCACACATCGTTTTTAATTCATTTTAAAACTGTTTGATAATAAAAATCTTTTTTATTTACTTCATGCACTAAAACAGTTTATTTGTTAATTGTGTATTTAATTTGAATCGTAAATTTTAGATGGCAGCACATTAACAAGACTTTTTGCATCTCTTCGTGTTATTTGTCATAAGGCGTGTTTTCCGTAAACTGAGTGAATGTGTCGGATGACGTCATAATTTATTCATATCCGAGAGGTCAAAGGTCAACTGTAGCAAAATCCGTCAGTTCAAAGGGCATATGTGAGCTGAATGCCCTTTGAACTGACGGATTTTGCTACAGTTGACCTTTGACCTCTCGGATATGAATAAATTATGACGTCATCCGACACATTCACTCAGTTTACGGAAAACACGCCTTATGACAAATAACACGAAGAGATGCAAAAAGTCTTGTTAATGTGCTGCCATCTAAAATTTACGATTCAAATTAAATACACAATTAACAAATAAACTGTTTTAGTGCATGAAGTAAATAAAAAAGATTTTTATTATCAAACAGTTTTAAAATGAATTAAAAACGATGTGTGCAGAATAAAAATGCATCGATGGTCACTAATGACCACCGTATAATCGCGCCGACTGGCAATATTTAAAGACCTGAAATTTGCGCGTCCGAGTCAGTGGCTTGGGTGAACGACGGACTGTCACCACGTGGGAAGCATGCAACACTACAGACACTAGTCTTTAATTTGAAACATCAATGGCTAAGGTAAACATTTATTTTGACGCTGCTTTGGCTTGTTGAAAATGGCGAATTCACTTTTTGCAGTTTGTGTGAAATTCTTTGAAGTGGTCAGCGCATGCCACGATAAATAATTTTAAAGAAAAAAACACACGGAGGCAAAGCTTGAAGTCTACTGCGTTGTTGTTGCTCTGCAAAGCGTGCATTACGGTAGGGGTTGAGGAGAACGGAGGCGTGTTTTGTTTTTTTCACCCACCCTACTCCCGATCAAGAGTGCGGTCTATAGCTCGATCCGGAGTGTTACTCCCGTTGAGGAGTGGACTCCCGTTCGGCACATTTCCCCAACCTGATTATCCTTCAATCCACTCAACATATTGCGGACTAAGCTGATCAGTTCTTTTGTTTTGGCCGTTTTGCGAACGTTTGGCCAACGGAAAGAGGTAGAAGTAAAACTACATACGTAGTACATGCAGACTAGTATAAGACAAGTGTGGACAAACCTCTGAATCGATTGATAGAGACACAATTTTGGGCTTCACTTTTAAGGCAATGTCATCTTAATTACATCGAAATACCCCAGATAACATTTACTTTCTACTGTTGTCTTCCGTTTTGACACTCTTTGTTGTGTGAGGTGAAAACTGAAAGTTGTCATTTTGAAGCGCACTCTAGTGACAAAAACAATAGTTGTTCCCCTTGAATTTAGCTGACTTCCAAACGGAGAAGACAAGAGTGAGAACATGCATTATTAGCCTACAGATCGAGGCATAAATTATGTTGCATTTAGAGTTGTTGTTTTTTTTGTCCCATTATCTTGGAAACGTCATTTTTTTAAATACTTAAAAACTCAAATAATTAGATATAGATTAAGATAGGAGAAAACTACTTATCTCTGGATCTTCATTCAGCATAGAGAGGGTTGCTAGCTCTTGCGCCAAATCAAACCTTTCATCCATTGATCACGGATTGGAGGAGTCCAGTCCATTGACAAACTGTCAGGAATGTCAGGTACCCGGAAAATTTCGGATGTTTCCGCTTGGCAAAAAACTCAATTTCATCTCTCGATGAACCCCAAACGATTTTGAGTGCGGCGTAACACATCATCAACTGAATCATTAGATGCATAGGAACACAACTGAATTATGTTTCCAAGTTTGATTGGCTAATTGCATTTCTATCCTTTAAAATCTTCCAGTTGAAATTACAATTTAGAGTCACTTTCGTAGCAATAAAGGGATCAGTTTTGTCTGTTTGTTTGACATAATAAAGTTCAAGGGCATATCCATTGCTCCTGATTTAATTACCACAAATAATTATATTTTCGAGAACTCATCTGTATATTCCCTGTGCCACGCGGTATATTCATATCGTAAATTCCATGTAAACGGACACAGTTTAATTATCTTTAAAACGATATGATTTTTACCGACATCGTTGCATGTTATCACGTTCTAAAATGTCGTAAGCAAGTATACGTAGAAGAAACTCGGAATTTTCTACGACAAAGAGACACCAACCATTTATCTGGCCCGGGGCACAGCATTTCAATACCCCAAGACCATTTCGAAATCATGCCCATTGAAAAAATCGCCCTTCTCCCTTCCGCTGCAGACACAAAGCACAAAAGTAGGCCCTACTTTGAATTCAAACGTATACAAACTGTCTATCATTTGGGGTTGGACTTAAAACCGAGAAGGTGTGGGGAAAAGTATATTAATTATTATGCCATTTGTGTTTCCGTATAATAAGGCCAGCATGAATATGTCCTACATTATAATAGAAAAACACAAACTACTTCAGAGTAAAATGCCCTCATCTCTGAGCCAACGGCCATTCGCCGTCACCAGAAAAAGAGTTTCAAAATCTACTTGTCAGGGTTTATACTCCATTGTTTGTACCTAGGAACCAAATTACGTATTTCACTTTCTTTTCCCAATCCCATATTTTGTTTGATTTCCGCTTATCCGATTTCTTGCCGTAAGTGAAGACCCGCACAACTTTGCCAATGTGTTGCAATGTATTCCGGAAATATCTACTGACTCAAGCCAAACGCTTGTTTGTTTTCAACTTAATGAAATATCATGGGTGTTGGTTTATGAAAACATATGATTGGGTATAAAGGTCTAAATGACATAGGCCTGTCCCCCATTTTAAGACAGAATCTTGTCTCCAATGTTATTTTAGTAAAAAAATCCCGGGATTTACCGGTGTGTTTTGAAGATTTCATTCTGTGGATATTTATATTCCGTGATCATCGGATCTATACTGATATATACCAGTACAGGTTTCTTTATCGGAATGGACAGTTTTCAGTTTGTGAAAATAAGTCATTTTGATATATGTTTTCTTGTCACTGTTTGTATATTATTTACCCGTAAATAAGTTACTTAGTTTTTCTTATTATAAATCAAAATAAAATCTGCTAGTCTTTTTGTTACTTCTTGTTATTAATTTGTCACGTAACAAACCACACAAAGAGTAAATAAGATGTGTTAATCTATCTTGTTGAAGATCAATCCCTCAGGCATTGCTATTTGGTTGATTGATTGATATTTTACGCCGCTCTCAAGATTATGTCACTTATATGGTGGCATTGCCAGGTTAAGTGGGTGATAAAACCGGGCTCATTGCCAGGAGGAAAATCAAGGCCTTTGGCGAGTACCTGGCAACTCTTCCACATACGGCGACCACATACGGTTGCTAAGGCATTTACGTAAAAACTAACGCTACGCCGCTTTGTGAAACAGGGTCCTGCAGCCTGTTTCACAAAGCGGCGTAGATCTATTTTTTGCGTAACTTTCTTACTAACGTATCTCTACAGTATGGGTTGCTAGGGCAGTTACGTAAAAACTTTGTCTAAGATTGGTGCCACGGCGTCATGTCATTGTTGCGCGAAAAACTGGCAAATGGTCAACTGGAGTAAAAGTCCTTGAGGCGAAACGAAATTGGTTTCCTCTGGGTGCAATAAAAAAACAGACGTAATAACAAAAAAGCACAAACACGAATTCTGTTTTTAGACAATAATTTTAATAACATTTAATAATACAAAGGGCGATGAAAACTCTTAAGATTGGTGGGAATATGTGGGGAGTTGAAATTGGGTTCAGAAACACTTCTAGGGCAACAAAACGGTTCAGTTTATAAATCGTATGACTTTGGTCTCTGGACAAATGCAGAAGGGCAATAAAGCCATACCGAATGAACGAGAGATATTTCAATTTATTCTCAGAATAACTAACTGGCGAAACAACAAACGTTGACAAACCGGCTATGAATGTTTGCTAAAAATAGTTGAGACTGTTATTCATAAAACGGTTAACATTTATTTTAACAACAGCCAATTTAAATTAAAAAGGCAATGCAGTACAAACGGAGGTTTACGTGAGGTAATCGATATTTACAATTCCCACACGTAGGAAGCTGGTTATGTCAATTTTGTTGCCTGCTACTATAATAAAGAGTGGATTGGTTTCTGTAATTTCCAGCAATTAGGTATATAGTGACTCCTTTTCACGGAATATGATGTGATTTAGCCCTGTAAAATCTACACAACTACAAAGACGTTTTCTTATGCAAATGTAGAGTGAAACACTTTCTAAAGCATTTCATAGGGAATTCAGCATAGATTATCATTGTATACTAAGCTAATGGTAAGAATTCTAGATCACAACAACCAAAGGTAAACATAGAACATTTGGATCATCAGTCATACTACATTGAATGTTCATTATACAAAACTCTACTATACAAATATACAAAACACCATATACTTACACTGGAATATAAAAAGACTTTAATTGAACAAATTTATAGATTCTCATAAACAATGTGATACCAGATAAAATGTAGCAGCACACCATTGAAGAGATGTTCACAGCAGAAAGTTCGTTGGAAATCTGTGCTTGAAGAGGGATGAATTAAATGTCTTCAGACAAATGAATCTCAAGACATATGTGAGTTTATATGTAACTGTCTGTCAGTATTATGAGACTGCTGGTCATTTTACACTGTCCTGGTAAAGTATATAACATGCATGGGAACAAAATGTATATTATAAGCCAAGTTTGAAAACACAATAAACTTATATCAAGGAATAATGACATGTTGAAAGATAAAACATGAAATCAAACAACATTTACATAATGAAAATCTGATAAAACAAACTAACAGAATTATAGTTACCCTTGTTTTACACAAATATTGCACAGATCAAAACTAAACAAGCAAGCTGACAGATTGCTGCAAGCACTATACGACATAATGGATGGATTCCCGACCCCATCTCAATAATAAATACCACAACATTCTCTAACCTGGACGAATGATACACAACATAAATCTATTTCAAGAGGAGGCTAGAAAACGATGAACACAAAAATAATAATAATCATATCTCCAGTGAGAATCAGTAATAGCCTGAAGTCAACGATACTTACAGCAATAACACTTTTGTTTATATATAAAATTGATTTGTAGATTGTTTTCTTATAGGTCGGTCAATCAAATGTGTTAGTTCCGTTTGAAGTTGAAGTTCTATATGTGTGCATAATATATGTGCAAGGTATAACCCTAAAACATTTACACAATTGGAAGGTATAATGCATTAATGAGTGCAATGACACATCAAGAATGAACTGTAATGAACTGTAATGACAAATAAGCATTAAATGAAATATATCTGTTAATATGAACTCATACACCCTTGCAAAATACACGGTACAAAGAACTTAGACATTTATCAAATTTCACCGATTCTCAAAACTATTAAACCTTTCATTACAATAGATAAGGAGTCCTGATTACATTGAACATGATCAAAATGAGTTATTAGATAGGGATGTATTGCAATACATGGACAAAATACCAAGCCCTTATAAGAACATATTAAAATGAAGTTAAAAATGTAAAAATTGTACTTATATGCCAAAATTTACAGCAGTATTAGGGCATAAGACCAATAACTCAGAGCAAATTCTGCCAAATAACAGATATTTACTGACATCAGAGGAAAGGAAATACACATACAATGTACAAACAAAATTGTCAACATATGCATATATAATAATACACATGATATATGAAACTTATTCTTGTGAGGTATTCAAATTCTTTGTCACAAATTTCTAATGATTAGCAGAAACGTTTGATTGTTTGGTATTAGAACCTGCACTTAATAATTTCACTTACATCAGGGCATTCCCAGATCTAGTAGGGGTAAACTGGGAAGATTTGTGCCCGCGTGTTTAAAGGCCCGTTCTCACTGTGTGATTTGTCGTACCGACTTGAAGGATGCGATTAGAATGGATCCTTTTAATTGGTCAATATGATTTGTCAACCAATCAAATGCATCCATTTTAATCGCATCCTATCACACAGTGAGAACGGGCCTTTAGTGTTCATATTTCATAACCTTGATAATATAAACCAATGTTCAATCTCAGTGCAGGTAATAATTCCAGTTTCAATCAGACAAACTAAACAGATTTACCTTAAAACATAGAACATTCATCTACGAAACTATGTCTGTTAACAAACATTGTGTTAACGTCAGTGTGTCTCATGTTCTATATTATGTAATCAAGAAGTAGCATACACTGTATTAGAGACCAGACTAAATGACATTAGAGATGGAATGGGAGACAAGATTTGATTAAAAATTCAGGAAAGTGACATATTTGTATGCCTTTAAGCTAAATACCATTGTATTAATATTATTGATATTGATAATTTAACGAATGAGTCTGTCAATGAGACATTTTCTCTCAACACAAGAAAGTCCAGAACACAGACATGGTCAAAATTAATCAGTAGACATAAAGAAGTTCAATGAAGACGACCTTCATAGATGTTCATTTGTTAAACAATAAGTATGGTGTTCTACCAACAGGATTAAAAAACAAAGGGGAAAATCAAGAAGTAATATAAAGAAATATAAATGTAGACACACCACTGGAGATCAGAATAAATAGAGCCTTTCGTCAGTCAAGTATAATATCAATTTACTAAGATTAAAACCCCGTCAAGATTTGGACAGCTGAGAAGAAGTCCATTTTGAGTGAATCTGTCCATGGAGTTTGATCACCTGCTTCCAACTTTAACGTCACATACGAGAGCCTTTCTGTTGTAATACCTAAAACAAAATTACAACAGATTTAATTACGCCATTCTTATTTCAGTGTAGCCAGACATCAGTATAAGAGCTATATTTTAAAACAGGGGCCCTAAATTCTCTGCTAAAACTATGTTTATTTTATACTTTGTGAGACATAAATGAGCATAAATTAATTGTTTAGAACAGTTGGAGATATGTGGCTAGAACACGTCACTCAGTGAGGTAAAGAAGAGCCACATTTGGCTGGAGAAGCCTCTAAAACACAAGCTGGCAAAATTTGGTCATTGCAATGGGTTACGTCGCCGCCATTCAGTGTTAACCAACAACTTGTCAATTAAAGGGGCAAATAAAACTAAATCTGGATAACTACTGATCAACAAAGAAGTGTTAAGATTGATACAAAACTGCCACACATCATGTCATCGATGTTAAAACTATAAAAATTTGTGACAGTGACTAGCGACTAAATTTAGTTTGCAGGCAATAGGACATGATGGTAACGATCGGTCCAGCAGCCTGTTATTACTGTTTTATAGGAATGGAAATTTGTCATCCAATGTTACCGTTATGGTATGATGTATACGGAACCCACCATCTTCACCGTTGGGTTCCGAACATTCCTATATACAGAAGCAATTCAGTGTTTCCCTCCTGAGTCTGTTAGCAAAATTATCTGGCGTGATTTGGCTAGTTTGTGGGGTGATAAGTTGATTCCTGTGTATTAGCTTATGTTCAACTACCAAATTGACAGTGTAGGCTGACAAGACCAAAATCTGCATGAACCAGTCGGTTTTGAGTTGAGTCCCAAACCAGAAAATGGTCAAAGCAATGTGTATATAAAATTATTCAGGATATTCCAAATATAGATTAAATTATCAAAGAGTTAACGATATGTTTGTACCTTAGCTCTGTCTGTAGGTTCACTATCCGGTCCATTAACAATGTTTGGACATTCCTTGGAAACCACACACAAGAACTCAGCATGATCTTCACTCCCATAGTTATATTGAGAGCCAATATTCACCAGCTAGAAATCAGACAAAAAAAATCAACAAATTCATACATGAGTAAATCATTTTGTTGATAATTGACACAAGATTCATCAGGTTATCTTATTTTGAAACTTACCTTTTATAAATTGATTGTAAAAAAGACAAAATATTAACATGATAACAGAATGAGGTATGAGAGTCGGCACAAATTATTGTTTTGGTCATATTTAATACAATGCACATGTCCGGTATTTGGCAAGTTATATTTAATATAGTGTGCATGA
This sequence comes from Lepidochitona cinerea, assembly GCA_963971465.1. NCBI lineage: Eukaryota > Metazoa > Mollusca > Polyplacophora > Chitonida > Tonicellidae > Lepidochitona > Lepidochitona cinerea. Next base: position 7,885,846 of record OZ020551.1, read on the forward strand.
ATGTCCAGTATTTGCAGGTAATATTCAATAAAGTGTATATAATTAGAGTACATATGTTCAGTATTTGTCACATCATATTTAATAGTGTACATGTATGTGTACATGAATGTCCGGTATTTGGCAGGTCATATTCAATAGAGTGTACACATACGTTCGGTATTTGTCAGGTCATATTTAATACAATATCATATTCACAAATGGGTCTGGAGTGTGTCTTTCAGGGAACACCATCACCTATTTGCTGCTTATTTCATTCCCCCTGTCAGAGAGGTGTCTGTCAGAGTACAACAACACCTGGCCGTTGTTCATTTCATCCCCCCATGTCAGAATGGTGTGACTGTCTTTCAGAGTACAACACCACCTGGCCGTTGTTCATTTCCTTCCCTCCCTGTCAGAGAATAAAAGCACCTGACTGTAGTTCATTTCCTTCCCCCCTGTCAGATATGAGTCTGTCAGAGTACAACAGCACCTGGTCGTAGTTCATTTCATTACCCCTGGCTGTAAAAATTGTCTGAGTAAAACAGTACCTGGTCATTGTTCATTTCATGCCAACTAACAACTATCATTCTAGCACCTATGGGATTGGGATATGCAAACGGCACAAGTAGAATGTGTCTTCAGGTTCATCTCATGTACCAGTGGAAAATCAGATTCTCATGACCTTGATACTGGTATTATGGACTGTAGTTTAGAATTATATGTGGGGATATACTTAAGTGGCATGAAATGAATTTTTTTCATTATTTTTTATCGTCTGGAGAAGTTGAGCATTTGAAGTACCTTGAAAATTCAGGAGATTTGCGTTGAGATAAAAAATATTGGTAAAGTAAATGAACCGAAAATGTGTGCTAATAACGGACAGAATCCAAATACATTCAAGTACATTTTCCAGTCTGTGTTGCTTATAAAAACTACCTTCACGTAAAAACCCAAGATTGATATATGGAGAAAGTTCCTATGTTTCTATACTTCTTGACACTTTTAGTAGGATTACACACCATAAAATACGACGGCAGCATTTGAGAAAAATTGTAAACAAAATCTAAAGGTTTTAAAATAACATCCCAAAAAAGAATCATGTAGTTTTGTACTTTATTTAAGAACGAGCAAACTGGCTCAGGTAACTTATTATTATTCAATTTGTCATCAATTCATAACACTATGGTGTTGATTTAAGGAGATTATCAGAATATTTTGACAGTGGTAAAAAGGCCAACTAATATCCTAATTAATAAGACCTACATACTTCTTGTAAAACTATAATGATAATGAGATCAATAGGTGATTTGCCAATAACTTGCAAATGATGTCATTTAGCGATGTCACAATTACCACCCTATGGGGTTGACCAAACAAACCATTCGTCTGTTTTTAAATTAAAATTTTCAGCATTTTTACAACAGATTTTGGAAAGGAAACCCGATATTGTCTCAATTTATATCTGAACAAATCAAGTAATGGGGAAAAAAAAATGGGAACTACATAGGCTGAAGTCTATATGGAAGATTGGCTTGTACAGTCTAAGATTGGTGCAACAAAGTGAAGTCATTGTTGCCAAACTGCCAAATAAGTAAAATAAATGATTTAGCTCACTTGTTCAAATTTCCATCCATCAGACATTGTAGAGACCATCTGAGTTAATTCCTCTTCTGAACATTGTAAAACTCTATAAACATTCTTCATGTGCGACTGAAATATAAGGAAACAAAATAAATATCTAGAGTTATTAATTATTGTTACGGTCACAATCTTTACACTAAAGAGGTGTTGTCTCTGTATGTAAGAATGGAAACCGGTCAGGATGCGTAATACTCTTAATTTCAGTTTGCGGCTTAAAGATTGTTTCAAAATAAACAAACAAGTTGAGTAAAATAAACAGAACTTTTATTCTTTCATTTAGTACATCTCAAGGAGAGTAATCTTAAGGTAATTTCAGTAAATCGCTTGTCAGGGTGTGCGTCTTATGGGCCGCTCTACAATTTCTCTCTTAATATTACAAGCCAATCTTCATCTATACAGCAACTGGTGGTAGGCGTCAAGTTTTATGTTGCAGTTGTTACGAATCTTTATTATGTTTATGGTACCAGGTGTTTACATGGGGCATTCTCTGATGCCTGGTACCCCGTGTTTATATGGGGTGTCCTCAGATACGTAGTACTCTGTGTTTATATGGGGTGTCCTCTGATATGTGGTACCCCGTGTTTATATGGGGTGTCCTCTGATATGTGGTACCCCGTGTTTATATGGGGTGTCCTCAGATGTGTGGTACCCCGTGTTTATATGGGGTGTCCTCTGATATGTGGTACCCCGTGTTTATATGGGGTGTCCTCTGATATGTGGTACCCCGTGTTTATATGGGGTGTCCTCTGATATGTGGTACCCCGTGTTTATATGGGGTGTCCTCAGATGTGTGGTACCCCGTGTTTATATGGGGTGTCCTCAGATGTGTGGTACCCCGTGTTTATATGGGGTGTCCTCTGATGTGTGGTACCCAGTGTTTATATGGGGTGTCCTCTGATGTGTGATACCCCGTGTTTATATGGGGTGTCCTCTGATGTGTGATACCCCGTGTTTATATGGGGTGTCCTCGGATGTGTGATACCCCACGTTTATATGGGAAGTCCTCTGATATGTGGTACCCCACATTTATATGGCGGGTCCTCTGATATGTGGTACCCCGTATTTATATGGGGTGTCCTCTGATATGGGGTACCCCGTGTTTATATGGGGTGTCCTCTGATTAATGTAATTCCACGTAAATAAATTCCCACCCGGTCTCCTCGGTTAGTTCCCCTGAACTGTTACAATTTATCTTATTATGATCTATCCATTCGTGTAAGGCTTTCATCTATTTAAACCACTGACCTTTCAGAGACTTGCTTCCAGGGGTTGAGTCTGACCTCAACTGCTGAAACCCTGGTTGTTCCCCCCTTTTATACTAATATGCGCGCGCCAGATGGAATTGGTATAGGAAAACAGCGCCACCTGCCGGTCGCCCTTGACAACAACTCTCAGCTGCACATATAATAGTTATTGCAAACTAGAGCCCAGTTTAGACCGGCAATCTAATATTCCGAGAGGCTGTATGTCGTTGAATCAAATAAATACGCACATCTATTTATTTAGAATTATTACATCTTGAATTTCGAATAAACGTGTAGGTTTAACAGTACACGATCTGTCATTATGGAGCCTCGCTTTCGTGTACAGGCAAAGATGGCGTCTTTCGGTAATCCAACCGCTTACTTTCTCAGTGTAAACACTTTGGACTATTACTCAAAAGCTTTCCTGGTCATAAAGTAAGTTGGCCCTTTATTTAAAAACATCTGGAAAATCTCTCTGAGTGGTTGTTACTCAGTGCCATGCTCTATTAACGCCTTCGTTGTGAACTCGGCGCGAGGCATGTTGGCACTGAACCATTCAGTGTACAGTTTACGCTATCACTCGTTGACAGTTGACAATTGTGAGATAACATCCTTGGTAATCAACGGCTTGGTGAAGTTTACGATCCTCACACTATAGAGTAGTCATATTATTCCATTTAAGATTGCTGAGAAGAGTACACGTAGCTGTGAAACTATAACTTAAAATCATAGGGAAGTTTGTTGTTTTGTTATCTACATAAATCACTGTTTACAATTTACAAATGACAATGAGCAAAAACTATAGCACTCAAACAATGCACGATACTTGACCCAATATCCTACAAAGTACCCAAACCCATGTATTTAAGTTGTATCAGAAAAAAACCCAGTAAGAGAGTTGACTAATACCCATTATTTATATTTCCCTGTATATATAAATGTCAACTTTTTCCACTATGTACCTACCTGATTCTGTTTTGCTACTCTTTCCTGTATTTTCTCCTTTGCTAGTTTGATTAAATCAGTGATATTGTAAAACTCTGCTTCTTCAAGTATACCTAGGTTGAAAATGAGATACACAACATTAAAGTCCACAAAACAGGATGATTCCAATGAAAAAATAAGAATATGCTGTTTTTCAGGTCTTTGTTGTTTCATGTTCTGTGGTGCCTTCAATGGTTTTTCATTGTACAATAAAAAAAAATTAAGAAATAGAAAATTGAGGGCACCTATTTTTAAAAAACAATTAGTTAAACCAGGGCCTTTCAGGCTTTAATTAGATCAAATAAACTGCAAAGCAAAATAAATGAGTTCAAATAAACCAAAAGGGTAGACTACAATGGACATGAAGGTCAACCTTATGGTAGGATGCACAACGGCTTTTTGACACGCAATAAGAATGAGAGCTTTTTTTGAAAAACGAGAACATATTTATGAAAAAAACAAACGGAATTTTCCTCACCTTCTTCTGCCAAATCCTTGTTTATTACTAATTTCCCATGACGAAGATAATTTAATACTGGTCCGAAATAAGTTGGATCTCTGTCTATCAGATATGCCCCATTCTCATCCTAAAATATTAATGAATGTTTAAAAATAAATGATTAAAATCATCGAAAAATCAAAACTGAAGCTAACCACACCTTTTGTGGCACAGCAAATGAAACCATTGAACATGTTAGTATTTGCTGACTGCATGGTTACCTCTGGCATGTTGGGACAACTAAATACCTAGATTTGCAAATCAACACGGACAATATTGAATCCAAATAGACTGGAGGTAATTCTGGGTCAAGTAAATAGGTCAAAACACTTTTGCTCTAAAAGGCATTCTGTTAATCGTAAGGTACCAGGTACATGTATCATATTTATAAAAAAGAGGTGTCTGGAAAAAATACCCTCAATTACTGAACTCAAGTTTGCAGTCACTGCTTTCATAAAGCAAGGAAAATGCCTTGCGATAAATAATGAAAAGCTTTCTTTTTTTGAAAACAAAAAGTGAGCAAATACGTTATATTTCCATCAAGCAAAAGTTACTCCCATTGATGTGCTCTCTATTGAAAGGAGGAAGTATTTCCCCACTCTCGCCAGATTTCTGGGACGGGCCTTGTGTTAAATTAATGGGGAATTGTACAGAAAACTGTTGACAAATATTTCTTTGGATTTTACCCTAGATAATAAAAACAAAAATATAAAGATAGAAATAATTCATTGAAACCTAACGAAATTATCTGTAAATAAACCTTTCATTGTTTGTATTGCTTTGCATTATAACGAGAAAGAGGCTGTCCCACTCGTACCACCAAATGCACCTCCACTTTGAAGAGTTGTACTAGTAATGGAAATATTTTAACGTATTAGTGAACAAGTGTCAAAGTGTAAGGAAATGGTTGACACCAATGCCATGTGAACATTTCTCAGCACAAAGTTTTAACCTATTTTACAATTTTGCACTTTAATTCCCTGTTATTGAGTATCATGTTGTTGTTTGTGGTACTGAACGTAGGTAGTTTAACTGTGTAGCATCGGCTATGGCATACTACTCTTTCTCCCAAGAGTCTTGATTGAAGTTTTCGTTCACCAAACATTCAAGATGTTGGGTTGCCATTTTTGGTCTTCGACAATCCACAGACAGGGCAGCAGAAAACTATTCTTGGGTCATCTGCCAAATTTAACTTTAAAGTTCTTTTTCCATTCAGAGATAAGATTTTGAAGGAAGGTGCCTCTGTTAGAAAGCCAGCTGTCGTCAGCGGGAATGCGTGAGGCCCCAAGTTTTCTTTTTATTTTAGGAACTTTTAATAACAAAAAAAAAAAAAAAAAAAAACTCTGAAGGCTAAACTAAAGTCACAGTAAATAAAAGAGGCTGAAGTCGATAGTGTTGATATAGAGCCCTATTGACTGTATGTTTACGTTGAACACTGACGGAAATACTCATATTTAGACAAACTCATACACTGTCCTCAGTGTCCTGTCTCATGCATTAATCAAAGCAAAGATGGCTAGGCGACCCCTAGTAAATGTGGGCGATTCTTGTGCAAGTAAAAACAGATTTTCCCATTATGGAGTTCCATAAATTAAATTGACCTTACGCGACGCTCCGCCTACTTATGCTAATGAGGTCACCTCGGACAAACATTGTCATTGAGATGAAACATGGCCGCTAGTGTGGATGTTGGTTGAACTGTGCACAATTCATACCGATAACTTTCTGTCTGCAGTTCTCCAGAAGTGCACGACTGTATAATAAAACTGTCTGGGGAATATTTGTGCACTATATACTGGTGGAAATCCATGTGCCTTTGAGTATTACTCGATCACCATTTTTCATTCTTGTTTGTCCGAGGTCGGGAATTCTACCAAGCTGATTGGTCCATTCCTCTTGAGGGGCGGAGTCTGCTTAGGGTCAAATAAACCAAGTATTATACAGAATATTTGAAAGGAAATTAGGTGTTTTACTGTAAGTTCCAGGAGCCTGTTTCACAAAGCAGCGTAGCGTAAGTTTTCACGTAGCTGCCATAGCAACCCATACTGTAGAGAAGCGTTAGTATGAAAGTTACGCAAAAAATACATCTACAGCGCTTTGTGTAACAGGCTCCAGGTGAGAGACCTAGTCTATATTTGCACTATTTGTTCTGTATGATTGGACATCCGTACCAGTATTAATTTATCTGAAATGAATTTAAATGAGTAAAAGTAATGCAGTATATGGTTCCCTGATGATGAGAAATGTTGAAACCTTAGTTACTTGTGCCTTATCAATCAATGCAAATGACTTCTTTCTAGCCCTGGCATTACCTTATCAGAGTGTAAATCGGGATCTTCTTGACATAAGCGATATAAAAACGATTTTGGATCTCTACATAATGTTGTTCGTGTTGTCATAAATAGAGTCCCGCCAACATTCAGTTTAACCCACGGACTGTTCTTCGATTTCCCATCAGCATCTGCACAACTGGAATGGTTCACGTCCATCTTATCGGTGGCCATTGGGTTTATTGCAAAGAAAATGGCTTGGAAACTCGGAGAAATGTCAAATATAACAAATCATCGTGTGTTGAACCTGTAGATCATTTTACTGCAAGCTTCCAATCCACTTCCGGCGAGAGTGCGATAGCGTTACTTTGCGAGATTTGTTCGGTCATATCGCAACCTTGACGGCTTGAGAAGTCATGGCAGCACGAAGGTTGGCAAAATCCGCTGTGGACTGGACCGCTTTTGCGGAAAGGGTTCCTCCTGCTCAACGGGAATATTACAGAGCGTTTAAAGCACGCTCTGATAATTTTGTCAACCGGTAGGTGTAGACCAAAAATGCAGTTTTCATCTTTGAGAAAGAGCACATATCAGCTCAGTACAACAACAACAGTGTGGGGTTCAGAGCCGAGATTTGTCCGGGTTATCCAAAATGGCTTTGTTTTTTTTTCACATTTACGGCCGTCAGAATAAAACGAGTCATTTTGAAGTCAGAGCACCGCACTATGCAGGGAAAATACATATGAATTACAGTTTTCAAAACACTTAAAACTTAAAAAGAATAAAAAGTCACCTGTACAATTAGTCCGAAATATCTGCGATGATGATGTAAGACATTTTCTGACAGATAGGCCATCATCATCGTCAGAACGCATTTGATCAATTTACTGGGAATTTCTTGCCACCCTTCGAGGTGGCAAGACCACCTCTCGTTTCTCATCAAAAATATCGAGATTCTCTTCATAACTTTCAAAAAATAAAATTGCTAACCCGTACTTTAATGATTTCCCTTTCTCCTCGCACCAATCTTAAGTCTGTACGTCGACAAAAGCCATAAATCTGCCCGGTTAAATTTCAAACTGTACCAAACCTTTAGTTTACAAAAGTCGCCATCTGCATAATCTCATTGATACGTCACTGTATGCGCGAAAGGTCAATCTGTCACATGACTACCCCACTAGCAGGCGATATAGTTCATTGGTCGTGTTGCTTTTTTGCTGAAGTCACGTGAACCAACACGACCAATGAACTATATCGCCTGCTAGTGGGTAATCATGTGACAAGTTGACCTTTCGCGCGTATATTGACGTAGTATGCAAATGGCGACTTTTCTAAATTAAAGGTTTGGTACAGTTTGAAATTTAATCGGGCAGATCTATGGCTGGTGTCGACGTACAGACTTCAGATTGGTGCAAGGAGAAAGGGAAATCATTAAAGTACGGGTTAGCAATTTTATTTTTTAAAAGTTATGAAGAGAATCTTGATATTTTTGATGAGAAACGAGAGGTGGTCTTGCCACCTCGAAGGGTGGCAAGAAATTCCCAGAAAATTGATCAAATGCGTTCTGACGCTGATGATGGCCTATCTGTCAAAAAATGTCTTACATCATCAGCGCAGATATTTCGGACTACTGTACAATCAGTATTTTGTTTTCTATGACCAACTTCTTCAATCTAAAAAAGATCAAAATAAGAAGTAGGTCCATAAAAGTGTTCGTTCCTTTTACATTTACTGTCCAATAAAACATTGTTAATATCAAACACTAGCCCAAATTGGCTTATGACCAAAGATCATTAAACAGGTTGGAGAATATTGTGGATCGTGGGTAAACAGCCTCTTCACCCCCAACGACAGAGAATAGATCCCACCGATCAATGGTTAGCGTTTAGAAAAAAAGTTAATTTTTTTTTCTATATCTGCTGTCTCCTACATTTTTGCTGAACTGTCAACTTTTAAAACAACAGTGCATGTCCCAAGCTTGTTGCAAATGGCTAGTAAGTTCTAAGTCAACTCGCCGCGAGCGCTGAAGCGGTTGAACTTTGTTTCTTTGAAGTATCAAATAAACTGCGCCATGTTAAGCATGTGTTTTATAATAAACCATAACATGTTCGACCTATCTGTGTGCAGCACATGCTGTGGAGTTTTCAAAAATGAGGTGTGTATCCATGTTCTGATGGATTTACGCCTCGTGGGCATTTTTGAAAACTGAAGAGCGTGCGTGCTGCCTGCAGAAGGGTCAAACATGTGACTAGATATTTCGGTTTATTTTAAAACACATGCTTGAAATGGCACAATTTGTTTGAAACGGAGGAAACAAATTTCAACCAGTGAGGACAAGCCATTCGTAACAACCTCAGAACATGCACTATTGTTTGAGAAGACGACAGTTCGGCGAAAAGGCAAGAGACGGCAGATAGAGAAGAAATTGTTATTTTTGTCCAAACATTACCCACTGATCGGTGGGGTCTATTCTCCGTCGTTCGGCGGTGTAGCAGTTGTTTACCCACCGTGCGGTGAACAACCCACGGATCAGCGACTTTCCTCAACCTGTTAAATGTATGCTATAAACAGTTTGTAGTCCTGAAAAGACGTTTGAGTGTTTGAGCTTATTGTTTTGCAATATTTTTGGCAAATATTTTCATATATTTATCATCAATGTTTTATTTGTCTAGCAAATTGACGTGGCGAACAAAATGATTTGAAAAAGTAATGATTGACGTTAAAATAATAAAAAAAGAGTCAGTAGCCTGTATGAACGGAAGATGTGTGCTAATGACGGACAAAATTCAAATAGCGCTGATGCAGGAGTTAATTATTAGGAGTTTTGCTGCTTATAAAACTAACCTATGGTATCATTGGAAAGCACTTACATGTATTGTGTGCTTGTGATAAAAATGACCAATAATGGGCTAATTCTGTATTTCCCTGTATTTGACCACTCATGTCACTTTGATCATTATACCTTACGTAAATTACGTTAGCTTTTAAAAAGTCTTTTCTTATGAAAAAAATATTTTTTTCTTTTCTTTAGAGTTCATCAATATCCTGAGAAATTACCAGCCATTGATTTTGCCTTTTACAAACGAGCCCTTGCTAATCCAGCCTTGGCAGAGCAGTTTGAGAAATCTGTAAGTGGGCTCTCACAAATTGTGTGCTTGTCAAGATTTTAGAATCTGCTGTTTGAAAGTTATAAGATGTTACTTTGTTTATAAAATTGTCTGCTCTTATACATCTATTCTTTTTTCTTATAGTATCAGGGCCTGAACATCCCATACCCTAAAGACAAGGCAAACTTGGCTGCTGAAGTTGATAAAGAAAAATCTAAGGCTGTAAGTATCCATTGTTTTTTAAACGAAACCAATTCATTTTATCAAGTTTAAAATAAAGGCTAATCTAACTATTACCAGCTGATTGTTACACTCGCACACACAGTAAAACAGTCCAGCTTTGTGACTGGGTACAAAAAAAGAACATTTTGTAAAACATTTCAACATACTTTGTTTTGTAATTCTTTATTTAAAAATACTGTGAGCTTATCCCTCCCAACTTTTTAACTAAAGAAAATATCAAGTTCACTTCGCTTTGATAGATAGAAAACCTCTGTTGTTTCGCACATTGCTGTATCCCTGCATGCAGGCAAACGCAGGTTTCCCCTCCGAAATAGGAGTTATTTTAACTTAAATTTGTTTTATAAACTATAAAAGTTATAGCGACTCTTATTTATCATACGCCTTATTGGTCAATTGCTGACAAGGAATCGTCCCAATTGTCAGAGAAAATACACCAAAATCTCACCAATAATTATATAACAAGTATGGGATGACATTTTTTGGTATTTTCACTCGTGGCTTTGCCAATCTCGACGAAATATAAGTCGTGTTTTACAGATAAACAAATACTCTCTATATACACAATGTATGTATTGACAAAAGTAGAATAAAGAATAAATATCTCTTTGAAAGGAATCTGAGAGCAAGGCATTTGTAGCCGAGTTACAGAAGAGCATCGCCAATGCCAAGACAAGTGTAAGTACTTAATATTTCTTTAAGAACTTTGATTGATTGATGTTTTATGCTGTTTTCAAGATTCTTATATGGCAAAGTTGCCAGGTTTAATTCGAGAGACAACCAAGCTTTTTGCAACCTTCAGCGAGTACCTGGCAACTAGTCCACATACGGCAATCAAGTGAAAAATCCACTGAAATTTTTTAAAACTTTTTTCTATTTGGTCTGCTTATAAATGTAACAAAACTGATTACGTAATGTCATACATAAAAAATCCTGCATGGAAATAGTCCAATTGCATAATGATGTCATAGTATCGATAACGTTCACATTGTAATTATTTTACATAGAAAGTATGGGTATGTTGTCATGCATGTCAATACAATACAAAGTGGTTAACAAAGCAGTCACTTTAAAACCAGACCCCTTCAAATATCCCATTGTTTGTAAGTGACATCTAAAGGCTGTTGGACTATTGTATCCGAAGGAAGAAGTTATGGAATTCATCTCTCTCTTACAGCAAAACATTGTTTTTGTATTTCAGCTGCAACGTTTAGACAAGATTCCCAAGCCGACTGAGATGACATTAGAGATGTACAGCGAGTATTTCCCTGAACAAGCCATCAATCCCAATAAACCAACGTTCTGGCCTCACACACCCGAGTTCCAACCCTCACAGAATAAAGAAATTATGACTTAATGATGTTAGTAAATAGAGCAATTCCCACGCAGTTTCGTCAGTTTTCATCATAAAGTTTCGACAATTCTCGCTAATGTTCTGCAGTGTGTACATATATTTAGACAAGATATAAGTCAATGTTTTATTTTCTAGTGAAACTTGTAAACTGATAAATAAAGGACAGACTTGATTTCCCTTCTTGTCATTGTTGTCAAAAACACAAACATCTCACTTGTAAATTTATTAGTTCTGTACTTTGACATCATATAAGACCTCTGTTGTGTGTTTACTGTCAGAGTGCTGAGGTGTTATACAGCGGTGACCTGCACTCTCAGTGCTGCCTTAAGTGGGCCTGTCTGCATTGGAACTTTTGCTTGATGGCATGTTTGACGAGTTTTTCCAAAATAGATGTGGGTGGTTGGTTAGGGAGACCTTTGGGATGATTGGTACTTTTGTTGCCATATAACATTAGCTGTTGAGTGTGACGTTAAGCCCCTATCAAATATACATTTAGGACATGCATGTATACAAATAAGCTTTAGGTGGTCTCCAATCTTTACACTATAATAAATTGACTAACAGACACGTACATGTGTTTATTCTATACACAAGGTGGGAGTTCTAATCCAAACAAATACTTTGATGGTAAATCTGTCCTTTATAATCTGTAACTGGCTATGACCTTAATCACATTCGCAAAGAAAAGATCTGGAAGGTGACTCCACTCGTATTCAAATTAAAAATTACACTGTGCGTTTGAGGTAAATTACAGATCAAAAGAATTCCAACATTTTACTGTTGTACACATATTGGGAAGGAGTTGGGATGATCATTGGTGGACTTCTTTCCCCCTGACAGACCGTTTAGTGACAAGTTTGATATATTTTTTTGTTTCTTAGCAGCTGCTTTGTTTGCTTCTAGTTTAAGACGGATTTTCTAGAGGCCAGAGCAAACTGTTGAACGCTTAAAGCCTGTCGGTCATTTTGCTGTTATCAGACTTTTTGGGTTTTTTTTGGTCCAGATTATATAATGTAGAAAGGAAGTCAGTACTTCACAGTTCATCAGATAGATAAATATTAGTTCGGCTTGTACAGCTCACTACTGTGAGGTTTACCCATGTAGGATCTCTGTTTACATCCACCGGAAACAGTTTGACAGAAAATTCCCACTGATTGCTCATTAATTGTACATTTTTTGCTGAAAATCGACCTACCACCTTTCAATCAATGTCAAATCTTGAGCGCGGCATAAAACACCAATCAATCAATCAACCAACCAGTGTCAAATCCCTATTGGCAGGCTCAGTCTGTTAAAGTGATAGTCCCTCAGTCCAACACTAGCCTTCCATCGATGCGGTGCAGGTTCGAATCCCACTTAGAACAAATAAAAATTGAAAATGTACTCGCTGATGGTCGAGGGCAAAGAGCCCGCTTCCTACTCCACTAAACCTGGCAACGCCATCACATTGGTGAAATAATCTTGAGAATAACATAAATCAATCAAATCCGTATTTTTAAAATCAGTAGAAATATAAAGAAAAATATAAACAATAATATAAAGAAGCTGGAACGGTGAACCAAGCTGCAAGTTGCTTTGATTACACTTACAATATATCCATCAGAAATGAAGCCAAAAGAATTTTCTATTGCAGCATTTTTTCAAATTTCAAAAAAGTTGTCTGGTACAAAGCGTCCAGTTTCCTCTCCACTATAAACCTGGTAACCACACCAATTTCGTGAATTAATAATCTTAAGTGCATAATACATCTATTACTACCGGTAGTAAACCTTCGTGCATTATTTTCCGAAGTACAACATTAAAAACCTAATACAACAATATAATTTACTGGGCTCTTCACAGAGAAATCTGCTTAGGTGTACGTGTACTATTGCAATCAGAAATCAAACATTGCCTCATAAGTGTTAACAGTACATGTCACATGGTTTGGAGCAAAATGTAAAAACTTTCACAACCCTTGCTATGTATTAAAGGATTGATTGATTGTTTGGTGCTTTACGCCGCACTCGAGATTATTTCACTTATATGGCGGCGCTGCCAGTTTTATTGTGAGAGGAAACTGGGCTCTATGCGCGCAGGAAACCCACGACCTTCCAGTGGTAACTGGCAACCAGTATTAAAGGAACCAACCATAAAAAAACATGGACGAACAGAATATCAAAAGTTGAAAACCTTCCATTTTAGTTCGACAAAATAACATGAAGACTACTGGGCATCCGATATTTATCTTATATCAGCGATTGTTATATCAGCAGAGGGTCTGTCCGAAGTGAAAATCTAACCACCAGATTTCAGTATTTTTCTGTGGTTTGTAAACCCTAACCCGGTTCAAAAAGAAATGGTGATCTGATTGAATCTTGTTGGATATCATGGGATTTCCTCAAGCCTGAACTACATTTATAGGGTATTTTTTTTTTTTAAATAACAATGGAAGTCAGAAGTGAGTATTATTAAGGAGTCATTTATTGTGAGAGTTTAACATATATTTGAGTGTACATAATTACTTCTGGCATGATTGATAATCGTGTGTTACATTGTGATATCTGCCAAGAAAGCCAATGGATGATGCCCTGCAAATCAACATCCCTGAAGCCTAGCGCGCACGAGAGGCACCGACTGAGCTGCAGCAGAAAATTTCAGTACCTGGTCACCCAAGTTCACCAACCCACATGTATATAATGTCACTAGCCCTGTTATGTAATATTCTAAGTGATCACATGTTTCAATACGTACATACGATTTGTCTTTCCCTCCTCTCAGCTCAGCTGGCAGCTCAAGTTGTGCGCACACAGTGAAATTCTTGCCACGCAAGGCAGAAAATATTAAACATGCCAGATACTTTCCTCACTGCATCACGCGTGGCCGGCAGCTCAGCCGTCGCCGCTCGTGTGTGCTAGGCTTTAGTTACATTGATGGGTGCATAACGTTTAATATAAATACTTTAATCAAATTGTGACATCCACATGCTGTAGATATGTCATCGTAGATGTCCAGTTATTTATGCTTATATGCTCAATAAAAGTGTGAGTGGACATATTGATGTTGTACACCTCCCTCAAGAGTATTTCACTTACATGGCGGTGTTGCCAGGTTTAGTGGGAGAGGAAACCCCCGAATTTCCACAATTCTTCCACATACAGCAACTTTTCCACATACGGCCAATGAGCAAAAAATCCACTCAGACTTTAGGAAGACAAATTAGTTTGGCCCAAATAATGACCTCCCTTTGGTTTACACAGGTCAATTCTACTCAGAAAAAGAGGGGAGAGTTTATCAATAGATATAGCATTGCAAGATGTCTGAAAACAAATTTGTTAGTTTTATCATTCTCTGCCAGATATTGATTAATATTTAATGGTGCAAATTTCACTCACATGGTGGCATCCCCAGATATATGGCAATTGAAGTGACCACCTTCCATTCCCACATATGAGGAAGAGGGAAAACTCTTCTATTTGGTGGATTGATTAATATTTCAGCTGCCCTTGTACAGCGGTGTTGCTAAGTTTTGTGGGGCAGAAAACTGTACTTTGCCATGGGAAACTGTCAGCGAGTACTCTTCAACATAAGTGAAAAATCCACTCAGAAATCTTTAGATTGAGTGGCAAAGTAATGATAATAAAGTCTGAGGCGGACTGAAAACTAAACCACCTTGAAGAAAAAAATAAGAACTACAAGAACAAGTGTATAATTGTCAGTTAAATTGACTTAGCCTTTTACAAATGAAGTATAACTGCTTTTTACCATGTCTGAAAGTAGTTCGCGGTACTTTATGATATACCCCCACCCCAGGTTATACAACACAGTGAATACAAAGGCACAAAGTGATTGTAGAATATATATACAAGAAATATCTTCACAAAAAATATAACATTACAATTAGAGAGGAAGAAATTGCATAGGAATGATCATTGACATCATCAAAAGGGAATTTCTGATTAACTTCAAATGGAAGATGCCAGAAGGAGGAATGATCAAGGAACAGAATTCTGGTAAACAACTTTTCAATCATTTTGTCTGAGAACATTTTTTGACCCTAATTCTTGACCTTTGATTTGACATGATTGTCACACCATCAAATAAGCTCTCTGATATCATAGCACAAGGCTGTTAGGCTGGATTTTGCCTAGTAACTGTCAGAAAGGTTACAAATGGCGGGTAGTGCTGTCGGGGAGGTCAACGACATGTGTGATGTATGTGTCAATCAAAGTACATAATTATTTCATAATATCTATGGTATCAATCCTGGGTATATTGTACATGTAATGCCCTTTACACAAACGGTCAGCCTAGGCAGGTATGAATTTGAAATCTGATTAAAATAAATAAAAACAATAAAATCAAACATCAACAACATAAAACAATTCCATGCCATTGCTATCTAGTCTACCTATTTGAAGATATTGCGCCATCTACAGTTGATTATTAATATTACTATTTCAGAGAAATATAACTGTAAATAAAAAGAATTTAGGCAGAATGTTCTTTTTAAAACATTTGATAACCCTCAATAGAGGATATAATAAGAAAAGAAATTTGCATATAATACAAATCAAGGTATATATATTAAATAATATCTTATTACAGTTATTTAATGATACAATAAAATTATCTTAAATTCTAAAAAAAAATAATATGAAACGGTTTGGGTGAATTTTCATTTTTGTCACAATTCATCACGTCTTGGAATAGTTTCACCTTTCAAAAAGTTTCTGACAAAGAGTTTATGGTGATCGTGAAATCGTTGAATGCTTTCAATGGACAAGTGGTTTCCACTCTCTAATAATGTCCTCTCCAATAATTTAGCACTTTTAATTTGCTGTTCTGTTCTTGCTAATTGTTTTTTTAAAAATGTAAACTGACTCAAAAGTAAATGAGAACGAGCATCTAAACCTCCATTACTTTCTCCGGCAGTCTTTCGAATTTCAGAGATGGAATGTGATATAATTGGTAATTTCCTTTTTAGTTTGCGTTCATGTTTATATAACTCCACAATAGTAAATGATATCTCCCGTTTGTTACGACGAACACAAGAGGAAGAACAAATCCCTGAGGCAGTGTCAAGGCGTAATTCAGGGCTAGAATGTCTCAACACAAACTTTATTAAATTTGGAATACTTTTGACAAGAACATCAGGGAAAACTGCACTATCTTCTTTTCTGAAAAAAAAAGAGTAAAATCACACATTAAACTGTTGGTTTCATAGATCATGTCGTTCTTCAGGGGGTCGTTTCACACAGCAGTCGCATCGCAAACAAAGCCTAGTTGCCAATGGATACCATATTGAAGAGATACAACATCATGGCAACTGCGATTGATCGCACTGTGCGACGGTTTCGTGAAACGGCCCCCAGGTTGGAAAACAAACGGTTTTTGCTGATCGATGTTAATTACACTAAGAACACATTATAAAGAAAAGAAATCCATGTACACATGAGTAAAGGTAGAGTGGCCAGTAAGAGTAGTCACCTCCCAGTCACATTTTCTGACTGTTCATTTTTTATATCTCTATCAAACTGAAAAAACAACATACAAACCTTTTAGCTGGAAAAAATATGAGAGTAGGATAGGCGTCCACAGTAAATTGCCAGGGTAAATCATTTTTATCTCCATTTATCCTAAAATCATAAAACAATAGTATAAATTTAAAGAAATACAACAAGCATCCGTGTGTAATTGATTTACTCTTTGTGATGTCAATATGACGTAGGTTGTAACAACTACTAGGTAAACAGTCTTTGAGTGACGGCACCAGTAACAAGCTTTGTGCATCAGCGGCTTCATTTAAGTCAAAAAAAGTCCAGAAAAAAGTTGTCAAACAGCAATTTTTTTATGAACTTATAACTTCGCTACACACGGCAAGTGTGTTTCCTATTGGAGCAGGTAGATCACACTGTGTGAATACGAGTCTCGAGACATTCCGATCTTGACCAACACACTTTAATAAAGGAGTCTCGCTGTATATGCATACCAGAATCAATTGCAAATTTACACTGAATTAAAAGTGTTCGTTGACTTAAATGCAGTAATTTTGTTCATCAGTTGTAGAGGATATCTGTAGTGTACGTTGAGTTAAATGCAGTAATTTTGTTCATCAGTTGTAGAGGGTATCTGTAGTGCCCGTTGAGTTAAATGCAGTAATTTTGTTCATCAGTCGTAGAGGATATCTGTAGTGTCCGTTGACTTAAATGCAGTAATTTTGTTCATCAGTCGTAGAGGGTATCTGTAGTGTTTGTTGAGTTAAATGCAGTAATTTTGTTCATCAGTCGTAGAGGATATCTGTAGTGTTCGTTGAGTTAAATGCAGTAATTTTGTTCATCAGTCGTAGAGGATATCTGTAGTGTCTGTTGACTTAAATGCAGTAATTTTGTTCATCAGTTGTAGAGGATATCTGTAGTGTCTGTTGACTTAAATGCAGTAATTTTGTTCATCAGTCGTAGAGGATATCTGTAGTGACTGTTGAGTTAAATGCAGTAATTTTGTTCATCAGTCGTAGAGGATATCTGTAGTGTTCGTTGAGTTAAATGCAGTAATTTTGTTCATCAGTCGTAGAGGATATCTGTAGTGTCCGTTGAGTTAAATGCAGTAATTTTGTTCATCAGTCGTAGAGGATATCTGTAGTGTCTGTTGAGTTAAATGCAGTAATTTTGTTCATCAGTTGTAGAGGATATCTCTAGTGTTTGTTGAGTTAAATGCAGTAATTTTGTTCATCAGTTGTAGAGGATATCTCTAGTGTTCGTTGAGTTAAATGCAGTAATTTTGTTCATCAGTCGTAGAGGATATCTGTAGTGTTCGTTGAGTTAAATGCAGTAATTTTGTTCATCAGTCGTAGAGGATATCTGTAGTGTCTGTTGACTTAAATGCAGTAATTTTGTTCATCAGTTGTAGAGGATATCTGTAGTGTCTGTTGACTTAAATGCAGTAATTTTGTTCATCAGTTGAGAGGATATCTGTAGTGTCTGTTGAGTTAAATGCAGTAATTTTGTTCATCAGTCGTAGAGGATATCTGTAGTGTTCGTTGAGTTAAATGCAGTAATTTTGTTCATCAGTCGTAGAGGATATCTGTAGTGTCCGTTGAGTTAAATGCAGTAATTTTGTTCATCAGTCGTAGAGGATATCTGTAGTGTCTGTTGAGTTAAATGCAGTAATTTTGTTCATCAGTTGTAGAGGATATCTCTAGTGTTCGTTGAGTTAAATGCAGTAATTTTGTTCATCAGTTGTAGAGGATATCTCTAGTGTTCGTTGAGTTAAATGCAGTAATTTTGTTCATCAGTCGTAGAGGATATCTGTAGTGTCTGTTGACTTAAATGCAGTAATTTTGTTCATCAGTCGAAGAGGATATCTGTAGTGTCTGTTGAGTTAAATGCAGTAATTTTGTTAATCAGTCGTAGAGGATATCTGTAGTGTCTGTTGAGTTAAATGCAGTAATTTTGTTCATCAGTCGTAGAGAATATCTGTAGTGTCTGTTGTGTTCGTTGAGTTAATTTTGTTCATCAGTCGTAGAGGATATCTGTAGTGTTCGTTGAGTTAATTTTGTTCATCAGTCGTAGAGGGTATCTGTAGTGTCCGTTGAGTTAAATGCAGTAATTTTGTTCATCAGTTGTAGAGGATATCTGTAGTGTCTGTTGAGTTAAATGCAGTAATTTTGTTCATCAGTTGTAGAGGATATCTGTAGTGTCTGTTGAGTTAAATGCAGTAATTTTGTTCATCAGTCGTAGAGGATATCTGTAGTGTCTGTTGAGTTAAATGCAGTAATTTTGTTCATCAGTCGTAGAGGGTATCTGTAGTGTCCGTTGAGTTAAATGCAGTAATTTTGTTCATCAGTTGTAGAGGGTATCTGTAGTGTCTGCTGAGTTAAATGCAGTAATTTTGTTCATCAGTCGTAGAGGGTATCTGTAGTGTTCGTTGAGTTAAATGCAGTAATTTTGTTCATCAGTTGTAGAGGATATCTGTAGTGTCTGCTGAGTTAAATGCAGTAATTTTGTTCATCAGTCGTAGAGGGTATCTGTAGTGTCCGTTGAGTTAAATGCAGTAATTTTGTTCATCAGTTGTAGAGAATATCTGTAGTGTTCGTTGAGTTAATTTTGTTCATCAGTCGTAGAGGGTATCTGTAGTGTCCGTTGAGTTAAATGCAGTAATTCTGTTCATCAGTTGTAGAGGATATCTGTAGTGTTCGTTGAGTTAATTTTGTTCATCAGTCGTAGAGGGTATCTGTAGTGTCCGTTGAGTTAAATGCAGTAATTCTGTTCATCAGTTGTAGAGAATATCTGTAGTGTCTGCTGAGTTAAATGCAGTAATTTTGTTCATCAGTCGTAGAGGGTATCTGTAGTGTTTGTTGAGCTAAATGCAGTAATTCTGTTCATCAGTCGTAGAGGATATCTGTAGTGTTCGTTGAGTTAAATGATGATGTCACAGATTCTGATGGCAATTCAAGGGGAGATAAGTCACTGTACACTGTAACGTCAAATTTTGTTGATCGAAACAAAAAAATATTCGGTTTTAAAAACCTTTAGGGGTGGAGTTATTAGATTTCTTTATTGGTGGTTCATATAAAGACTAAATCAACAAATAGACCAGTTGTAAAACTTTGTCGTCAAACTATGGTTCGGGGTAACAATAGGATCTGTTTGCAGGAAAAGAAGGTGGAAGGGGGTGGGGAGGAGGCAAGATAATTAAAATGCAGACATCTTACCTGGTAAATACAATGTTTTGAGCAGACTTGAAGTATTTAGCCAAGGCCAGATAAACATGGGCGAGTTGAGCACAGAATCCACACCATGAGGCATAGAATAGCACTAAGACATCCTGAAACAGTTACACAGACAATCATAGGAGAGTTGAGCACAGAATCCACACCATGAGGCATAGAATAGAACTAAGACATCCTGAAACAGACACACAAACTGTCATGGGAGAGTTGAACACAGAACCCACACCACAAGGCATAGAACGATACCGTTTCACATGATCAAGCCAAAATTCTTGAATTACCCCATTTTTACTTGGACTGATTAAAACCCACAGCCTATATTGCAATCAGAAAATGATAGATTACCATACCCCAGGTTGATACAGATAATTATTCTATTACAAAAAAGTAATACATTTATCCTTTTCTACTGATGAAACAATACAAAACTTTTAGTGAGATAGATACACACAAACTATGACTGTGATAATGTATTTACAGGCCTAAATATTGTACAATCCATAGATTTACAGACAGGGGGCATTTACAATGGGGTTGCTTTTTAATTAGTTGTATGAAAGGGTTTTTATTTCAATTTAAAAAAGACCAGAATCATATTTTCCCAATATTCAGAACATTTTTAAAAATTAAAAAAAAAATGTAATAAAATATATGTACACACTAATAATAAGAAGTTTTTTTTTCCATTTCATTTTTATCTACCCAAAGAATGTAATAACATAATTTGATGACTTAATTCTACAGATGAGCTTTGGCTCTGTAAGGGCTTGTTTTATCCCACAAGGCGTTTCTAGTGGAAATGCATGTGAAGTATGTCAACATAAACACATTCATATGGGACATTGATTATCAAGGGATTTCTGTTTGGAGTAAGTGACATACGCTACCTTATTAGTATCCATGACAACAGAGTGGAATGATTTGGTGTTTAGCTCTAAGACACAAACAGTTTGATTTGGATCACAAAGATTGGCAGGTTCTTCACTTCGCTGATATCCACTCAAAGAAGATATTGTGTATTTGTATAAAAATAAATCTACAACAAAAAAAGGAAAATTAAAGTGCTTATTTCTAACAAAATACTATCTTTATGCCAAACATATCCCACGAACACTGAGATATTAAAGCGACATGAGCTGCCAAAATGTTGATATTTTGACTTAAACCGACTGTTGAAATTATTGGCTATTTTTCTCAAGACGTATAATTTTGTATACTTTTCAAACACTATTTCCGTTCGTATAGGCCACATACTGTATAGATTTTCCTCATTCCAAAGCCAATCATTTAGTTTTTGATAGCCTTCAAAGCCTCTTACTGTCGTGCCGATCAGAAATTATGAAAAATTTTTGAATATTGGCAGCTCATGCCACTTTAAACTAGACGTCAATGAATTGTACACACAATAAGTCTGTAAAAGATTTCACAAAACAAAAATTGACCTACCTACTGAAGTTTCGGAAAAAGTTTCATTCAAAACACTATGCCATTCATTCTGAAAAACAACCATTAGTGCATGATCATTAAATTATATATCATCATTTACAAAATGACACAGACAGTCATGATGTTACATAATGACATAGGACTGACAAAATGACACACAAGGTGATGTCTGACAAAATGACACAGACGATGATGACTGACGAAATGATACAGACAGTGATGGCTGACAAAATGACACAGACGGTGATGACTGATAAAATGACACAGACGGTGATGACTGACAAAATGAAACAGACAGTGATGGCTGACAAAATGACACAGACAGCGATGGCTGACAAAATGACACAGACAGTGATGGCTGACAAAATGATACAGACAGTGATGACTGACAAAATGACACAGACGGTGATGACTGACAAAATGACACAGACGGCGATGGCTGACAAAATGACACAGACAGTGATGACTGAAAAAAAGGACACAGACGGTGAGGACTGACAAAATGACACAGGCGGCGATGGCTGACAAAATGAGACAAACAGCGATGACTGACAAAATGACACAGACGGTGATGACTGACAAAATGACACAGGCAGTGATGACTGACAAAATGACATAGACGGTGGTGACCGACAAAATGAGACAGACGGTGATGACTGACAAAATGACACAGACGGTGATGACTGACAAAATGACACAGATGGTGATGACTGACAAAATGACACAGACGGCGATGGCTGACAAAATGACACAGACAGTGATGACTGACCAAAGGACACAGACAGTGATGACTGACAAAATGACACAGACGGTGATGACTGACAAAATGACACAGACAGTGATGACTGACAAAATGACACAGACAGTGATGACTGACAAAATGACACAGACGGTGAGGACTGACAAAATGACACAGGCGGCGATGGCTGACAAAATGAGACAGACAGCGATGACTGACAAAATGACACAGACAGCGATGACTGACAAAATGACACAGGCAGTGATGACTGACAAAATGACACAGGCAGTGATGACTGACAAAATGACACAGGCGGTGATGACTGACAAAATGAGACAGACAGTGGTGACTGACAAAATGAGACAGATGGTGATGGCTGACAAAATGACACAGACGGTGATGGCTGACAAAATGACACAGACGGTGATGACTGACAAAATGACACAGACGGTGATGACTGACAAAATGACACAGACGGCGATGACTGACAAAATGACACAGACAGTGATGACTGACAAAATGACATAGACGGTGGTGACTGACAAAATGACATAGACGGTGGCGACTGACAAAATGACATAGACGGTGGCGACCGACAAAATGAGACAGACAGTGATGACTGACAAAATGAAACAGACGGTGATGACTGACAAAATGACACAGACAGTGATGACTGACCAAAGGACACAGACAGTGATGACACAGACAGTGATGACTGACAAAATGACACAGATGGTGATGACTGACAAAATGACACAGACGGCGATGGCTGACAAAATGACACAGACAGTGATGACTGAAAAAAAGGACACAGACGGTGAGGACTGACAAAATGACACAGGCGGCGATGGCTGACAAAATGACACAGACGGTGATGACTGACAAAATGACACAGGCAGTGATGACTGACAAAATGACATAGACGGTGGTGACCGACAAAATGAGACAGACGGTGATGACTGACAAAATGACACAGACGGTGATGACTGACAAAATGACACAGACGGTGATGACTGACAAAATGACACAGACAGTGATGACTGACCAAAGGACACAGACAGTGATGACTGACAAAATTACATAGACGGTGGTGACTGACAAAATGACATAGACGGTGGCGACTGACAAAATGACATAGACGGTGGCGACCGACAAAATGAGACAGACGGTGATGACTGACAAAATGAAACAGACGGTGATGACTGACAAAATGACACAGACAGTGATGACTGACCAAAGGACACAGACAGTGATGACACAGACAGTGATGACTGACAAAATGACACAGATGGTGATGACTGACAAAATGACACAGACGGCGATGGCTGACAAAATGACACAGACAGTGATGACTGAAAAAAAGGACACAGATGGTGAGGACTGACAAAATGACACAGGCGGCGATGGCTGACAAAATGAGACAGACAGCGATGACTGACAAAATGACACAGACGGTGATGACTGACAAAATGACACAGGCAGTGATGACTGACAAAATGACATAGACGGTGGTGACCGACAAAATGAGACAGACGGTGATGACTGACAAAATGACACAGACGGTGATGACTGACAAAATGACACAGACGGTGATGACTGACAAAATGACACAGACAGTGATGACTGACCAAAGGACACAGACAGTGATGACACAGACAGTGATGACTGACAAAATGACACAGATGGTGATGACTGACAAAATGACACAGACGGCGATGGCTGACAAAATGACACAGACAGTGATGACTGACCAAAGGACACAGACAGTGATGACTGACAAAATGACACAGACGGTGATGACTGACAAAATGACACAGACAGTGATGACTGACAAAATGACACAGACAGTGATGACTGACAAAATGACACAGGCGGTGAGGACTGACAAAATGACACAGGCGGCGATGGCTGACAAAATGAGACAGACAGCGATGACTGACAAAATGACACAGACAGCGATGACTGACAAAATGACACAGGCAGTGATGACTGACAAAATGACACAGGCAGTGATGACTGACAAAATGACACAGGCGGTGATGACTGACAAAATGAGACAGACAGTGGTGACTGACAAAATGACACAGACGGTGATGCAGACCCCTCGCTAGGCGTTTTTAGAGGGGCGCAGCGCCCTGCCCCTTATTTCTCCCGCCCCTGTGCCCTTTCATTGCGCCCTTTGTGCCCCAAAGACCAAGTATGACTACCCACTGTCTCCACACCAGTCCTTCCCTGACCAAAATTTATTTAACTGCTGTCAAAAACGTGTACAACACCAACACATTACACACTTCCATTCAGGTCAATTATTCCGGAAATTCAGCTTCCCACAATGCATCAGTCATTGATGCTCTCCTTGCAGACATACGTGTTATGAAACCTTAGAGAAAAACAGACATATGCTACGGAGAGTCAACCTCATTCCCATGGGCCACTTGTTGTGGCGGGTATTGCATCACTTCAACATGTCTGAAAATAGTGACCTCGTTCACCGTATTAATTTACCAGGGGAAAGTGCCTAACATCAAGCACTGCACAGTCTTAAAATGGTGGATAGAATCACTCAAATAAAAGAAGTTAATAATAGAATTTAGCCCCCTGCCTGGACACAGAAAGCTGCCATTGCCAAAGGTATTCAGTTGAATCGATTGTACAGCAACAACAACAACAACACGATCCTCTTTATCAAATGAAATTGTGTTACAGTTGGAGTTTAAGGCAAACGAAAAAGAGACACACAAACACATTAGAAATTGTACAAAATACTAGAAATAGAGGATAGTTTGGGACATTTTGAAAGAAATTTGACAGTTTCATAGCAATTAGTTTTGGATTTTTTTTATTGGATTGTTAACACCGCCAAGTTCAGCAAACACTGTCTACAGCCAGTCAATGTCACATTCGCAGTGTCAAACTTCATTTCTGATAAAAACACCCCAAGGCAACTTAGCATTAATGATACATTGCAAAAAACCCTACTAGAATTATGCCTATAAAAATTAAATAGATTTAAAAAATGGACTTTCCCTGCATTTTTAATTTCATAAAGTGGATTACACAATGTTCCTATTGCCATTCCCTACTCTTGTTATTATCCCAGCAGAAATGGCTTAAAAAGTTTAAGGTATCATAGTTAGACCAAAACATTGAACCTAATGAAAAAACTACCAACGTATTTTTTTTTTCTTTCCTAAAAGTAAAATTGAATAAGAATCAATCTGCGTGTAATTGTAAGTGGCTATCAGTTTTGCAATTTCACTACCATATAAATTAAGACGTTCAGTGAGACGCTCAGACCAAATGAAGTAATCGACGATCAGGTGCCCCTTTTTCTCTTAAAGTGCCCTTTTTTTTTGGACAGCACCCTGCCCCTCCCAAATCCTAGCTAGGGGTCTGTGATGACTGACAAAATGACACAGACGGTGATGACTGACAAAATGACACAGACAGTGATGACTGACCAAAGGACACAGACAGTGATGACTGACAAAATTACATAGACGGTGGTGACTGACAAAATGACATAGACGGTGGCGACTGACAAAATGACATAGACGGTGGCGACCGACAAAATGAGACAGACGGTGATGACTGACAAAATGAAACAGACGGTGATGACTGACAAAATGACACAGACAGTGATGACTGACCAAAGGACACAGACAGTGATGACACAGACAGTGATGACTGACAAAATGACACAGATGGTGATGACTGACAAAATGACACAGACGGCGATGGCTGACAAAATGACACAGACAGTGATGACTGAAAAAAAGGACACAGATGGTGAGGACTGACAAAATGACACAGGCGGCGATGGCTGACAAAATGAGACAGACAGCGATGACTGACAAAATGACACAGACGGTGATGACTGACAAAATGACACAGGCAGTGATGACTGACAAAATGACATAGACGGTGGTGACCGACAAAATGAGACAGACGGTGATGACTGACAAAATGACACAGACGGTGATGACTGACAAAATGACACAGACGGTGATGACTGACAAAATGACACAGACAGTGATGACTGACCAAAGGACACAGACAGTGATGACACAGACAGTGATGACTGACAAAATGACACAGATGGTGATGACTGACAAAATGACACAGACGGCGATGGCTGACAAAATGACACAGACAGTGATGACTGACCAAAGGACACAGACAGTGATGACTGACAAAATGACACAGACGGTGATGACTGACAAAATGACACAGACAGTGATGACTGACAAAATGACACAGACAGTGATGACTGACAAAATGACACAGGCGGTGAGGACTGACAAAATGACACAGGCGGCGATGGCTGACAAAATGAGACAGACAGCGATGACTGACAAAATGACACAGACAGCGATGACTGACAAAATGACACAGGCAGTGATGACTGACAAAATGACACAGGCAGTGATGACTGACAAAATGACACAGGCGGTGATGACTGACAAAATGAGACAGACAGTGGTGACTGACAAAATGAGACAGATGGTGATGGCTGACAAAATGACACAGACGGTGATGGCTGACAAAATGACACAGACGGTGATGACTGACAAAATGACACAGACGGTGATGACTGACAAAATGACACAGACGGCGATGACTGACAAAATGACACAGACGGCGATGACTGACAAAATGACACAGACAGTGATGACTGACAAAATGACATAGACGGTGGTGACTGACAAAATGACATAGACGGTGGCGACTGACAAAATGACATAGACGGTGGCAACCGACAAAATGAGACAGACGGTGATGACTGACAAAATGAAACAGACGGTGATGACTGACAAAATGACACAGACAGTGATGACTGACCAAAGGACACAGACAGTGATGACACAGACAGTGATGACTGACAAAATGACACAGATGGTGATGACTGACAAAATGACACAGACGGCGATGGCTGACAAAATGACACAGACAGTGATGACTGAAAAAAAGGACACAGACGGTGAGGACTGACAAAATGACACAGGCGGCGATGGCTGACAAAATGAGACAGACAGCGATGACTGACAAAATGACACAGACGGTGATGACTGACAAAATGACACAGGCAGTGATGACTGACAAAATGACATAGACGGTGGTGACCGACAAAATGAGACAGACGGTGATGACTGACAAAATGACACAGACGGTGATGACTGACAAAACGACACAGACGGTGATGACTGACAAAATGACACAGACAGTGATGACTGACCAAAGGACACAGACAGTGATGACTGACAAAATGACACAGATGGTGATGACTGACAAAATGACACAGATGGTGATGATTGACAAAATGACACAGGCGGCGATGGCTGACAAAATGAGACAGACAGCGATGACTGACAAAATGACACAGACAGCGATGACTGACAAAATGACACAGGCAGTGATGACTGACAAAATGACACAGGCAGTGATGACTGACAAAATGACACAGGCGGTGATGACTGACAAAATGAGACAGACAGTGGTGACTGACAAAATGAGACAGATGGTGATGGCTGACAAAATGACACAGACGGTGATGGCTGACAAAATGACACAGACGGTGATGACTGACAAAATGACACAGACGGTGATGACTGACAAAATGACACAGACGGCGATGACTGACAAAATGACACAGACGGCGATGACTGACAAAATGACACAGACAGTGATGACTGACAAAATGACATAGACGGTGATGACTGACAAAATGACACAGACGGTGATGACTGACAAAATGACACAGACGGCGATGACTGACAAAATGACACAGACAGTGATGACTGACAAAATGACATAGACGGTGGTGACTGACAAAATGACATAGACGGTGGCGACCGACAAAATGAGACAGACGGTGATGACTGACAAAATGACACAGACGGTGATGACTGACAAAATGAAACAGACGGTGATGACTGACAAAATGACACAGACAGTGATGACTGACCAAAGGACACAGACAGTGATGACACAGACAGTGATGACTGACAAAATGACACAGATGGTGATGATTGACAAAATGACACAGACGGTGATGACTGACAAAATGACACAGACAGTGATGACTGACAAAATTACTGACGATGAGGACTGACAAAATGACACAGACGGCGATGGCTGACAAAATGACACAGACGGTGATGGCTGACAAAATGACACAGACAGACAGTGATGACTGACAAAATGACACAGTTGGTGATGACTGACAAAATGACACAGACGATGATGACTGACAAAATGACACAGACGATGATGACTGACAAAATGACACAGACGGTGACGACTGACAAAATGACACAGGCGGTGATGACTGACAAAATGAGACAGGCGGTGATGACTGACAAAATGAGACAGACAGTGGTGACTGACAAAATGACACAGACGGTGACGACTGACAAAATGACACAGACAGTGATGACCGACAAAATGACACAGACGGCGATGACTGACAAAATGACACATACGATGGGGACTGACAAAATGACACAGACAGTGATGACTGACAAAATGACACAGACGGGGATGACTGACAAAATGACACAGACGGCGATGGCTGACAAAATGACACAGGCGGTGATGGCTGACAAAATGACACAGACGGTGATGGCTGACAAAATGACACAGACGGAGATGACTGACAAAATGACACAGACGGTGATGACAGACAAAATGAGACAGACGGTGATGACTGACAAAATGACACAGACGATGACTGACAAAATGACACAGACGGCGATGGCTGACAAAATGACACAGACGGTGATGGCTAACAAAATGACACAGACAGTGATGACTGACAAAATGACACAGACGGTGATGACTGACAAAATGACACAGACAGTGATGACTGACAAAATGACACAGATGGTGATGGCTGACAAACTGACACAGACGGTGATGACTGACAAAATGAGACAGACAGTGGTGACTGACAAAATGACGCAGACAGTGATGACTGACAAAATGACACAGACGGTGATGACTGACAAAATGACAGAGACGGTGATGACTGACAAAATGACACAGACAGTGATGACTGACAAAATGAGACAGACAGTGGTGACTGACAAAATGACACAGACGGTGACGACCGACAAAATGACACAGACGGCGATGACTGACAAAATGACACATACGATGGGGACTGACAAAATGACACAGACAGTGATGACTGACAAAATGACACAGACGGGGATGACTGACAAAATGACACAGACGGCGATGGCTGACAAAATGACACAGGCGGTGATGGCTGACAAAATGACACAGACGGTGATGGCTGACAAAATGAGACAGACGGTGATGACTGACAAAATGACACAGACGATGACTGACAAAATGACACAGACGGCGATGGCTGACAAAATGACACAGACGGTGATGGCTAACAAAATGACACAGACAGTGATGACTGACAAAATGACACAGACGGTGATGACTGACAAAATGACACAGACAGTGATGACTGACAAAATGACACAGATGGTGATGGCTGACAAACTGACACAGACGGTGATGACTGACAAAATGAGACAGACAGTGGTGACTGACAAAATGACGCAGACAGTGATGACTGACAAAATGACACAGACGGTGATGACTGACAAAATGACAGAGACGGTGATGACTGACAAAATGACACAGACAGTGATGACTGACAAAATGAGACAGACAGTGGTGACTGACAAAATGACACAGACGGTGACGACCGACAAAATGACACAGACGGCGATGACTGACAAAATGACACATACGATGGGGACTGACAAAATGACACAGTCAGGGATGACTGACAAAATGACACAGACGGGGATGACTGACAAAATGACACAGACGGCGATGGCTGACAAAATGACACAGGCGGTGATGGCTGACAAAATGACACAGACGGTGATGGCTGACAAAATGAGACAGACGGTGATGACTGACAAAATGACACAGACGATGACTGACAAAATGACACAGACGGCGATGGCTGACAAAATGACACAGACGGTGATGGCTAACAAAATGACACAGACGGTGATGACTGACAAAATGACAGAGACGGTGATGACTGACAAAATGACACAGACAGTGATGACTGACAAAATGAGACAGACAGTGGTGACTGACAAAATGACACAGACGGTGACGACCGACAAAATGACACAGACGGCGATGACTGACAAAATGACACATACGATGGGGACTGACAAAATGACACAGACAGTGATGACTGACAAAATGACACAGACGGGGATGACTGACAAAATGACACAGACGGCGATGGCTGACAAAATGACACAGGCGGTGATGGCTGACAAAATGACACAGACGGTGATGGCTGACAAAATGAGACAGACGGTGATGACTGACAAAATGACACAGACGATGACTGACAAAATGACACAGACGGCGATGGCTGACAAAATGACACAGACGGTGATGGCTAACAAAATGACACAGACAGCGATGACTGACAAAATGACACAGACGGTGATGACTGACAAAATGACACAGACGGTGATGACTGACAAAATGACACAGATGGTGATGGCTGACAAACTGACACAGACGGTGATGACTGACAAAATGACACAGACGGTGATGACTGACAAAATGACAGAGACAGTGATGGCTGACAAAATGACGCAGACAGTGATGACTGACAAAATGACACAGACGGTGATGACTGACAAAATGACAGAGACAGTGATGGCTGACAAAATGAAACAGACAGTGATGACTGACAAAATGACACAGACACCGATGACTGACAAAATGACACAGACAGCGATGACTGACAAAATGACACAGACAGTGATGACTGACAAAATGACACAGACAGTGATGACTGACAAAATGACGATAATGCTACATAATGACAAATGATTCGCCTCTGTGAATGGTTCCCAATGAATACAAATAAAATTTAGATTATACATAAATTCAGATCGTGATGAAAGTCAATAACATCCTTACCTTCAGTGTGAATTGTTACCATTGAATACAAATAGAGTTTAGACCTTGGGCCGGGATTATAAAACATTGCCATACTCGACTCAGACTCCGTACTCAACTCACCTTGAGCATACTCCTGTGAGTTTGGGTCTGAGATCGGGATTATAAAACATTATAGAACGAGCTCAACTGAGTCCAAAACAAAGGCAAACTCAGCCTGCTTGAGCATGAAATGTTGGAGCTCTCTAGTGAAGGAGGTCAAAAACAACCTTTGTTTTGATGTTGTTGCAATTGTGTCAAGTCATCGTCTGTGTTATCTCTTGGAAAAAAGCATAATTAAAGGTTTAACTTTCTAAAAAATAGCGGAAGTAATATTAGAAAGTACAATTTTGGGCTAGAATTGAATTGAAAAACATGTTTAGAGGGTTGAATTGTGTTGAGTCTACCTCTGAGTAAGGTCGGTAGCGTACTTAGGATTTCGTACTCAACTGAGCATAGAAGCGATCTCAAAAGTTTTATAATCCCAATTTTTCGAGTCTGAGTTTGGAGTTGAGCACAGAGTGACCACTTGAGCACGGAAGTTTTATAAAGTCGATAACATTCTTACCTTTGTATCTATTATCACAGTTAGAGATGAAGCTTTATGAGGAGCACCACTGAATTCACCTGAAAATCTCTCTGCAAACACTTCCTGATATTTACTGTCCATTATAACAAAAGAAACAGTCTTATTTGTCTGACATCCTAGCTTGGCTGATTTATAGGCCTGGGTTATATTGGAGTTAGCCGGGTACAGACTATCAGGGAGATGCTGGGAAGAATGGAGTCTCAGTTTTCTACATTGATGTCGCTGTGCTCTTTCTTTACCCATGCTAACAAATGAGTCAGTAGGTCGTCTCCCTTGAATATGCCGGAGGATATGACGATGGTCAGATTTTACATCCAGACCACAACACACACTTGTGTGTCTGTGAACATTATAGTTTTTCATAATCTCAGAGCACATATTCCTGAATGTTCTGATAGATGAAGGTATGGTTAGCCAAAAAGAGTTCATTGGACAGTCTGTGTTTTGGTCGATACTGGCGGTATCATAATACTGACACACTTCACAGGTATTAGATCTGCCCTCAGATGATCTGTTCTTTTCACCTTTGGTTACGACACTGACACAGCACAATTTACTGTATAAAAAGTGCTTCTTTTTCCTTTTTAATTCTTCACACATACTTTGAGTTTTTAGATAATTATTGGTGGCCATTATCCCTTTATTCATTGTGTTGTTTATAGAATTTTCCACACTTGTGTGATTCCCACAGTAGTTATAAGCAAGGGCTACCTTCTCTAGCTGGAAACAAAAAGACATCAGATATGAATCTTTCAACAGGATGTTTAGTTAAGAATGCAGCCTGAAGATTTTCTCATTCTTTGTGTGGACATTAAAGGATTTGAACCTACAACATGGGTGAAAGTGTACATTGAATTAAGACATGTACATTATGACTAATTCAGTTTTGTGGATTACCTGAATTACAGAATGATGAAGATTGAATAATGGATCCAGTCGTGTCAGATGTACCACAGTTGCACTTTCATCTAAATGTGTAGACAATTGAAGACTCTTCTGGCCAGGGGGGATAACCCAACTTACTGTTGGCTACAAATAAAAACACCAACACCTAAATTTGAATATTGTATCTAATTTTCTCTTTTCGATTGATTGACTGGAGTTTGACACCGCAATCAAAGGTTGTTTCACTAATTTTCACTAAAAAAAGGAACGAAGCTCCTTGTACTCTCAGATTTGATAAATGAGAAAATAGTCATTTCTCAACAATTTTTCAGTGTAAATTTCTAAGTATCAATAAAAGGATCCTGACAGATGTCTATTTTAACCTCATAATTGTCCATCTTGATACCCATGTAATTTCTTGATAACATGTACTTCATAAACAGTAAAATTTCAGCAGCTCATGACAGCTTAAAAATTAACCTCTTTATTGAGAGATCTTCCACAAAGGGAGATAATTATACCGACCTTCATCATGTTCTTCAGAAGCCAGTCAACCAGTGTTGAGGAGGTCAGCTGTACCGTATCGGGAAACCTCTGAAAAACATGGGACAATCAATAAAATTATAATAACTTCATCATTCAATACAGATAGAGGTAGATCATATCACTGATGTATTTGAATAAAAACTTATAAATCTTTTAACAAGTTGCTTTTAACAAGGTGTCCTGATAAAGTAGTTGTTAGCAAAAGTCATTCTTCAAATGTTATTTGCAGAAATAATAACATTAATAAAAAGGGAAGTAACTGTAATGATCATTGAAGCCATGTGGTTTCTGATGTTTTTACATATGTTTTTAGATCACCATTGAAAATGTTGAACATAACTGGAGGCTTATAATGAGTTCCATGCCAAATCTAAGTTTTTTTACTTTAGTATGCGCTTTTTAACAAATTCCAGAAAAGCAGCCGAATTTGACATGAAAACAATAATACACTTTGTTTGTGATAAAATCATATAAGAAGCATTTGATAACTAACCATAGTAGTGTCATATCTCCGGAGAAGTACAACACTATTGGTCTGTAAGATACCCAATAAGGAAGGTAGATGATCCCCGGTTATAACAGCAAAACTCGGTGCATTAGCCAACTCTGTAAGAAACAAGCCACAACGAAGTTCATACAATAGAAGAAATCTTATTTTACACTACATGTCCAGCTGATAGTTAAATGTTCGAATTATTGATTGAGATTTTCCTGCTTACTACATAATATCAGTGAAGGTAGACCAATCTAAATTTATAAGTTACCCTAGTCCTAAAGTCCAGAATTAACCTTTAAGGCCAAAAGTCACCATTTTTATCGGAAAAATCCATTCGAATGGTCAATTGATCATGTGACTTAAGTCAATCGACAAAACAACAACATTTCAAACACTGGCAAGTGGCAACTATTGGAAAGCCCGGTGGAGCCTATAACAGTGGTCAGTTTGAGGTGAATCGGGCCAACAGGGAACGTTGTCATCTTGCCTGTTTTCGTCAAAATGGGACTTTTTCGTGAAACTGACTATGTTGAACATTTTCTTTAATCAAAGTAGGGCCTATATCTTCACATACAGCGTTATGTCAGGATTTTTATATTTAGCTGATAGCTTTTAAAAATGTTAGCCTAGCTGGCATGTGGGTTCGATATATAAAACTCACCATTTTCTAGCATGCGCATGGAAGCATAGTAGTACTGCTGAAAGCCAGGAGGTTCTGGTAGAGTGCCAAAGTCAAAGTACCCAATCACAGTATTCTGACAACAGAAATAACAAATACCCAATCACAGTATTCTGACAACAGAAATAACAAATACCCTGCAATCACAGTATTCTGACAACAGAAATAACAAATACCCTGCAATCACAGTATTCTGACAACAGAAATAACAAGTACCCAATCACAGTATTCTGACAACAGAAATAACAAGTACCCAATCACAGTATTCTGACAACAGAAATAACAAGTACCCAATCACAGTATTCTGACAACAGAAATAACAAATACCCAATCACAGTATTCTGACAACAGAAATAACAAATACCCAATCACAGTATTCTGACAACAGAAATAACAAGTACCCAATCACAGTATTCTGATAACAGAAATAACAAGTACCCAATCACAGTATTCTGACAACAGAAATAACAAATACCCAATCACAGTATTCTGACAACAGAAATAACAAGTACCCAATCACAGTATTCTGACAACAGAAATAACAAATACCCAATCACAGTATTCTGACAACAGAAATAACAAGTACCCAATCACAGTATTCTGACAACAGAAATAACAAGTACCCAATCACAGTATTCTGACAACAGAAATAACAAATACCCAATCACAGTATTCTGACAACAGAAATAACAAGTACCCAATCACAGTATTCTGACAACAGAAATAACAAGTACCCAATCACAGTATTCTGACAACAGAAATAACAAATACCCAATCACAGTATTCTGACAACAGAAATAACAAATACCCAATCACAGTATTCTGACAACAGAAATAACAAATACCCAATCACAGTATTCTGACAACAGAAATAACAAATACCCAATCACAGTATTCTGACAACAGAAATAACAAATACCCAATCACAGTATTCTGACAACAGAAATAACAAATACCCAATCACAGTATTCTGACAACAGAAATAACAAATACCCAATCACAGTATTCTGACAACAGAAATAACAAATACCCAATCACAGTATTCTGACAACAGAAATAACAAGTACCCAATCACAGTATTCTGACAACAGAAATAACAAGTACCCAATCACAGTATTCTGACAACAGAAATAACAAGTACCCAATCACAGTATTCTGACAACAGAAATAACAAGTACCCAATCACAGTATTCTGACAACAGAAATAACAAGTACCCAATCACAGTATTCTGACAACAGAAATAACAAGTACCCAATCACAGTATTCTGACAACAGAAATAACAAGTACCCAATCACAGTATTCTGACAACAGAAATAACAAGTACCCAATCACAGTATTCTGACAACAGAAATAACAAATACCCAATCACAGTATTCTGACAACAGAAATAACAAGTACCCAATCACAGTATTCTGACAACAGAAATAACAAATACCCAATCACAGTATTCTGACAACAGAAATAACAAATACCCAATCACAGTATTCTGACAACAGAAATAACAAGTACCCAATCACAGTATTCTGACAACAGAAATAACAAGTACCCAATCACAGTATTCTGACAATAGAAATAACAAGTACCCAATCACAGTATTCTGACAACAGAAATAACAAGTACCCAATCAGAGTATTCTGACAACAGAAATAACAAATACCCAATCACAGTATTCTGACAACAGAAATAACAAATACCCAATCACAGTATTCTGACAACAGAAATAACAAGTACCCAATCACAGTATTCTGACAACAGAAATAACAAATACCCAATCACAGTATTCTGACAACAGAAATAACAAATACCCAATCACAGTATTCTGACAACAGAAATAACAAATACCCAATCACAGTATTCTGACAACAGAAATAACAAGTACCCAATCACAGTATTCTGACAACAGAAATAACAAGTACCCAATCACAGTATTCTGACAACAGAAATAACAAATACCCAATCACAGTATTCTGACAACAGAAATAACAAGTACCCAATCACAGTATTCTGACAACAGAAATAACAAGTACCCAATCACAGTATTCTGACAACAGAAATAACAAATACCCAATCACAGTATTCTGACAACAGAAATAACAAATACCCAATCACAGTATTCTGACAACAGAAATAACAAATACCCAATCACAGTATTCTGACAACAGAAATAACAAATACCCAATCACAGTATTCTGACAACAGAAATAACAAATACCCAATCACAGTATTCTGACAACAGAAATAACAAATACCCAATCACAGTATTCTGACAACAGAAATAACAAATACCCAATCACAGTATTCTGACAACAGAAATAACAAATACCCAATCACAGTATTCTGACAACAGAAATAACAAATACCCAATCACAGTATTCTGACAACAGAAATAACAAGTACCCAATCACAGTATTCTGACAACAGAAATAACAAGTACCCAATCACAGTATTCTGACAACAGAAATAACAAGTACCCAATCACAGTATTCTGACAACAGAAATAACAAGTACCCAATCACAGTATTCTGACAACAGAAATAACAAGTACCCAATCACAGTATTCTGACAACAGAAATAACAAGTACCCAATCACAGTATTCTGACAACAGAAATAACAAGTACCCAATCACAGTATTCTGACAACAGAAATAACAAATACCCAATCACAGTATTCTGACAACAGAAATAACAAGTACCCAATCACAGTATTCTGACAACAGAAATAACAAATACCCAATCACAGTATTCTGACAACAGAAATAACAAATACCCAATCACAGTATTCTGACAACAGAAATAACAAGTACCCAATCACAGTATTCTGACAACAGAAATAACAAGTACCCAATCACAGTATTCTGACAACAGAAATAACAAGTACCCAATCACAGTATTCTGACAACAGAAATAACAAGTACCCAATCACAGTATTCTGACAACAGAAATAACAAATACCCAATCACAGTATTCTGACAACAGAAATAACAAGTACCCAATCACAGTATTCTGACAACAGAAATAACAAGTACCCAATCACAGTATTCTGACAACAGAAATAACAAATACCCAATCACAGTATTCTGACAACAGAAATAACAAGTACCCAATCACAGTATTCTGACAACAGAAATAACAAGTACCCAATCACAGTATTCTGACAACAGAAATAACAAATACCCAATCACAGTATTCTGACAACAGAAATAACAAATACCCAATCACAGTATTCTGACAACAGAAATAACAAATACCCAATCACAGTATTCTGACAACAGAAATAACAAATACCCAATCACAGTATTCTGACAACAGAAATAACAAATACCCAATCACAGTATTCTGACAACAGAAATAACAAATACCCAATCACAGTATTCTGACAACAGAAATAACAAATACCCAATCACAGTATTCTGACAACAGAAATAACAAATACCCAATCACAGTATTCTGACAACAGAAATAACAAATACCCAATCACAGTATTCTGACAACAGAAATAACAAGTACCCAATCACAGTATTCTGACAACAGAAATAACAAGTACCCAATCACAGTATTCTGACAACAGAAATAACAAGTACCCAATCACAGTATTCTGACAACAGAAATAACAAGTACCCAATCACAGTATTCTGACAACAGAAATAACAAGTACCCAATCACAGTATTCTGACAACAGAAATAACAAGTACCCAATCACAGTATTCTGACAACAGAAATAACAAGTACCCAATCACAGTATTCTGACAACAGAAATAACAAATACCCAATCACAGTATTCTGACAACAGAAATAACAAGTACCCAATCACAGTATTCTGACAACAGAAATAACAAATACCCAATCACAGTATTCTGACAACAGAAATAACAAATACCCAATCACAGTATTCTGACAACAGAAATAACAAGTACCCAATCACAGTATTCTGACAACAGAAATAACAAGTACCCAATCACAGTATTCTGACAACAGAAATAACAAGTACCCAATCACAGTATTCTGACAACAGAAATAACAAGTACCCAATCACAGTATTCTGACAACAGAAATAACAAATACCCAATCACAGTATTCTGACAACAGAAATAACAAATACCCAATCACAGTATTCTGACAACAGAAATAACAAGTACCCAATCACAGTATTCTGACAACAGAAATAACAAATACCCAATCACAGTATTCTGACAACAGAAATAACAAATACCCAATCACAGTATTCTGACAACAGAAATAACAAATACCCAATCACAGTATTCTGACAACAGAAATAACAAATACCCAATCACAGTATTCTGACAACAGAAATAACAAATACCCAATCACAGTATTCTGACAACAGAAATAACAAATACCCAATCACAGTATTCTGACAACAGAAATAACAAATACCCAATCACAGTATTCTGACAACAGAAATAACAAATACCCAATCACAGTATTCTGACAACAGAAATAACAAATACCCAATCACAGTATTCTGACAACAGAAATAACAAATACCCAATCACAGTATTCTGACAACAGAAATAACAAGTACCCAATCACAGTATTCTGACAACAGAAATAACAAATACCCAATCACAGTATTCTGACAACAGAAATAACAAATACCCAATCACAGTATCATAGTAAATAAGCTACCATACAGGGGTGTTACGGTACGGCAAAGCCTTCGAAGAAACATTCGGCAGTCATCCAGGCGAGCACTCTACGGGAGTTTATTACAACATAAACCAAATTGACAGTTTACCGCTAGGAATAAAACGCAGAATTCAGATAAACGGACCAGACAACAATTTGCAAATACATGATTTTCTGCGTTTCCACAGAAGTCTACCACCCCTGTTAAAGGAAAGGTTTTACACTTACTTGATTTGCTGATGCAAACTTTACCAGCTGCTGTTCATTGAAAATATATGTCAATGGAAATCGCAAATCATCTAAGAATTTCACCATATATTCAGCACCAATAATACCTGAGAAAGAGTAAAGTATAACTGAATATTACTTAGAATAATTCAGACGCAAAAACCGATAAACACCATTTTTACGTTTCAAAGTTCCCCACCTTGTGTCTGATGGAGAGATTATCTCTTTACAGTCTGAGTCACCAAGTTCCCCAACTCGTGACTGAGTGAGAGATTATCTCTTTACAGTCTCAGTCACCAAGATCCCCACCTTGTGTCTGATGGAGAGATTATCTCCTTACAGTCTGAGCCATCAAGTTCCCCACCTCGTGACTGATGGAGAGATTATCTGCTTACAGTCTGAGCCATCAAGTTCCCCACCTTGTGACTGATGGAGAGATTATCTCTTTACAGTCCGAGCCACCAAGTTCCCCACCTCGTGTCTGATGGAGAGATTATCTCTTTACAGTCTGAGCCACCAAGTTCCCCACCTTGTGTCTGATGGAGAGATTATCTCTTTACAGTCTGAGCCACCAAGTTCCCCACCTTGTGTCTGATGGAGAGATTATCTCTTTACAGTCTGAGCCACCAAGTTCCCCACCTTGTGTCTGAGTGAGAGATTATCTCTTTACAGTCTGAGCCACCAAGTTTCCCACCTTGTGTCTGATGGAGTGATTATCTCTTTACAGTCTGAGCCACCAAGTTTCCCACCTTGTGTCTGAGTGAGAGATTATCTCTTTACAGTCTGAGCCACCAAGTTCCCCACCTTGTGTCTGATGGAGTGATTATCTCTTTACAGTCTGAGCCACCAAGTTCCCCACCTTGTGTCTGATGGAGAGATTATCTCTTTACAGTCTGAGTCACCAAGATCCCCACCTTGTGACTGATGGAGATATTATCTCTTTACAGTCTGAGCCACCAAGTTCCCCACCTTGTGCCTGGTGGAGAGATTATCTCTTTACAGTCTGAGTCACCAAGTCCCCCACCTTGTGACTGATGGAGAGATTATCTCTTTACAGTCTGAGCCACCAAGTTACCCACCTTGTATCTGATGGAGAGATTATCTCTTTACAGTCTGAGCCACCAAGTTCCCCACCTTGTGCCTGATGGAGAGATTATCTCTTTACAGTCTGAGTCACCAAGTCCCCCACCTTGTGACTGATGGAGAGATTATCTCTTTACAGTCTGAGCCACCAAGTCCCCCACCTTGTGACTGATGGAGAGATTATTTCTTTACAGTCTGAGCCACCAAGTTTCCCACCTTGTGTCTGAGTGAGAGATTATCTCTTTACAGTCTGAGCCACCAAGTTCCCCACCTTGTGACTGATGGAGTGATTATCTCTTTACAGTCTGAGTCACCAAGTTCCCCACCTTGTGTCTGAGTGAGAGATTATCTCTTTACAGTCTGAGCCACCAAGTTCCCCACCTTGTGTCTGATGGAGTGATTATCTCTTTACAGTCTGAGCCACCAAGTTCCCCACCTTGTGTCTGAGTGAGAGATTATCTCTTTACAGTCTGAGCCACCAAGTTCCCCACCTTGTGTCTGATGGAGTGATTATCTCTTTACAGTTTGAGCCACCAAGTTCCCCACCTTGTGTCTGATGGAGAGATTATCTCTTTACAGTCTGAGTCACCAAGATCCCCACCTTGTGACTGATGGAGAGATTATCTCTTTACAGTCTGAGCCACCAAGTTCCCCACCTTGTGCCTGATGGAGAGATTATCTCTTTACAGTCTGAGCTACCAAGTTCCCCACCTCGTGTCTGATGGAGAGATTATCTCCTTACAGTCTGAGCCACCAAGTTCTCCACCTTGTGTCTGAGAGAGAGATTATCTCTTTACAGTCCGAGCCACTAAGTTCCCCACCTTGTGACTGATGGAGTGATTATCTCTTTACAGTCTGAGCCACCAAGTTACCCACCTCGTGTCTGATGGAGAGATTATCTCTTTACAGTCTGAGCCACCAAGTTACCCACCTTGTGACTGATGGAGAGATTATCTCTTTACAGTCTGAGCCACCAAGTTACCCACCTCGTGTCTGATGGAGAGATTATCTCTTTACAGTCTGAGCCACCAAGTTCCCCACCTCGTGTCTGAGTGAGAGATTATCGCTTTACAGTGTGAACCACCCAGTTCCCCACCTTGTGTCTGATGGAGTGATTATCTCTTTACAGTCTGAGCCACCAAGTTACCCACCT
This sequence comes from Lepidochitona cinerea, assembly GCA_963971465.1. Taxonomy (NCBI): domain Eukaryota; kingdom Metazoa; phylum Mollusca; class Polyplacophora; order Chitonida; family Tonicellidae; genus Lepidochitona; species Lepidochitona cinerea. Next base: position 7,927,364 of record OZ020551.1, read on the forward strand.
CGTGTCTGATGGAGAGATTATCTCTTTACAGTCTGAGCCACCAAGTTATCCACCTTGTGACTGATGGAGAGATTATCTCTTTACAGTCTGAGCCACCAAGTTACCCACCTCGTGTCTGATGGAGAGATTATCTCTTTACAGTCTGAGCCACCAAGTTCCCCACCTCGTGTCTGAGTGAGAGATTATCGCTTTACAGTGTGAACCACCCAGTTCCCCACCTTGTGTCTGATGGAGAGATTATCTCTTTACAGTCTGAGCGATCTTGAACCAAGACTTAAAAAACAAACCTGTGTATCGGATACCATTTAGATGTGTATGGTAGACATAAAACTGAGGAAAAGAAGGCAGTTTCATTCTTCCCCTACAGTCCCCTTCTTTCCACCAACAATTAATACTGATAAAACGAACCTGAAAAATGGTAAAGACATGAATAAAATATACACGATTAAAGTTAATTAAATTAACATTCATTACACTTGTCATTAGCAGACTAGCCAAGTTTGTTGTGATTCTTAGTTGACCTTCATATTAGCAGAAAAATAATAAGTGATCATTCTCAGCTCAAAGGTTGCAAGTTGACTTTCTACCAAAAATATACCTTTAAGAGTTATTTAGGGAATTCCCTTTAGCTATTCATACATGTAGCTATTGTCTGACAGTCAGTAAACAAACAGCCGAGAATGCACATCGTCCGCAGCCACTAAGGGCTTTACTGTACAGTTATTTCTTTTTACCCTTTAAAGCATAAACGTATATATGATATATTGTACTATATATCAAATACATTTACGAGAGATTGAATTACAAGAATGTGGTTCATATAAACAGTACACAAATGAAAGACCCGCCTGTGTCAGTGATCAACTAGCTCGTGTGTCTTTAAAAACTTTTCCACGTGAAAAAAAAACAATGAACAATAAAAATAGAATTTTTTGGTTCACATTGAAGATACTAGTTATATAGTTAATAATATGTATCACTAACCTCACCATGCATGGCCCTGGCTGCCCTGAAGAAATCTGCTTTTCCACTCTGTGATTTGGAACACCAAGGTGCATAGAACATTACAAAAATAAACTCATTATCTGTAAGGATGTTTGACACAGGTTCCATAGCACCAAAAGGAAAGTCAGTAATTAGAGAGTTGTGTGGGAACAACCGGGATGGAGGGCGAGGTGGGTAAACCAATGGCTTGGTTTGTACACTGAAAATAAAGAGGTAATTAATGATTAGATGTCTGAGTAACGATTGTTATCAGCAAAAATTACGGATACTCAGTAAATATAAATGCCAATCTTCAAATGGCTGGTTGTCAAAGGTTGCTTGATGTAAAACTTAAAAGCAGCCAATGTCTTTAACATGTTTGGAATACCATATGTTATACAGCTCCAGTGTAAACTTAATTGATCGATTGATGTTTTACGCCGCATTCAAGATTATTTCACTTATATGGCGGCATTGCCAGGTTTAGTGGGGGAGGAAACCAGGCTCATTGCTGCCCGGAGGAATCCCCAGCCCTTCGACGAATACCGGGCAACTCTTCCACATACGACGATCGAGTGAAAATCCACTTTTCAGTTTTATTTGTTTTTCCGCATTTAAAATTTTAAATTACAAAACTTTGCTGTTGTTTTCGATAAATTTTGACTTTGATCTTTATAGTTTTATATTATTGTACAAGTAATAGTATTAGGATTGACAAAGTAGGTGTTAAGCCTCATATGTGAACCTAGACTGTACACAAGTTAACAGGTCCAGTGATATCTAGTCACAATTACACAGCAGTATGGTGGCCGAGGGTTGCCAATTAATAAAAAAACTTATTCTCTAAATAAAAATGGCTTAGAAAAAAAAATTGATATTTCAACAACAAAAAAAGAAAGAAAAAAATTAAAATAAAAAAAAACAAAATGGATTTTAAATTAAAAAAAAAAATAGTTAACAACAATAAAAAAAATAGAAACTAAGAAGAAAAAAAAATGTTTACTAAAAAAAAATAGTTTAGAAAAAAAAAAGTTTAGAAAAAAAATGTGTTAGAAAAAAAAATAGTTTAGAAAAAAAAATAGTTCAGAAAAAAAAAATAGTTTAGAAAAAAAAATGGCTTAGAAAAATAAATAGTTTAGAAAAAAAAATTCTCAGAAAAAAAAAATTGCTGTAAAAAAAAAAGTAAAATGAAAACGAAATGAAAGAAAAAATTTCCACGTGGCCGAGCGTTGCCAAAAGCCGAGAGTTGCCAAAACTTGATTTATCTCCCCTAGAAGGTGGACGCTGAAAGCTTGACACCAGGGGCAGGTTGTTCTATAATGTTTTTAATCAGGATATTCACTATTGGCATTGTTACAGGTCCGAGGATAGCCGTATTGGTTCGAGGCCGAAGGCCGAGGGCTAATACGACTGTCCGAGAACCTGTGATAATGCCAATAGGGAATCAATATCCTGATTAATGAAAACTTTATTATTTGGCTATGCCTATCGATGTTATTTTTCATAAAATATTTATACTATTTCTAAAAAATAGTGTTTTTATAGACACATTCGCAAGGAAAGGTGACTATTTTTTTTTTTTGTTAATTATTTTTTTTCATGTAGCTGACGATTGTTCCTTTTTAGTAATGATAACGACATAGAGTGAGCTAGGCCTAGCGTACCAAGAATTGTCCCCCTTTTGTACTTAAAACATAGGAACATATTTTTTTATTTTTACAGATTATTATTAATGCAATTTTTAATTTATGCAATGACATAGATTGACTATTTGTTTTTCTTTAACTGTACATTGACTGTTTTCTGTTTGGTGATTTCAAGGGAAATGGCGTTGGGATTTTGAAGTGATAGCAATGAAACGGTTGCCATGTGTTATTACATCTCGTATTGGCCCATTCCGTACTGGCCTTGTTTGTTCGCATTAGCCTAGTTTGTTCGTATTGGCTCCGGTAAGCCCCGTATGAGTGTGACCGTTTCTCCGTATTTTGCCAATAACATTGAAAGTCAATTAATAAAAAGGTTTATTAATTGACTGTGCAAGTTATTACCCGAATACGACCTTCGCGGCCGGGTAATATCAGCAGACGAATCAAATTCGTATAACCCGTAGGGCTGTATTGGCCGAGTTTAAGTCATATTGGCCGAGTTCAAGTCATATTGGCCGAGTTCAAGTCATATTGGCCGAGTTCACGGAGTGCGGCTGAAAGACGTAATTAACATTTGACGTCCCAGAGTTTGACAGAAGCAGACGGCAGATGTTGATATCAAAATGTCGACACTAGAGCCCGTTGTAAGCTCATTTTGACAGGATAGAAGTGACAGTAATAGAAGAAAAAACTGCTGTAAGTGAATCCGATTGCCGTTTTAGGACAGCAGAAGAGCAAGAAACTTCTCTACTGATCCAGGAGCAAAAAACACAGAACGCAAAAAAGGTCGGATACCAACATTAAGTCATGGATTTAATGTTCAGCGGGCGACATCCTGTTCAACTTGACAGCTTGCATAAAAAAATAATAACTTCTACAGTCTATTAATAAAAATATTGTGAATCGAGTGTTTTCGTATTGCCTTGGTATTGGCCTTCGGGTGGTTGCATTGACCCTCGGCCTGCAGCCTCGGGCCAATACGGCCACCCTCAGGCCAATACCCACTCTTAAACGTCTCCTGTGACGTCACCCTATTGTTCGAGCGGACGATTATTTTTCACAAATCGTCTGCAGACGATAACATGCTTCACAGGCCTTCAAATGTAAATCATTTACCACACATGCGCATTGGAAACGAACAATAGCTGCTTCACAGTGAGGAGTGATGTTTGCCTTATAAAAGGGGATCACAGCCGGTTTGCCTTAATGGATCGCTTTAAGGATTCAGTTTGTTGGATATGTACGATTTTAAATAAACGAGTAAATAAATGCAGATTGTTTGCAATTGGAGACACAATTTGTAGATTTTTTTAATACAATAAATATTTTTTAATACAATAAAAAAATATTTAAATTACCGTATTTTATCAAATCGCTCAGTTAAGAGAAGCCAATATAACTAGACGTGAAGATTTAAGTCAAATTTAAAACAAAGCAGACTTGTTTTATATGGTGTGTAGGGGAACAAAGACTGTTTTATCGGGAAAAAAATCAGATTTATGCAGGGAAATTAATACCTCATTTAAATGCTTTCCTTCGTTAAAAAAATCGTTGTACCGTGACGCCATTCAAACGAAATCATAGCGAAATGGGTAGAGTAGGTTGCAGTAAAATTGAATCCCCACTCTAAAATATTCAGAAAAAATATTTTATTTTTCCCACATCTGATAAACTTTACAAGTATAAATGAACTGACAATCTGGCAATATTTTTGGACATTTTTGGAAAATTATTTCCCAATATTTACAGCTCAAGTCATACCATATCAGAGCTTACTTTAAGTGAACTTCGTGTAACACGGCACCTGGCTCAGATTGCACCAGACGATTCTTAAAAAATAATCGGCAGGGGCAAAACAAAGAGACTGACGTTTAAGCCGGATAAACGCCTCGCCACTGCCGATTCTTAAAAAATAATTTTTTAAGAATCGGCAGTAGCTCGGCATTTATCCTATACGGAACATCCTTCGGCTATCTTCGCTCGCTACCGGTCGGCTTTGACACACCTCGGACAGTCTGCGCTTTGTATACGGTAAATCACCGTATTCTTGGGCTGAATAAAAATGGCGTCGAAAGTAAATATCAAAATGTTTTACTACAGACGAAAAAAGAAAATAAAAATAATTATAAATTTATTAAATGCTAATATCATTTAGAAAGATATTTGTTTATATATCATATTTAGCCCGGTAAAGCACATGTTGTGTAACGCAAAGAAGACGCAGTTTCGGTACATTCCAGGAATCCTCCAATACTTCAATTATAAAACTGATCGCGCCTGAAAGTTAACAAACAGAGTATTTCGGTCCCTTAAATTATCACGAGGACACTTTCGATGGGCGCTGAAGAGGATATGGAAATTGTGCGTTACACGGCTACCTTTTTGGTCGCCACATTCAAAATGACCTGCAGTCTATAAGAGGGTATTTCACGCACGTAAATCCCCGAAGTTTCAGAGTGGCCAATACCAAGGCAATACGAAAACACTCGATTAATAACATATAGTATTGGGCTTAATACTGGTTAAACTTTGTAACGTCACAATTGAATTCCATTGTTAGTTGACGTCATTTAAACTCGTATTAAGCCTAATACACCTTTGAACAACTCAGCCCAGACGTTTAATATATGGCTGAGATGCCTCGTGAATGATATCTTGGAAAGAAAAATTGACCATAGACAGGCAGATTCGCCCTTTTATTTTCACGATATCCCTCCCCAGTTTCATGTAATTATAACCCTTAGTCGGGTACACCGCACCTAAACTCGATCGTGTAGGCTAGCTTGTTATTAATAACCTGTGCGAGTTTAGGGGCGGGGTACCAGATATATTACCCCCTCCCCATCGTATTCTTGCAAGATCTCCTTTTGACGTAGCTAAGATAGACCAATATATCATGCTATCCCAATATAAAATAGGAAAATAATAGTCAACTTTCCTTGCGAATGTGTCTATACAGTTCCTCGGACAGTCGTATTAGCCCTCGGCCTTCGGCCTCGGACCAATACGACTATCCTCGGAACTGTAACAATGCCAATAGGGAATATCCTGATTAATTTTTTTTTAAATATTTATTTATTCACCAAACGAAGCATGTATGAACAATGGAAGAGCATAAATTGACAATTTGGCGGGAATAAAGTCCTGTGGATCTATCCCAAGGAGGTTGCATGTATATGCGTTCTTATAATTAAATGATTGGTGTTTGTATCTGGAAGTATATTACATGGTGACATTAATAACATTATAGAACAACCCGCCCCTGGTGTCAAGCTTTCAACGTCCACCTTCTAAGGGGAGATAAATCAAGGTTTTGGCAACTCTCGGCTTTTGGCAATCCTCGGCCACGTGGAAATTTTTACTTTCATTTCGTTTTCAATTTACTTTTTTTTTTTTGTAGGATTTTTTTATTCTAAACAATGTTTTTTTTTTTTTAGACAACATTTTTTTTTCTTCCTAATTTTTTTTTCTCTGAACTAATTTTTTTTTTCTAAACTAATTTTTTTTCTCTTAACTAATTTTTTTTTTTCAAAATGTTTTTAGGTAGACATTTTTTTCCTATTTTTTTTTCTGTTAACTATTTTTTTTTTTATTATTAAAATAATTAAATTATTTTTTTATTTTTTTTTTCACTTTTTTTTAATTTGCTTTTTTATTTAGAGAATAAGTTTTTTTATTAATTGGCAACCCTCGGCCACCATACAGCAGGCATTAGTATTAAGGTGAAACATGTGGGTAGATATTTTTGTTTATTAAAAAAAACATGCCTAAGATGGCCCAATTTGTTTGAAACTTTGAAGAAACAAATTTCAACTGTTTTGGCGCACACGTCGAGTTGACTTAGAAGGTAGAACTAGTCATTCGCAACAAGCTTGGAGCATGCACTGTTGTCGTAAAACTTGATAGTTCGGCGAAAACACAAGAATGGGCATATAGAGAGGAAATTGTCATTTTTTTTACAAACTTTACCCACGACAGGGTTTATTCTCCGTCATTCGGGGGTGAAGCAGTCGTTTAAGACTTTCCCCAACCAGCACAAGAGAAGGCAGATTCCCAATTTCGGTGTGATGTCCCGATAGCGAAAAACGAGAAGGTGGTTGAAAACAACTACTCTACGATTTGTGCAGAGCTGGAGCAAAATGGTACCAACTGAGTTGTTTTCAACCACGATCTGTGTGGTTGTAACTTGTTAGGGTTTTGTAATTGTAGTAAACAATCCTCTAATGAGCTAGGAGCTCAAGGATTGTGGAATGTTCTCACTTTTAAAAATGTAAATCTACAATTGGCATATAGCGCCGCCGAGCCGGTCCCTTCTTTCTTCCGAAAAAGATGCATTCACTGATACAATAAACGCCTTAAAATGAATGTGTCTTGATATCCATTCCCTTATCGTTGAATTATAGGTCAGTTATTGCATAACATCCATAAGGACCATATCTAGAGCTGGTTGTAACACTTTCCCCCTGGTCAAAACACCATGTGTTTTATTCTCAATCATTCAGGAAGTTTCCTATTTTAAACATGGCTACAGGGATTCATACACGTCCAATTTACTTACCGATATTCGGTTCGTAAAATTGAGTTTAAAACTGAATTTGGTGTTGAAAAACTCAATATTTTCAGTTTAAAATTTCCTTTTGAAAACTAAAATTTCCAAACTCAATTTGGGCGTGAAAAACTGAATATTGTTTGATTGATATCCACTGTTTATGATGAAAAAATCTAAGTTCAAGGGAAAAGTTTATTTCGAAACCGCCGTCAAACGACCATGGCCGTCATTCTCTTGTTGTTGTTGTTTCGTTTTCAGTGTCTCCACAACATGGCTTATTTTGCACTTTGGAAGTCTTTTTAATTACCTAAACATTTCTAAAATAAGCTGATTTTGTTGAACTGAGGAGTTTTGGGGAGTATTACCCACAATAATCGTAATAATTCGCGACTTGTTATATTTATTCAGCTGCTTTTGGTCGTATAGAAAATAAAAGGGGAGACAACTAGTGTCGATAATAAGTTAGTTACCTCCCCTGAATCATAGTTCTCAAATAGTTCAATTCATTTAAATCATTGTGTATTTTTTTATTGTTGCACATGAACAAGAGATTAGGGATAACTTTGATCTAGGTTTGACATTACATATATATTATAATCATAAGTTTTTTGTCAAACCTGATTTTTTTCTTGGAATTCATACATTCATGAAAAAAAGAAATATTAAATTGGAACTGGTTTGTAACATAGATTTTAACTCAATTTTAACCCTAAAATGGTCGGTAAATTAAAAAAAAACTGAATTTCGCCTTCTAAAAAACTGAATTTTTCAATTTCGGTTCGTAAATTTTGGACTTCTATGAATCCCTGGGCTACCCTTCGGGCCTCACATTACCGCTACATACCGGAGCTAAGGCTGTAACTGTAAGGGTTTTGGAGACCACCTGACCTGCAGTGGCCGGATGTCCAAACAGAGAATAGAGAAGAAATTGTCATTTTTCTTCAAACGTTACCCACAGATTGACTGGGTATATTCTCCGTTGTACGTCTGTGTAGCAGCTGTTTACCCTCCAATCAGTGACTTTCCATAACCTGCTAGTGCTAAAGACTTAACTAGTTATAAAAATATTAAAATAAGTTGTCTACAAATAAATTAATTTCATTCAAATAAAGACAACTGTACCTGTATCCCAACTTGCACAGACATATTGCAATTATGATTAGAAGCAGACAGCATATCTCAGGGTGTCTGGCCATGGCTCTTACAGCAACGTGGTATTTACTGATAATATTACGCTTGTTGTTGTTGTTTGATTTGGTGCTGTCAGATTCCTCCATTGGTTTTTCAACACGTCACATCGCCCCTCGCACGTGTCTTTCACTTTACCACCACGCCCCATCAGTCGCGTATGGAAAGCAGATGTTTACCTTTAAAGCAACAAGCAAGCCAAACCCATCTTGATTTTCTTCTAAACCGTTCATATCGCGGTAAATTTTACAATGTTAAGCCAAACTTTTTTTTTTCGCCAATGTTACACGTTGTACTTCTGGTAATGTCGTGAATGTTTAACGACAACCATAAATCAATAAAATGGTCATTGAATATGATAGATATCTTAGGCCCTATGTAGGCCTACCTCTGTTTACTTTAGAAGGTGTGTGTGTTACCTGGTGTTTCGTGGCTCATACTGTCATAGTAAACAAGTAGTGTTATTCCGAAAAACGAAAACTTCAAAAGACAAACACATTAAGTACGGTAGTGAACTTCAAAAGACAAACACATTAAGTACGGTAGTGATAGGCCTATAACAATATTAGGAATGACCCTAAGGCCTACAAACTTATTATCATTATATCAATATCATTATTACACAGGCCTAGGCCTTAGCCGCACTCGTGTGTCTCTATCCTGGTTTACTTACTTAGCCTAGGCCTATGCATGCATATGATATATTATAGACAAAACAGATAAAGAAAACAGATTAGGGGAACATCAGGATCTAATTGGCATGGTTAGGGTACATTATCAAAGAGGTACAGACAGATCTTAAGAATTAGGACTTAGTTCATCGAAATAAGACAAGTTCTTTAGATGCTTTCAAACCACTGTTTAAGACCGGGCTAAATTCTAATATGTATTAGATCAGATTCCAAATAGCGATACTGTTTTTCATTAAGAAAGCCTTTATCTTGAAGAGAAACAAGAATTTTATTAAACTTTCTAACAGTTTCAGGCGAAAATTTCCATATCAAGTTGTTTGTAATGAAGAGGGTTGCTTAGCTGCCGTTCTATCTCTTCAATATAATCCTGTCTAGACATAATAACTGTTTCATGTATACGTTTGGTGTAAAATGAATTAAAATGTTTGCTGTAAATGAATAAACCGTTACAAGCAGCTGTAATTCCGTAACGATCATAATTGTAATTCCATAACGGTAAAAAAAATCACAGAATTATTGATTTTTGTCCATTTTTTATAGACAACTAGTTCTATAACAGTTAACACTCGGAAAAAAACACATGAAATTGCGCCAGAAAAACATTTATTTTATCGTATATTGAAAAAGCGGTATATTTTGTTACGGAATTACAGGAGCCGTCTTAATAGCACTAGTTGGCCTAATTAGCGTCTTGGGCTTTTTATTTTCATTTTCAAAACGTGAGACAGAATACCCCTACAGCGGCAAGGAATGAGCCTTAAAATAATACATTACATGGAATTGTCGTGAATACAGGTTCAGTTTTAGTCATGATAACAAACCGTCAAAAATGTTATGTTTCTGTTTGGATTTTCGCGCCAAATTGTAACGTTTGCTCGCGCGTGATTTTGGGACAAATAGATGCTCTATATTCATTAACATTAATTAAATCGAAAAGTTTGATTTTCGCAGAAAAAAATAATATACGACATGCACATCTCTTTAATCAATGCAAAAATGACCATTAGGTTGAAATTTTCGTTGAATTGATGTACAGTGGAACTAGGCTATCTACCTGACCGGCAAAGTAAGTAAAACCAGGATAGAGTCACACAAGGCGGCTAGAACTAGGCCTACTGGATACTGCCATAGGTCCCAATGGTAAATACGGGACCAATGATTCTATAGACAGACGAGTCGGGTAAACTGATATTGAACAAAATACGATAATGTGACTAAAAAAAAAATATGTAATTTGGTTCCTAGGTATTGGACAGACAAGGAGGGAGTTTAGTTCTTGTAGATTAATGTAATTATAACCCGGATCCGAACTGGTACCTAAAAAAGCTTTGTTAAAGTGGCATGAGCTGCCAAAATTCACACTTTTTTCATAATTTCTGATCGCCTCGACAGTAAGAGGCTTTGAAGGCCATCGAAAAACTAAATGATTGGCGTTGGAATGAGGAAAATCCATACAGTATGTGGCCTGTATGAACCGAAAACGTGTTCGAAAAGTCAACAAAATTGAAATAACCGGGACGACCATTCATTGATTCTAAGCCAAAGTTTGTTCAGAAAAATAATTTATCGTACATTTTCGAGACCAGAAGCACTAAAAAGCTTCTGAATTATACATCTTGAGAAAAACAGCCAATAATTGCAACATTCTGTTTTAACGACAAAATATCAACATTTTGGCAGCTCATGTCTCTTTAAGGTAATCAGCTTATTGGTAGGCTATATTGGTATAGCCATACTTATGAGAAAACTATGTAGGCCTAGGTCTATATCTAGCCATAAACCAAACATTATTTAACTGTAACTTTAAGACCATTGGAGTTACAGTCCGGACACGAATGCGGACGGTCGAACACGAACGTGATACCATTCCTTTCGGCAGGACGTATATAAAATGTGTAATTTTCTGACGGGGGTTTTAATCAAACGCCCGATCTTGAATCGTTGCCACGCAGATACCTAATACGTATAGTTAACCTCTATTTTGATTGTCTACTCGATCTCTATTGTATGTTCGCCTATTGTTTGTTCGTCGGCTCACCCCGACGGCTGTTTACAGTGGGCCTTTGTGTTGAAGCCAAGAAACTTTCTCGAACCTTGGACAAGGCCAATGTGCAATAATCTCTACAGATATGCAAATTTATTCTAATGTGTAATACTCGAATTGTTCTGGGATTTCTAATAATCTATATAAGTTCCCGTTGTTTGTATATTAGTCAGTCAGTTTCCAACAGCTCAGTAGTATGCTTTCTTAATGCGATGTATTAATAATATTTGGCTTGCTCTTACTCGACAGTGACATCGTCATTTTATTTAATTTGTGAGTTCTATCAGGATTTTATTCTGTGGATTTGCCAGTGTGGTTATAAGATTCTATACTGTGGAATAACCAGAGTGTTAGCAAGATTTTATTGTGTGGATGTACCATTGTGTTTTTAAGATTTCGTCTCAAAACCAAGTTTCCACTTGTGTAAAATGCTGTTAATGACATTGGTAATATGAAAATTCCACCAATGGCACGATAATAGGCCCCCGTGACTGGGTCGGTTGTCCGTTTCACTAATAGGTCATCAATGTAAGATATAGCCGTTTTTGAGTTACAGATCCAACGTCTCACTGGAAGGTTTAGACGCAGGTTGGAAGCTAATGGAGGATATACGCGCTATTGACCTTCTGCTTTAGGGATGTGTTCTACACACTCAAAGTGACATTTTTAATTCAATATATTCGCCCTGTGAAGCCAGATGGACTGGAAGTTTCATACTTACAAGCATCTTTTTATTTTGTTAAAATACATTTTTGATTTGGCTAACGATATCCGGAATAAATTGTATAGCTTATTGCCATTAATGGTGATTTCTTATCGCCAGAATGCTGCCCTTTATGATCACAATCGTTTCTGCAACATCAGTTTGTCAACAATCTCCCTACACCAATGATTTTATCGGTGCAGACTTCAACAGAATGGAGCCGCCAAATAATCAAATTATGTATGTATGTTTCTGCAACATCAGTTTGCCAACAATCTCCCTACACCAATGATGTTATCGGTCGGTGCAGACTTTCCAGGGAGGTGCCTAACTTTTTTCTTTGTGTATATTTAAACAGTAGTTATAAAAGGAATACGTTTTGTTTGAAAGGGGGGATTACGGTTATAATTGATCTGTCATCTGCTATATCAGGTTATTTGTGTCAGTATTAGGCTCGTGATAGAGCCTGATGTAGCAGAATAGACGATGATATGTTTCATCTGTTGGCTAAGGAGCGCCAACCGTATCGACAACAGCTTAAAAATTAATCAAATGAGAATCGGTTAGCATATATATCCTATCGAAATAAACTTAATACAACTATTCGACTGGCTAGAAAAAATTATTTCGAAAACAAAGTTAATAAATTTAATCAAGATATAAAAAAAAATACATGGAAAACCCTAAGCGAACTCTTAAACAAAAATAAACCCAACAAGAGTTTCGGGAAACCCAAAATACGCCCGGAAAGGCACAGTAACTGCGGCCATACCAAAACAAATCCTTCCATATTTATTTAAATTTAATTTTCAAAATTCAGAGGAAGGACGTTGAAGCTTGTTAAAAGGTGATGTAATGTCAACAAAATGAAATCTTACCACTAAAACCTTGAAAATCCATCTGTATCAAATTTAAAATGGGCTATTTGGATCAAAGATTATTAACAAGATTTGTACTCGGTACAAGTCATCAATTCTCGCTGCTGTTAAATCGTGATGTTAAACATTGCTTGTTGTCAATATAGTTTGGACTAAAATGTTTCAATTTTTTAGAAGAGTAGTTTATAATTTACTAATCATACTTAAACAAAGGCAATTAATTGGTAATTTTGCAGCTCACACCAATTCAAGTAGATTTGAAAATTTTTCTCATAATATCATTTTTCTATATTATTTGGCTACAAAAAAAAACAGTTGAGCATGGCATGGCCATGTGGTATGGGGGACCATAAAACTGTCAACACTTGTAGATAAGAGATAACAGACAGAGCTTTAGAGTAGGCCTATGTTTAAATAGAGTACCGGTATGTAAATAGAACAAGGCTGGGTTACTCATCTCTTTCTCTGTAGATAAAACTTTAATCCTTATATGTATTTTTCATTTGATTAAAACGTTATATATTGATTTAAGAATAGTTTTAATCAATTTAGAAACATTATTGCAATTTGAAAAAATCCTTTTTTGATGAGAATCGGAAAAGTAGAAGCCATTTTATAATTTAAAGGTTATTTTCATGAAAATGAAAGTAAGAATAAAAGGGAATGTACATAATCCAATAATTTGCAATAGTTGATATCATAAACAATTTTTTTACACACTGTCTGTTAATATGGTATGTAACATGAACAATTTGAAAACATCGGATCATATTTGTTAAAGTTATGGAGAGAAAAAGTAAATATTACATAACCCAATATGGCTGCCATATTACGCAATGTATGATGTCAAAAATAGTTCGCGACACACCTTCCACCCATAAGGTATATACTCAGAAAAAATTGTGCAGATGGAATCAAAACATTGGAAGTTATGGAGCGGAAGGGAATATTACATAATCCAATATAACTCCCATATTATGTAACCAGTGGTGTTAAAAATAGTTTGCGACACACCTTCTACCCATAAGGTATATACTTAGAAAAAATTGTGCAGATGGAATCAAAACTTTAGAAGTTATGGAGCGGAAGGGAAAGCGGACGCCGGACTGCCGGACTTCCGGACTGCCGGACTTCCGGACTGCCGGACTGCCGGACGGACGGAGATGATACCATAATACACCCCGCTTTTCAAGCCGGGCGTATAAAAAGCTTCCTCCTTCCTTTATTATAAACGATGACTCTGTAAGTGACACCAAAGCTATTGCTACTGGTTTTAACGATTTTTTTTAGCACAGTTGCCTCAAAACTTGAATCTGAAATCCCTGTTGTCAATGGTTGATTTTCTGATTACTTGGGAGATCCAGTGACTGACAAGTTTGCATTTGCTAATACAACCCCTTCTGAAATATCATCTATACCATAACAAATCTAAAATCGCCAGCTCCGGGTATAGGTGGGATTCCTATGTATATAATTAAACTAGTAAAATAACGCATCTCAGCACCCTTAACCATTCTATTTAACTTATCTCTTTCCTCAAACATTTTCCCTGCCTATTGTAAAATAGCAAAAATTACACCCATCTTTAAAACTGGCCAAGAGAATAAACTCGACAACTGTCGACCTATATCTGTTCTGCCATCCATCAGCAAAATTCTTGAAAGATTAGTAGCTAAACAATTCCTGGATCATCTAAATAAAAATAGTATACTTAACGAAAATCAGCATGGGTTTGAGCTAATCATAACACTAGTTTTGCCACACAGTCTCTGTTTGACAAGTTAGCATCAGCCAAGGAAGCCGGCAAATGCTCTGTTGTCACGTTCCTGTTTCTCTCCAAAGCTTTCGACTCAGTAAACCATAGTACATTATTACACAAACTTCATCATTGTGGATTTAGAGGTGCTTCTAATAAATGGCTGAAAAGTTATATAACTCACCGTTTACAATGCGTGCAGTTTGATGCTGCTATTTCTGATCCTAGAACAGTGGTGTGTGGTGTTCCACAAGGATCTGTTCTAGGACCACCTCTTTTTCTGTTATACATAAATGACATCCCTAACGCAACCAACGGATCCGGGACATTTCGGTACGGTACATTTCGGCTTGGGACATTTCGGCCCAAAGTGATGAAGGGGACATTTCGGCCAACCCTGGTTTTTATTCTATTTAATTGTATATTTTCCACTGATGAAGTGGTGGGCTATATATACTTAGCGCCATTAAAAACGCACGACCCAAAAAATGTAAAATATTTTGAGAAATGTAAAGTGTAAAATATTGTAAGTACTCTTAAATTGAAGAACAATGCATTGGTCACAATGAGACAAAGAATTGACAATATGTGAAACCCTGGTGACTTTTATTCCTTGCAAACAAATCGTTGATACAGAAATTGAAGGTGTCATCATTCAATAATGGGTATGTCCACCTCGGGCATCAACGCAAGCAGTATATCTGCGACGCAAGGACCTGATGAGTGTGGCTATTCTGTGCTGTGGGATCCGGCCCCAATCTTCCTGCACTACCTGGATCAATTCACGTCGGTTGCGTGGCCTGGGTTGACCTTGTGCAACGGCATTCTTAAGCTGATCCCACAAGTGCTCTATGGGCGATAGATCGGGGGAGTAAGCTGGCCATTCCATGATGTTCACATTATTCTGTTGCTCTATGGGCGATAGATCGGGGGAGTAAGCTGGCCATTCCATTATTCTGTTGCAAGAAGTCTTGTGTCAACCTTGCACAGTGTGGGCGCGCATTGTCTTGCCGAAACGTCGTGACGCCAGCATTGGCTTGGAGGAATGGAAGCAGCACAGGTGGAAGGATGATATCCACGTAACCCTGAGCATTCAGGTTGCCATCAACAATGACAAGGGGAGTTCGTCTGCGAGAAGTGATGCCTCCCCATACCATAACACTACATCCACCCAGCGATTTCCTTCCCTCACACATGCATTTGCGAAACGTTCACCACGTCTGCGCCCCACACGTTGACGTCGGTCAGGACGATCAAGGCAGATAAGAGACTCGTCAGAGAAAAGGACAAAGTTCCAATCATTGATACGCCATCTCTGATGATTTCGAGCCCATCGTAAACGGTTTTGGCGTGCGGCGGGTGTCAATATGGGCCCTCGGTAGGGGATGCGTGCATGCATCTGTATCTGTTGGAGACGGCGTCGGATGGTGCTGAGGCTTACCCTGGGGGGTATTTCATAAACAGATTTAGACGGCTAAACTGACCTAGCCGACGAGAATAGCAATGCTTTAACATTACTGCTTAGTCGACTATCTGACCGTAGTCGGCTATATGTGGTTTATGAAATACCCCCCAGGACCTTCCAATTCCCACTGTCTCACGAGCAGTCTGTGTCGCGGTGCGAAATCGGTCACGTGTGTGCAACAAACCGATGTACCGATCCTGGCGGGCTGTAGTGACTCTTGGCTGACCAGGGCGTCGTCGGTCGGCAACATTGCCAGTTTCATGGTCCCTGATTCTGAGGCGACTAATTGTGGAGGGATGACACTGCATGTGACGTCATACGGCGGCAAAACTGAGACCCGCCTGTAACATGCCAATGGCACGTTCCCTTTGTTGTGTCGTAAGTCGGGGCATGGTAATGTTTTCTGATTTTTTTTCGTCTTTATGCTGAGCTTCGTGTTAAGTGTTGAACCCACGACAGCCCTGGAAGCTGTTCTTAGTGAAGATGAAACACTCAGTGGACGTTATCAGGAAATGTTGCGTAATGTTCACGCCAGGCGCTTCGGGAACACCACAGGTTATCCAGTTATTGCAACTCAACTCGAACTAACAATAAACAACAAAACGTAAATGGCCAATAGCCTTACTGGGGTAGAGACATAAAATTCAACCGTGCGTTTTTAATGGCGCTAAGTTTATGTAACCTATCGTGGTTAGATAAATTTATCAACTTGAGCTCAACTTAATGAGCATATATATATATATTCATATAGAATAAGAGAAAGAAATGAGAAAATCTTTAATCAAATATAAGTAAAACCAAGGTAGGCCGAAATGTCCCCTTTTTCACTTTGGACCGAAATGTCCCAGGCCGAAATGTCTCAGGCTGAAATGTCTGGATACCCAGAGGTTACTGGAAGTGAACTTCGTGTAACACGACACCAGGCTCAGATTGTACTGCTTCAGAGTAAAATGGATTGACCTCTGAATCAACGGCTAGCCATTGCTTACAAAATGAACAAGAGTTCGAAAGATCTATTAGTCAGCACTAAACCAAATCCCATATTTTCACTTTCTTTTCCCATTATCATATTTTGTTCAATTTCAGTTTATCCGACTTCTTGCCATAGTTGAAGATCCGTACAATTTTTCAATATATAACAAAGAATTTCAGAATTTTTTTTACTGACTAAAGCCCAACTCCTGTCTGTCTTCAACCTAATAAGGGGCCTCCGTGGCTCAGTAGGTAGAACGTTGGACGCTCAATCTGAACAGCCACCAAAGGGTCACGGGTTCGAATCCCACTCAGTCCCAATAAATAGGAAAATTTTCTGACTACGTTTTCACTAAAACGACCTATGTGGGATGGTTGCCAGTTACCACCGATAGGCCGTGGGTTTCCTCCGGACATAGAGCCGTTCCTCCCACAATAAAACTGGCAGGGCCGCCATATAAGTGAAATAATCTTGAGCGCGGCGTAAAACACCAAACAATAAATCAATCTATATGTGTACGGCAGTAAAATGGGGCGCCCTCTTGCCCCGCTGTTTCCAAATAAACACCGGTGTTAAAGCCTCTTAGGAATTAAATTTGCTTAGATAATTATTTGCAATAATGTTTGTTATCATAATCCCGGATCGCCCTACTTTAAAATGGCGTCATACGTCTGAGGAAGAATTACAGATTGAACAATCGTCAACAAATAATAGTTTTAAAAGGTGCAAAACCATTCAAAGGCCATTGATTCAATGAAAAAAATGTTTGGACCTAAGATTGATCCCCGCGGGATACCACAGATTGTACCCCATTATAAGAGACACACTGTTGTCTACAAGTTAAATAACTCTGAAATCATGCATTTGAAATCCCTCGAATACCATAATGACAAAGTTATTGTAAAATAATCTAATGGTTTTAATACAGTGTCGAAAGTTAAAAGGGAAAGAAAATCTAAGCTTTAGACTAGTTTAGATGGAAAGAGTAGAGTTCATTTAGTCCAAAACAACTGTCCAATGTATGTTTTATCCCCTCGTAAGTGAATAATTGATATGTGAAGGTGGCGTTACAATAGAGAATAAGCTCCATAGGCCATTCACAAGGCCGCCACCATTTTTTCATTAGTTTTATCCAATTATCGTTGAATAAAAATTTAAGTGCGTTATAGAGTAGTCATGTGATGCAATTTAGCCAATGGCTGGCTAAGTAATGGCGCGCGGTTGCATACTGACCTATATATTCGGAGACAATCTTCCCACTTCAACTTTGTCGCCATGTTTTTTTGGACCTAAATCTACCCTTATACATTAGAGAGCGGTAAAAATACGTCATTATTGATCTAAAAATAGCTATACCAACATCACGTCATCCTAAAACGGAAAAATGGCTACACAGATAAGCCACTGAAAGGACATACTTCTGTCTGTTTTTATTAGCTTGTGGGTCACTGGAGGTAATTGACGTGAAATGTTTTAAGTACTTTGAAGGTTGTTGTCGACGATAATCCCTATGTATTTCTAGAGATTTCCCCTCAGCACTATTTTGCTTCAACTCTTTGGTTTCGATTAGCTTTTATTGCACAAGGAAGGAATACAACTAGTGTTGGGACAGTTTTTCTAAGCGTCGACTTGACAGTCTGCAAGAATGTTACTTGTTTGAATAAAATCTATCAATATAGATGAATGATTGTTCAGAAACCTAACTATAAAGGCAGGTCTGATTTAAATAAATTCTACTGTGGAGTGGTTTTACTCAAGCCAAAACACATAGGACAACTCGTTCTACAATCTACATTGTACATGATGGTGTATATTTCTGAGCTTTCGAGAGTAGCTACTTTCATCATCAGATATTACAACATACGATTAGACAATTTTTCAAGGCATTATATATAGAGATAAATATAAACACAGTTAAAACGATAGAGTAAGTAGGATAAGCAAAACTAGGATATCAAAGTAAAAATCAAATTAAAACCAAGGTTTGGGGGGAGGGGGCGTGTAACATTGGGACAAGCATAGACCTATAATCCTTATTGGAGACATGCAGCTAAAATCCAGTAGTTCCACTGATTAGTGGAACGTAGTACACAAGTAGTGTTATTCCAAAAAACGAAAACTTCATATTGACTCAATATTTCAACTTTTATTCAGTCATCATCAGGAGTGAGGTACATTAGCAACAACATTGATATATACACAGGTAACAATATTAGGAATAGCCTTACAGATTTACAAACTTATTATCGTTTTTACATATGCACGTTGACAAAACAGATAAAGAAAACAGATTAGGGGAACAACAGGATCTAACTGGCATGGCTAGGGGATATTAACAAAGAGGTGCAGACAGCCTTATCTTAAGAATTAGGAGATAGTTCATTGAAATAAGACAAGTTCTTTAGATGCTTTTATTCCACTGTTTAAGTCAGGGCTATTTCTTCTAATACACAGAGCTTCTCTGAACAGGAGGTCTGACCAGTGATACGATTTATCAATAATTACAGTGTTAATAAGAATAAAATCGCAAAGTGTAGATGGACTAAGGTCATTTAAATTGTCTGGTAATGATTGTAAGTTTTTTTTAAAAAAGCTAAATATTATATAAGGAATTGCCGAAATTTGTACATTTATTTCAGAGTTTAATTTATAAATACGAAGTGACGAGTTTTTTATTGGCTTGATCTCTCAGTTTTCTTAATAGCATTGTCTATAATATCTGACGGGTTCTGGTTTAGAGACAACATTTTGTATTCATTACATATACCCCATACCCTGCTAAGGAGAGTACAAATGAGATTATTTTATATTTCATTTCATTGGTACAAAACTTTTCGTATATAGTCCAGTATGGGTTTTCTTTCGGTAGATCGAACCTTGTAATTCCATCAGGTGATCGAGAAATGAGCATGTCAAGGAAAGGTAAACATTCATTGATTTTGTGTTCACGTGCGAATTTTATGGCCGTGTGACAATGGTTTATGTATAAAACAAAAGGTTGAACTTGAGAGGAATTTTCGAAAACAAGAAAGGTGTCATCCACGTAACGTTTGTAGGGTTTAAATGGTGTTCCAGAACATTTTGGAAGAAAGTTTTCGTCAGGGCTAATATTGGGACAATGGGGGATCCCAGACACACCATCGGTTTGCTCATAGTGACTAAATAAGATATAACAATAGCTATCTCATTAGATGCAAGTTTGATCAGGTGAATTTTGATATAATCAACACCAAGTGTACAGTTTTTCAAATTTGAAATCACCGAGTGAATTCTAGCAGGAGAGCTAGATTCGGCTACACAACTATTCAAATCGTGATTTAGTAAAATTCTTCAAAATGTTTTGATGAAGGAGGCAACCCTCCTTCAAAATGAAATGCTATACTAGTAAAAATAGTTATTGAATTTATATGCAATGAATTGGGGTATGTAGTATATAAGTATACCATTTATTTTCTCTTCAAAGTATTTGATTTTTGCTATCCTCAAAGTAGGATTCAATTTATCACGATATTGTTTATAACATAAATTGGATACTAGATTGTTATTGTATAGGTGTTTTCTAAATACGCGGTTTTTGTTATGAATTGATTTTAGCTTGTGAAACCCATGGTTTACCCTGGATTGTCGAGTTATTTTTGGAAAGAATAATTACTCATAAACCAGGGAATTCTTTAGTCGGAGTATGAATACCAGCTTTAAACAGGTTAATATCACCAAGTATTGCACACTTCTTATCCCCATTCGTAATAATTAGAAGAATATCCGAGAATGAAGAGTCCAATGTGTCAACCCTTTGTCTAGGAGTACGGTAAACAAGGCCAGTAATATATATAGCGCTTATTTCCAACACTAAAGATTGGTTCGCATTTTCACCAGGTGTTGATAGGTCCTAAAACAATCCCGGAGTGTCTCGTGTATATATAAAACTGGACCGCTGCCTCTTCCAAAGCTGCGACAGGAAGTAACTGTTCTATAACCATTCATTTGAAGTAAATCAGATATAGAGGAATGTAACCGTGAATCAAACATACGATTTACTGTATATGTATGGTGTAAATTTTATGCCTTTAAATTTATTTCTTCAAAATATTTATTTAAACATCTGGCATTAAAATGAATATAAGAAAGAGGGCCGTATTGTTCTGCGAAAATGTCACCAAGTTAATTTTTGGGGGTTCTTTATAGAGAAAATAGATGCACATACGAGAACCAGTATCATTTCAATGTGCTTTTTCATATATAAGAAGGATGATGAAGGTGGCTAAGCTGAAGTGGATGATACATAACGACTCCAAGCTTTCAAAACAACTATTATGTGGTTCTAGATGTGTGTTAATATAATCTTCAGGTACTATGAAGAAAGAAAGAAGCTGAAGACCAGGAGCCGGTTTCACAAAGCGGTGTAGCGTAAGTTTTCACGTAAATGCCATTGCAACGTACCTCTACAGTATGGGTTGTTATGGCATTTACGTGGAAACTTACGCTACGCCGCTTTGTGAAACAGGCTCCTGGAAGCAAAAACCACGAATTGACGTTGAAATATAAAGATCGGAAAGACTAGTAACCCTTACGGACTGAAGATGTATGATACAAATAGCGTCCGACAATTCAAATGGCCGGATGCGTACATTTTGGGCAAGATTGCTATAAACTAAAAACTCTTGTTTTGCACTCTTCGATAGAAACCGTAATGACAAACAATTAGCTATTTCTGTCTCAGCGAGATTTTCTTTCTTACTTCAACCGTCTCCATAGCGGTCCAATCAAGGTTAACACCTTAGCCGTTCGTATCGTCCTCCTCTGATTTTTTGTGTTTTTTGTTCTGATTCTATAATGTAGAAATTAACTAAAGATATTCGACACATGCACATAACATTTTACTCACATAGCCTTGTGGTCGTTCTGGACAGGTCCCCTTGATGACCCCCTCCCCCCACCTAAACCCCAACTGTTGTTTTAGCCTTTTACGCACATGTATATTTGTGCTGCCATTCTCTATTTGCCTTTTATGTTAAACTTAAAGAGACATGAGCTGCCAAAAATCACACTTTTTTCATAATTTATGATGGTCGCGACAGTAAGAGGCTTTGAAGGCCATCGAAAAACTAAGTGATTTGCGTTGGAATGAGGAAAATCCATACAGTATGTGGACTATACAAACCGGAATAGTGTTCGAAAAGTAAACAAAATTTAAATAACCGGGACGACCATTCATTCATTCTAAGTTAAAGTTAGTTCAAAACATTACTTTATCGTACATGCTCTTGACGAGAAGCACTAGAAAGCTTCTGAATTACACATCTAGAGAAAAATAGTTGATAATTTCAACATTTTGTTTCAACGTCAAATATCAACATTTTGGCAGCTCATGCCACTTTAATCCATTAGAAATAGAACCAATGTATGAATAACTATTTCTTTTACTTTACGATTTCCTGAAGATGAGAAATATACCTTTGTGGAAATCTTGAGATTTATCAATGGTAACTTAAGATAAAAATTCTTTAGATCAACGGAAAGGCAAATATAAATGTCGCAGTCAACATATCAATAAAACTAGGGAAGGACAGGAAACGCAGAATACAGTCATCTCACTTTGATGGAAGTCCAAAATCCTCCTTATTACTTCATGTCTGCCGACATCAAATACATCCGGCAACTTGTCCACCTTATCAGAGGCTAATGTTTAACAACGACGCAATAAATCCATAGCCACAACCTTTACTCCCATATGCGAAACTAAATCCTTTTAGGTGCAGTAAAATAAAGAAAGACATATTCTGGATGTGATATAGGGCCCTCATCACATCTCACATGGACAGTCCCTTCGCACTTAACCCACCCCCACCTGTAAGATTCTTATCAGCGTTTTGATAAACGCATATCTTTATATGTGTAATTGCTGGCGACAACGATTAAATCAGATTATAATGATTACGTAAATAATCAGTCATTTATCCATCTACAACATTTGACTTCGAAGCAAAGGTTTACAGAATTTAAGTCTTCGTAAAGACCCAACCAAAGTAGCCCACGTGTCGTTAGTCATAATAGCCGAGAACTTCACTCAATCTTTTTATATGCAGATTGGAGACGAACGATAGTTCATTACGCGTGCGCAATGAGTTCAACTTTATTGTCGCGGATGTTTTCAGAATTCATTTCTGATCAGCCACCCATCAAAGGCGCACGAGATTTTGCGTCGTGCACGATTTTTGAAAAGATTTCTGAAAACAAAATGAGTGACGAGTTAATATTTAAGCCATTTTCATCAAATTGCAGGATAGATCTTGCACCAGCTTTGGGATTTTCAAGCACCGACAATGATGCTGTTAATGAAAACAGTTACACTATAAATTCAAGTAACGAAGCTTTTGAACCTCCAGTTGAGCCGAGGCATTGGATTTCTCGTTCGCAGTCGGTGTCATTTTCCTTGGACGAAATTTCAAGTCCATTAGATGCTTTGGATAGAATTCGAATTTCGGAAAGAAACGATTTTCAGACTAATGGAATAGATATGGAACTGGACGAATTTGACTTGTACAAAGCTCGACTTCGTGAAGCCCCTCCTCCTGAACCTGTTACGAAGTTACATGTACTGGAATCTGCGGATTTGGATGTGAAACGAAAGAAAAAGCTAAAGTCCACGAAGAACACAGTGTGTGTTTTCTGCAAGAATAACGGAGAGACCTTATCTGTTTATGGAAATCACTTGTTGAAGGATGGCAGTGGTCGAGTAACTTGTCCCATTTTACGGCGTTATACATGTCCAATCTGCGGAGCGGTAGGCGATACAGCCCATACGATCAAATATTGTCCTTTGAATACAAATCCTACAAGCTGCCTTTCTCTGCTTCGAACTCCACGTACATCAAACGGAAAAAGTAGATTTAACTTTCCTGGAAGCCAAGAACGCAGTGCGACAGTTTCAACTCTAGTTTAGGCTTTAGGAACACGGCTTGAGGTAAGTGCAGTTCAAGTATTTGTCTTTATATTTTACCACCCACTTTAGACAAATGAAACTTAAAATTCAATGCGGTCTATATATTATATATTAGAATTTCGTCTCCATTTACTTATGTTATGGTTGCTCTTGTGAGCACTTACTACTTCCTGGGTGGATTTCGCAAATTGTTAGGTTGCCGTTTAATAACGAGTTTCTGAATGAAAATAGTGCTACCCGGAAAAGAGCTATGTATGGATGCCCAGAAATACCAAAACTGGAATGTTTTAAAGGACCCCTGTTTGTCTTATGTAAAATGAAATCCTCAAACGAGCAATACGTTAGTAATAGTTATTTTAATTCTTAAAGTAAATTTTGGAAAAAATAATAGATTATTGCATTTCTTCTGGGATATTCAATACATCTGTTTAAAATAAGATTAAGCCTTCGGGTCGCAGAAAAACAGTTGTAAAGTATAAATCAAGCGTTTTTCTTCGGTCGTCGTCCGCCGTAATTTAATATTTTTTTACATTGGTCGTCAACAAGGTACCGACTAATAAATATCCGAACATTAATAACGAGGTACATCCATTGTTCGTCATTTTACGAAGAATTACGAAAGTTCTTTTTCTTACCTATATCATCTGATTGTGAGAACAACGATGATTTTTATACCAAAAGTTATCTCGGAAGCCTCATTGTTGGAAACAATCTTCTAATGGACTCGCATTAACGCTACATGCCGGAGCTACTCCGAAGCCTATTTATACATTCTGTATTAAATTGTAATGAATTTTGTTTTGTTGTAGGTGCAGTTTTGACAAATTTTCTGTGTCGGACAATATCAAAGAGAAATGGTCACTTTTCTTTTTAACTTTGAATTTTAGATGGTATAAATGTATCGGATCATTTAAATGTAACACTTTTATACTATTTTTGCCTTATCGAACTTAAGGCTTATTCAATTAATTCAACTGTCAATTGTAATTCTAATCTTGATCATTTACAATGATAGTAAATCTATCAAATTGACTTTTAAACCCCATTTTTACACTAAAACGTGTATATACAAAATAAAACCTGTTGCCTAAATTTTCGTTAGCCTGGTTATTTGATATTTAATTTTGAATCAAATTGAAAATACAAATTAGGATGGAATTTGTTTTTCATTTTAAACATGTTTTCGTGCCTGATTTTATGTCGTTTCTGCAAGTAGTCCACTCGTCACAAAACAACCCTTTTCAGTGTTAAATTCAGTGTGTTGAATTTAACTCACTAACTGGGCTAGCTCCGGTATGTAGCGTGAGGACCGAAGGTGACCGCTCCCAGCTGGTTAGACCATTGTTTTCTACAATTATAACTGGGCTAGTCCTGGTTTTTGAATCCAAAATGACTTATTTTTTTTATACTGACGGTCGTATTTTGGAATACGCCCGTCAGTTTAAAGAAAATAAGTCATTTTGGAGTCAGAAACCCGGACTATAACTGGGCCGTAAATGTATATTTTGTCTTATTTTATTAATGTACAATACTTATCATGGAATTGTAGATTATGACCAGATAAAGTTAATAATCAAGGAGACTTAGAGTATATACAAAGTTAGTCTGGGTTTCGGACTCCAAAATTAAATTCTATTTTATACTGACGGACGTGACGGTTCCTTGCAATCAAAAGCTTGCATGAGTTGACTGCCCGCTTCTGAACGGTAAGTGTGTGGTCCGATATAAGACAATAAAATAACATCTACCTACAAATGTCGGATATGGACGAGCAGGATTGGTCAGTAAGCATTATTCTTCCCCTGAATTTTGTGTCTTGGATACTTCAATGCTCAATCGAAAGCTTTTTAGTTGCTCTACTATAGTTGCTGGGCGTACACGTTTGGCTGGATTTTCTTTCCTTGTAAGAAAGTCCATTTACACCAGCTTATTTCAAGTAAAACCACTAAAGTAAAAATGGAAGGGTTGGAAATGTGGAAGGTACTTAACTTGCCGAAGGTCCGGTTTCCTCCGGGCAATCGGCCGGTTTCCTCCCCCCACTAAACCTGGCAATGTCGCCATATAAGTAAAATAATCTTCAGTGCGGCGTAAAACGTTGATCAATCAACTTAAACCTATGACACATTATACATGGCCATTTTATTAGGTTAAGAACCTAGAAATGGACGAGTCCCTCAATCACAGATGCAATCTAAACAGAGAAGTTAATCTTCGCATGCGAGGCTTAGTTCTGAAGCGAAGGGGAGGTAAGCATGTGGGCACGATTGTCATAGATGATGGCCTCTTTATGATCCTGTTGATGATAGAAGCATTGTGTCTTTGATATCCAAGTCGGAGTAAAGGATTTTGTTTTTCATCCTCGACTTTTTTTTATACGCCCGCTGATAAAGTGGACGTATTAACTTACATTGGTCTGTCAGCCCCTAGTTCGTCTTCGCTCCATAACTTCAAACCTAATACCTGCATCAGAATTCAGAAGTCTACCAAGACCCTTGATAGACTTCTGCCTGCATTTAATGTTTCCTTGGATATAAGTAGCTTATGGGTAGACGAAGTGCCTCGTACCAAAACGGAATTGGGAATTCTGGCATTCAATAACCAAGGATTGCAAAGATTTAGAGTATTTTTATAAAATGACAATGGTGACCAAATGAGGCGCCAAGTTCCTTTTTGTCGTTTATTTGACAAGTCACCCAGGGTTTTGTGGTTGAATAATTTGAGAAGTTGACTGTTAATCGGTATGTGGTAGCAGTTTGGCTATTTTGTCACTAAATCAATTTTCAGAAACCGTGATGACCACAGGATTTGCCAAGCACGTTCGTTCGTATACCGTTGTCCGTCCCGCGTTCGTGTCCACTCCATAACTTTAAACTTTTCTTTTCTTCTGTTATACACTAGTGTCCAAAAGAAACGGTACTGTATGCTTGCAACGACATAAAGTAAAAACTAAACAATACAGAAGTAAGTTACTCTTGTGAGAAATCTTCTCACAACCTCTGAACCAAAATTCATTTCAATCAAATATGAAATCAATATGGCAAGCCTTAAAAAATGAGTGGGGGTCGAAAAATGAACATTTCGTTCGAGCTCTGGGTCCTGTTTCTCAAAGCGGCGTAGATGTATTTTTTGCGTAACTTTCTTACTAACGCATCTCTTCAGTATGGGTTGCTATGGCTGTTACGTAAAAACTTACGCTACGCCGCTGTGTGAAACGTTTACTGATCACAGAAACAACGGAAAATGTCGCCACACGTCTCCAAGTCAAGTCAGTAGCCGGTATGTCCACGTAGCCGTAAATTTTTACGTAAATGCCTTAGCAACCCATACTGTAGAGATACGTCAGTTTGAAAGTTCCGCATAAAATACGTCAAACGTCTGTCGTTAGGAATGGTGCGTTCCCATTCCTCAAGGAGACATCGTTCAAAGTCCAGGTTGTTCAAAAGAAAATTAGCTTAACGGCAGGTTAAATAGACCCTTTTCGGCTTACCCCTTCAACAGATCCGACGTCTCACTGGATGGATGAGACTCCGGTTGGAAGCTAATGGAGGTCATATGCGCTATATGACTTTTTGCTCTAGGGATGTGTTTTACACTCAAATGACATTTTTAACCTCGATATGCTCGCCCTGCGAAGCCAGATGGTTTCTGAAGTTTCATACTTACAAGCCTCTTTTTTTTTTTTATTTTGTTAAAATACACTTTTGATTTGGCTAACAATATCCTGAATAAATTGTATAGCTTATTGCCATTAATGGTGATTTCTTATCGCCAGAATGTTGCCATTTAGTTTATGAACACAATCGTTTCTGCAACATCAGTTTGCCAACAATCTTCTTACAGGAATGATTTTATCGGTGGGTGCAGCCTTTCCAGGGGGGGGGGGGGGGGGGTGCTTAAGTATATATGTACATACAACTCACTCGTGTGACGTCAATTTTGACTGTTCATTCGTGATGTCATAAATTTGTAGAAAAACGTTATTTGCGTTACGAGACACAACATCCCATAGTTCTGACGGCGATTTTAGCACGCCAGCTCAAATTTAACCATTTGTGTCGCTCCTTGTTGGACCATTCCAACGGCTCTCTCTCTCTCTCTCAATGGTTGTCAAACGTGGAATGTCTTGGGATATCAACATGTATGCTCAGCCCCTCTAAACAGGTTTTCTGTACGTGCAGAACATGCTAAAGAGGGCAATGTCACTTGCACGAAATTTACATTATTCTCCCGGAAGTGATCAAGTGTTCCCGGTATTTTTGGTTGATGCGCTGTGTTCCGGATCTGCAATACGATTTTGCATGTTTTCATATTACAAAATCAATTCGTAGCAAAAATATTTTGAAAACCAGTTTTATATCGTTTCATTTGGACTCTAGTGTATGTAGCTTATGGGTAGATGGTGTGTCTCGATGTTTGTGTGTCTAAATATTTGGTGTCACAATAATTCTGTCAGTATGACTGGTCAACATCCTTACAACTTAGTGTTATAATGTCCACAAAACCTCAGTCTTTTTTAGGTGACCTAAAAGATTCTTTCAGCCGAAACTCTATTTTTAAAGCATGTCTTTAATATTTAATATGAAGATTGTGGGATACAATGAATTTTCCTTTGCGGGGGTATATTATGAGTTTCTTAAACTCGTGTTTGTACTTTATATTCTGTTTTTCTTTCGTACTCAACAAATAACGAGTGTTACACATACCACTCATCGCCGTAACCCTTCTGACAATGGTGAAGAAAGCAAATTTATACGAACTTTCTGCTAAAATCCAACATAGAACACAAGATGTCCACATTTTAAAACGTGTAAATGGTGTGAAGGCATACCTAGAACTGAAGTTCAAACGTCAACATCGACCAGAAACTCCTTTTAATAGTTATAATTTATATGTTCGAATCCACTCATTTCAGATGTCTCAAATTTATCGGAAGGCCTGTCCGTGTCCCTCAAATCAACACAACCGTCGGTATTTCAAGTTACCCTAGTCCTAAAGGCCAGATTTAACTATCTTATGACAAATGACAAATTAAATGACGCTACAACGAGAGTTTGGATCAATGTGGCGTGTTCAGTTTGTCTATGATGCTGCGCGTCGTGAAACACATTTTCTAAAACCGAAAAGGGTCTAAATATATATTTTATTCTTTGGCGGAAATCGGCCACCGTAAAGAACAGCTCCAGAATGATCATACACCGGATGTAAACATCATGTGGCAACATTTTACACACCGGCAACATTATATCAATCTATTTCGGAGTGATACTGTGTACGTCCGTGCGTGGGTGTAGCCAATATAGCAACAATGTACAATAAATGTTGCTTTATAAAATTTACTCACCTACTTTTCTGTCCAAGTCTGGTATTGATACGATTTCGCAGATAGCATACCGACGTTGAATCAACGTCGATTTTTCGTGGTGTCATCATTGGTATTTGGCCAGCAGACCAATCGATAGTAAGTGGACTATATTTTATGAAACAAGAAGTAACTGATTCAATATTGCTATTGCCAATATGTCCGCACAATTAAAGGGGCATCATCGCCGCATGAGCTGCCAAAATTCACACTTTTGTCATAATTTCTGATCGTCACGACAGTTAGAGGCTTTGAAGGCCATCGAAAAACTAAATGATTGTCGTTGGAATGAGGAAAATCCATACAGTATGTGGCCTGTACAAACCGAAAACGTGTTCGAAAAGTAAACAAAATTTAAATAACCGGGACGACGATTCATTCATTCTAAGCCAAAGTTTGTTCATTTTCGAGACCAGATGCACTAAAAAGCTTTTGCATTATACGTCTCGAGAAAAATAGCCAATAATTTCAACATTCTGTTTTAACGTCAAAATATCAACATTTTGGCAGCTCATACCACTTTAAGGATTGGTTAATCTGCAATCGTCTTTCACTGAATGTCGTAAACAGTAAATGGACATCGCATTATCCATACTAAAAGATCTCTGAATACAGGAATCGCCAATGCATGACATCAGACATTCATTAAACACGGCTACTCTGCTCATACTTTACTGTTACTTCTCAAATTCAAGCATCACCTTGCAACAATCCTATATCCACCACTAGAACACAAGTAAAGCTTTATAGACCTCTCTATTCCTCAAACCTTCCAGTTAACCTTAACTGGAGCTCTGGATAACCTCAAATAAACTCATAATCACTGTTTAAATCTGCAATTGAAGACCATCCTATTGATTTGCAACAAGCCTAATTTTATTTTTACTTAAATCTTTTGTCTTTTTATGTAATATGTTATTTCCGGAAGCCATTGGTCCCTCAATACTGAAGTCCCCCGTCTCATTGGTCCCTCGTCTCAATAGTCCCCCGTCTCATTGGACACCCGTCTCATTGAGACGGGGACCATATGGAAACCAATGAGACGGGGGACTATTGAGAAACCAATCAGACGAGGGACCAATGGGACAGGGGACTATTGAGCGGACCCCGTTATTTCTTTCTGACTATTTGGCATAACGCCTTACAAACATGCTGGTATAGTATTTGTGTTGTGCATAAGTTAAAAAAAAGCCAAATTATTTACGATGTTCACCTACCATCCTACCAAAGCAATATATTCATTCTAATCATTTTATTGGGATAGAACATTCATTATTTAAATGTTTGGATTTGTTCTTTTCGCTTTTAAATAAAGGTGCGAATAAAGCGAGGAAATAACGGCCGCTCCCTTTCCAACAGCTATACAGCAAACAGCAGACTAACTAACTTATACCTATAGAACAGGTCCTCTTGTGACTTTATTCCCGCTGAGTTTTGTGATAAATTTTCATTTTCTTTTCTGTACACGAGCTTTGGTGAATACTTTCAGAAATTACTATGAAAATATATTATGGTATGGGCAATTAATCTGTGATATCATGATATAATAAGTGAATTGATTAAATGAACGCATTATTTCCACCAAACTTTGTGAGGTTTGTGAAAATGGTGAAACAATATCATAAACACATTTCTTAATATGATATCTGGATATTATTTTGGGATATCTGCAAATATAAACACGACAATGTTTATGCAAATTGGTGCCATGGGTGGAATTTGGACATTTCCAGTGTTTTTTTCGTCTGTTACAGAATGTTGAGCAAGTGGAAACTTTGGTTTTGAGACAACAAATTCTGTTTCTTGAATATAGGCCTAATCAAGCGTAGGCCTACATCATAAGAATCATACCTTCAAGTAAACAATTTGCAGAGAAAACCTTTCCTCGCTGTGAGTTTTCTACGGGACGGAAACCTTTCCACCTTGGTGGAAAACCTTTTCACTGAGGTGAAAACGTTTTCTCCAGGGTGGGAATGTTTTTCTTGTGTTTTAACAGTTTACAAGAGCTTTGCCTTTCTCTGCAAATCGTTTTACTTAAAGGTATGATTTTATGATACAAACCTTGGCTTTCATTTACCTTCCGTAGCTGGATGACATTTTTATCATATGGCAGCATGTGTTGGAAGACCTTCATATTTTCAACGATACTCTTAATTTTATTCGGCTGTGGCATATTGATGATCAGATACTGAAGATGTCAGGTTTGACAACAC
Organism: Lepidochitona cinerea; assembly: GCA_963971465.1. Lineage (NCBI taxonomy): Eukaryota > Metazoa > Mollusca > Polyplacophora > Chitonida > Tonicellidae > Lepidochitona > Lepidochitona cinerea. Next base: position 7,958,757 of record OZ020551.1, read on the forward strand.
ACCCACCCCCTCCCGCTGCACATTTATACCAAAAATAAATGCCATGACCAGCTGACTAAATTAATTCCCTAAATTACAATGATCCACAGTAGACAAACAGTTGAAATAAATTTATTGAACCTATGGTTTGATATAACCAAAGCTCTGTTAGGCCAATGGACACAATTTAAATACCAGGGATGCATTCTGATTTATGTGACTACCTGAGGATTTAATGCACATTCTTAAGTGGAGTATCTTACTTCATTTAGTTCGGGAAAAAGAAATGCAAGAAAGCCAACAAAATAAAAAAATCTGTTTTGCATGAAAAAATAACCCAGTTTTGGCAGTATAGGTCTGTAATAAAAAGACAAAAATGAAGGGAAAAAAACTAAAAAACAGTCAAAAGTCATAACAAATATTTAGTACACTGAAACATCTGATGTTTACAACAAAGCATAGTCGGGCAGTATAAGATAAAAATAAACAATTGCATGCCATAAAACAGAAAATTGATAATCTGCTCTTCATGAAGAAATTTGACTGTACAGTTAAAGAAATACTGTGTAATAGGGCCTACATATAAACTGTTCAACAAAAGTTATATAATATTGCATATAAAGAACAGTTCATTCATGAAATACTGCATAATGTAATGGTGCACACCTGTTTGGGTGGAGGGTGTATACTGAAACCATAATGTAATGGTGCACACCTGTTTGGGTGGAGGGTGTATACTGAAACCATAATGTAATGGTGCACACCTGTTTGGGTGGAGGGTGTATACTGAAACCATAATGTAATGGTGCACACCTGTTTGGGTGGAGGGTGTATACTGAAACCATAATGTAATGGTGCACACCTGTTTGGGTGGAGGGTGTATACTGAAACCATAATGTAATGGTGCACACCTGTTTGGGTGGAGGGTGTATACTGAAACCATAATGTAATGGTGCACACCTGTTTGGGTGGAGGGTGTATACTGAAACCATAATGTAATGGTGCACGCCTGTTTGGGTGGAGGGTGTATACTGAAACCATAATGTAATGGTGCACACCTGTTTGGGTGGAGGGTGTATACTGAAACCATAATGTAATGGTGCACGCCTGTTTGGGTGGAGGGTGTATACTGAAACCATAATGTAATGGTGCACGCCTGTTTGGGTGGAGGGTGTATACTGAAACCATAATGTAATGGTGCACGCCTGTTTGGGTGGAGGGTGTATACTGAAACCATAATGTAATGGTGCACACCTGTTTGGGTGGAGGGTGTATACTGAAACAACCCTGTTAACAATGGAAGTGTAGTGTTGCCAGGAGCCTCTATTTCCCATACAGTAACCGTGGGTGAAGCTCTCATTGTACCTGTACTGTCACCATCACCTTAAAATAGGGCCACTATAATCTTCTTGACCTAAATGAACGAGAATCTAGTAAAGACAACGTTTGCATGTCATGTGTTGTAGCCTCTGTCTGCTTCTGAAAAGTACTGTCACTTTCAACCCCATCATGACAAAGGCACTCTTCCTGGCGTCAAGATTGCATATTGGACTTTTTACGAAGGGTCATATTAGTAAAGTCAGACAAAAGTGTGTTTAAATCATTCACTTCTTCAATAGTTTTTGTGTTATTCAATTGTTCACATAGCGAGTCCAATTGCTGGGCATCAGATTTCATCCCAGACATCTGTAGATATTCATGCATCATCTCTATCACCTGGAACACAAAGTATCAAAAAGTTTTTGGCTAACGGTTTCTGTAGGAATCTGGTAACATATGAGCAGGAAATAATCACCATTATCACGGCTTCTAGCTAACAAATAGGTAAACAGCAGTTCAAATATATGTGATATCGATGAGGTTCTAGTTGAATCGTAATGCACAACTCGAGTTCTGAATTGGAATACCCTCACTAGATGTTCGCGTAAAAAAATTATCAAGTTAAATTCTCAGTACACCTGTCGTAGTAGGGCTTCATATTCCTCTGATTATTTATGCAAAGATCAACTAAACCAAGAGGAATAGGGCGAATAACTTCCATATATATGTATCTGATACACGTACCTCTGATATGTCTTTCTTCATCTCTTCAGAATTTTGAGATTTCTTTCTCATCAATATTTGGAGCTGTGATTTTGCAAATGTCAGAGGTGTCCGTCCACATCTATCTACAGCCTGGAGATTTGTACCTGTTGATTTGTCAGAAAGAACTAAATATCCTAACAGAGGTGTCTGTCCACATATATCTAAAGCCTTCGTACGGTACTGTCGGTTAATCAGATATAAAACAAATAGAAGGTAAAAATTACTTTCTTTGCTATTTCAATCACAAAATTACCATCCAAGATACATACATGTAAAAGCAAGCATTAAATTCAAAGCAAATTGAATTCCATTACCCAACAATGACAAACCTTTTTGTCCCCCCCCCCCCCCCCCCCACACCCACACCAAGAAAGTAAGCCAGGTGATACTGGCACTGATATTTTAAATGCTGGACTACAGATCTATATAGAGGGTATAGTTTCACATATGGAAGGCTGTAAATACCCTTGTAGTGATACAATAAAACCATGTTAACATTCTGTCATTGAAAAAGTGAGAGTCTTACCTGCTTTTAATAAGAGTGTTACCACGGAAATATGACTAGCAATTGTACAGGCGGCTGTAAGTACAACATTGAATTAGATCAGACTAATTATACCAAAATTAGAATACAAAAATAAACAAAACAAGGAAATCTAACCACATCTATGTTTCCTTATCATTATAGAGGTATAAATGTAAAGTGGATTGTATGGAATTTAGACATTATATATCTGATATTATATGGACCACTCAAACCATCTCACATTCATCACATAAGACAACCTTGACCTTCTGTTGGTATCTGGTATCTAGAGAAGCTACCAAAAGAACCTTGGCACTGCATCAACAGTAGTCTCATTCTAAAGTGTAATTAGATTCAAAGTGTAAACTTTGAATCTATTGTTTTCGTTGTGTTTATTATTATTATTATTATTATTATTATTATTTTTTTTTTTTCTTGCGTCGATGTTGAGACCTTATTCCTCGAAAACCAGAAATCGCAACTTTATCAAACTACAGATTCGTCGACAAAACTTCCATGGATTAGGCATGCGCATATTTCTATTGTTTCTCTAGGGCTACGTTCGCGGCCATCTTGGCACCGCACTAAACCTTCAAAGGTCTTCTTCTCCAAAACCACCTAATGGATAGACTTTAAATTTAATACATAGGTAGGAATTACTTTAGCGCATCTCGATTGCAACTTTCAAGTTCTTCAGTTGAAAACTCTAGAAGCTCGCTATTGGTCGAAATTTTGACGTCATCACTTAAATTTTCAAAAGTCAATAACTAAAAAACTATTGAACTTAACGTAACAAAACTTTCTACATCTATAGATTGCATCAATCTGACTAATATTCTAAAGTTGTCAAATCCAAATCAAAGTCACGTGACCATGACGTCATTTTAAATTTTTAAAATCTATAAAAATGCTAATTTCGCCAATAATATAGATAGAGAGAAACGGATTTCAAATTCAGAGAGACAATGAAATTTGTTAGTCACAAAATGTCAACGGTTTTTTGATTGGACGAATAGTTTGGCCGCCATATTGGATCGTGTTTCAAATACGTAAAGCTTTATTTCCCCCTAAAAAAAGAAGTATTTGCTCTTATTTGGTAACATTAGATAGTTCAATGCATAATCTATTATGAATGCAAATTTGAAGTTTATTGTATAAAAACCTTAGGAGATATTTGGTATTTAAAATTGATGACGTCATCAATAATAGTGTGAATTTTTCTAAAACTGATTTTTGTCACTTTTACTATATATCATCTCAAAGCCCCTAAAATGATGAAGAAAAACATACCGCCAAATGCTTTCTATCATTTTCATAAGTACTTTTAATCTTTGTTCCAAAATTTAAATTGTTGGACTTAGTCGTTTTCAGGTGTACTATTGGACTTTCTCACATATGCCGAGGAAAAATGACGCATTATAGAGCAAAACCGATAACATATATCAGTGTAAACACATAATATGCATAAATAAAACTAGTTTTAACTATCAACAAACTGAAAACACTGGCTCTATCAGTAATAAACGAACATTTAGAGTTTATGACGTCACACATATTTAAAAGCCTTATAACTTAAAAACTGTTTACCCGAATGAATTCAAACTAAACAGCTAGGATGTACTTTATACAGTTTATCAGTCAACGTCTTCCGTAAATTAAATCTTTAAAATTTAGAAAATGTTTTCTTTCAGGTCCGCGCTTTTTCCTTTAATGATAATAGAAAATCCTGTATTCAGAACGCAATAACTTAAAAACTCTTTAGCCGAATGAATCAAAATTTCTCAGGTAAGATGTAATAGATGCAATTTATCTGTCAACGTCTTCCGTAAATTAAATTTTCAAAATTTAAAGAATGTCTTCTTTCACGTCCGCGCTTTTTCGTTTGGTGATTAACGAAAATCCTGTATTCAAAATGGTATAACTTAAAAACTGATTAGCCAAATGAATCGAAACTTCACAGCAGAGATGCAGTAGATACAGTTTATCAACCAACGTCTTCCGTGAATTAAATCTTTAAAATTTAAAGAATTTTTCTTTCACGTCCGCGCTTTTTCTTTTGCCGATTAACGAAAAACATGTACATCTTTTCGGCGCTTTAATTACTTTTCGGAAAAAAGTCAAGGAGTATGTGAAACTCTTATCTGTTCGGATTCACACTTTGAATCGCAATTGCTTCAGCAATTTCTAGTTATTATATTATAATTCCTTATTGATGTTGTTATGCAGATGTCATTGGAGCTTACCTAAATGAAGAGGTGTATTGCCCAGTACATCTGTCTTGTTAGGATCCGCACCATGATCTAGTAATGCTTCAACTAAATTCAACGGTAAAAACAAAGAAAAACTAAATAATAAACAAAGACATTTGCAGATACAATTAGCAAAAACTGCCATTCTTGCTGAGCCACCATACTTTAAGTTCCTATTTTGCAGGGGTAAATACTATAAAGCCAGTTGCCCCCAGGATAGTGATAAGTTTGTCCCAAATATAGTTTAAGTTATGAACAACCTTGGCTAATACATCTTGTGACCTACCATCTTTCATCCAAAGTCAGTGAAATCATATTTATCTATTTACCAGGTTTTAGCTAAAATGTAAACAATTCTACAGAAATAGGCCCTTTTAAAGGGGCATGAGCTGCCAAAATGTTGATATTTTGACATTAACACAGAATGTTGAAATTATCGGTTATTTTTCTCAAGACGCATAATTCAGAAGCTTTTTAGTGCTTCTAGTCTCGAAAATGTACGATAAAGTATTGTTTTGAACTAACTGTGGCTTAGAATGAATGAATGGTCGTCCCGGTTATTTAAATTTTGCTACTTTTTGAACACGTTTTCGGTTCGTACAGGGCACATACTGTATGGATTTTCCTCATTCCAACGCCAATCATTTAGTTTTTCGATGACCTTCAAAGCCTCTTACTGTCGCGACGATCAGAAATTATGAAAAAAGTGGGAATTTCGGCAGCTCATGCCCCTTTAAAGGATAAAACGTTATTTCTGAACACCAACATGTAGCGGTGATTTGTTATTGTAAATTGACTAAATATGCCTCTAAAAACAAAAGGTTGAAACAAAACTAACTTCCATGGTTTCAAAGAAACAGCGATTGGATATATGCATATCTTCCGTCACCAATCTTAAATATCTTTGTATTTGACATCATACTTGACATTTGAATGCTTTCATCGTCATGTCAACCAACCATGAAAACAACCTGTTTCAACGTCGTCACAACAATAGTACTTTGCATATCAGATGTCAACTATGACGTCACGGCGCTAAAGCTAATTAATTTTCAATCTAGCTTGTACAGAGAAGAAGAATGCCTTGAATTTTGGTTTTGTGTCTGAAATCTCATTTTGCTTTTGGTTGAGTTCGTAGGTCTATACGGTGCAAGTTTTTAAACAAATTTATTACCAAATAGGAGGCATTGACTTTAACTTAATATGTCATTGAAAAATCAATATCCATTTTTTAATGTGCACAAACATAAATTAAAATTGTTTAACAAGCTTGTCTGCAAAGCTGAATTTGTTTTTTTTTTAAGAGAAATTTTCACTACTTGTTCTTTTTTAATTACACAGATTGTGAAGTCAGAAAACTCAGAAGTAATGTTATTTACAAGGTTACATGTGGTAATTGCCCTGCAGGTTATGCAGAGCTAACATCCAGATACATTACACAGAGGGTCTCTGAGCATCACAACATGCACCAGGTGACCATAATATATGTCATGTGAGGTGATTGGCCAGACAAACAACAAGCTTAACTCTAGCATACAGAGATTCTCTTCATATTTAAAAATCAAATCCAAGACTAAATGTTCAAACTTCATCTGTAGCCATGTGTATGTTCAACTTACAGTCTCCACTGCATAGATAAGCTTATCTTCGCTATTATATCCCTCTATTACATCACACCTGCTGATTATAATCTACCTGATATCTTTTAATACATGTACATAACCCTTGACCTTTAGGGCTTACTTTTCACTTGTAGGATTTGGAATCCATCATCAATTTTATTTGTTTTGTACATTCTTGCTATGTATATAATGACAGTTGAAGTATACAGATGTTGTGTTATATCACATGATGACAGTAGCTGCTCACAAAATCTAAGCAAAATTAGTTGCATGAGCTGCCAAAATTCTGAATTTTTTTACTCATAAATCCTGATTGTCAAAAGAAGTTCAGCATTTTAAGTAACTTAAAAAAACAAAGAACTGGTATTAAAATAAAAAAATATTGGTACAATCGGTAGCCTGTACTAAATGAACATGTACGCAAATAACGGATATATTCAAACAGATGGGATGAAGGAGGTTTTTTGCTGCTTATAAAACTACCATAACCTCTTCAAGAGATGAGCGGAAAGCTCTCAGTCTATATTTTTTAATAAAAATAACCAACCATTAGCTGATTCTGTTTCAACAAAATTGTTCTTATATCTGGCAACTCCTGACACTTTAAATACCACGATATAAAAGGTATTTGTGGTACAAGTTGTCCAATGTGTTTTGGCTTTTATCTATATTTTAGTAATATCAGTTCCAAAAATAACAAGAGGTTGATGCAGTGATTGGTGTTACCAGCATTGAATAAAGATCAAAATCAAGCCATAGAGGAAGCTATAAGATTGTTTATTTATGAACACTAAAACACCAGCTCAGAGAAAATCTTCTCGTCTAAAATATCCATGATAAATGATACACCACCTGGTGAAAGGCAGATCTATCCTGTATCTTTGTCATGTAGAGTATTGTTACCAGTTTATCAATTAAACTTAGATATTTCTGGTTTGATATAATTGAAATCCATGGAAGACTATCACTTTGTCGACTGGGCCACCTGGGCCTCCCATGAACTATTATTTTGACAGTAGGAACAGAGCATGTCCAGATGAGCAGGGACTTCTATGGTTTATACATGTAGGTTAAAGATAACTTACAAATGTAAATCAATTATTGGAACTCATCTATATACATGTAGCTTTTCTAGTAATAAAGATTATACTTGTTATTGTCCATGAGCCACGCTGACATTTTTTCAAAAACACAATTATAAGAAAAACTTATTAGCCACATACCTATTTGTTTATTTCCCTGAGAGGCAGCAAAATGAAGGGGAGTTCGCTTCTTTTCATCTGAGCATGAGGGGTCAACCCCACTGTCCAACAGCTCTAAAACTGGATAAAATACTCTCAATTGAACGGACAATATAAGCATACATGTAAGAAGCCCAAAACAACAATACACAATCCTAATCTTGAAAACACATCAAAAGAAATTCATGTTATCTACTTGTAGAATACAACAGTTTGTCCTCATGGCTAAACAGAAAACATCAAAAATGTAAAATAAACTTTAATGGGTTTCCATTTCCATCTGAATCCCACTCAGACCAAAATAAAAATTGAAAATTTCTGAGTAGATTTGTCACTCGGTCGCGTATGTGGAAGAGTTGCCACGTACTCGCCGAAGGTCGGGAGTTTCCTCCTGGCAATGAGCCCGGTTTCCTCCTCCAATCATGGCAAATAACAATAACCAGGGTTTTCAATATGGCGAGTCCTTGGGACTAACAAGTAGTTCTTAGGAAAATCATGGCAAATAACAATAACCAGGGTTTTCAATATGGTGAGTCCTTGGGTATAACAAGTAGTTTTTAGGGAAATCATGGGAAATATTAATAACCAGGGTTTTCAATGTGGTGAGTCCTTGGGTATAAAAAGTAGTTCTTAGGGAAAACCATGGGAAATAACCATAACCAGGGTTTTCAATATGGTGAGTTTTTGGGACTAACAAGTACATGTAGTTCTTAGGGAAATCATGGGAAATAACAACCACCAGGGTTTTCAATATGGTGAGTTCTTGGGACTTAGAAGATGCTCTTAGGCGAGTCGCAGGGAAATCATAAGGGTATAGATTATATGAACAAAATGAAGTAGCAAGGGACTATACATATACATATAGTCCAGATATTGTCAACCCTCGCAATTCTAATTTTCACCACGGCAAAAAAAGAAGAAAACGTTGCCATGGAATAGTTCATTTTCATAGTTTTTATTCAAACACTTCCCACTGCTCTTTTAACGGTACTTAAGGTGGGAAATAGCTAAAACTGTCAAATGTGCATAGGCAAGAGGAAAAATGTCAAAACACTGTTCCATAAATATTTTGTAATATCTTAGAGGAAATGCTAAGGTTCATCTTCTCGGATGTCCATGTGAAATGACTTATATTATTTTTCGATTAGCCACTCCACTCAGTAAAACTTTCTTTTTTTGTTTGTAATTAGTCTATAAAACATAACCTAAAGATTTTATCTACCGTTCGTGTCATATTGCATAGTTGAAACCCTCACACAGACATGTCACATATGCCTGTGGTTAAGTCCATCTGTAACCTGTCTGTGAAGTGAAGAGTTACAAAAGTTTCCATTTGGAATTTTATTTATATGTATAAACTTCGGTCTTGCCAAACCAAGATGTCCATAGTTTTCGTGACAGGACTAAGCAACAAACAGTTTCATTTCCCCACAATAAAACTGATCACTTTACCAACTGAAGATCTCATAATGTAGTGGGGTTCTTAGAGTGTCCCAAGCTGTGTCCTGAAGCCTTTTAACATGCCAAGGACTTTGAACACTTCCCTAGTAGGATACCTGAAGAAAACTGGCTGAGTAAGGCCTTTGGGATGATATCTGGATGACACAGTCTAGGATTGATATTCAGAGTTGAACACAGTCATACAAATTAACACTGCAGTGCAAATAAGCTGCAATGTTGTCACTTACCTGTTGTGCAATCATTGCTACTGGCAGCTTGTCTTAACTTCTTTTCACCTGTTCAACAAATACAGAAAAGAAAATTTGATTTGACCATCATCATTGGATTTTAAAATCGCATGAGCTGTCAACATTTGGACTGGAATTCAGATTGTTAAATGATATTGTGCGTTTGAAAAACGACAAAAAGGATTGAGATTTGAACCAAAGATGTGTGCTCGTAACAAAAAGAATCAATTCAAATAGCCCAGATGTTAGGAGTTCAATTTACATGTAAGGGTTTTGTTGCTTATTAAAACTACACTAAAGTTCCTACCCAAGATTGCTATCAGCAGAAAGATCTTGTTTTGTTCTTCTAAGTTCTTTATATAAACAACAATTAGCTACTTCAGTTTCAACAAAGCTATCCCTTGATAGTGACATTAACTTACAAACAAGATTTCTGCCAACAGATATAGCATTCCTCCTCTGACGTAACCTGTGTTGTCTATGTTTGGTGGAAGGTTTGACCTTTCCAGAAGGTACAGATTGATCATAGTTTGCTTCATATCCAGACAGAATCGGCACTAAACAAAGAAACTGTAAGCCAGCAGGGGCATCAGGACTCCATTCAGAGAAATCAAAGTTTGGTTCCTAAAACATATGGTTCATATCACTTCACATGTAAAAACAGAGGTACATGTATAAAATCTTGTCAGTCGTCAACCTAATGAAATATCATAGGTTTGGTTTGCTACAACAATTTATGGGGTGTAAAGGTCTAAATGATATACCTATTTTTAACACAATTAGAAACTTGTCTCCATGGTTATTTTAGACAAGAAGATTTTCCCTGTGCCTGTGTGTTTTAGTGATCAGAAATGTATAAAATTCGGGGGTGGGGGCTCAGTAAGAAGTGCTCATCGGACCGAAGTAAGTAAACTCTCATCATTTATAAGTTATCTGATCGAAGTAGAGAGAGAAGTTTAGGTAAAATGCTATACCATTTAACATTAGCGCTTAAAGAGATCAGTGTTTAGTAGATTTATCATGTGTTTATTGTCTTTGATGCTCTATTTCAAAACCATTGCGTTTAGCTTTTATGGAGATCAGTGGTTAGTAGATTATCATGTTTTTATTGTTTTCAACTGGTTCTCTCTTTCAAAACCAATGTGTTTATCCAAATACTGGTCTATCATAATCTTTTGGGATTCGAAAGGGGCTTAAAATCATATAGACGCGGGGACCAGTTACCAAGGTTACTAGTTATTGAAGGTTAAGTATATTATCAATCTGTAGACTAAAAATTGCTCAAAGAAATAAAATAAAATTCCAAAGTAACAATTCATGGTTTCTTTCATTTTCATAGTAGATATTTTGTAATTTGGTCCACAAATAAAATTGTTTGAGCAGATGATGTTTTCAGTAATCGGTCAGCAAAAGTCAGGCAGTGCAAAGGTAGCCTTAAAAATCCATAAGGTCTCAGAGTTGAAAGAAAAATACTTCTTACTACATGTATCTAGGTTTTGATATTTGAAGGTGGCCTTTAAAAAAACGTAAGAACTTTACCAGTTTACTCCATGGAGTATTTTAGATTTATGTCTATTAAATTATAAACAACCTGACTTCCATCTTATCTCAACCCTTGATAACTGGTTCCCTCACAGTCGGGACATCCCGCTGACTAACGACTACATATTGGAAATTCGAAAATGAGATTGCTCCCTCCCAAACCATTTCATCAGACGATCACTGAATATGGCATTTAAGTATGTGAAGCATGTCGCTGGTCCCCCGTCTCATTGGTCCCTTGTCTCATTGGTACCCCGTCTCATTGGTCCCCCGTCTCATTGGACACCCGTCTCATTGAGACGGGAGACCAATGAGACGGGACACATTGAGAAACCAATGAGACGGGGGACCAATGGGACGGGGGACCAATGGGACGGAGGACCAATAAGACAGGGGACCATTGAGAAACCAAGGAGACGGGGGACCAATGAGACGGGGGACTACTGAGAGACCAATGAGACGGGGGACTATTGAGCGGACCCCTAAGTACGGTAACTAACTGGTCCTCTAAGTCTAAGTTACTCCAACTTCTAAGCCTAAAAGGATTTAAGCCTCTTATTTTGAAGGTTATTAATATTATCTATAGTTTAGCATTTGCAGAATGTGTAAGAGATATAGTAAAAAACGAGCAATCGAAAACCCCAATGAGATAAATTATATTAGGCAGTTCAAGTTTTCCACGTAAGGCTCATTTTACAAGGAAATGTAATTTGTAAAACCTTAAACGTTGTTGTTGAACTCGTCGATGGTGTTGAAAGATCGGAAGTTGTTGAGTCGACATTTTCATTATCAGAGTCGAAGAGCATATCTTCATTTGTACCGTCCATGGTTGAAGTGCACATTCACAGATATTGCACAATCCTCCCAGAGCCTTAAACTCATTACTTTTAACGGAAGCCTTTGATGGTTACAATTTACTGTTAGTGTACGAAATAATGAAAATGTTCCTGTCAAGACACCTGACGGGTCACTGTGACATTTATAAAGGGGTCGCGTTGAAAATACAATACTTCAAGGAATAGAAAAAGGGAATTATCCACAAAACCACAACCGATTTCATAATTAATCGACACAGTTACCTAATTTAACAATTCCATTTAATTGAATTCAGACAGAATCAATTTGTTTTAGCAAAATACACTATTTTCAGTCAATACACGATTTGTAAAACAAAATATTCCCTAAAAAAAATTCACAGAATACCGTACCTAACATTAAAAAAATATTCTACTACCAAAATATTGGAGGTTGAGAGTTACATTTTCTGGAATAATAGTCTAGGAGTGTATTTATTTATACATTATGCACACTTTTCTAAAGCATAGCTGCGTATTTTGTTCTATGTTTATTTTTTATATTGACTGCAGCGATGCATGTAAACAAACCTGTTTCGGAACACGTGTAGGCTTTGACGTTAAGACTTGAGGATGTCGGAACTAACCCTTCTCATCATCTTTTTGCCACCTTTAGTATTTGTTATTTTGTATGTCATGTTAAACTACTTTGTTAGCGGCGATGGTAGTGTCTGTGTTGTTGTTTTGGGTGATTATGGACGGAGTCCTCGAATGCAGTACCACAGTTTGTCACTAGCCAAGGAAGGATTCGCTGTTGACGTCGTGGCTTACGGAGGCAAGGCGTTACTTGTACTTGTAGTAAACAATACTCCAATGAGCCAGGAGCTCGGGCCTCACATTAATGCTACATACCGGAGCTAGCAAGCGTTTTCAATTTCTGACATCCAGTTGAATTCAATTTTACTGTACAAAACACCAAATATATCTAGTATTATACCTAACTTAGCATATTATTTCTTATTATTATACCTCATTAATATTCATTCGGTTTTGCTCCCATTCTAAAACTCACCATGTACCATGTGCTGGGTCAACATTTTTCAATGTATGACCTGGAGAGGAGTCCAAAACACATATTTTATATGACGTGATTAAATGTGCAGTCTTAAATGTATATACCTGATCACTTGATATCTGTCGTCTGTTTCATTACCCAAACATGGTGAAAAGTCATTGCTTCGCCCCGAACTATCGGATCCAGAGTTGCAGATACTCAATGAAAATTGAGACACGAATGACACACCGAAAAAATTTCCAATTGGTATAATAAAACAATAATTAACTAGCATCAGAGTCATACCATGAATTCCAGATCCCTCAGCGAGACGCTGCCAAGCTAACCTGGCCAAGGCCGCAGCATTTCACCTCGGATCCGGTATTCATGGTCAGGGACTGATCCAGGGAAAATTTGGGCATACCATTTCGGTTCAAAATGTTCCAACAATAAGACAAAAACAACATCTCTGGCCCCAAATTCAACATTAAATGCTATTTTGACATTAAAATCTGTTGGTTTTAAGAATTTGGGGCGGATTTTTTGCTTGTGAGTTTGGGCGCCCATACCTGTATACAGGTATAAAAATGTCTCTGGATCAGTCCATGATGGTAATGACTTCGATGCGAGTTAATAATGTGTATAATATTACTTTGTTTTATTAAGATAATAATGATGTTGTCTTCCCAACAAGCATAGAGCAGTAGGATATTTACTTCACCAACCTTATACTGTTGGATCGAGTCCGAAATATCTGCGATGAAGATGTAAGACATTTTTTGACAGTTAGGCCATCAGGCCTATCTGTCAAAAAATGTCTTACATCATCATCGCAGATATTTCGGACTATGTTGGATCATGTTTTTTCTCTTTTTTCTTTTAGGTTCCCGTCCTCACAGAGAGGTAGAAGAAACTGAGTTAATCCAACAGCATCTTATGAGAGAAGTGCCATCAATATTAAAATGTATGTCTGAATACAACTAATCACCTGTTTTAAGATGGACTCTATTAATTTTTATCCCTAGGCTTAGGTCTACAGCTGTTTATTTTAAATTGGCATGAGCTGCTAAATAAGGTGAACATTTTGTTGAATCATATTAAGCCTATTGTTTGTTAGTTTTGTCAAAATGTAAAAAATATGAGCCATGACAGTCACTACTTCAAATGTTTACTCTCTTCGAAAAGTTCAAAACATATTTTATGGGGATCTCTTACAGACATCTAAGCTTCTATAAGTGTGCATTTGTTTTTATTTCAATCTATTGTGAACCTAATTCAAATCTACATATGGAAAAACAAAACACAAAATTGTTCATACACCAATTGATAACGTTGATAAGCATACAAGGGACATAACTCTACATCGTCTGTCGTTGCTTGATCGGTTTGACAGATGTTCTTACATTTTGACGTGTGTAAAATACCTCGAGATATTAGCTTTGGTAAAAATATATTTGTCACAGATTGAATCTGCGCCATAAAATAAATAATGTACAAAATTTGCACAAACAGCAAAGTCATTACGCTGATTAAATTAACAGATGTTCTTACATTTTGACGTGTGAAATACCTCGAGATATTAGCTTTAGTAAAAATATATTTGTGAATCTGCGCCATAAAATAAATAATGTACAAAATTTGCACAAACAGCAAAGTCATTACGCTGATTAAATTAACAGATGTTCTTACATTTTGAAATGTGTGAAATATCTCGAGATATTAGCTTTAGTAAAAATATATTTGTGAATCTGCGCCATAAAATAAATAATGTACAAAATTTGCACAAACAGCAAAGTCATTACGCTGATTAGATTAACTCTAATAAAAGTAGCAGCTATAGTATAGGCCAATCACGGTTGAAAAATTAATCTGCGAGAAATCTTCTGTTCCTTATGCACCTTCAGACTCGGGGCATATGATTATTAGAAGGGTCATAACGATCCATAAACCCAGGGTAAAATATCAATAACTAATAATATCTGTTCTAATGTGAGCATGTATAGTTACTCTTGAATTGTTTCTTTCCAGATTTCCCCAAGCTGTTGCAGTATTTGTTGAAGGTTTTTTGGCAAACCATTTTCATGGCCACACATTTGTTACTGCTTCCAAAGTTTAAATATGTACTTATTCAGGTGAGGCTGATAAGAGAAATTTTGAACCATTTTAATAAAAATTTATTGACAATAAGCCCCTTATTGTTCATCCAGTAATGAGAAATTTGACTATTGGATCATTTATAAAATCTACCAAAAACTCTAGAAATATGTTTTTCCTTATTACATGTATATATTTTCAAATGTAAAACACCTGAGCACATGGACTACATTTGAACACACTCAGCCTTTCGGACATTTGTTAATATAGCGACATACTTGTCCAGTTAGGTTAAAAGTGCTTAAATAATGGTGTCAATTAAACGCAAAAATAAAGCTCAACCTCAACCGATTGGTCCAAAACGGCCTAACTCTATACTGTGGAGAACAGTTAAAAAATTATATATATATTTTGTGTGTTTTTTGGGGTAGGCTATGCATTACATGTAGGTTGGTAAAGTGCCATATCTCAATGATCAAAGGATTTTCTATCATTTAGTCTCGACTTGATATGCCCCTTTTTAACACAATATGAAACTTGTCTCCATGATTATTTTAGACAAGAGGATTTTCCCTTTGTCCGTGTGTTTTTGTGTTAAAAAATATATGTTAATATGTGTTCATTACATAGTATAATATATTTTTTGTAGAATCCTCCCTCCATCCCGACCATAGCAGTTGTTTGGGGAGTGTGTTTGCTGAGAGGATCAAAACTCATCATAGACTGGCATAATTATGGCTTTACTATTCTGGGTCTGGCACTTGGGGAGAACCATCTTCTTGTTCGATTTTCAAAATGGTGAATTTAAAGATGGTTATTTTTTATATCATTAAGTTTCAATATCCTTCAATAGATCTAAATCGACCTAGACTGTTAAGTTGGGCATCTTGTTTTTAAAGTTGTATTGAATTGTCTGAAACACCAGTATCATATTATAATGAGGAGTTCAATAGTTGTAATGTTTTGTTTGTGGAATGGCTGTTGAAGAAATGGTTCTTCTATTCCCAAAAGAGAAATAATTTAAAAAAAAAGTCTTTATAGCTTTGCTCCTTAAAGGATTGGAAATCTCTATAAATACTTGATAACTTTATAACAACCATCAAAATACTTAAAAGATCCCACGTTAATTACCGCTAGTGACCTTCAAGCTAATACAAAAAAAAAGCTAATACTAATCCCAGCCGAACCTCATTTCTTAGCTAAGCCATTGGCCGAGTTGCTTTACATGACTACTCTATAACGCATCTTGATTTTATTCACCATTGATTGGATAAAACTAATAAGATTAGATAAAACTAATAATGGGGCTTACATGTATTCTCGATTATAGCAACACATTTAAATTTCAATTATTCGTGTAGGAAAGGATAAATCACATATTGGACAATTGTTTTAGACTACACAAACTCTGCTCTTTCCATCTATACTAGTATAATGTTAAAAAGTTCTTTCCCTTAAAATATATACCCTTGTGTTTGAAGGTTTGAGTCTTGGTTTGGGAGAAGGTCAGATTTCAACCTTTGTGTTACACAGGCCATGAAGGAAGATCTCCAGGCAGCTTGGGGCATTCAGTAAGAAATCACTCATTATTTAAGCTTAAAAAAAAATGATAATATTTTTCTATTTTTTAAATGTTCAAAATTATCAGCTATTTTTCAGAAGGTACAAATTAGAAGCTTTTTATTGTTACTTTTGTTGATAATCTAGTCGCGAGTCAATGGCCTGACTGTAAAACCAAATACAGTTACAATGTATAAGCTGTACAAGTGATTACACACAATCCTGGTCGAAAAATTTCCTGATCGACGCTGAACTTGATTTTTTTATAAAGCATTTTTATCAAATCACAAAGGGTAGAGGAAACAATGCTGTTGAAACTCCCCATTAGCAGAACATCTACCTGTTATTTGTTCAGTTTATATAATTCTGGTTTAGTAAAGCCATTCCATAGAAGAATCTTTTTTTCAATGAACTTTTGAATTTATCTAAAATTGTACATTTTGGCAGCTCATATCTTTTTTAATACCATTGTGAAGAAATATGTTTATAGATTATAGAATGCAATGTCATGACCAGACTAACCCATCCAGAGAGATTGTGAGATCAGGTCGTATAAAAGACACAAGAAATTCATGCTTTTGAAGAAATAAATGGTGTTGTAAAGGGGAACAATTTTACTGAAAAATGAGAAGCTTTATTAGTATTAGATTATATGCACGTCTAGTTGTATTTTAAATGTGAAGGTTATCATCATACAAATTCCCTGTCACAAAGTACCTGTCACATGTGCGTGTGACTGAACATTTTTGGTTCCAATGTGACACTCATTTCTGACTTTGTTAAATCGAAAATGTTCTTAAAGTCTTCTGATATAAAAAAAATCTTTGAATAAACTTATCGGTCACCACTCCAGTATATGTACTTTTGATTTACTTCTTGCCAATAAGTCAATAAAATGGATTTCCATGCTATATAATCTATTAAAGGTATTGGTGAAACAAGAAGATAAATACTCCATCTTCAAGTTTTTTTAGTATGAAAAAAGCCTACTAGACACTAATTTGGACAGACTTCTGGTTAATTAGTCAATGAAATGGTGGATGTTAAACCATAAACTGCTAAAGTTGTAAATGATAAAACAGTATTCTGAAAAACACTAGATACTTCTTGTTTAGCTGGATTATGATTGGTTATAACTATTACATGGACATATCCATGTTATAACTATTACATGTACATATCCATGTTATAACTATTACATGGACATAACCATGTTATAACTATTACATGGACATATCCATGTTATAACTATTACATGTACAGATCCATGTTATAACTATTACATGTACATATCCATGTTATAACTATGAGATGTACATATCCATGTTATAATTATTACGTGTACATAACTACATATCGATGTTATAACTATTACATGTACCGTTTAAAACTATTTTATTGCTTTATCATATATTGCAGCGCCTCAGTATTATATGATCGTCCACCACTTATGTTTAAAGAAACCGACCTTGAAACTAGACATGAGTTATTCAGGAGGTTAAGCGAGGACTATAAAGTATTTCAACCCAGGTATGTCGAACTTGGTTGTCTCCCCTTAAAATAACAGTTACCTCCCTTTGTTCATGTCAGTTATACCTTTTCAACTGTTTATATGCAACTTTGTGCTTGTTATAACTTGAACAGTTCTATATTTACTCTTTGGCAGAAAAAAATGATATAGAACATCGTATAATGTAATTCTAAAAACATGACACCATATTGCAGGATAAATATTGTCATCAAACAATCAATCAAACCATAAAATTGCATGAAATTTCGCTTTTCAATTCTTACTGTGACTATGACTATCTACTTTTCTTGATAGTACAAATTAGAAACCTTAAATTAATTAAAATCAGTTATTTCATCTTTGTATAAAGTGGCATCAGCTGTCAAGTATAGGGAACATTTTGTTGAAAAAGAGTTAGCTAAGTGCTTGTCATTTAATCAAGAAGTTTTGTCAATTAGCACCCATCTTTAATTGGTACAGGTTACTGCCTTTATCAATAGTGATTCTTTCATTATCATTCCTTCTTTTTTTTAATTTACCTCAATTGCTCAAGTTTTCGTGACAATCAGAATTTATTTTTAAAAAATCTGAATTTTGGCAGCTTATGCCACTTTAAATATTCAAATTTACTGAAAGACCCAGCCTCACAAGATATTTTTTATTTCCACTTTTGTCAATGAACTTCAAACCATTTGGAGTCCCAATCTTTTGACAATGTTATTTCAGGAATAATTTGAAAATTTGGTTGGCTAAAAGATTATGTTTTAAAATATTTTACGAAAATTTATTGGGCTGAACAGTCAATAGTTGTATTATATTCCCTATTGTTTTCCATCAGTATTGGAGCCTCAGTGGATCAGCCAACAAAGTGATAGTCTTTCAGTCCAACACATGCCTTCCATCGATGGTTTGCAGGTTCAAATCTCAATGAAAACAAAGCAAAGAAAAGTTTTTCACTTGATTGCTGTATTTCGAAGTTTCCTTCTGGCAAATAGCCCAGTTTCCTGCCTCACCAAACCTGGCAATGCCACCTTGCAAGTGAAATAATCTTGAGTGCTGTATAGAAAACATCAATCTATTAATGAGTATAGAGTGGAAACAAACATAGGCCTACATATATAGCTATCCAAATTACTAGAAGATGGTTTGTAATGCTGTATAACTGTTATATATCAACAACATTTATATTCCCAGCTGTAGTGACAAAGATAGTACCCAGTTTACGAGGAAAACCTCCAACCTATGTATTGAAGAGTTGAAATCCAGACCTGCCTTACTGATCAGCAGTACCAGCTGGACGGGTAAGTCTGATAGGTTATCTCTGTATAGGGCGACACAACTCAGTTTATTAAATCAATGGGTAGCTGGGTTTTAGTTCTACTCATTCCAAACAAAAAAGGGCGAAAAATTATATATATAAATTATATACACATATATAACTTAGTTGAAAGACTTTTTTATTCAATATTTTGGCACTTCATTTTACTGCTATCTTCAAGAGAGTAATGCGTGTTGATACAGGCGAATGAACTGTGACTCTTGGGGCATAATTGTCTTCTGATCAAACCAACAATTAGAAATATTGAGGAAATAACAATAAAAAGTAGATATTATACAGTGTATTGTAGTCTTAACAATTAGCTCTTTACTTACTCTGACACCATGGTTTAACAGTGCTTTACAGCTATCCACTATATGGATTCACCCACAAATGACTGGTTTTAGGTATCTAAAAACATCATATTGAAACAAAAAGAGCTTCCCTTAAGGTCCCAAGGTGTCATAGAAAAAGCAGTTGAAAATATGCATATTTTCAGTCACTCAGCGGAAATATCTTCATATTTGACGTCAAACTTGACTTTTGGGCACATTCGTTGTCATTTCAGCCAATCATGACGACATGCTGACTCAATGTCGGTTGTGTATGACGTCACAACAATGATAATGTCAACTATGACGCCACAGCGCTAAGCTGATTAATTTTTATTTATTGTGCGTAAAGAGAAAAAGAATGCAATGAATTTTGTAGTTATTGCCCCATAAATCTCAATTTCAATTTGGTCGAGTTCACAGATGAACAAATTGATTACAAAAAAGGAGAAATTGTTTTAAACTTGGTTGGTTAGGTTAGGTTAATGGGTTATATTTGACGAACCTGCATATACGGGCAAAAGCTGTTGGAATTCTCAATGACAACTGCCGAATTGGTCACACCCAACCTTGAAATAACATCAATTTCCTCATAAAAAGCAGTAATAGAGAGTCCATACTATGGTAAATATTAAAGCAATTATCAAATTATCATTTTCTTTTATTACGGAAAACACCAAGTGTAGCTCATTGTTTCTCACAGCAGAAAGCTAATTTGACTTCTCTGCTTACATGCATTTATTGTTATACATTTAACTTTGGAAATCCATATGAATTTCATTGTTTCTTTTTTCAAGATGAAGTAAAGTTTTGCAAAGTTCACCCATAAAAACTTCTCCATGACACAACACTAATCAATTTATTGTCAGGTGTATTACCTTTCTGACTGCAACTTAAGCCTCCTGAGGTTATGGTGCAATCATTTTTATAAAGTGCACTGCATGCACCCATATTAACTCTTCTTCATTATTAATTTGGGTTCACCAACAGAAAATTGGGTGCATTTGTGCACCTGTGCACCTGCCATTTCAAACCCTGATTTGGGGTTAACGGGTTGAGTATATTAGCCAGTACACTGTCCCATTGTTCTTCAACTTCTTGTTCAGTTTATTTCTACCATTACAAGAAATATTTGTAAAACACGGAAAATATAGGACTACACAATGGACAGCAGGTTATATTAACGCCCTGCTTAAGCTTCACCACTTACTCAAACTTATGACGAGTGAGTACACAAAACTGTCAAATATTGTCAATTATCATTCAAAGACATTTATCACCAGTACTTATTCTCAAGCCAACTTAGTGAGTAGAGCCCTAGATATCCATCCCAAAACAAATGTTCAATCTATTGATGGGTTTGGTTGATTGACGTTTTACGTTGTACACAAGATTTGGTAAATATTAGTATTTTAATGTGATCTAACATCAGATGAAAATATAACTTTACTTGTCTGATTGAAATGTTGTTTTGATTGATGTGAATTTAATTGGAGTAGAAGCTGTGCTATTCTTCCAAAACTCCAATCTGTCATTGTTAGAAATCTATCGCCCAAAAGAAATTAACCACTTTTGATTTTCTGTTCTTGAATTCATTAGTTTATTGAATAAGAAAATTAAATCAGTTTCTATTTGTGTTTCATTTGAGAATGAATATTGTCTTCAAAATCAAGATTTAGGGGTCTTTTAGCCAGCTTATCCAGGCAGCTCCAAAATTGCAATGTTTTTTTGCCCATGACAATCCAAATGTACACGCCTTGGTATTTCAAATTCTCATCAATGATACAAACCTCATTGAAATGCAACCTGACCTGTTTTATTGTGTTTTGATGGATGTGGATTTAATTAGAGAACAAGCTGTGTCATTCTTACCAAATTCCAGCCAGTCATTGTAGGAAATCTCAGCCCAATAAAAATGAACTCATTTAATTTTTTTGTTTTTCTTTAACTCATTAGTTTATTGACTGAGACGTCAAGTTAAAGCCAGGGCTTTTTTCCCCAAAACCCAATCATTTAGGAATTCTTCGGACAGAGTCTTCATTCAGCTGGGCTGTCAACAAATTGTATCAAATCAATAGAATAAAAAAAGAGGAAAGCCCAGAAAACAGTTGGTTTAATTTGGATGGAGAGATTTTCAATATCTGATATTGATCTGCTTGTTTCATAGCCAATGTGCTATTGAATATAACTGTTTTCAGAGATGAGGGATTGTGTGTTTCTAACAGAGGGGAATTGTCTCTAAAGAAGTCAAGAATTGGTAGTACAGATTCACTATTAAAGTAACCCTCTAAAAGTTATAGGTCACTATTGACTTACCAATACAAAACAATTATACAAAAGTTGTCAAAGTAGTTTTTCTTGTCAAAAATATCATTTCGATAGTCCCTGTGCCAGACATTTTCCAAAAGATAAATTGAGTTTTACATGTGTTTATATGGATCTTCATATCACGAAAGTTAAAGGCCTATAATATTCTGCTTGGATGAATAGGATTGCTTTATAAATCTTATTTATTTTTCTTTCAATTTCCAATATTGTCACATGTCTCCACCTCTAGACCCCATCTATCATCTGTCATTGTTTCTGTGTTTTTGAGGAAAGGTAGATGAAAATCTCTGATCAGTCAAAACCAGCTAATTTTGTTATACTTAATAAATCAATTCAGGGAGAAATAAATAAATTTTGTTTAAAAAACAAAAGAGGAAGCCACTTGTCTACCTGTTAATGTGACAAATGACAAAATCAATTGTGTTGGTAGGATTCAAACCCACAGCCCAGCGATGGGAGGCTTGTGTTGGACTGAGAGACTCGCTCTACAAATATGAAATTTACGAATGCTTTTTGTCCTGGTTAAATTCAAAACCTATCACATTCTTCTTATTACTGTGTTGTATTTGTTTCAGAGGATGAAGATTTCTCCATCTTATTTGATGCCTTGGAAGGTAAGATAACAAAGATCAATATGTTGTATATATTATAGGCCAAATCTGCAAATTATTGTATAAAGATGATCAATTTACATACATTAAAAATATTACTATTCTCGCTGAAAAATATCCAGATTTTAGCTGATCTTTTCACTTTCAGAAATATTGACAAGAAACTACATTCAAGACCAACATACATTTGTCCAAAATCAATTTGCATACATTAAAAATGTGTTTTCTCAATTAAAAGTAAATGGTTTTATTTCCCCTTACTCCCTACAGACTACAACAGAGCAGCTGAGAAAACCAACTCTGATTTACCAACTTTAGCCTGTGTTATTACAGGTGAGATTAAAACAATGCCTGGATACTTCTTTATCATATTATTGGTTAAATCTTTCAATGGCATTTAGAAGTCGAAAAGTTACAATAAGGTGAAGAATTAATTATTATTGGTTAATAATTTAGTATGAAGTATTACAAAATTTTTGACTACAATTATTTATGTTATGATCATGTTAGTTCATGTTCGGAATAGGTGCATAAATTGTTTCCCTTACTTTACTCGGATCTTTCAAGCATAGAGGGTGCTTCAGAATAACACAATGTACAAACAAATCTTGAGCACATTAATAGGGTTTGACTCAAAATAAATCTTGGAGCTGCTTTTAATGCAACATTGTTATGTAATTTACACTTGAAGTAAGTGATAAGATGTCAAGCACTGCAAGATGGAGTAGGCACAAGCTCTAGATTAAAACTTTATAAAGTTGTCTTTCAAAAATAAGTAGACCTAATACTGGCTGATGTTATGGCTTCTTCATTTAAATCTGACTGTGAGAAGCATTAGAGAGTTCCAGAACATGTTCAAGTGCTGTGTCAACAGTTGCCATGGAAACAAAACAACATCAGACATCTTGAGAAATCCTGTCAAAAGAACAATATTGTACATCAAAGTGCTTTGTCCATTAGTTTCTCTTTAATTAAAACTTATGTCAACTGCATATCAACTCACTTGTGAAGAGTTTGGCTAAAAACAAACAAAAAATACATTCCACCCCTCTCAAGTACTTGCTGTGGGGGGGGGGGGGGGGGGGGGTGCTGGTCCAACATTACTCATTCTTCACAAGTTATTTGTCATTCTTGTTTTTTCTGAAGAAAAATAATTAAAGCAAAAAATTATTTTATAGCCTTGAAGCAAAATGAAGCAATTATTTTGAGTGTTTAATCAACATTGAATGTCTGCAGGTAAGGGTCCCCAGAAGGAATATTACAGCAAGTTGTTATCTGAGAGAAACTGGAGCCATGTGACTGTCTGTTTACCTTGGCTAAAAGCAGAAGATTATCCACTGCTGTTGGGTAAGTTTGCAGAATACATTGCCTTTTTAACACTCCATGAGAAATCAAGGATCTGTAATTGAATCTATTATTTGACACAGAACTTCTATTATAAGTTAAAGACTAACTAAGCCCCTGACTCTATCTTGACCATGCCGTGTGATTTTGTACATGTAAGTGTCTATTAGCGATAAATCAATGATTTGATTTACTTTTAAATCAGTTGAAAAATCATTTGTTGGAGCTATTACTTTTGTGTATACACACACTCTTTACTTGCTATTTTATGGAGAATCGTTTATTTTAGGATCAGCTGATATTGGAGTTTGTCTTCATAAGTCATCAAGTGGTCTGGATTTGCCAATGAAGGTAGTGGATATGTTTGGGTGTAATCTCCCTGTGTGTGCTGTCAACTTCAAATGGTAAGTGGATTATATATTTATCCATATGTAGAAGCGCAAGGCTGTGTTTCTTTCACTCTGTTTACCTTTGGAAAATTCCTAACTTGTGCAGTTTAGATTTTTTGACTTTTCAACTGCATGTTTGATGCTACTTCATTGGTAAATTGCTGATGTAGATCTCGGGCTGTCCTGCCACCAGGAACTTAGCCTAAGCACAAGAATCAATGTCTCCTTTTATCAACGTGATTTAGAGTCACAAGACTGTTCCATCAAGATTGTTGGAGATTCTCACAGTTTTTCTAAACATTTATTCAAACATCTAAAATAATATGCAAGGAGACAGTCTTGCTGGATATTGTATTGCTTTAGCGGTATTGTGAAATACTGAGTGGAAATACTGAGAAAAAGTTAGTGAAATACGGAACTGCATGCAACTTAATGGATGGTTCCGTATTATCTGGACGTTTCAGCTTTTACCCTTTCACGGTTGTTGCATACCTCCAAGAATCTCACAAACGCTATATTCAGTCTGGTTGTTTAGTCACAATGGCAACTAAATTTAATAGGGCCCTTACTAAAAGTAGTTCGGGCCTTTTCTGTATTTTCCTTGTCATCTTACATGTAGATTAGAAAGATTGCCAGCCTATATTTACTGTAACAACTATTTATAAAAGAGGACGCCTGACACCTTGAAGGTTGATGTTTTACGCCCCACTCAAGATTATTTCTCTTATATTGCGGTGTTGCAAGGTTTAGTGGGGGGGGGGGGGGAGCCAAGCGCACTGCAAGGAGGAAAACTCTGACCACCAGCGACCTGTCAACTCTTCCAGATACGGAAATCGAGTGAAAAATCCACACAGAAATTTTTCAATTTGTGTTCACAGACAAGGAGTTATTTAATCATAGTTATAGAATATGTAAGGGTTTTAAAAATTGAGCAAATGTGTGTATTCAGGGTAACATTTATCGGTATTACATTTGTAGCATCTCCGAGTTGGTGAGACACAATTTTAATGGTATGGTATTTGAAGATTTTAAAGAGCTCACAAAGCAGTTACAGGTAAATGATTTATATTTGATAGTCTTGGGTAGACCGTCAAGCATACACTCTTTGTAGTGTCAGTGCTAAAAACTAATCCGGAGGGGTGAGATGGACTACAAAGTTGACAAATATCTTTACATTCAATTCCAATATATCCAATTTGATAGTCTTTACAATAATTTACAATAATATTGTTAACAATTGAGGCAATGAAACGACTCATCCACTGATGTTTGTTTGTATTTCAGTCGCTTTTAAAAGGGTTTCCTGAAAAGACAAAAGAGTTAATAACGTTTAGAGAAAACCTTCGGAACTCACAGGAAAATCGTTGGCATGACAACTGGAGGAAAACTGTTCTACCTCTTCTCCGACATACAGAAAGAAGTCTCAAACCCAAACAATCATAAATATCTATACTTCAATAACACGTTTGTAAATAAGATATTGCTAAGGTTTCATATTCTATAAAGTCGTATAAACTGGTTCTGAAGACTCACATGTTATTGATCTCATTAACGCTCTTGTAGATCGATTAATTGTTTGGTGTTTTACCCTAATGGGTTTATCTCTTTGACTGACTTTTTCACAAACGTTGTTTTATATCCAATCTATACTGATTTTGTAACCCAACATTTTGTTATCAAAGACCCCATTCAGCCCTCAATATCAGACCTCACAAGCTTAACCAGGTTAATATACCTGGGTGCCGTCTCAGAAAATAAAGTCGGTTTACGTTTATCTTTGGCAAAATTATTGAGCCCAAAAAATATATATTTTGGCTTTTGCGTCCCTTTAAATTCGATGTCAGTGGCTTGTTTTAGTAGATGGTGAAATAAGGCTGAACTTGTGAATAGGTTGGTTGGTTGTTTTAGCTTATTGGCGCGTCCATTCGTATGAATGGCTTGTGAATAGGCATCACCGAACCAGATTCGTTGGTCCACTAAAACTATTACAGTTTACTACACGTTTAGGCGAGAGTCACACATTAGTGGGCACATTTATAATAATATTGGAAAACTCAAATGATACGGATCTGGGACTGTACCAAAAACAAATTATAATTTTAGAATTTGAAAACACACAGATTTTTAGGAAATGCGTCTAGTTATTCTTTAGGGCTCCTGTTGGAATTTTTCAAAACCTACTAATAAATCTGAGTTCCAATATTTGGCTATTGGTACCCAAATAAGCTTTCATCCTGGACAGGGCATATTGCATGGCCAATGTAGACACTTATCCCTACTAGCTTTAATATTTCCGCTCAAGCGAAAGTTATATTTCTTTAAAACGGAGTTACATATTTGAAATCTGAACTAAAATGTCCTGAGATTTTCTGAAGAAAGAAGTATCACAATTTAAATAAAGAGCCAAATTTAGAATTTCCCCGGGCGCTGGAAGACAAGGCTAAGCCACTGCCTCTAAGTCAATCGTTTTCTGACTGGGTTTTCACTCGAACGACCTATGTGGGATGGTTGCCAGTTACCAACGGAAGGTCGTGGGTTTCCTCCGGGCATAGAGGCCGGTTTCCTCCCACAATAAAACTGGCAACGCCGCCATATAAGTGAAATAATCTTGAGCGCGGCGTAAAACACCAAACAATCAATCAATCTAAGTCAATCGTGCATTGTTAAACGCAAACAAAACCTGATCTTCTGTTAATGACGACGATGTCAGATCCTCATTTATTCCCGACATTCGACTATGCCTCCTGTCCTCCCATTTCCACCGACTGCTTTTGTGTTTCTTAAAGGTTTTCAATTTACAAGCCAAATTGTCTCGAGTGCAATATAATTCCAATCAGTTAAACATTTTCCGAAGAACAGAAATGCAAACACCAAAAATAAGCAATCCAATGGTCTGGATGTACATGTACCCCAAATTTGCCGTTAATGATTTGCATGAAACCCTTGCACAATCTGACTCAATAAGAGGGTCTTCTGTGCAGACGAGACATTCTGAGAAATCGATAAATCATGTCTATCAGAAAAATGCCGTTTATAAATTCTGCTTTAAAATAACATGCACCAACCCGATTACATTATTGATCAGAGATAATAAATTTGTGTGAGTATTCATGTTATACATCGGTAAATAACTCCTGTTTATATGGATGAAATGCCAGCTAAAGTACGACGACCTTTTCTATGACGATATAGCACTGAGAAATGATATTAATCAACGTGCTTATTTTCTCTACTTATTGTCCAACCATTTTTTGGCAACATTCAAAAGTAAGAAACTTTGTTCTAGGATTTCTAATCGGATGCTTTGATGTAGTATGTGGAAGAGTTGCCAGGTACTCGCCGAAGGTCGGGGGTTTCTTCCGGGCAAAGAGCCCGGTTTCCTCCCCCCACTAATCCTGCCAATGCCGCCATATATGGGAAATAATCTTGAGTGCGGCGTAAAATATCAATCAATCAAATCTGATGCTCAATGTTTTAGCTTTTTAATTGGTCGAATTTTGAAGAAACTTTTTTACTGCTTAGATCAGCCGCCACTTGTTTTACTTTTGTTCAACGGAGAAAAATTTGAAAGTTGTCTTGGACTACTTCACCCTTCTCTAACTGCTTCACGTAGGTAGTATTCTCACGTCGATTATTCTAGATACTATACCTAACCAGTCTCGCCTGGCCAAACTTTGATCACCTGTAGGGTAAAGGTTTATACAGTAAATTGGAATGTGAAAGAGATGTGTGTAATTCTTGTCGTTGTAGACGTGACTTATCCTCTGACTGGAGGATGACCAAGAAATCACGTTAGTTAAGGTCTAACGGATTTATTCAAGGACCAGTGAATGTGAAGATTTATCGGATGTTTAATGATTTCTTGTTCATACAATTTATCCAGACATCAGATTAGTTTGCCAAATAGATACATACCGGAAGGATATTGAGAGGATCCATAATTAGTTTTCCTATTAAACGATAAAATCCATTCTGACCATGTTATTTTGTTTTCAATATTTACTTAATTGTCTTGTTCAGTTGTTAATCAACTTTCTATCAATGCGAATAACTATCCAATCTAAACTAAATCAGATTCTCAAAAAGTAGGCTAACATATCTCATTATGCTTTTTTTTTAGAACTATACACTGTTTAATCAGCTGTTGGTGGGGTTTTTTGTCCGTTAATCCAATCAAGTTAAAGTCACAAATATAGAAGATTCAAGATTCATCAACGTACAATAAACTTCATGTCTGTTTGTCGATGGCGTTCCTATCCATTAATATATACAAATCACAAAATGCACAAGGAGATAAAATGCATTTTATTATTGCAACGATGGTGTTTGAAGGGAATATTTGTTGTAGTTACAACGTTTTTGTCAACGGCATCTATGCAGAAAATCCTGCATTATTCCTCCCGGCCTTGATCATTCTACGGTCTAGGAATGAAGCCATTAAGGTTCGAGGTTGACTTTAATCCTAGAGTGGCCCTTATATCAGGGGCTGCATTGACAGGAACAATGCGGATGTTAGTGGATCTGGTTTACTATAATCAAATTCTGAGGGAACAATCTGCACTATTTATGTTCAGTATTGTTTATGTTCAGGATATCTCAAAGTATTATGCTATATGTTCTAGTTTTTTTCTTGTCTGATCCATAAGGCTTTTATTGTTGCTTGGTACGGTGAAATAGTGGATAAAACTGGTTTCTGTGGCGATTTGCCAACCTAAGTTTTTCATGGTGATTATAAAACGATAGTTTTGTTGACTCCCCTTCTCCCTATATGATTAAAGTTGGATGGACTGATATTATCCAAGGCTACTTCAGACTATATGTGGAAATAAGAAAATGCCGGATGTTGATTTTGCCGGGTACGCCGCAAACCTACTCTCCTGTCACAGAGTTTGAATCTCAAAAACTTCATGTGATAGAAAGAAGCTTTGTGAGGGAGAGCACCGCAAACCGATGGATTTTATCGTTTAATAGGATCCCTTAATTATGGGTCCTCTCAGAACCGCAAACCGGGATTCAGATACCTGAAAATACACAATCCAGGAGCGGTAAAGCGTTCGGTTTTACGTAACTGTCAGGACAACCCATACTATAAAGATACATTGCTGTGATCGTTACGTAAAATCTTAATACGCTACACCTTTTCGTGAAACTCAGATCAGAGCGCAAAAATGGAGAAGTCCTTCCCCAGCTGGGGGCCGTTTCACGAAGCCGTCGTACAATGCGATCAATCGCAGTTGCCATGACGTATCTCTTCAATATGGTATCTATTGGCAACTGGGCTAAGTTTGCGATGCGACTGCTTTGTGAAACGAGCCCCAGTTGGTTTACCAAGTATTTGTACAAGTTTTAGCTCGATCTGCACATGCAGCCAGATAATTTAAGGTCCGCCGACTATAAGTCGTAATGTCACAGCATTTTGCAATCGTTTGGTCTAATGGATATGCTCTGATGAGGCATATTTCCATTCCAACATAGGATTGAAATACTAGGGCGCGCACCTGAGCGAAAACATGTCAAGAGTTGTTAAATGCATATGGCTTCCTGAGAATATGGAAACTATTTCGGGAGGAGTGACCGAGTGCGATAGCACGCTAACATTGCCTCCGAAATGTCTTTTATAATCCACAGAGACAATGAACAACGTGCTTGTATCGACGGCTGTATTTCGATAATGGTCAAAACAGCCTGAAACTTGAGTGATATACGTACGTGAAATACCGTATACTCTCTGACAGGCTGCAGGTCATTTTGAATGAAGCGACCAAAAGGTAGACGCGAAACGAACTATTTATATATCCTTTAGATGGCCCAAAAAGTGTCCCTGTGGTAGTGTAAGGGACTGAAACACTCTGTTAACTTTCAGCCACGTTCAGTTTTAATTGAAGCATTTGGAGGAATCATGATATGTAGGTCTACCGAAACTGCATGCGTCTGTCTTCATAGTGTTAAACTTGTGGTTTACCAAGCTAAATGACATACATAAACAAATATCTGGCCATAAACAAGCCCGACGCTCATGTTGCGAGATGGAGCAAAAGCTCTTCAAAGCGTCAAACGGCAAAACGTTTGGTATGTAGTGCTTTTCGCACTTCTTTGTTGAAATTGCGTCCCCTTTGTTCAAGTATATGTACAGTATTTGACACCGTCTTTGACAAGTCATACACACGTCAAACGATAGCCGAGAAATCTTGGCTCTGCCGAATTTTTTTTTTCCGTGTTCGTACACGAACACGGAAAAAAAAAATTCGGCAGAGCCAAGATTTCTCGGCTAGTCAAACGACAGAACGTTTGGTCTGGTATGCAAACTGCGATTTCTATCGTTCAAGTATTTGGACATTAATAAGCACCTTTCAAAGCCTGGAAATAGTCCCGAAAACATCTACGGCCGATCTACCCAGTCCCTTGAGTTGTGATAATCGCAACCCCCCTCCCCCACCCTTTCCCCACGCACACATTAATATCACACCGCCCCTGGTATATAATCTAGAGATTGATTGTAAACCGCTTTTATTAATTACGATTTGAAGAAATGTTCCATATATCTGAGTCAAATTTCTATATCGTTTATCTGGTTTTGATTTAGCCATGATAATGTGTTTGGTAAAAGGGATATACTTCATGATCTATATGTAGAATCACACACCGATATTAAACTGAAATTCCAGGTTTGTATCATTTCTCCATAATGTCTGCCGCTGAAGATGACTGCATGTTTCAGGACGAACACGACAAAATACGAGTCTGTTGCAGAACCAAAGACACAAACACAAGGATTTCAAAAAGTTATATTATTTAATCCCAATTTTAATTACAATCAAATAGATTTGTTGACTTAATGGCAAATGGTTGAAATAAACATCTCGTCAATTAAAATATGCCAATTCATGTAATTAGCCTTGGAAATTCCGATGGAGATAGCTTCATTCCGTGTGTGTGTAATTTTGGAAAATCGAAATAACGGTTTTTATCCGAAGTTTATGACTCTGTAAATCACTGATACCAATCAATGGTTCTGTTTTCCTGTCCGATTCTTTAAGAACCCCAGACTGTCCTATTTAAGGGAAACAAATTGTATTCACTCCCAGATAGTCCGCTGTGAATTAAGTTAAAGATCAATAAACATCACTTGATTTACACAATTTACACATGTATGCCTATTCCCCATCCCCTATCCCCTGCGAAACGTTTAACATGGAAGAAAAAAAATTGTATTGAATTGAACGGGCTTCCATAGAGCATCATATTCATGTGTGTGAATCTTACACGTAGTTTACTGTGTGAAAGAAAACTGAAAATGAATCTGTCAGACCAACACTTGTTCGATCGTCACTTGTTGGACAGGAAGGGGTATAAGTGAATTACTTCTCTCGCGAGCTAATCGCATAATGTATGGTGATGACCTACAGTATCAACCACAAGACTATACCTTTTAAGCAATTTCTACAACGACCTATACAAATTGTGTAAATTTCAGTATATACAAGTCCATGGCGGCGAGTGATTCGGAATCCCGAATCCTGTGTTTAAAGTTGCTAACATGAGGCTCCCATTGTACTATCCATAGGCCTGCATATCAAGATGTTTGCTGTATCTAGTTAGAAGATTTTAAAGAAACAAATACAGTAAGATTGGCGCAAATCATCACATTTTGAGGGACAGCTATCCTACATGGTAGATACAATGCAGATACGTACAGAAACCCATGTATTTGCGTTTATTGAAGCTCTGGTGTGAAAGAAGGGAAAAAACCCCGAAAAGACAAATCTGGCGTCCTCCACGTGGCCATACACTCCTTGATAATCATCTGACTTATGCATTTGGATAACTTCAGTGTAAACTCTGTGAAAACGTGTGCATGGTAGTTATTAAGATAGATACATTTTCGATAACAATAAATAAAATTAACACGAAGGCCTTGACCTCACCCGCATGTGTTTTAGACAAATCTAATAAATACCTTTGACGATATGCAAGAGGGCGAAAAATCTCCTTTTCTGGAGTTTGCATTGAGCGATTTCTCGCAGAGCCAAACTCCAACACTCATAAAGAAAATGTTGGATGTCGAATCTGCTATAACAAGGGATAGGCCTACACGACGGATCGAAACCCCCTTGTCGTTGTGATAAGAATGAATGGGAATCATATACAAGAATTTCATTAAAGATGTTATAAAAACCTTATTTATGAAAAGTCAGCAAATTCATGACTTCGTCCCACATATCATGGTGCTATTTACAAGTGTGTCATCTGTATGCAGTTTTCATTTGGTTATATACATTATGACATACATGAAGTACCAACCACGTTTTCGCGTAGTACATTCACATAATAGGAGCTCGTTTCGCATATTTGGATATTATTCCTGTTTTCGACACAATAAATACTGCGATGGACCAAACCGTCCGCCGTATACATTGTCCTACTCTAGAAAGCAATCATCAGGATTCCATAATTGAGCTGTTTATGTTAATCCCAAAGGAGTATAAGTTACCATCACGCACGCCATTGACATGCTGAGTTAATGGTGTTTTGCCCGCGGGAATCTGGTTCACTCAATGTCAACGCGGAACCTCAAAGTCAAGCCGGAACCTCAGTGTCAAGCCGGAACCTCAAGGTCAAGACGGAAATTCAAGGTCAAGCCGGAACCTCAAGGTCAAGCCGGAACCACAAGGTCAAGACGGAACTTTAAGGTCAAGCCGGAACCTCAAGTTCAAGGCGGAAACTCCAGGTCAAGACGGAATCTCAAGGTCAAGATAAAATCTCTAAGTCAATTAAATTTGTAGGCCAAGACAAAGACGATACTTATAGACAAAGACTATAATTCCCGGTCTCCCTACAAACATGAGTATGCGTATGAGTATTGTGTCTACGAATGCGAGCGGGGGCTACATTTTCCAAGTGTCATAGTCCAAGTGTCAAACATTTTCGGTATAAAATTGGTTGTTAAAATTGAAAGGCTATTGTGTACTAATTCTTCCACCAAATAATCTTTACAAACGTCCAAACAATTTTACGTATTGTGGCTGCTGTCCAAATCCATTCGAAATTTCTGGCTATCAAGTTACATAATAAAGGTGATAAACAATGCGGTGACACATGTACCATCAATTTACCGGTAGTTGACTTACATATACCGCATGTCTTGGAAATATTTTCACAATTCACCTAATTGTGTGCGAGTCCTTTAGTTAAAGTGGCATGAGCTGCCAAAATTCACACTGTTTTCATAATTTCTGATCATCACAACAGTAAGAGGAATTGAAGGCCATCGAAAAACAAAATGATTGGCGTTGGAATGAGGAAAATCCATACAGTATGTGGCCTGTGCGAACCGAAAACGTGTTCGAAAAGTAAACAAAATTTAAATAACCGGGACGACCATTCATTCATTCTAAACCAAAGTTATAGTTCAAAACAATACTTTATCATACATTTTCGAGACTAGAAGCACTAAAAAGCTTCTGAATTATACGTCTTAAGAAAAATAGCCAATAATTTCAACATTCTGTTGTTACGTCAAAATATCAACACTTTGGCAGCTCATGTCACTTTAAGAAATAACTTAGTCTTGAATAAGTGAATGGGCATCCCGGATACTGCTCAGACATTGGGAGAGTTTTAATTCTAAAAAGTGAATGGGCAACCCGGTTATTTTGCTCAGCAACTGGCGAGAGTTTTAATTGTAACAAGTGAATGGACATCCCGGTTACTGCCCAGACACTGGCGAGAGTTTTAATTCTAATAAGTGATTTGGCCTCCCGGTTACTACTCAGTCACTGGCGAGAGTTTTAATTCTAATAAGTGATTTGGCCTCCCGGTTACTGCCCAGACACTGGCGAGAGTTTTAATTCTAATAAGTGATTTGGCCTCCCGGTTACTACTCAGTCACTGGCGAGAGTTTTAATTCTAATAAGTGAATATGCACCCCGGTTACTCTGTCCAGCCACTGGTGACAGTTTTAATTCTAATTTTTCAAGCTCTCTTCAGCTCTCTTCAGTTTTTTTACCCAAAAGGAATCGACAAAAAATAACTAATCTAAACCACAGTACAGCCTGACAGGAAACGTGTGAACTGAATCTTCTACTGACACACCATGCGTTTGTATTTGTTACTCAGTTAAGTAGAATGATCTCAGAGGATAGAAAACCCCAGTCAATGACACATTACCGTCAGCCACCCCGATCAATCTGTTTCTTCACAATAGTAACGATGTTTTGCTACAATATGTTATGGATATGTTAAGGTATTGATGTCAGGTTAAGAAAAATATGGCCAGTGCCAATGAATGGTTACAGGGCTATAATCTGGCCTTTATTCTATCAATCATTTAATCTTACCCAAGCAAATTTCCACTCTTTGATTCTTTCTTTTGGATTAAAATCGATCACGTTAATCAAGGCGGTCAGTGTACTTTGTACGTATATTCTTTAGTTGAATATAGCCGAGATTGATTGATGAGGACAAGGTCAACGTCCAGAGGAAACAGGTCATTAATTCTTGGCCCCTAACAAACTTCATTCTGTCAAGTAAGATACTATGAAGTTGGGAAGTTATCAACTGCAGCATTACTACAATTCAATTATTCTAAAAAAGAAGATTTTTTTTATCATTTTCCAATTAAGAGGAAACTTTAATCTTGAAATGATTAATGAATGCCAAGAATACCTGTGTCAAGTTGGAATAAACGTTTACATTACCAAGTTTTATACAGTTAAAATCGTTTGGCCAATTGGCCAAAAACCACACCAATTTAAAATTTATACACGAACAGTATTATAGGTTTGAGTGTATGTCCTAAACTACCAATACGGCAATAGTGTGAGTTTTCAACAGGTCTCATTTGGTATGGTCACTGTCGTTTGAATTTCAAGTATTCTTCGCCGAAGTCGTATAAAGTTATCACAGAAAGCGTTATCAGAGAACGTCTAACTGCCTCGGCAGTCATATTCAGAGCAAAAGTTAGCTGTATGTCCCGATCGGCATATGCCTAGATCACCAGTCACTGCACTAGCGTAAGAGAAATTGGTCAACTCTGAAAGTCTGCCATTTGAACCTAGGTTAAATTAGATAATTTTGAGGCGCTAATAACTAAAGACAAACACTTTAATAACTCTGAAATATATACTGGTTTGTAAATCAGCCTTTTGGGAAAACGTGACAGGCTGCAGTTGATGTCTAAGTGACTTGTGGCGGTCGATGTTGAAGTGGCGAGTATGATTTGAAACAAGCCGGTAGACGCCGGTGTCACCGTCTGCGATAAATGGTTTTGAACACAGACGGAAATTTAAACAGCGAAATACGCTGCAATTGGATTTTAAAGCCACATATGATGGCTTAACTCCACGGAGTAACTCCACTGTGCATATTATAGATAACACCGAGCACTATACACTCGTGTGATGGGTAATAATGCATACATGTTGTTATTTAAAAAAAGGTAAAACGGTTTCTCCAATTTGCATGCGTCTTTTTCAATTTCCTGATATGTTGTATGCGAGAATTAATCGAAGGTTGCGGTAACAATCTCTATTGTTTGTAATGATGATATCTATAAAGACTAAGTTTTAAGTTTGTATTTTTACAGTTATCGGTCCTCCTATCCACCAATGACATCGTCTGAACCTCCATCTTTGGTGATTTGTTTTATTTTCCCGTCCATTACAACCAAGTTGCAAACCTCCACTAATACTTCCGCCTTCTATTGTTGCTAAAGTATGTAACTAATTCACGTAGTGGAATCAAAGTCTCAAAATAATAATATTGATTTTGACTGCCGAGGTTTTGAATGAGGAAAACCGCGAGACCTGCCACTCCACATATCCGTCCTCGTTGGTCTGACGTACATTGTCAAGTGTCCAGTCAAGAGTCGGTTTTATTCAATTGGGACAATCAATCTTTTTCTGGAAGGACATCCATGACCTAATTCAAGTATCAATATGCCTATCTTTAAAGCGGCATGAGCTGCCGAAATTCACACTTTTTCATAATTTCTGATCGTCACGACAGTAAGAGGCTTTGGAGGCCATCAAAAAACTAAATGATTGGAGTTGGAATGAGGAAAATCCATTCAGTATGTGGCCTGTACGAACCGAAAACGTGTTCGAAAAGTAAACAAAAGTTAAATAACCGGGGCGACCATTTATTCATTCTAAGCCAAAGTTAGTTCAAAACAATACTTCATCGTACATTCTGGAGACTAGAAGCACTAAAAAGCTTCTGAATTATACGTCTTGAGAAAAATAGCCAATAATTTCAACATTCTGTTTTAACGTCAAAATATCAACATTTTGGCAGCTCGTGCCACTTTAAAATCAAAGTATTGACAGTCCAAGTTTTGATAGTTGTTTTTTTTCAGAAGCCTTTTCCTTTTTTGGAAAGACGTAACAGAACATCACTGTACTTAATTGCCTGGAGATATTAGTTGTTTTTAGATTAAATGATCACTGTATGGTAACTAATATCTGTTCAGAAGCTAAACAATAATCTATGTTAGTCTCAATAATGTAAATAGACCGAGTCTCTCTCGCTTATTCTATTGTAACAAAACCTTGCATAACAGCTCCGATGTTAGATCCTCAAACCTCGGGTGTGGTATCAATCGTATGGAGGCCATCCACGGGATTACAGACAAAATAAAGATTGACTTTATTCAATCAACCAACATTGGTTTGTCGTGTTTATCCTGTAATACATTGATTTCAGTATCCAATCTGAATATATCCCGATTGTCTTTTTAATCCCTCAATCAGTGAAATCATCACGTTTTAATGCAAACGAAGAACAAAATTTAAATCTATAAACCACCCCTGTAACAACAATACAAGTAATTCACATCAGAGGAAAAGAGAATTATCCAACATGACATCAAACACTCAGCTTAATATAGGATATAGTATAGAATATCCATGAATGGGGTTTCTAAATAAGTTTGTTTGTAGAAATAAATCAAATACTTGAGAACAAGTTTTTTTTTATTCAATACATATTTTGTCATAGAACACCGACATGTATGTTTTATAGTAATGATAGAAATATTTTGCCCCCTTTTTAATTACATGCAAATTAAAGGCACAAATTCCAGAAACTGGTAGTGGACTAATTATTGATAAAAGGCAAGAATACAAAGGATTATAAAAGAATGCTAAGTTTACCATAATAAACGTACAGTTAAAATACCAGCGAATAACTGATATTCGGAATGTTCATCAATCACCTTACTAGGGCTATCCTAATTGTAATTTACATTAAAAGCTACAGAGGACAAAACGGACACATCATTACGCATGAAGAGATAATAATGTCTGTAAAACTACACCACAAAGAATTGCCCGTAGATTCGAAAAGATTCCGAATTGAAAATAAATCTACAGATATATTTTTCCAAGCAGACTGATTAGAATGATTTTAATGAAACAAGATCCTGAAATTTCCATAAGTAAACAGATATGTATTCCTTATTTAACGACCATTTGTCAGTTTGGTGTAAAATATAATTGGAATTTATGTTGACTTTTCTGAATTAGTATGCCTTTTAATAGCTTTAAATCAAAACCTCCTGACTTATTTTTGACATAATTCAGGGTATATCGTTCCACTTTTGGGGAAAAAACATCGATTTTTCAAAAGCAATATCCAATTTTGTTAGTGAGTATTGATTATAAAAAGTCTCTTTATGAAATTCTAAACCCAAGCCTACGTTATTAAAGGGAAATTCATTTCATCGCAACCAGTGTTATTGAGCCGCCAAATGTCGAAACGGCAGTTTAGAAAAACACTTTTTTAGTATACTCTCCCAAAAAAGAAACGCAACATCCAATTTTTGTTCTTCAAAATATGAATTTTAAACATAATTTTTAATACAGAAATAAGCTTCACATTACACTGAAATTTGGCAGACTGGTTGTTCAGACTTTAAAGTTCATTCACATGTAAAAATTTATCACGTTAAAGTCCATAGCGCTCAGATGACGTCACTGCAACGTCAATATGTGTTGTGCCCACCATTAACCTGTATCACAGCACGGACCCGTCTCGGCATAGACACAATCAATCGACGAATACGGTTTTGCGGAATTCTCCTCCATTCTTGCTCAAGAGCCTGCTGCAGTTCTTGCAGAGTTTGCGGCGCTGAATGACGACTGCGCACGCGTCTATCCAAGTCATCCCACACATGTTCTATTGGGTTCAAATCTGGTGATTTGGAATGCCAGGGGGGCACTGTTACGTTCTGGTTGGCTAGAAATTCAACAGTAGCACGAGCTGTGTGCGGCCAAGCGTTGTCGTGCTGAAAAATTTCCCTACGAAGGTCCATTACGGGCACCATATGTAGTGTCAAAACCTCATCTGTGTATCGAACGGCGTTAAGGTTGCCGGGAATGTGCACCAGTTGAGTTTTTCGGGCACAGGATATGGCACCCCACACCATCACACTTCCTCCGCCGAAATTGTCGACCTCAAGGACGCAGTTCCTTGCGAACCTCTCATTCCGACGAACAATGACGACGTTCCGGTAGCTGCGTCTAGTCTTGGCATATTGTGATTTGGAATGCCAGGGGGGGCACTGTTACGTTCTGGTTGGCTAGAAATTCAACAGTAGCACGAGCTGTGTGCGGCCAAGCGTTGTCGTGCTGAAAAATTTCCCTACGAAGGTCCATTACGGGCACCATATGTAGTGTCAAAACCTCATCTGTGTATCAAGCGGCGTTAAGGTTGCCGGGAATGTGCACCAGTTGAGTTTTTCGGGCACAGGATATGGCACCCCACACCATCACACTTCCTCCGCCGAAATTGTCGACCTCAAGGACGCAGTTCCTTGCGAACCTCTCATTCCGACGACCAATGACGACGTTCCGGTAGCTGCGTCTAATCTTGGCATATTGTAGCAGCTTCGTGAAACAATTTAACGACTGAATTCAATTGAACGGTTGTGTGTCTTTTATACCCATTAAACCCGCATAAAGATAAGACGTATATAAATTTTAAACCACTACTTCGCTCATCAGCTTCCGTCCTTTTGGTTCTCTAAATCTTGAACTAGTATACATATACTGTGATACATTTGACTGAATACACTTGTATATGTCCGGTCCGGTTATTTTAGTCAAGATTTTCCCTGTGCCCGTGTGTTTTAGTGTCAATTAATGTCCGGCCCTGTAGTAAATCAGAGTGTATTTATACTGATGACAGTAATATTTACTGTATTTACATTTGAGTAATTCTTATCACGACGTTGACCCAAAATGCCGGGAATCCTGATTTCTGGTTATATCAAAATGAGTCTTGATGACAACTATGGCACCATTTACAAATGAAACCTTCTATAATGACGGTTTATTCACTACGAATGTTTGTTGCTACTTCGTTGCAAAACATAAATGAAATTTACAGTAAATATATTGACTATTTACATCAAGTCAGGTTTAAGGTCATAACATGAGTGTTTTAGATAAACAATCATATTTCGATGTAAAGTAAATCATCAAAAACATATCTCCACTCTTGATCAGTTCTTTTGCCTTAAGAAGACCCAATGCACATACTTGTATTTCTGAGATGCACATCCGAGGTTAGAGCCAATTTCGATCGTCCTTGTTTGTGGAACGAGATGTGATTCTTCACACCCAGAAATTGCATTTTTCCAAATTCCAGCTTGTTAATTGTTAGAGCCAACACGTTGCTGAACACTGCAACACCGAATATATTGGAAACAGCACCCAAGAACATATCACCACGGTTACTAGACGATATGAAACTGGCAGATCAGATTGCACATATAATGGTACATTTTGTATATGTGTTCAATTTCCTTTTCCCCCCGACTCTCTTGATCTCCACACCTTGGATCCGTATTCTTTTTGAGTTGAAGCTAGTAGCCGGAAGCCTGTCCTTTAAAAGACCCCCAACCACAAAACCAGTATAAATTCATGTACAAAGACAGTGATCAATTGATGTTTTACATCACAATCAAGATTATTTCACTTATATAACTTTGTCTTTGTCTCAAACCTATTGACACGCATCAGCTGCTACATGCTGGGTCATACCATCCTCCACACACTTTCAAAATAGTCAAGAAGTCTCAGGTTTTTAGATTCTATTGAAACTTGAGTTCTTTGGATTTTCTTCAATCAGGCTTGTTCTGTTGATCTTTGCTCCTTAGGGGGGTATTCTATTAGGTTACTCCGAAGGATCAAATCTGACACATTAAGACAAATCACCCCCCTCTTACACACACAGGCGCACGCACGCTTGCTTCTCCTTCACGAGTGTACCATTACCGCTCAACATTTCTCCACGGTATATCAATGCAATGCCGAAAGATACGATGCAAACTCGATGTATACGTGTCAGATCTTGGAAATTTTTTCCGAGAACAATCTCGCAGCAACTATCAAATGGCAGAGAATCTTAATTGCGACTCCTCTAACATCGTGAACGTTATCACGTGCAAAAAATGTCGCAATCAGTACGTCGGAGAAACTCAGAGTTCTCTACGACAAAGAGCAGCCAACCATTTATCTAGTATTAGACTTAAACATGATGTGCCGGTGACACAACATGTCAGCACTCACGGGCAATTGTTCAAGGACCATTTTGAAACCATGCCCATTGAAAAAATCCCTTGTCTTGCTTCCGCTGCAGATACCAAGCACATACGTTTGGTAACGGAAAGTTTCTGGATTCAAACTATTTATCCTTTGGGTTTGAACTTGGACCCTGTAAGATTTTGTGAAAAAAACATATACCATTTGTGTTTCAGTATAACAAGGTCAGCATCGTTATGGCCAAGATTGTAGTAGAAGAATATAAACTACTTCAAAGTAAAAAGCATTTTCAATGTATTACAAAGTGTTCCTCTTTTAACAAAATAAGACAAGAAGATTTCCCATGTGCCCGTGTGTTTTAGCGTTCATGAATAAATGGATGTGAAGAAAAAGC
Source organism: Lepidochitona cinerea (assembly GCA_963971465.1). NCBI lineage: Eukaryota > Metazoa > Mollusca > Polyplacophora > Chitonida > Tonicellidae > Lepidochitona > Lepidochitona cinerea. The sequence continues at coordinate 7,999,961 of OZ020551.1, forward strand.
ACAGTGACCTTATTTTAAACCTGCCATCTTAAACATTTAAATGCGTTGTTTGATCTGGCACTGATTGTCAAAATGATAGACTTTCATATTCCTCGAAGAACTAAATAATTGACGTTGAACTAAAAATCATTTGAGCATGTGCTGTGTTCAAGAATGTTAAAGTCAAAATAAAATTATCATTAATTCATTACAGGTTTCATTTGTTTATAGATACCACTTCAATGTACATACTCGAGACTGGCATGGCTTAAATGCCTCAAAGTCGTTGGCAAACCATTACGTAAGTACACGTGTGGTAAAGTCCCATAAAGGAATATTTGTAGCAAATTGTGGTTGTGGTTGTGATTTAATGACTAGGCGGTTCCCGGTCATTGGGATCATCACATCAGTATTGATCAATTGTAAAAAAAAGAAGAGAGTTTGTTGAGAAAAAGTCATAAATGCAATGACAAATTTGACAGGAACTCCCCCGACGGCCATGTATACCGTCAAGAGAGCCATATCATCGGAGACAGCTTCACATCAATGACCTGTTCACTGAGGTATAATGTAATTCACACCGTGATGTCTCTTTCCACATTGAATATTCATCTGTCCACATGTTGACTAATGTTGTTGTCTATTGCATAACCATGGAGAGGAAAGAGCCGTTTATCTTTTAACATAGAAAATACAGTAGTCTAAACGCGCAGTTAACAACTATCGTCTGGAAGGAAAGGCAACCGTGTGAAAATATCACTCAACCAAAATGTGTTATCTTGCGAGAATAGTTATTTATCAATTAACCTGATGTAAAAATGAGCCCTTTATTACTATCCCTTACACTTTGTTAAGAACTATCCTATTAGATATTTAGCGTGCGATTAAAAAATAGCACCAACGATCAATAACTTGAAGGAATTATTGTTGAGGGCCTCCTGTGGCTCAGTCGGTTAGAGTGATAGTCCCGCGGTCCGACAAAGTGCACCAACAGTACAACAACTAATAAGAACCGAGCCTCAAATGTCCATGTGGTTAAAGACTGGTAAGACAATTGACCATCAGCTTATTCGTCGTTAATAGTTATTGAGGTGTGTACATTAGAATGAATGAACTATTCAAATACAATGGATTTTTGGGCTTGGTCTCAATTCATGTTAGGGGCCTCTGTGGCTAAGTCCGACATAGGCCTTCCATCGATACCTCTCAGACCAAATAAACAATTTAAAAATGCCTTAGTGGATTTCATTCGATCGTCGTATGTGGGAGAGTTGTTAGGTAAATGCCGACGGTCAGGGATTTCCTCTGGGCCAAGAGCCCGGTTTCATGTCCCACTAAACCTGGCAACACCTCCATATTTGTGCTTTCATAAATGGATAAACTCTGTATGGGTTCAATTGCCACTTTTCAAATGGCATGAAACCAGAGACATGCTAATTATATTTATGATCAACATCATCTTTTTCCTTGTGCAGATAAAATACAATGAACTTTTGGTATTACTTTCGGGTTTGAGAAATTAAAGATGTCAATTTAATTTGATTAATATTGTATTTATCCATGTTTATACGAACTGTAGTGGATCGATTACGTGTATTCACATTGAAATAGCTACTATTATTGGTAACTGTGGCTTTGAGCTTACAGTAAACCGGTAAATGATCACAATTCTTGCAGACTCTCAATCCCGGCAAATGTTTCCTAGTTCACATTTATGTTTCATCTCCCATAAGCATATTCACTTTCCTTTTGACTGTCTTTTGAATTTTATATGTCTCTACACTTCTACTAGACATCTTGTAGCATTTTACACACATGAACTGCTAAAAGTCGATTTATTTTGCATACATTCCTTTTGGAGGTCAATTCTTATCGGAATTTCATATATTTCCTTGCACTGGTTCTGTATTGTGCATGTGTCTGGGCATTTTTCGTTCAAATGGAATTGCAGCGTCACCAAAAAGTATCATATCATGAAATCTTACGCTTCCTATTGGTACTAAAAAAAATGGATCGAATATGGGTATCTAAATACAGAACAAAATTCAAATAGCCTTTATCCGCGGAAAACCTGTTTATGTACTTCTTGATAAAAACGTCTCAGCGAAATTATTCATTTACTCGGAAGGTCATGCTTATTCAAACGGCGATTGGCATGTTTTTATGATCATAAGAATGTTAGACAAAAGTCGGCATTGCAGCTGGGCGTCAACCGGTAACGTGAGCTCGTAATAACTTTCGAGACAAATCTGTAGACTTTTACATAAAACACAAACAATTTACGAAAACAATCAAATAAGAAAATAGAAGATCATATAACAAATCTAAAATCGTCAGCTCCGGGTATAGATGGGATTCCTATGTCTATAATTAAACTAGTAAAAGAACAGATCTCAGCACCCTTAACTATTCTATTTAACTTATCTCTTTCCTCAAACATTTTCCCTGACTATTGTAAAATAGCAAAAATTACACCCATCTTTAAAACTGGCCAAGAGAATAAACTCGACAACTATCGACCTATATCTGTTCTGCCATCCATCAGCAAAATTCTTGAAAGATTAGAAGCTAAACAATTCCTGGATCATCTAAATAAAAATAATATACTTAACGAAAATCAGCATGGGTTTCGAGCTAATCATAACACTAGTTTCGCCACACAGTCTCTGTTTGACAAGTTAGCATCAGCCAAGGAAGCCGGCAAATGCTCTGTTGTCACGTTCCTGGATCTCTCCAAAGCTTTCGACACAGTAAATCATAGTACATTATTACACAAACTTCATCATTATGGGTTTAGAGGGGCTTCTTATAAATGGCTGAAAAGTTATATAACTCACCGTTTACAATGCGTGCAGTTTGATGCCGCTATTTCCGATCCTAGAACAGTGATGTGTGGTGTTCCACAATGATCTGTTATAGGACCCCTTCTTTTTCTGTTATACATAAATGACATCCCTAACGCAACCAACATGCTAGATATCACATTATTTGCAGATGATACCAGTGTTTCTTGCTCTTCCAAAAAAATAACTGATGCAATTGACACTATGCAGATCGAACTTGGCAAAATTTATACGTGGCTTAAGGTTAACAAACTCTCCCTGAATATAAAAAAAAAAAATTATGATTATAGAACCAAACTTAAAGAGAAAAAATACAATTACGCCAGATTTATTCATCGATAACAATAAATTAGAAAGAGTTAGTGAGTTTAATTTTTTAGGTATTTTTCTGAACGATCAACTTAACTGGAAAACACACATCAACTATATTTGCAAGAAAATCTCAAGAAACACTGGTATCATCAACCATATAAAAAACGACCTTAATAAGAAATCCCTTCTTATCCTATATCATTCCTTTATTTATCCATACCTGACATACGGTTTAACTCTTTGGGGGAATACATATCAAACACATCTGACACCCATTTCCCTCATTCAAAAGCGCGCCATTCGATTAATAAATTTGTCAAAAAGACTGGAACATACTGAACCAATCTTTTGTCATCTGAAAATTTTACCATTTCCTCTTCTTGTTGAATATATTAATACAAAGTTATGCTATAAATTTTTTAACTATCGGTGTATAATCCCATCTTCATTTTCCAACTACCTGGTGAGGACAAGCCATATGAGCTTTATTCCCGCCACAATTTAGAACTGATTCTTTAAATATCCTTGTCATGTACATATTTATGAATTGAGTGGTTAATAAATGAAATGAAATGAAAAAAAAAAAAAAAGAGAAAACTCCAGAGAGATCAGTAAATGTACGTAAAATACGTAAAAGACACACTTCGCTCAACAGAGTTACAGAGTGTGCACATGGAGCATAATGGACAATGGATGAAGTAATGCCGAAACAAGCGAACCAAAAGTGTGTCGGTAGTTGGCGGAAACTTTCATTTGAAGACCAATCCACAAATAATCTTCGTTCTCGTGAGCAGTTTCACTCTGAAAGATCACATTGGCTGTGTTTGATTGACATATATTCCAACAGTTTGAGTTTCCATGAAATTATATCTTAAAGAAAATTGTATATGACCCTATAAAGTTTTTTATAAGGTGAAGGCCAAAACCACTTCACTTTGAGAGACATATGATTACAGGGTAAGGCAGACGCAGTTTTAAAATGACGCCTCTTTATTATGAACGATTTCTGGGGTAAAAACATTGAATATATGGTCACATTTTATCCAGTTAAACTTGTAAACTCTTTGCCCAGATAAAGCTCACAAATCAAACAAATGATTGTATCACTGACAGAAGTTATGACAAGCCGAATAGTAACATTTCTTCTAAAAATATCAAAATATATAACATTTTATAGCATTCTGATCAGCTGTGAACTGAAGCTCAAAAATACAAACAGCTCGCACTTATTTAAGGCTCTTAGAAATTTCAGAACAATTCGACTATAAACATTCAATAACATAAATTCGCATAGCTATAGAAACTTGACATAATTAACATGAAACACAAAAGACTTACAAAAACAATAAACTAAGAAATTAGGTAGAGGGGGAAACCTAAAAACGGGTTAATAGACTTACTTCACGTAATGGAAGACAATCAAAATACATGTAATGCAAAACATCATGTTAAAAAATGAGAAATAATTAATGTATCACCAAAAGATGCAGTTACAACTTACAAAAGATGACAACAACAGTAAGACATGCTGAGATAGAAATAAATACATGCACAACAAAACAAACAAGTAACCAGTAACCTCGGCCAGAAATGATTGATCAGGACGCGGACACGTCAAGTCTTTCACCATTTAATTAATAACAGCGGCCATGTTGTTCCCAACTAACTTTGATACCGTAACATTTCAAATCATGTCTGTCACAAAAAAAAAAACGTTTCTATCGCGAAGAAACAAGATTGATCTCAGTGGTTGGCAGTAACTTCCTGTGCTATGTGATTTTTTCACTTTTCAAAAATACAAGCAAGGATTGCCAGTTCTGTATTCACGCGTTTTTTCTTAGGTCAAGTATGCACTCTTCTCGTCGATATTTGTTTCGTGTGTATTCAAGTCTTTTTTGTAAGAAGGCTCTACACGTAAAGCAACAGCTTTGCTACCAGTTTCAGACAATGTCATCAATGCTTTAACAACTTGTCGTTTAGATAAGACATGCAATGAATACGCCTTGCTTGAAAGAGGAATTTTACTAATTGATTTTACTGTAGTACCAACAAAGACGTTGTTGTCCCATTCATAATGTTTATCTAAAGTCGTACATGGTATCTGGTTCTGTTGTTGTTGGTATTACACCATTGTTACCATTTGAAGGATTACATATGTTGTTAGGTAATGACTTATTATTGGTAATCATGTAAACAAAAGTATCTGGTTCTGTTGTTGTTGGTATTACACCATTGTTACCATTTGAAGGATTACATATGTTGTTAGGTAATGACTTATTATTGGTAATCATGTAAACAAAAGACTTATTCTCACTTGTAAAAGTTACTGTTTAATGGATATTAAGTTTTTCATATGGTGAATGATTCTACTGAGCTTCCATGTCTTTGAGAACATGATCAATGTGATAACATTCCATAAAAATGTTGGAAACCATGTTTCACATTCAAGAAATGATTTCATTTTTGTACAAAGATCTACAAAATACGTCCATAAAATGTAAAATACCACATATACAGTGTTTTAGGGCAAATCTGTTTTATGGGAATTACGAAATATAACATATACCAGTTATCCAGAAAACTATGCCTTTATATAACATATACCCGTATAAATAATGATATATCCAGAGTCTGGTACCAAGCGGGTTGCAGGGCAAAGCACGAAGGGGAATCTCAGGGATTTAAATACATATATAATACCCCGGTGAGGTGAAACTGAAATGAGTGATCAGAACATGGGTATTTCACTCATTTCCAGGAGCTACTTTATATATTGATTTCAGCCTAACGTTATGCTGTAACAATTTAATCAGGGCAGACTCAGAACACGGGTTCTATTGTGAAGAAACACATTTATCTGGGCGGCTAAATGTAATTGATCATTGAGCTCCATATCCTCCAAGAACATTCCACTTAACTGAGTAACAAAATCACAGGCCCGGTGTGTCAGTGGAGGATGCAGTTTAAACGTTCAATTGTATTGGGGGTTTTTGCTGATTCTATGGTGTTTTAGTAACACCATATCCACAAGTTCCACGTTGAGTTAAACAATTATGGACACTTGAATTGGAAACTTGAAGCGTTTCTATGTAAATAAATGTTTCCATGTTCATCTTCAAATAATTTCGTCCTTTCTTTGACTAATCAATGAAGATGAAATAGAGATTTAGACATACGCGTTTCGAAGAAAATAGATAAAAAAATAAATAGATTTTGTTGTTCTGCTTAGTTTGCCAGTGTCTGAAGTAAAATTGCGTGATAACTCAGTTGAGATTTTCATTTTGTAAAATAGATTTTAGATCCCTTGAGGGCTAAAATAAAAATCTTTCTGGTCACGTCTTCCAGACCACTTATTCCAGCATAATGTTATAAATGTATCTTTCTGCATTGCCTTCGACATTGCACACTGGTCATACAATAAGAAAACATCACAGCTATAAGAACGAGACCATTATAGTCGAAGATTTACTGTAGAAAAAACAACTAAATTATAAGAGCTATTTGGCCATGATGGGTGGGTACTTCGATCTTCTTAAAGATCTAGACTTTGTTAATACATTCAATATCAGTTAACAATTTTTGTCGTGCAGACACAATCTCGGTAAATAAAAGCTGACTTGAACAATAAAACAATTCTATTTAAAGGGAGCCCTTTTATTATTTATACATAATTGAAATCAATGGATTTGCTTCACTCAGAAATGTCCTAATTCACTGCAATGAGATAACACGTTTGATATTTAACTGCAGTCGACCGATTGCGATGACTTGGTCGGACCTACTTCTCTTTTGTACTGGCGTCTGATGGAAAAACGATAGGAATATAAAACCTTTTACAACTAAACTTTATTATATTTCGTCTGTTGACAAGGTATTCTATCAGGTTACTAGGAAGGATCAAATCTGACACATAAAGACAAACCATCCCCCTCTCCCACATTCAGCCACAAACACGCTCGCTTCTCCTTCACGAGTGTACCATTACCGGGCAGCCTTTCTCCCCGGTACATCAATGAAATGCCGAAAGATGCGATGCAAACTCTATGTATACGTGCCAGATCGTGGAACATCTTTCGGACAACAATCTCGCAGCAAATGGCAGAGAATCTTAATTGCGACTCCTCTAACATCGTGTACGTTATCACGTGCAAAAAATGTCGCAACCAATACGTCGGAGAAACTCAGAATTCTCAACGACAAAGAGCAACCAACCATTTATCTGGTATTAGACTTAAACATGATGTGCCCGTGACACAACATTTCAGCACTCTAGAACCATTTTGAAACCATGCCCATTGAAAAAATCCCTTGTCTTGCTTCCGCTGCAGATACCAAGCACAGACGTTTGGTAACGGAAAGTTTGTGGATTCAAACGTCACACACTATTTATCCTTTGGGTTTGAGCTTGGACCTGGGAATATGTCGTGAACAAACTATAATACCATTTGTGTTTCAGTATAACAAGGTCAGCATCGTAATGGCCAAGATTATAGTAGAAGAACGTAAACTACTTCAAAGTAAAAAGCATTTTCAATGTATTACAAAGTGTTCCACTTTTAACAAAATAAGACAAGAAGATTTTCCCTGTGCCCGTGCGTTTTAGCGTTCATGAATAAATGGATGTGAAGAAAAAACAGTGACCTTATTTTAGACCCGGCGTCTTAAACATTTAAATGCGTTGATTGATCAGGTACTGATTGTCAAAATGATGCTAGACTTTCATATTCATCGAAGAACTAAATGATTGACGTTGAACTAAAATCATTTGAGCATGTGCTGTGTTCAAGAATGTTTAAGTCAAAATGAAATTATCATTCATTCATTGCAGGTTTCATTTGTTTCTAAATACTTCTTCAATGTACATACTCGAGACTGGCATGGCTTAAATGCCGCAAAGTCGTTGGCAAACCAAAGCCTGACATTATGTAAGTACACGTGTGGTAAAGTCCCATAAGGAATATTTGTAGCAAATTCTTGTGAGTTGTGGTTGTGATTTAATGACTAGGCGGTTCCCGGTCATTGGGATCATCACATCAGTATTGATCAAATTTAAAACAGGAAGAGAGTTTGTTGAGAAAAAGTCATAAATGCAATGACAAATTTGACAGGAACTTCCCCGACGGCCATGTATACCGTCAAGAGAGCCATATCATCGGAGACAGCTTCACATCAATGACCTGTTCGCTGAGGTATAATGTAATTCACACTGGGATGTCTTTTTCCACATTGAATATTCATCTGTCCACATGTTGACTAATGTTGTTGTCTATTGCATAACCACGAAGAGAAAAGAGCCGTTTATCTTTTAACATAGAAAATACAGCAGTCTAAATGCGCAGTTAACAACTATCGTCTGGAAGGAAAGGCAACCATGTGAAAATATCACTCAACCAAAATGTGTTATCTTCCGAGAATAGTTATTTATCAATTCACCTGATGTCAAAATGAACCCTTTATTACTATCCCTTACACTTTACTCAGAACTATACTATCCTATTACATCTGTAGCGTGCGATTAAAAAATAGCCACAACGATTTACTACTTGAAGGAATTATTGTTGAGGGTCCTGGGTGGCTCCGTCGGTTAGAGTGATAGTCCCGTGGTCCGACAAAGTGCACCAACAGTATAACAACTAATAAAAACCGAGCGTCATAATATGTCCATGTGGTTAAAGACAATGTATGTACCGGCTAACTGGTAAGGACATTAACCATCAACTTATTCGTTGTAGTTATTGAGGTGTGTACATTAGAATGAATGAACTAGGGGCCTCGTTGGCTAAGTCCGACACAGGCCTTCCATCGATACCTCTCAGACTAAATAAAAAATTGAAAAATGCCTTAGTGGATTTTCACTCGATCGTCGTATGTGGGAGAGTTGCCAGGTACATGCCGACGGTCAGGGATTTCCTCTGGGCCAAGAGCCCGGTTTCCTGTCCCACTAAACCACTCCATATTTGTGCCTTCATAGATGGATAAACTCTGTATGGGTTCAATTGCCACTTTTTAAATGGCATGAAATCAGAGTAATGCTAATTATATTTATGGTCAACTTCATCTTTTTCACTGTGCAGATTAAAGTGGCATGAGCTGCCAAAATTCACACTTTTTTTCTCAATTTCTGATCGTCACAACACTAAGAGGCTTTGAAGGCCAGCGAAAAACTAAATGATTGGCGTTGGAATGAGGAAAATCCATACAGTATGTAGCCTGTAAGAACCAAAAACGTGTTCGAAAAGTAAACAAAATTTAAATAACCGGGACGACCATTCATTCATTCTAAGCCAAAGTTAGTTCAAAACAATACTTTATCGTACATTTTCGAGACTAGAAGCATTAAAAAGCGTCTGAATTATACGTCTTGAGAAAAATAGCGAATAATTTCAATATTCTGTTTAACGTCAAAATATCAACATTTTGGCAGCTCACGCCACTTTAAATATAATGAATTTTTGGTATTACTTTCGGGTTTGAGAAATTAAACCATTCAGTCAATAAGATGTCAATTTAATTTGATTAATATTGTATTTATCCATGTTTATACGAACTGTTGATTGATTGATTGTTTGGTGTTTTACGCCGCGCTCAAGATTATTTCACTTATATGGCGGCGTTGCCAGTTTTATTGTGGGAGGAAACCGGGCTCTATGCCCGGAGGAAACCCACGACCTTCCGTTGGTAACTGGCAACCATCCCACATAGGTCGTTCGAGTGAAAACCCAGTCAGAAAATTTTCCAATTTGTTTGGACTGAGTGGGAATCGAACCCGCGACCCATTGGTTGAAGGCTGTTCGGATTGAGCGTCCAACGCTCTACCTACTGAGCCACGGAGGCCCCTATACGAACTGTAGTGGATCGATTACGTGTATTCACATTGAAATAGCTCTTATTACCATGATGGTTATGGGGAAGGAATTCCTGGTTATGTGCAGAATACAGAAAGTTGTGGTAACTGTGGCTTTGGGTTTAAAGTAAACAGTTCAATGATCACAATATCTATAACGTTGTCCATTCTTGCAGACTCTCAATCCTGGCAAATGTTTCCTAGCTTATTTATGTTTCATCTCCGATAAGCATATTTACTTTCCTTTTGATTATCTTTTGAATTTTATATTTATGGACACTAAAACACACGGGCACAGGGAAAATCTTCTTGTCTAAAAGAATATGTGTGTATACTTCTACTAGACATCTTCTAGCATTTTACACACGAGCTGCCAAAATTCGAGGTCAAGTCTTATTGGAATTCCACATATTTCCTTTCACTGGTGCTGTATTGCGCATGTGTCAGGGCATTTTTCGTTCAAATGGAATTGCAGCGTCACCAAAAAGTGTCATATCATTTCCTATTGGTACGAAAAGTTGTTCGAAGATTCAAATAGCCTTTATCTGCGGAAAACCTTTTATGTACTTCTTGATAAAAACGGCGAACGATTAGCTAATTAGTCTCAGCGAAATTGTTCATTTACTCGGAAGGTCATGCTTATTCAAACGGCGATTGGCATGTTTTTATGAGCAAAAGAATGAAATGGAGACGTTAATCTGAAATTTGACAAAAAAAAAAACATTTGAATGTTTTGCAAACAGTTGAAATCAAATTATCAAAGAGAGACCTGAATTGTTCCTCGAGGACTTTTGAGAGAACAAATCATTAGTAATTCAATTGAGCTTAGCCCTTAACGAAAAACATATCCCTCTCATTTTCCACTCTATTTTTGGTTATAAAATCAAAACTGATCACATTTGAATTAGTAGCAGACACTGTTGATACAAAAGTTGGCGATAAATCCAGTGAGTGATTTGACAGATCCTCTCTTGAGTACCGTATACCGTGTCAAGAGCGCCATGTAACTAGAACATTAATAACCTGTCCATGGTAGCCTAATTTAATTCACGGTGCGATGTGCCGTTTCGCAGAAATAGATTCGTCTGTCCATATGTTGAATAATATTGGTGCATATTGTATTATAATAAAGAGTAAAACGTCTTTTAGTTTTTTGTAGACAAATCTTTATGTTAAGCTATTTTGTCGCATTAAATCACAGATACAGTCTCCATGTCAAGCTAACATTATCATTTGAAGAGAGATGTCCACGTGGAAAATGGTATTTCTTTTTTATCCAACTCTTTTGTACCAAAATGATTTACATCCACGTATTACATTACATTCAAATATCCATCGTAAATCAAACGGGTCCATTTTAGCCCCTTGGTTTTGTAATATTATATCTTTGTTGTCATTAATCAGAGGACGTACAAAGTTCATTTGTATAGCAGTATTGATTCGATACTCAAGAAATAAAAACAATTCCAAAAAATAAATCATTACGCATAAATTTGCATAACTATAGAAACTTATCATATTCAAGCTTCGAGAAAGTTTATGCGTAATGACAAAAGTGAGCATTACAGCTGGGCGTCAACCGGTAAAGTGAGCTCGTAATAACTTTCGAGAAAAATCTGTAGACTTTTACAATAAAAAAAAAACAATTTACGAAAAAATCAAATAAGAAAATAGAAGGAAAAACTCCAGAGAGGTCAGTAAACGTACGTAAAATACGCAAAAGACAGACTACGCCCAAATACTGGTGCAGTTTAGAAATTATGTCTGTTATTGCTGTTGTTTTGTATCCGTTGTTTAGATTTGGAAGTGATCACATTTATCTACCTAGAAGAAAAAATGTAGTTGAACTACTGTGATAACATAATAAGTCTGTATAAAGAAAATCAGGCTACATCCACGAAATTTGTGGAATTCCTTCGAAAAATGCGCTCCATATTATCTTGTTACAGAATGTGTACATGGAGCATAATGGACAATGGATGAAGTAATGCCGAAACAAGCAAACCAAAAGTGTGTCGGTAGTTGGCGGAAACTTTCCTTTGAAGACCAATCCACAAATAATCTTCGTTCTCGTGAACATTGAGTGAGCAGTTTCACTCTCAGAGACCGCATTGGCTGTGTCTGATTGACATATATTCCAACAGTTTGAGTTTCCATGAAAATTATATCTTACAAAAAATTGTATATGACCCTAAAATGTTTTTATAAGGTGAAAGCCAAACACACTTCACTTTACCGGGTAAGGTAGACGCAGTTTTAAAATGATGCCTCTTTATTATGAACGATTTCTGGGGTAAAAACATTGAATATATGGTCACATTTTATCCAGTTATACTTGTAATCTCTTTGCCCAGATAAAGCTCACAAATTAAGCAAATGACTGTATCACTGACAGAAGTTGTGACAAGCCGAAAAAGTAACATTTCTTCTAAAAATATCAAAATACATAACATTTTATAGCATTTTGATCAGCTGTGAACTGAAGCTCAAAAATACAAACAGCTCGCACTTATTTAAGGCTCTTAGAAATTTCAGAACAATTCGACTAACATAAATTCGCATAGCTATAGAAACTTGACATATTTAAGATGAAACACAAAAGACTTACAAAATCAATAAAATAAGAAATTAGGTTAGAGGAAAAACCTCAAACTAATCAATCGACTTACTTTAATCAAAATACATTCCTGTAATGCAAAACATCATGTTTAAAAATGAGAAATAAATAAGGCATCACCAAATGATGCAGTTACAAAAGATGACAACAACAATAAGACATGCTGAGATAGAAATAAATACATGCACAAGAAATCAAACAAGTAACCAGTAACTTCAACCTGAGATGATTGATCAGGACGCGGGCACGTCAAGTCTTTCATCGTTTAATTAACAGCGGCCATGTTGTCCTCAACTGACTTTGATACCGTAACATTTTAAATCATGTCTGTCACAAAAAACCGTTTCTATCCCGAAGAAACAAGATTGATCTTAGTGACTGGCAGTAATCAGTCATTGGCAGTAAACTTCCTATGCTATGTGATTTTTTCACCTTTCAAAAATACAAGCAAGGATTGCCATTCCTGTATTCACGCGTTTCTTAGGTTAAATAATATGCACTCTTCTCGTCGATATTTGTTTCGGTTGTATTAAAGTATTTTTTGTAAGAAGGCTCTATACGTAAAGCAACAGCTTTGCTACCAGTTTCAGAGAATGTCATCAATTCTTTAACAACTTGTCGTTTAGATTAGATATACATATGGATATGCCTTGATTGCAAGATTTATTTTAATAATTGATTTTCCTGTAGTACCAACAAAGACGTGGGTTGTCCCTTTCATAATGTTTATCTAAAGTCGTACATGGTATTTGATGCTGTTGTTGTTGGTACCATTTGAAGGATTACATTGGCATATGTTGTTAGGTAATGACTTCTAGACTTATTCCCGCTTATAAAAGTTACTATTTAATGGATATTAAGTTTTTCATATGGTGAATAATTCTATTGAGCTTCCGTGGCTTCGAGACCATGAGCAAAGTAATAACGTTCCATAAAAATGTTGGAAGCCATGTTTTCACATTCTAAGAAATTGTTTCATTTTGGTACAAAGATGTAAAAAATACGTCCATAAAATGTAAAATACCACATATAGTGTTTAAGGGCAAATCTGTTTATGTGAATGACGCAATATAACATATACATGTACCTGTATAAATAATGATACATTCATAGTCTGGTACCAAGCGGGTTGCAGGGCAAACCACGAAGGGGAATCTAAGGTATTTGAAAACAGATATAATACCCCGATGAGCTGAAACTGAAATGAGTGATCAGAACTTCACTCACTTCCAGGAGCTACTTTATATATTGATTTCAGCCTAACGTTGATGCTGTAACAATTTAACCATGGCAGACTCAGAACACGGGTTCTATTGTGAAGAAACAAATTCATCTGGGCGGCTAAACGTAATTGATCATTGAGCTTCATATTCTGGAAGAACATTCCACTTGACTGAGTAACAAATACAGCGGCATGGTGTGTCAGTAGAAGATTCAGTTCAACTGTTGAATTGTTTCAACAGTTTTTTGGTTTGATTCTTCGAGCCAGATATACGTGCCAGGTCGTGGAACATTTTTCGGACAACAATCTCGCAGCAAATATCAAATGGCAGAGAATCTTAATTGCGGAAACGGAAAGTTTGTGGATTCAAACGTCACAAACTATTTATCCTTTGGGTTTGACCTGGGAATATGTCGTGAAAAAACTATAATACCATTTGTGTTGCAGTATAACAAGGTCAGCATCGTAATGGTCAAGATTATAGTAGAAGAATGTAAACTACTTCAAAGTAAAAAGCATTTTCAATGTATTACAAAGTGTTCCTCTTTTAACAAAATTAGACAAGAAGATTTTCCCTGTGCCCGTGTATTTTAGCGTTCATGAATAAATGGATGTGAAGAAAAAACATAGTGAGCTTATTTTATACCTGGCATCTTAAAGGCACACTTGCCGCGAAAATCAGGAATATTGTTTACATTAAAAACGAAAGACCGTATTCTGTATTTTTCCCAGACAATATAAGTTAGGAACTTTCTATTTTTACCAAAATTTAAAAGTTTGGACGTCACTTTGTATTTTTAATTTGAATTTGAAAATTTGAATTGTTCCGTACCCGGAACGTAAACAAACCGATCTGCCCCCTATTGGCGATTTTATGTTTCAGTCGAGTGAGTGAACTAACGGCACAGTGTAATTTTACGTAGGCCTATTTATCTGAGAAATACAGACTGACGATCGGTTAACAGCGACTGGAAAAGCCTGCTGATAATTATTTGAATGTAAACCACAGATACAAAGGCCTGAAAGGAGGGTAATCCAACACGAAAGTTGGCCGACACTGATCGTTGTTGTTGAAATCAGGCTTCGATTCTTCGTTTGTTTTTCACCCCATTTTTACAGTCTAAAGCTAACTAGACATGTTTTATGTGTCCTATGTTTAAGTTTAGGGGTATTAGTCGTAGTAAGCTCATGTAAATTGGGTTTCTTAGCAAATTTAAACAGGCTACGGCGGCAAGTGTGCCTTTAAACATTTAAATGCGTTGATTGATCTGGCACTGATTGTTAAAATGACGCTAGACTTTCATATTCCTCGAAGAACTAAATGATTGACATTGAACTAAAATCATTTGTGCATGTGATGTGTTCAAGAATGTTTAAGTCAAAATGAAATTATCATTTATTCATCGCAGGTTTCATTTGTTTCCAAATTCTACTTCAATGTACATACTCGAGACTGACATGGCTTAAATGCCTCAAAGTCGTTGGCAAACCAAAGCCTGACATTACGAAAGTACACGTGTGGTAAAGTCTCATAAGGAATATTTGTAGCAAATTCTTGTGAGTTGTGGTTGTGATTTAATGACTAGGCGGTTCCTGGTCATTGAGATCATCACATCAGTATTGGTCAAATTTAAAAAAAAGAAGAAAGTTTGTTGAGAAAAAGTCATAAATGCAATGAAATATTTGACAGGAACTCCCCTGACGGCCATGTATACCGTCAAGAGAGCCATATCATCCCAGACAGCTTCACAGCAATGACCTGTTCACTGAGGTATAATGTAATTCACACTGCGATGTCTCTTTCCACATTGAATATTCACCCGTCCACATGTTGACTAATGTTGTTGTCTATTGCATAACCACGAAGAGGAAAGAGCCGTTTATCTTTTATCATAGAAAATACAGTAGTCTAAATGCGCAGTTAACAACTATCGTCTGGAAGGAAAGGCAACCATGTGAAAATATCACTCAACCAAAATGTTTTATCTTGCGAGAATAGTTATTTATCAATTCACCTGATGTCAAAATGAGCCCTTTATTACTATCCCTTACACTTTGTTAAGAACTATCCTATTATGGCAAGCCGTTTCGGCCTATTTAACATATGTTGAATTCATTTCCACATATGTGCAATTTAATTCCCGATATGTACATATCAGGAATTGAATTCCACATATGTGCAATTCATTTGCACATATGTGCAATTCAATTCCACATATCTGAAATAGCACTGACTTCTTGATATTTGGGTTGTGTATTTAACATATGTTGAATTCATTTCCACATATCTGAAATTCTATTTAACATATCTTGAAAGGCCCCTACATTCAACATATGTGCAATTCAATTTGTGAAATTGCGCCGCGTTGTAGATATCACAATCACCGCTCCCTGGGCGGAAGTAGGTAATTATACACATGTGCGGTGTCCCACAACGACGAGCATGCGCGATGTTGAAAGAGGACAAATAAAGTTGACGCGAAGTGACACGTGTGGTGACACACTCTGGGAGCATGCATTTTCTTTACTAAAACAACCCGGCGAATATAGGGCACAGATCACAAAAAGAATTGCAGATATCTTAAATAGACGTGTATTCAAGATATGTTGAATTCATTTCCACATATCTGGAAATGAATTCTACATATCTGAAATGTCAATTATTGATAAGTACAGCACAGGATTATTTCCAGATATCTTAAAATGATTTTCACATATGTGCAATTCATTTGCACATATATGCAAATGAATTCCACATATGTTGAATTCAATTCCCGATATGTACATATCAGGAAATGAATTAAAGATATGTGGAATTGAAATGCACATATGTGCAAATGAATTGCACATATGTGGAATTCAATTCCTGATATGTACATATCGGGAATCGAATTGCACATATGTGGAATTGAATTCAACATATGTTAAATAGGCCGAAACGGCTTGCCATATCCTATTAGATATTAAGCGTGCGATTAAAAAATAGCACCAACGATCAATAACTTGAAGGAATTATTGTTGAGGGCCTCCTGTGGCTCAGTCGGTTAGAGTGATAGTCCCGCGGTCCGACAAAGTGCACCAACAGTACAACAACTAATAAGAACCGAGCCTCAAATGTCCATGTGGTTAAAGACTGGTAAGACAATTGACCATCAGCTTATTCGTCGTTAATAGTTAATGAGGTGTGTACATTAGAATGAATGAACTATTCAAATACAATGGATTTTTGGGCTTGGTCTCAATTCATGTTAGGGGCCTCGGTGGCTAAGTCCGACACAGGCCTTCCATCGATACCTCTCAGACCAAATAAACAATTTAAAAATGCCTTAGTGGATTTCATTCGATCGTCGTATGTGGGAGAGTTGGCAGGTAAATGCCGATGGTCAGGAGTTTCATCCGGGCCAAGAGCCCGGTTTCCTGTCCCACTCCCACTCCATATTTGTGCTTTCATAAATGGATAAACTCTGTATGGGTTCAATTGCCACGTTTTAAACGGCATGAAATCAGAGTCATGCTAATTATATTTATGATCAACATCATCTTTTTCCTTGTGCAGATTAAATACAATGAACTTTTGGTATTACTTTCGGGTTTGAGAAATTAAACCATTCAGTCAATAAGATGTCAATTTAATTAGATTAATATTGTATTTATCCATGTTTATACGAACTGTAGTGGATCGGTTACGTGTATTCACATTGGAATAACTACTATTACCATGATGGTTATGGGGAAGGAATTCCTGGCTATGCACAGAATACAGGAAGTCGTGGTAACTGTGGCTTTGGGTTTACAGTAAACAGTTCAATGATCACAATACCTATAACGTTGTCCATTCTTGCAGACTCTCAATCCTGGCAAATGTTTCCTCGTTCATATTTATGTTTCATCTCCTATAAGAATATTCACTTTCCTTTTGACTGTCTTTTGAATTTTATATGTGTCTATACTTCTACTAGACATCTTCTAGCATTTTACACACATGAGCTGCTAACATTCGAGATATTCCACATATTTCCTTTCACTGGTGCTGTATTGCGCATGTGTCTGGACATTTTTCGTTCAAATGGAATTGCAGCGTCACCAAAAAGTGTCATATCAGGAAATCTTACGCTTCCTATTGGTACGAAAAGTTGACCGAAGATAGGTGGTCTAATAAAGATCAAAATTCAAATAGCCTTTATCCGCGGAAAACATTTTATGTACTTCTTGATAAAAACGACGAACGATTAGCTAAGTAGTCTCAGCGAAATTGTTCATTTACTCGGAAGGTCATGCTTATTCAAACGGCGATTGGCATGTTTTTATGAGCATAAGAATTAAATGGAGACGTTGATCTGAAATTTGACAAAAAAATAAACAATTGAATTGTTTGCAAACAATTGAAATCAAATTATCAAAGAGAGACCTGCATTGTTCATCGGGACTTTTCAGAGAACATGTTTTCGTTAATGGCTAAGCTCAATTGAATTACTAATGATTTGTTCTCTCAAAAGTCCCGAGGAACAAGTCCACTCTATTTTTGGTTATAAAATCAAAACTGATCATATTTGAATAAGTAGCAGCCACTGTTGATACAAAAGTTGGTGATGAATCCAGTGAGTGATTTGACAGATCCTCTCTGGAGTACCGTATACCGTGTCAAGAGCGCCATGTAACTAGAACATTAATAACCTGTCCATGGTAGCCTAATTTAATTCACGGTGTAATGTGTCGTTTCACAGCAACAGATTCGTCTGTCCATATGTTGAATAATATTGGTGCATATTGTATTATAATAAAGAGTAAAACGTCTTTTAGTTTTTTGTAGACAAATCTTTATGTTAAACTGATTTTGTTGCATTAAATCACAGATACAGTCTCCATGTCAAGCTAACATAATCATCTGAAGAGAGGTGTCCACGGGGAAAATGGTATTTCTTTTTTATCCAACTTTTTGTATCAAAATGATTTACATCCACGGATTACATTACATTCAAATATCCAACGTAAATCAAATGGGTCCATTTTAGCCCCTTGGTTTTGTAATATTATATCTTTGTTGTTGTCATTAATCAGAGGACTCACAAAGTTCACTGGTATAGCAGTATTGATTCGATACTCAAGAAATAAAAAGAGTTCCAAAAAATAAATCTTGGAAACACACTGGTAAACTCTTCGCCCAGATAAAAGAACTCATAGATCATACAAATGACTGTATAACCGACAAACGTTATAGCAAACCGAATATAAATACAGAAATCGCATTCAAAGTAAATAACATTTTTAGACTTACTTTTAGGCATAATCCGAGCATTACGCATTACCAAAAAAAAAACATGGCGGACAAGGTGTAGACATGTGTTCAACGGAGTAACTATTCGTCAAAATTCCTAAATTCCTAGACATTGGCGACACCCATTGTAGTTCTATCGACTTCACATTGGTTTAGTGAAACTCTTATCCCTAATGGGTCGGAAAAAGTCTCAGAAAAAACGCAAATTGACAAGTGATTCTAAATCATTGGACTCAAGTGCGTTCCACGAAACAACAACAACTGTACCTGTGAGTGAGACAATGGAACGTGGTAATGATCTTCAAGCTAACCTGACCCAGGCTATTACAGGTGCTTTGCTGTCTGTTCAGAGTGCTAATCTAGGGCAGGGACTACGCTATCCAGTGGACAGCTCAACACCCATGAAGAATCCTCAGGTAAACACTATTACTAGCCCATCGAATGATCAACAATTACATATCCTCTCACGCGTTGAAGCCAAATTAGACACTATAATAAACAGACTTGAGAATGTTGAATCAACAACTTCTAAAATTGACTCTAAAGTGTGCCAGATTGATAGTGAACTTTCCAGGGTAAAATCTAAAGTGAACGATCTTGAAGACGCAGTAAAATTCACCTCAGACTTGGCTGATAAGATATGTGACATGGACTCAAATATGAAAAGTACGATGACAGAAGTGTCAAACATTCGTGCTGTAACTGATCGATTGAGGGATGGTTTAGATGATGTTGTTATTAGATCAATGCGGGAAAATCTCCTTATCCACGGTTTAGAAGAAAGAGACGATAAAAAATGTGAAGAGTTGACTCATGATTTTATTAAGAAATATCTAGATATCCCAGATGTTATGCCATTAGATCGAGCGCACCGTTTAGGCAGAAAACGTGGAATCCGTGATAGACCCGTTGTTGTCAAATTCACTTCCTTTAAAGACAAAGAAAAGATAAAATCTAAATCTATCTATATTACTTAGAACTCAGTTGAAGGCAAAGGGTCTCGGTGTAAGCGATCAATTACCGAGTGAGGTATACTTGCAACGTAAGAATCTTATGTCAGAGTTTATTAAAGCGAAAGAAGCGAATCAGCAAGTAAGATGGCTGGGAAGAAAACTGATTGTAGATGGGAGAGAAATTCCACCACCGATGTACGACCCCGAGAGACGCCCTAACAGACCCACTCAAAGAATGCCTGACCGAGCTAATAAAGGAAACCCCTAGGACAGAGGTGAGACCAAAATTAGCATTATATGCTGAAATGTAGAGGGACTTGGCCAGGAACTAAAAACTAATAAGGAGTTTATTGATTATATCACGGAGTATGACATAATCATTTTAACAGAAACATGGACTGGAAAACAAAGTAAGGTGGACCTGAATGGCTATAACCATTTTCATGCTTTTCGCAGCTTTGTGCATAAACGTGCTAAGCGATATAGTGGGGGAATCGTCGTCTATTATAGAAAAGAAATATCAATTAAACTTGTTAAGAAAACAGACTGGTGTCTATGGTTAAAACTTGATAAGACTTACCTGTGTAACGATCATAATATTTATTTGTGCGCTGTGTATATACCCCCAGAGGGATCTTCATACTATAACGTGGGTTCATGTAATCTGTTTGAGCGACTCGAAATCGATATAGAGATTTAATAACATGGGCAAAGTAATGATAACAGGTGATTTCAATGCCCGTGTCGGTCAAAAGCATGATTATGTAGTATCTGATGACCCAACTCCGTTTGAAGAATATGAGTCAAATGAAGACCCCCCTACCGAGCGTGCCTCAATGGACAACCACATAAATTCGTTTGGTACTCAACTGTTAGATCTGTGTAAGTGCTCTAATCTGAGCGTAGCAAATGGTCGATTAGGCATGGATAATGGAGTGGGTAAATATACATTCATAAATGCAAATGGAAAAAGTACGATAGACTATTTATTACTTTCTCAAACTGACTTTAGTTTAATATCCGATTTCAGAGTAAATGATATTACAATTTGGTCTAGTCATTTACCGTTAGCTTTTCATTTGAAAGCTGATTTCAGACGACAAAGCTGCAAAAGCCGGTATGTAACTTATGAGAAAATGTTGTGGTCACCTGACCATAGTACTCCCTTTAAAGAATCCTTAGAATGCCGTGCTAATGATCTATTAGCATGTGTCGACTTTTCGAACCCTTTGTCGTCTGTAAGTAATGCGGTTGTTAGTTTGTCATCTATTATTACAGATATTGCTGCTCCATTTTGTAAACAAAGGTACAAAACAAATTTAGACAGACATTGTTTTGTAAATAGTAATACATCAATTCCTCGTTGGTTTGACAAACCATGTAAACTATCAAAAGCACGTTATATTCAATCTGTTAAGCGTTTTAACAACTCTCATAGTAATACGGACAGAATTATGATGGCTGACTGTAAGAAATTATATAAGACATTGTGTAAGAAAACTAAGAAAAGCTACCTTCAGAAAAAAGCTAACGAACTAAAGGAATTAAAAAGAAGTCATCCTCGGGCTTATTGGAAATATGTAAGGAAAAGTAAAAACAAGAATTCAGGCCAAAATAAAACAATTATGGGTGGTTCTGATTTACCGGTAAACATTGAAGTTCCCATTAATAGTGACGAAACAGTAACATTTGAAGAACTTGACTCGGAAATTAGTACACAAGAAATTAAATCAGCTATCTGGAACTTGAAAAATAATAAATCACACGGAACTGACTTTATTATTAACGAATTTTTTAAAGAAGGAATCGATGTATTACTGCCTATTTTAGAAAAATTATTTAATAAGATTTTTGATGATGGTGAGTTCCCCTTGAGTTGGTCTGAAGGGATTATCGTGCCAGTACATAAAGGGGGTGACCCTGATGATGTTAACAACTATACAGCCATAACACTCACAAGTTGTTTCGCTAAACTATTTACATCTGTTATCAATAGTCGTATAGTAAAGTGGAGTGAAAATTGTCATATGATTTCTGATGCTCAGTTTGGGTTTCGACAAAATGTTGGCACAACTGATGCGATATTTGCCCTTCATACCTTACTCTCGTCAGTTGTTAAGGGGAAACGCCGTGTATATTGTGCATTTGTGGATTTTCGCAAAGCCTTTGATTCGGTGAATCGGAATCTTTTGTGGCATAAATTATCTAAATTAGGTATTGACGGTAAACTTTTTAATATAATTAAGAGTATATATGCCAAAGTAAGATGTTGTGTTAAACACAATAATATATTTTCTGGTCATTTTTTTAGTCAGCTGGGTCTAAAACAAGGGGAGATAACCTCTCCTATTCTTTTTGCTTTATTCATCGATGATCTGGAAACGTTTCTTATGCAACATACTGATGATTGTTTAGAACTAAATGAACTAACCATTTATTTGCTGCTATACGCTGATGATCTGGTATTATTTTCTAACTCCATACCGGGTCGACAAAATTCTCTGGATACTCTTTCAGAATACTGCTCTGAATGGGGTCTTGAAGTTAACGTTGAAAAAACAAAGTGCATGGTCTTTCGTAGAGGTGGCCAACTTTTAAATGCGGAAAACTGGCATTATCGCAATTTTCAACTGGCAATCGTAGATAGTTTTACTTACCTTGGTCTCGTTCTGACATCACGTCTCAACTTTAATGTGGCCCAGACTACATTAGCGGATAAGGGAGTTCGCTCCATGCACTCTGTGATTTCAAACGTTAAAAAGTTAAAACTTGATATGAAAACCGCGCTTGAGTTGTTTGATACAGTTGTTCTTCCTGTCTTGAATTACGGCTGTGAATTGTGGGGAAACCAGAAAGCAGAGCAGAGTGAACGAGTTCATAGAAAATTCTGTAAGTTACTGCTTAATGTTAATTTGTCGACCCCAAATGCCGCTGTGTATGGTGAGCTAGGGCGTTTTCCTATATACACAAACAGAATCGTTCGTATGATCAAGTACTGGTTTAAATTACAATCTACAGATAACTGTATTCTTCTTATCTGTTACGATAAACTAAGTAAATCTAAAGGCAACAAAAACTGGTTGTGTGTTGTGGAAAATATCCTATCACAGTATGGCTTTGCGGATGTTTTTCTGTTCCCTGGTTCTGTTCGAGTTAATTTATTTTTGTCAGAACTTAAAACTAGAGTAAAAGACTGTTACATTACGAATTGGTATACATGCCTTGAGTCACCCAGACTGATTTTCTACAAAGCTATTAAAACCTCTTTCGGATTTGAAGATTATTTATCAAAAATTACAAATGTTAATCAAAGAAGCGTACTAACACGCCTAATAACTTCTTCTCATTGTTTACGAGTGGAAACTGGTCGGCATGGCCCAAATCGAATGGAACGTAAAGATCGCATTTGTCAATTATGTACATTAAATAAAGTTGAGGATGAATTTCATTTTATATTTGTTTGCCCTCTTTATAACAATATCAGATGTCAGTATTTAAAAACCTATCATTTAAAGCGACCGAGTATGTTTAAGTGTCAGGAATTGTTTCAGTCGTGTCCAAGTAAACGCCTGAGAATGTTAGCTAGATTTGCCAAAGAAGCATTTGAATTAAGACGGTCTCAGCTAAATTCTTTTCAATAGTCTTTTCTAATTTTGTTCTCACTGATCTGAATGTCGTCTACACGTTATGAATGTCTGTATACATACCTGTTGATTTGTTTAGGCGAAAGGCAACATTGCCTAAGCTGAAAATAAAATTCTATTCTATTCTATTCATAAATTTGCATAACTATAGAAACTTCATATTCAAGCAGGTTTATGCGTAATGACAAAAGTCAGCATTGCAGCTGGGCGTCAACCGGTAAAGTGAGCTCGTAATAACTTTCGAGAAAAATCTGTAGACTTTTACATAAAACACAAACAATTTACGAAGTAATCAAATAAGAAGATAGAAGAGAAAACTCCTGAGAGGTCAATAAACGTACGTAAAAGACAAACTACGCTCAAATACTGATGCAGTTTAGAAATTATGTCTGTTATTGCTGTTGTTCTGTATTCGTTGTTGAGATTTGGAAGTGATCACATGTATCTACTCAGTTTTGCAGAGTGCTTATTCTTTGGAGAAAAAAGTAGTTAAACTACAGTGATAACATAATATGTCCGTAAAAAGAAAATAGGGCTACATCCACGAGATTGGTGGAATTCCTACGAAATTTGAGCTCGATATTGTCTTGTTACAGATTGTGCATATGGAGCATCATGGACAATGGGTGAAGTAATGCCGAAACAAGCGAACCAAAAGTGTGTCTATACAAATAGGGGGTAGTTGGAGGAAACTTTCCTTTGAAGACCAATCCACAAAATATTCTTGGTTCTCTTGAGCATTGAGTGAGCAGTTTCACTCTCAAAGATCACATTGGCTGTGTCTGATTGATATATATTCCAACAGTTTGAGTTTCCATTAAATTTAATCTTAAAAGACTTTATACGACCCTAAAACTAGAAAACTGTAATCAGAGAACTCACAAAGTTCACTGGTATAGCCGATGTGATGATCACGATATACAAATCCCAAGAATCACATTGGGACAGCGACAGAATAAAATTTTGTAAACTCTTTGCCCAGATAAAACTTTACATATCTAACATGAAACACAAAAGATTTACAAAAACAATAAAATATGAAATACATGCACAACAAAACAAACAAGTAACCAGTAACTTCAACCTGGAATGACCGATCAGGACGCGGACACGTCAAGTCTTCTATCATTTAATTAACAGCGGCCATGTTGTCCTCAACTAACTGTGATACTGTATGACGTCTGTCTCAAAAAATCTTTTCTATTGTGAATAAACAAGAGCGATCTCAGTGGCTGGCAGTAATCAGTCATTGGCAGTTGCTTCCTGTGCTTTTTTCACTTTTCAAAAATACAAGCTAGGTTTGCCAGCCCTGTATTCACGCGTTTTTTCTTAGGTTAAATACTTAAATAGTATGCACTTTTCTCGTCGATATTTGTTTCGGTTGTATTAAAGACAGTCTTATTTGTAAGAAGGCTCTATTCGCAAAGCAGCAGTTTCATCAATTCTTTGACAACTTATCCGTTAGATTAGACATACACATGAATAAGGCTTGATTGCAAGAGGAATTTTACAAATAGATTTTAACATAGAACCAACAAAGACGTTGCTTGTCCCTGTTTATACTGTTTATCTAAAGTCGTACATGCTTATTATTGGTAATCATGTAAACAAAAGCTTTTTAGACTTATCCCCGCTTATAAAAGTTACTATTTAATGGATATTATGTTTTTTGTATGGTGAATAATTCTACTGAGCTTCCATGACTTCGAGAACAAGATCAAAGTGATAACATTCCATAAAAATGTTGGAACCCATGTTTTCACATTCTAAGAAATTGTTTTATTTTTGTACGAAGATGTACAAAATACGTTCATAAAATGTAAAATACCACATATAGTGTTGAAGGGCAAATCTGTTTATGTGAATGACGAAATATAACATATACCTGTATAAATAATGATATATTCATAGTCCGGTACCAAGCGGGTTGCAGGGAAAACTGCGAAGGGGAATCTAAGGTATTTGAAAACCGATATAATACCCCGATGAGCTGAAACTGAAATGAGTGATTAGAACATGGGTATTTCACTCATTTCCAGGAGCTCTTTTATATATTGATTTCAGCCTAATGTTGATGCTGTAACAATTTAATCAAGACAGTTTCAGAACACGGGTTTTATTATGAAGAAACAAATTCATCTGGGTGGCTAAATGTAATTGATCATTGAGCTTCATATTCTGTAAGAACATTCCACTTAACTGAGTAACGAATACAGCGGTATGGTGTGTCAGTAGAAGATTTAGTTCAACTGTTGAATTGTACAGTTTTTTGGTTTGATTCTTCGTGGTTTAGTAACAGCACATCAGACGTTGAACTTGAAGTGGAAACTTGAAGTGTTTCTATATAAATAAATGTTTCCATGTTCATCTTAAAAAAATTTCGTGATTTCTTTGACTAATCAATTAAGATTAAATAGAGATTTAGACATGCGCGTTCCAAAAAAAAATTAGATGAAAAAAGAAACAGATTGTGTTGTTCTGCTTAGTTTGCCAGTGTCTGAAGTAAGTTGCGTGATAACTCAGTTGAGATTTTCATTTTGTAAAATAGATTTTAGATCCCTTGAGGGCTAAAATAAAAATCTTTCTGGTCACGTCTTCCAGACCACCTATTCCAGCATAATGTTATAAATGTATCTTTCTGCATTGCCTTTAACAAAACGTCGACATTGCACACAGGCCATACAATAAGAAAACATCACAGCTATAAGAACGAGACCATTATAGTCGAAGATTTACTGTAGAAAAAACAACTAAATTATAAGAGCTATGTGGCCATGATGGGTGGGTACTTCGATCTTCTTAAAGATCTAGACTTTGTTAATACATTCAATATCAGTTAACAATTTTTGTCGTGCAGACACAATCTCAGTAAATAAAAGCTGACTTGAACAATAAAACAATTCCATTTAAAGGGAGCCCTTTTATTATTTATACATAATTGAAATCTTTGAATTTGCTTCACTCAGAAATGTCCTAATTCACTGCAATGAGATAACACGTTTGATATTTAACTGCAGTCGACCGATTGCGATGACTTGGTCGGACCTACTTCTCTTTTGTGTACTGGCGTCTGATGGAAAAACGATAGGAATATAAAACCTTTTACAACTAAACTTTATTATATATCGTCTGTTGACAAGGTATTCTATCAGGTTACTAGGAAGGATCAAATCTGACACATAAAGACAAACCATCCCCCTCTCCCACATTCAGCCACAAACACGCTCGCTTCTCCTTCACGAGTGTACCATTACCGGGCAACCTTTCTCCCCGGTACATCAATGAAATGCCAAAAGATGCGATGCAAACGCTATGTATACGTGCCAGATCGTGGAACATCTTTCGGACAACAATATCGCAGCAAATAGCAAATGGCAGAGAATCTTAATTGCGACTCCTCTAACATCGTGTACGTTATCACGTGCAAAAAATGTCGCAACCAATACGTCGGAGAAACTCAGAATTCTCTACGACAAAGAGCAACCAACCATTTATCTGGTATTAGACTTAAACATGATATGCCCGTGACACAACATTTCAGCACTCTAGAACCATTTTGAAACCATGCCCATTGAAAAAATCCCTTGTTTTGCTTCCGCTGCAGATACCAAGCACAGACGTTTGGTAACGGAAAGTTTGTGGATTCAAACGTCACACACTATTTATCCTTTGGGTTTGAGCTTGGACCTGGGAATATGTCGTGAACAAATTATAATACCATTTGTGTTTCAGTATAACAAGGTCAGCATCGTAATGGCCAAGATTATAGTAGAAGAACGTAAACTACTTCAAAGTAAAAAGCATTTTCAATGTATTACAAAGTGTTCCACTTTTAACAAAATAAGACAAGAAGATTTTCCCTGTGCCCGTGTGTTTTAGCGTTCATGAATAAATGGATGTGAAGAAAAAACAGTGACCTTATTTTAGACCTGGCATCTTAAACATTTAAATGCGTTGATTGATCTGGCACTGATTGTCAAAATGATGCTAGACTTTCATATTCATCGAAGAACTAAATGATTGATGTTGAACTAAAATCATTTGAGCATGTGCTGTGTTCAAGAATGTTTAAGTCAAAATGAAATTATCATTCATTCATTGCAGGTTTCATTTGTTTCTAAATACTTCTTCAATGTACATACTCGAGACTGGCATGGCTTAAATGCCTCAAAGTCGTTGGCAAACCAAAGCCTGACATTACGTAAGTACACGTGTGGTAAAGTCCCATAAGGAATATTTGTAGCAAATTCTTGTGAGTTGTGGTTGTGATTTAATGACTAGGCGGTTTCCTGGTCATTGGGATCATCACATCAGTATTGATCAAATTTAAAAAAGGAAGAGAGTTTGTTGAGAAAAAGTCAGAAATGTAATGAAATATTTGACAGGAACTCCCCCGACGGCCATGTATACCGTCAAGAGAGCCATATCATCTGAGACAGCTTCACATCAATGACCTGTTCACTGAGGTATAATGTAATTCACACTGGGGTGTCTCTTTCCACATTGAATATTCATCTGTCCACATGTTGACTAATGTTGTTGTCTATTGCATAACCATGAAGAGGAAAGAGCTGTTTATCTTTTAACATAGGAAATACAGTAGTCTAAATGAGCAGTTAACAACTATCGTCTGGAATAAGAGGCAACCATGTGAAAATATCACTCGACCAAAATGTGTTATCTTGCGAAAATAGTTATTAATCAATTCACCTGATGTCAAAATGAGCCCTTCATTACTATCCCTTACACTTAGTTAAGAACTATCCTATTAGATCTTTAGCGTGCGATTAAAAAATAGCACCAACGATCAATAACTTGAAGGAATCATTGCTGAGGGCCCTGCGTGGCTCAGTCGGTTAGTGTGATAGTCCCGTGTACCACCAGTATAACATCTAATAAGAACCGAGCCCCAAATGTCCATGTACGGTAATACCTGAGTTAATTAGAGGACTATGCATGTTGCTAAATCCTCAATAACAAAAAGGTTCTGAATGAGATATAAACTTTCAACACATCTCAGTCCAGGGAGATGATTGACCAGCCGTTAATCCTTGAATGTTTTACAAGCTCTCTCTTGAATTAAGATGAGAATTTGCACTCTTCTACTTTTTTGCAGCACTCAGACATTACCGTCGTTAAAAACAATGTATGTACTGGCTAACTGGTAAGAAAATTAACCATCAGCTTATTCGTCGTATTTATTGAGGTGTGTGCATTAGAATGAATGAACTATTCAAAAAGCCTTAGTGGATTCTCACTCGATCGTCGTATGTGACAGAGTGGCAGGTAAATGCCGAAGGCCAGGGGTTTCATCCGGGTCAAAATCCCGGTTTCCTGCCCCACCAAACCTGGCGACGCCTCCATATTTGTACCTTCATAGATGGATAAACTCTGTATGGGTTCAATTCCCATTTTTTCAAACGACATGAGTACAGATTAAATATAATGAATTTTTGGTATTACTTTCTGGTTTGAGAAATTAAACCATTCGGTCAATAAGATTAATATTGTATTTATCCATGTTTATACGAACTGTAGTGGATCGATTACGTGTATTCACATTGGAATAGCTCTTATTGCCATGATGGTTATGTGGAAAGAATTACTGACAGAATACAGAAAGTCTTGGTGACTGTGGCTTTGGGTTTAAAGTAAACAGTTCCATGATCACAATATCTATAACGTTGTTCATTCTTGCAGACTCTCAATCCTGGCAAATGTTTCCTCGTTCATATTTATGTTTCATCTCCCATAAGCATATTCACTTCCTTTTGACTGTCTTTTGAATTTATATGTTTGTATACTTCTACCTGACATCTTCTATCATTTTGCCAAAATTCGAGGTCAAGTCTTATTGGAATTCCACATATTTCATTTCACTGGTGCTGTGTTGCGCATGTGTCTGTGCATTTTTCGTTCAAATGGAATTGCAACGTCACCAAAAAGTGTCATATCAGGAAATCTCACGCTTCCTATTCGTACGAAAAGTTGATCGAAGATGTGTGTCTAATACAGAACAAAATTCAAATAGCCTTTATCCGCGGAAAACCTTGAATGTACTTCTTGATAAAAACGACGAACGATTAGCTAAGTAGTCTCAGCGAAATTGTTCATTTACTCGGAAGGTCATGCTTATTCAAACGGCGAGTGGCATGTTTTATGAGCAAAAGAATGAAATGGAAACGTTGATCTGAAATTTGACAAAAAATAAACAATTGATTTTTTTGCAAACAATTGAAATGAGATTATCAACGACTTATGAGAGAACAAATCATTAGTAATTCAATTGAGCTTAGCCCTTAACGAAAAACATGTCCCTCTCAGTTTCCACTCTATTTTTGGTTATAAAATCAAAACTGATCATATTTGACTAAGTAGCAGACACTGTTGATACAAAAGTTTGTGATAAATCCAGTGAGTGATTTGACAGATCCTCTCTAGAGTACCTTACACCGTGTCAAGAGCGCCATGTAACTAGAACATTAATAACCTGTCCATGGTAGCCTAATTTAATTCACGGTGTGATGTGCCGTTTCGCAGCAATAGATTCGTCTGTCCATATGTTGAGTAATATTGGTGTATATTGTATTATAATAAAAAGTAAAACGTCTTTTACTTTTTTGTAGACAAATCTTTATGTTAAACTGTTTTTGTCGCATTAAATCAAAGACACAGTCTCCATGTCAAGCTAACATTACCATTTGAAGAGAGGTGTCCACGGAGAAAATGGTATTTTTTGTATAAAAATGATTTACATCCCCGAATTACATTATATTCAAACATCCAACGTAAATTAATTGGGTCCATTTTCCCGTTGATTTTCTCTTATCTTTGTTGTTGTCATTAATCAGAGAACTCACAAAATTCATTGGTATAGCAGTATTGATTCGATACTCAAGAAATAAAAACAATTCCAAAAAAATAAATCTTGGAAACGCACTGGTAAACTCTTCGCCCAGATAAGAGAACTCATAGATCAAACAAATGACTGTACAAACCAATATAAACATAGAAGTTGCATTCAAAGTATATAACATTTTAGACTTACTTTTAGACATAACCCGACCATTACGCATTAACATAAATTTGCATAACTATAGAAACTTATTATAAGCTTCGTGGAAGTTCACGCGTAATGTCAAAAGTCAACATTGCAGCTGGGCGCCAACCGGTAAAGTGAGTTCGTAATAACTTTCGAGAAAAATCTGTAGACTTTTACATAAAACGCAAACCTTTTTTGAAAACATTAAATAAGAAAATAGAAGGGAAAACTCCAGAGAGATCAGTAAACGTACGTAAAATACCTAAAAGACAGACTACGCTTAAATACTGATGCAGTTTAGAAATTATGTCTTTTGCTGTTGTGATCATTTAGAAGTGATCACATTTATCTACTCAGATTTGCAGCTTATTTGAAGAAAAAAATGTAGTTGAACTACTGTAATAACATAATAAGCCTGTAAAAAGAAAATCAGGCTACATCCACGAAATTTGTGGAATTCCTTCGAGGTTTGCGCTCCATATTGTCTTGTTACAAAGTGTGCACATGGAGCATAATGGACATTGGATGAAGTAATGCCGAAACAAGCGAACCAAAAGTGTGGCTATACAAATAGGGGGTAGTTGGAGGAAACTTTCCTTTGCAAACCAATCCACAAAATACTCTTGGTTCTCTTGAGCATTGAGTGAGCAGTTTCACTCTCAAAGGTCACATTGGCTGTGTCTGATTGACTTATATTCCAACAGTTTGAGGTTCCATTAAATTATATCTTAAAAAAACTTTATATGACCCTAAAAACTAGAAAAATGTAATCAGAGACCTCACAAAGTTCACTAGTATAGCCGATGTGATGAATAAAATCTTGTAAACTCTTTGCCCAGATAAAACTTTACATATCTAACATGAAACACAAAAGATTTACAAAAACAATAAAATAAGAAATACATGCACAACAAATCAAACAAGTAACCAATAACTTCAACCTGGAATGATCGATCAAGACACGGACACGTCAAGTCTTCTATCATTTAATTAACAGCGGCCATGTTGTTCCCAACTAGCATTGATGCTGTAACATTTTAAATCATGTCTGTCACAAAGAAAACAACAAAAGTTTCTATCGCGAAGAAGCAAGATTGATCTCAGTGGCTGGCAGTAATCAGTCATTGGCAGTAACTTCCTGTGTTATGTGATTTTTTCACTTTTCAAAAATACAAGCAAGGATTGCCAGTCCTGCATTCACGCGTTTTTTCTTAGGTTAAATATTTAAACAAAATGCACTCTTCTCGGCGATATTTGTTTCGGTTGTATTTAAGACAGTCTTATTTGTAAGAAGGCTCTATTCGCAAAGCAGTAGTACCAGTCTTCGAAAATTTCATCAATTCTTTGACAACTTGTCGGTTAGATTAGATATACAATGAATAAGGCTTGATTGCACGAGGAATTTTACTAATTGATTTTACTGTAGTACCAACAAAGACGTTGGGTTTTTTATTTTCATAATATTTATCTAAAGTCGTATATGGTATCTGGTTCTGTTGTTGTTGGCATTACACCATTGTTGCCATTTGAAGGATTTCATATGTTGTTAGGTAATGACTTATTATTGGTATTCTTGTAAACAAAAGTCCTTAAGACTTATTCCCACTTATAAAAGTTGCTGTTTAATGGATATTAAGTTTTTCATATGGTGAATAATTCTACTGAGCTTCCATGGCTTCGAGAACATGATCAAAGTGATAACATTCCATACAAATGTTGGAACCATGTTTTCACATTCTAAGAAATTATTTCATTTTGGTACAAAGATGTACAAAATACGTCCATAAAATGTAAAATACCACATATAGTGTCTAAGGGCAAATCTGTTTATGTGAATGACGAAATATAACATATACCTGTATAAATAATGATATATTCATAGTCTGGTACCAAGCGGGTTGCAGGGAAAACCGCGAAGGGGAATCTAAGGTATTTAAATACAGATATAATACCCCGATGAGCTGAAACTGAAATGAGTGATCAGAACATGGGTATTTCACTCACTTCCAGCGGCTACTTTATATATTGATTTCAGCCTAACGTTTATGCTGTAACAATTTAATCAGGGCAGACTAAGAACACGGGTTCTATTGTGAAGAAACAAATTCATCTGGGCGGCTAAATGTAATTGATCATTGAGCTTCATATCCTCTCAGAACATTCCATTTAACTGAGTAACAAAATCACAGGCCCGGTGTGTCAGTGGAGGATGCAGTTTAAACGTTCAATTGTATTGGGGGTTTTTGCTGATTCTATGGTGTTTTAGTAACACCATATCCACAAGTTCCACGTTGAGTTAAACAATTATGGACACTTGAATTGGAAACTTGAAGCGTTTCTATGTAAATAAATGTTTCCATGTTCATCTTCAAACTATTTCGTCCTTTCTTTGACTAATCAATTAAGACGAATTAGAGATTTAGACATGCGCGTTTCGAAAAAAATTGGATTAAAAAAGAAATAGATTGTGTTGTTCTGCTTAGTTTGCCAGTGTCTGAAGTAAAATTGCGTGATAACTCAGTGGAGATTTTCATTTTATAAAATAGATTTTATATCCCTTGAGGGCTAAAATAAAAATCTTTCTGGTCACGTCTTCCAGACCACTTATTCCAGCATAGTGTTATAAATGTATCTTTCCGCATTGCCTTTAACAAAACATCGACATTGAACAGTGGCCATATACAATAGGGAGACATCTCAGCTAAGAAGAACAAGACCATTATAGTCGAAGATTTGCTGCAGTAAAAAAACAACTAAATTATGAGAGCTATGTGGCCATGGTGGGCGGGTACTTCGATTTTCCTAAAGATCTAGACTTTGTTAATACATTCAATATCAGTTGCAGACACAATCTCAGTAAATAAAAGCTGACTTGAACAATAAAACAATTCCATTTAAAGGGAGCCATTTTATTATTTATACATAATGGAAAACTATGGATTTGCTTCACTTTGAAATGTCCTAATTCACTGCAGTGAGATAATACGTTTGGTATTTAACCGCATGCGACCGAAGGCGATGACTTCGTCGAACCTACTTTTCTTTTGTGTACTGGCGTCTGATGGAAAAACTTAAACAAAATATAGGATTTCGGTAGCAATATGAAACAACTAAACTTTATTATATATTGTCTGTTGACAAGGTTGTGTGAACTGCTGGTTTCAGAGGATCAGACAACTGTGTGTATCTACTAACGATAATTTCCATCCAATGACACGATAAAACAGGGAAAAATAATTAATTATTTTTTTCATCTTAGTGTGCACTGCATAGGTAAAATCCACTGAGAACGATTTAATTTCTTTTTAATGAAATAACGCGGAGCATTTCAGAGAGGAAATGGCCATTCAAATGACCACAAATCTGACAGTTGAAAGGTGGGAAGAACAGAGATGCTGCTGTTTCATTGGCCAGTATTATATATTCCTACGCTTGATAAAAACCTAAGCCGTCGTAAGTTGTTGATATTTTCTTTTAGTAATTTATAAGTTTATAGTTAATAACCATTTCCAGTGTAAAACATAATAGTATAAACACTAAAGAGAATACTGTTTGAATAGCATTTATATTTTCGTTCTTTAAAGGCCGAGGATAACCCACTCCCACGCTTCGCGTCTCGTGGGTTATTCGCTGTCTTTCACTTAAAAAATATGTGCTAATCAAACACAACTGTTTAATATCCTGTCTTGATTATTGAAGTGTTTATAATATTTTATTGAATTCATGGCATGTACAGTAGCTATATCTTATTACTTTTATCAAGTTCAACCTGACTTGAAGAGGAGACAAAGGAGTAGCTTGCATAATTTGACAAGTATTTCTTGGGATATATCTATAAATCACAAAAATAAAATGTCTCCAACAACCAGGAAATCTTGGCATCAAGATATTAAAATATTTCTTCTTCATCTGCAGAGCTTCCAATACATAGTTAAGAACACTAAAACACATGGGCACAGGGAAAATCTTCTTGTCTAAAATAACCATGGAGACAAGTTTCTAATTGTGTTTCACTCGAACGACCTATTTGGGTTGGTTACCAGTTACCACTGGGAGGTCGTGGGTTTCCTCCGGGCATAGAACCCGGTTTCCTTCCACAATAAAACCGGCAACGCCGCCATATAAGTGAAATAATCCTGAGCGCGGCGTAAAACACCAAACAATCAATTAAATTAATCTAATTGTGTTAAAAACAGGTATATTATTTAGACCTTTATACCCTGACAGGAGCTTGGCCTTTATAGTCAGTAGAATTTTCTGGAAAACTTTGTAATACATTGACAATGCTTAGGCATCTTAAGCTATGGCAAGGGCATCGGTAGACTGAGATTGAGCCTCATAGGATCATGGGAAAAGACAGATAAAACCTAGGTATAAGACAGACAGGGGAGTTTAGCCCTGACCAGTATATCTTTCAAACACTTGTTCTTTTTATAAGCAATGACCGTTTTTTGGGGTCAGAGGTCAAGCAATTGTACTTTGGAGTAGTTTGTATTCTTCTACTATAATGTTGGCCATAGCGATGCTGGCCTTGTTATACTGAAACATAAATGGCATTAAATTTTTTTCTCGACATCTTCTAGTGTCCAAGTTCAAACTCAAAGGATAAATAGTTTGTAATGTTTGAATCCAAAAACTTTCCCTCTCCAAACGTTTGTGCTTGGTATTTGCAGCGGAAGTGATTACAAAATGGTCTTTGACCGAATGACCTAGAGTGTTGAAATGTTGTACCACGGGCACATCATGTTTAAGTCTAATACTAGATAAATGGTTGGCTGCTCTGTCGTTTCTGCGTGACCAAAATTAGAAGTCAAGGAAAATATAGGTGAGACAGTTTCATGCAAAGGAACTTTATCGGATATCTCTTTGTTTCGCTTCATCATTTTGTAAAATAATGCCTCAAAATATTCCCTCTTCCCAAACTGTATGATAATATAAAGCCTCTAGTTTGGGAAGAGGGAATATTTTGATTTCCGCAACTTGCCAGAATTTCCGTCGTGCCTGTACGAAGTGGAAATCATACCGATATTGTTTAAACTTCACTGTTGACGGCTTTTAAATGAATTATTTGGAAGGACTTCGGCTTTCAGATTTAAAGTTGCAAATATCTATTAATCCAACCTGCCTTTTAGATTTTTACCTTCAACACACATTTAAAGCATTCCTCTTTTCATTTTACTCATTAATTTGTTCGAATTTCATTGTAAATCTACCAGATCCCTCGTCATAAGAAGAAAACTTTAAAATTGGCCTGACAGATTTCAAACTCTCCTCGTACAATGACAACCTGTCGCATGGTCCGCAGTATGTCCGATAATTTCCTCAATAGCTGGACAATTTGACGACAACGTAACTCATGATTGCGGGGTTTTGAAAAGTCTCTCGACAGAGAATAGTTTTCCCACCCTTTTAATGGCGGTTTAATATGTGGCTGTTCCTGATGGGCAAGTAAGTAACACAGGAAAGAGACACATGACACTAATTTCAAATCATACATCTTGTACCCATGGCGGATTGCATGTAAGATTTGATTAACTTGACTTCATTCAGAGTTACAACACTGTAAGACTTTACCGTAGATTTTACAGCAAAACACTGTAAATGTTACTGTCACATACCGTAAAACTACAACTACGGTATTCGCCTGTAACATTTGTGGCCCTACGAGCTTATCTTTGTGTAGGCCTAGGCTACTCAAGTACTGACAAGTTCTAGACTCGTGTGCATTGACCAGCCAGATGTCGCTGGGTCTCAGTGGTTGTCCGATTTAGAATAAATTACTGAGTAGTAAAACGAAGAGGTTATAAGTGTATTCTACTCCAGTTTTTATTTTTAAGTTTAGTTTGTTCTAAGAAAGGAATCAAGAAAATTTCAAATAGTCCCTACGTCTTTCTCGTCACATTCAACATGGCGGCGCCCGCATTTGACAGGTGAAAACAAACGTCAAAACTGGTTTAGTACCGTACAGTTTACATGGAGCGGCTGTTGTTTTGTGTGATTGGAGTAGCCTACTGTTTAAAACATTTGTTGGACAAGATGTCGCTACCCCGCAACTCCATTGATCTTCCATCCTTTATAATTTTATGTACATAGTATCTCTTCTTTTCATTGTTTTTCGAACCTTCACCTCATTTATATAACTTTAAGTAAATGCCCATTAACATGTCTTATACAACTGTTCGTCTCATTAATAACTGGCTACATTAATTAAAGCAATATAATGAACCTAATAACACGATAGGAACCACATTTTCAACAGCAGCTTTTCAGAATAAAGTCATCATTCACTATACAGTGAGAGGAGGAATGTATAAACCATATCTTCATGGTGCGTACTCCGATGATATGGCTGGGTAAAACCAGGAGAGCTGTGTTTGTATCCCGGTTCCGGGACTCTGTGAGTAACTAGGATAACTTGCCGGTTAAAGAAGTTGTGGCGTTCTGATGACAGCACAAAGAGCCGGATTGACAAGGCAGCCTAACAAGCTATGGGATTGGCGGTACAGCATTTCCAGCTGTGGAGTGGGCGCTACAGTATTACCAGCTGTAGAATCATGACAGTGCAGTGTTACCAGCTGTAGGCTAAGGAGAGGCAGCGCTTCCAGCAGTATACGACATTTCCTGTTCCGTATGCTAACAATTTGGGGATGAGGACTAGATGCTGTAATACCCGTGTTTCATTTCATGCTTTATAATATTGAGCCTGACTGAATATATGGTGACCGTAGAAAGAATATGCGTGCATTGGCACCCAACAATTTTAATGCGAAATTGTGTTGAATATACATATGGTCACTGTAAACTAAATACAGTCATTGTACGGTCCGCCACCAT
Organism: Lepidochitona cinerea; assembly: GCA_963971465.1. Taxonomy (NCBI): domain Eukaryota; kingdom Metazoa; phylum Mollusca; class Polyplacophora; order Chitonida; family Tonicellidae; genus Lepidochitona; species Lepidochitona cinerea. Next base: position 8,037,526 of record OZ020551.1, read on the forward strand.
ACACAGAAATATGGTTACCATATAATTTTACAGTGGAATTATGTTAATTAAACGGTGAAAGTATGTTAATTATACAGTTACCGTAAACAGAAATACGGCCACCGTATAATTTTACGGTGAAATAACGTTAATTATACGGTAACCGTAAACAGAAATACGGTCACCGTATAATTTTACGGTATAGGTTGGCATCCCCAGCTGCCAGTCTTTTACCGTAAAATTTACGGTGAAAGGTTTACAGTGAAGCATTCACATGTTTTTCTTGAATGCTGACTGTAAAAAGACTTTGAGCATGTGCTGTGTTCAAGAATGTTAAAGTCAAAAATAAAATTATCATTCATTCATTACAGGTTTCATTTGTTTCTAAATACTACTTCAATGTACATACTCGAGACTGGTATGCCTCAACGTCGTTGGCAAACCACAGCCTGACATTACGTAAGTACACCGTCACGTGTGGTAAAGTCGCATAAGGAATATTTGTAGCAAATTCTTGTGAGTTGTGGTTGTGATTTAATGACTAGGCGGTTCCCGGTCATTGGGATCATCACATCAGTATTGATCAAATTTAAAAAAGGAAGAGAGTTTGTTGAGAAAAAGTCATAAATGCAATGAAATATTTGACAGGAACTCCCCCGACGGCCATGTATACCGTCAAGAGAGCCATATCATCGGAGACAGCTTCACATCAATGACCTGTTCGCTGAGGTATAATGTAATTCACACTGTGATGTCTCTTTCCACATTGAATATTCATCTGTCCACATGTTGACTAATGTTGTTGTCTATTGCATAACCATGAAGAGGAAAGAGCCGTTTATCTTTTAACACAGAAAATACAGTAGTCTAAATGCGCAGTTAACAACTATCGTCTGGAAGGAAAGGCAACCATGTGAAAATATTACTCAACCAAAATGTGTTATCTTGCGAGAATAGTTATTGATCAATTCACCTGATGTCAAAATGAGCCCTTTATTACTATACCTTACACTTTGTTAAGAACTATCCTATTAGATATTTAGCGTGCGATTAAAAAATAGCACCAACGATCAATAACTTGAAGGAATCATTGTTGAGGTGGCTCAGTCGGTCAGAGTGATAGTTCCGTGGTCCGGCAAAGTGCACCAACAGTATAACAACTAATAAGACCAGAGCCTCATAATATGTCCACGTGGTTAGAGACGATACATGTACTGGCTAACTGGTAAGAAAGTAACCATCAGCTTATTCGTCGCAGTTATTGAGGTGTGTACATTATAATGAATTAACTATTCAAATACAATGGATTTTTGGGCTTGATCTCAATCACTGTTAGGGGCCTCGGTGGCTAAGTCCGACACAGGCCTTCCATCGATATCTCTCAGACCAAATAAAAAATTGAAAAATGCCTTAGTGGATTTTCACTCGATCGTCGTATGTGACAGAGTGGCAGGTAAATGCCGAAGGTCGGGGGTTTCATCCCGGCCAAGAGCCCGGTTACCTGCCCCACTCCCACTCTATATTTGTGCTTTCATAAATGGGTAAACTCTGTATGGGTTCAATTGCCACTTTTTAAATGGCATGAGACCAGAGACATGCTAATTATATTTATGGTCCACTTCATCTTTTTCCCTCTGCAGATTAAATATAATGAACTTTTGGTAGTACTTTCGGGTTTGAGAAATTAAACCATTCAGTCAATAAGATGTCAATTTAATTAGATTAATATTGTAATTATCCATGTTTATACGAACTGTAGTGGATCGATTACGTGTATTCACATTGGAATAGCTACTATTGCCATGATGGTTATGGGGAAGGAATTCCTGGCTATGCACAGAATACAGGAAGTCGTGGTAACTGTGGCTTTGGGTTTAAAGTAAACAGTTCAATGATCACAATATCTATAACGTTGTCCATTCTTGCAGACTCTCAATCCTGGCAAATGTTTCCTCGTTCATATTTATGTTTCATCTCTGATAAGCATATTCACTTTCCTTTTGACTGTCTTTTGAATTTTATATGTCTCTACACTCTTACTTGACATCTTCTAGCATTTTACACACATGAGCTGCTAAAATTCGATTTATTTTGCATAAATTCCCTTTGGAGGTCAAACCTTATTGGAGATTCATATATTTCCTTTCACTGGTGCTGTATTGCGCATGTGTCTGGGCATTTTTCGTTCAAATGGAATTGCAACGTCACCAAAAAGTGTCATATCATGAAATCTTACGCTTCCTATTGGTACTAAAAAAATGGATCGAATATGGGTATCTAAATACAGAACAAAATTCAAATAGCCTTTATCCGCGGAAAACCTGTTTATGTACTTCTTGATAAAAACGTCTCAGCGAAATTATTCATTTACTCGGAAGGTCATGCTTATTCAAACGGCGATTGGCATGTTTTTATGATCATAAGAATGAAATGGAAACTTAGATCTGAAATTTGACAAAAAAATAAACAATTGAATTTTTTTCCAAACAGTTGAAATTAAATTATCAAAGAGAGACCTGCATTGTTCCGCGAGGACTTTTGAGAGAACAAATCATTAGTAATTCAATTGAGCTTAGCCATTAACGAAAAACATGTCCCTCTCAGTTCCCACTCTATTTTTGGTTATAAAATCAAAACTGATCATATTTGAATAAGTAGCAGACACTGTTGATACAAAAGTTAGTGATGAATCCAGTGAGTGATTTGACAGATCCTCTCTAGAGTACCGTATACCGTGTCAAGAGCGCCATGTAACTAGAACATTAATAACCTGTCCATGGTAGCCTAATTTAATTCACGGTGTGATGTGTCGTTTCGCAGAAATAGATTCGTCTGTCCATATGTTGAATAATATTGGTGCATATTGTATTATAATAAAGAGTAAAACCTCTTTTAGTTTTTTGTAGACAAATATTTATGTTAAGCTGTTTTTTCGCATTAAATCACAGATGCAGTCTCCATGTCAAGCTAACATTACCATCTGAAGAGAGGTGTCCACGGGGAAAATGGTAATTCTTTTTTATCCAACTCTTTTGTACCAAACTTATTTAAATCCACGGATTACATTACATTCAAATATCCAACGTAAATCAAATGGGTCCATTTTAGCCCCTTGATTTTGTAATATTATATCTTTGTTGTTGTTATTAATCAGACGACTCACAAAGTTCACCGGTATAGCAGTAATTATTCGATACTCAAGAAAAAAAACAATTCCAAAAAATAAATCTTGGAAACACACCGGTAAACTCTTCGCCCAGATAAAAGAACGCATGGATCAAACAAATGACTGCATAACCGACAAACGTTATAGCAAACCGAATATAAACACAGAAATCGCATTCAAAGTATATACCAATTTTAGACTTACGTTTAGGCATTATCCCAGCATTACCATAAATTTGCATAACTATAGAAACGTATCATATTCAAGCTTCGAGAAAGTTTATGCGTAATGACAAAAGTCAGCATTGCAGCTGGGCGTCAACCGGTAAAGTGAGTAAATCTGTAGACTTTTACAGAAAACACAAACAATGAAATAAGAAAATAGAAGGGGACACTCCAGAGAGGTCAACAAACGTACGTAAAAGACAGACTACGCTCAAATACTGATGCAGTTTAGAAATTATGTCTGTTATTGCTTTTGTTCTGTATCCAATGTTTCGATTTGGAAGTGATCACATTTATTTACTCAGATTTGCAGAGTGCTACTTCTTCGAAGAAAAAAAAACTGTAGTTAAACTACTGTGATAACATAATATGTTCGTAAAAAGAAAATAGGGCCACATCCACGAGATTGGTGGAATTCATACGAAATTTGCGCTCGATATCTTCTTGTTACAGAGTGTGCACATGGAGCATAATGGACAATGGGTGAAGTAATGCCGAAACAAGCGAACCAGAAGTGTGTCTATACAAATAGGGGGTAGTTGGAGGAAACTTTCCTTTGAAGACCAATCCACAAAATATTCTTGGTTCTCTTGAGCATTGAGTGAGCAGTTTCACTCTCAGAGACCGCATTGGCTGTGTCTGATTGACTTATATTCCAACAGTTTGAGTTTCCATTAAATTATATCTTAAAAAAACTAGAAAACTGTAATCAGAGAACTCACAAAGTTCACTGGTATAGCCGATGTGATGATCACGATATACAAATCCCAAGAATCACATTGGTACAGCGACAGAATAAAATCTTGTAAACTCTTTGCCCAGATAAAACTTTACATATCTAACATGAAACACAAAGGATGTACAAAAACAATAAAATAAGAAATACATGCACAGCAAATCAAACAAGTAACCAGCAACTTCAACCTGGAATGATCGATCAAGACGCGGACACGTCAAGTCTTTCATCATTTAATTAACAGCGGCCATGTTGTCCTCAACTAACTGTGATACTGTATCACGTCTGTCTCAAAAAACCTTTTCTATTGTGAATAAACAAGATCGATCTCAGTGGCTGGCAGTAATCAGTCATTGGCAGTTGCTTCCTGTGCTTTTTTCACTTTTCAAAAATACAGGCTAGGATTGCCAGCCCTGTATTCACGCGTTTTTTCTTAGGTTAAATACTTAAATAATATGCACTTTTCTCGTCAATGTTTGTTTCGGTTGTATTAAAGTCTTTTTTGTAAGAAGGCTCTTGCTACCAGTTTCAGACAATTTCATCCATTCTTTGACAACTTGTCGTTTAGATTAGACATACACATGAATAAGGCTTGATTGCAAGAGGAATTTTACAAATAGATTTTAACATAGTACCAACAAAGACGTTGCTTGTCCCTTTCATACTGTTTATCTAAAGTCGTACATGTTTATTATTGGTAATCATGTAAACAAAAGTTTTTTAGACTTATCCCCGCTTATAAAAGTTACTATTTAATGGATATTATGTTTTTTGTATTTTTATGAACACAAAAACACACGGGCACAGGGAAAATCTTCTTGTCTAAAATAACCACGGAGACAAGTTTCTAATTGTGTTAAAAAGAGGTATATCATTTAGACCTTTATACCCCATCATAAATTGTTGAAATAAAGTAAACCTGTGATATTTCATTAGGTTGACGACTGACAGGAGCTTGGCCTTAGTCAGTAGAATTTTCTGGAACAGTAGAATTTTCTGGAACACTTTGTATTACATTGACAATGCTTACGCATCTTAAGCTATAGTAAGAATATCGTCAGACTATATACTATGGGGTCATGGGAAAAGACAGTGAAAAAATTTGCCCCCCCCCATACCCCTTTCCCAGAAAACCTAGGTAGAAGGCAGACAGGGGAGTTTAGCCCTGACCAGTATGTCTTTCAAACTCTTGTTCTTTTTATAAGCAATGACTGGCCTTTGGGTCAGAGGTCGAGCAAGTTTACTTTGCAGTAGTTTGTATTCTTCTACTATAATCTTGGCCATAGCGATGCTAGCTTTGTTATACTGAAACACAAATGGTATTATAGTTTTTTCACGACATCTTCCGGGGTCCAAGTTCAAACCCAAAGGATAAATAGTTTGTAATGTTTGAATCCAAAAACTTTCCCTTTCCAAACGTTTGTGCTTGGTATCTGCAGCGGAAATGAGAAATGGGATTTTCTCAATAGGCATGATTTCAAAATGGTCCTTGACCGAATGACCTTGAGTATTGAAATGTTGTGCCACGGGTACATCATGTTTAAGTCTTATACTAGATAAATGGTTGGCTGCTCTTTGTCGTAGAGAATTCTGAGTTTCTCCGACGTACTGTTTGCGACATTTTTTGCACGTGATTACATACACGATATTAGAGGAGTCACAATTAAGATTCTCTGCCATTTGATATTTGTTGCGAGTTTGTTCTCCGAAAAAGGTTCCGCGATCGGGTACGTATATATCGAGTTTGCATCGCGTCTAAAGGCATTTCATTGATGTACCTGAGAGAAATGTTGGACGGTAGTGGTACACTCGTGAAGGGGAGGTAAGCGTATCGGGGGATGAAGGGGGAAACATGATTTGTCTTACTGTGTTAGATTTGATCCTTCGGAGTAATCTAATAGAATACTTCCTAGGGAGGAGAGCTTTAAAAAGAACAGAACAAGCCTGGTTAAAAAAATCTAAAGAACTACAGTTTCTATAGAATCTAAAAATCTGAGATTTAATGACTCCCTTGAAAGTGTGAGGAGGATGGTATGACCCAGCATGTAGCAGCTGATGCGTGTCAGTAGGTTTGAAAAGTAATCTAGATACCCAGTAGTATGATATGTATGACCCTTGTAAATAGTTACATCCAAAAAATCCACAGAAGTGTGATCAATAGTAGGCTGTAATTTAATGCTTGAGTCGTGAGAATTAAGAGTATCAATGAAAATATGAAAGTCTTCCAACGTATGTTGCCAAATGATAAAAATGTCATCCAGATACCGAAGGTAAATAAAAGGTTGTTGGTGACATTTGTGAAGAATATCACTCTCACACTCAGCCATAAAAATAGAGGCAAAGTTAGGACTAAAACGTTTCCCCATAGCACACCCTTTAATTTGCTGAAAGATCTCCCCATTGAATTCAAAATCGTTACCTTTTAAGCTAAGTTCCAGCAATTCTAAAATGTCTTTATCCGGACGACGGTGGTCAGGATATCTTTGAAATGCTGATTTTATGGATTTAAGACCCAAATCTATGTCAATGTTTGTATACATAGACTCCACATCCAGAGTAACCAAAATCACATCTTGTGGGATGGATTTCTCAGACAATTTGGCCAATAAATCATCTGTATTTTTTATAAAGCTAGGATGCCGATTCGCTATAGGTTTTAGATAGTAATCAATTAGCTCTGATATTCTATAACTTTCACTGCCACAATCTGAGATAATAGGACGTCCAGGGGGCATTGTAGGCTTCGGCCATTTTTCAATGGGTTTGTGAATTTTCGGAAGAATATAGAAGACCCTGTTTTTAGAGTTATGATCAGATTCCAAATAGCGATACTGTTTTTCATTAAGTAAGCCTTTATCTTGAAGAGAAACAAGAATTTTATTAAACTTCCTAACATTTTCAGGCCAAAATTCCTTATCAAGTTTTTTGTAATGAAGAGGGTTGCTTAGCTGCCGTTCTATCTCTTCAATATAATCCTGTTTTGACATAATAACTGTTGCTGAACCTTTATCAGCAGGTTTAATAACTATGTTTGGATTTCTCCTTAGCTTACTTAAGGCAAGACATTCTGAATGAGTAAGGTTATGTTGGTTTCTCTGATTAGTTAAAGCATCAAACTTCCTTGATACAGAGTCACGACTAATGTTTATTTCTGGATCATACATGTGAGAAGGGGGTGTATAGCCGCTTTTAGATGTAAATGGCTTGCGTACCCCACTAGAATCTCGGTAGATATCAGCCAGACTAAGATTTCTGGAGAACTCCATAACATGCACTAATTTACTAATAGAAAAGTCCCTATCAGATAATGATTTAGGGCAAGGCACAAGGTTTTTTTGTATGGTGAATAATTCTACTGAGCTTCCATGGCTTCGAGAACATGATCAAAGTGATAACATTCCATAAAAATGTTGGAACCCATGTTTTCACATTCTAAGAAATTGTTTTATTTTTGTACAAAGATGTACAAAATACGTTCATAAAATGTAAAATACCACATATAGTGTTGAAGGGCAAATCTGTTTTATGTGAATGACGCAATATAACATATACCGGTATAAATAATGATATATTTATAGTCTGGTACTAAGCGGGTTGCAGGGCAAACCACGAAGGAGATTCTAATGGATTTAAATACAAGCGGGTTGCAGGTAAAACCACGCAGGGGAATCTAAGGTATTTGAAAACAGATATAATACTCCGGTGAGGGAAACTGAAATGAGTGATCAGAACATGTGTATTTCACTCACTTCCAGCGGCTACTTTATATATTGATTTCAGCCTGACGTTGATGCTGTAACAATTTAATCAGGACAGACTCAGAACACGGGTTCTATTATGACGAAACAAATTTATCTGGGCGGCTAAATGTAATGGATCATTGAGCTTCATATCGTCTCAGAACATTCCACTTAACTGAGTAACCAAATCACAGGCACGGTGTGTCAGTAGAGGATGCAGTTCAAACGTTCAATTGTATTGGGGTTTTTTTGCTGATTCTATGGTGTTTTAGTAACACCACATCCACAAGTTCCACGTTGAGTTAAACAATTATGGACACTTGAATTGGAAACTTCAAATGAAATAGAGATTTAGACATGCGCGTTTCGAAAAAAAAATTGATAAAAAGATTTTGTTGTTCTGCTTAGTTTGCCAGTGTCTGAAGTAAAATTGCGTGATAACTCAGTTGAGATTTTCATTTTGTAAAATAGATTTTAGATCCCTTGAGGGCTGAAATAAAAATCTTTCTGGTCACGTCTTCCAGACCACTTAATCCAGCATAATGTTATAAATGTATCTTTCTGCATTGCCTTTAACAAAACGTCGACATTGAACAGCGGCCATACAATAGGGAGACATCTCAGCTAAGAAGAACGAGACCATTATAGTTGAACTTTTACTGTAGAACAAAAACTAAATTATGAGAGCTATGTGGCCATGATGGGTCGCTACTTCGATTTTCTTACAGATCTAGACTTTGTTAATACATTTAATATCAGTTAACAATATTTGTCGTGCAGATACAATCTCAGTAAACAAAAGCTGACTTGAACAATAAAACAATTCCATTTAAAGGGAGCCTTTTTATTATTTATACATAATTGAAATCTATGGATTTGCTTCACTCAGAAATGTCCTAATCCACTGCAGTGAGATAACACGTTTGATATTTAACTGCAGGCGACCGAAGGCGATGACTTGGTCGGACCTACTTCTCTTTTGTGTACTGGCGTCTGATGGAAAAACGATAGGAATATAAAACCTTTTACAACTAAACTTTATTATATTTCGTCTGTTGACAAGGTATTCTATTACGTTACTAGGAAGGATCAAATCTGACACATAAAGACAAATCACCCCCCTTCCGCACATTCAGACGCAAACACGCTCGCTTCTCCTTCACGAGTGTACCATTACCGCTCAACATTTCTCCCCGGTACATCAATGAAATGCCGAAAGATGCGATGCAAACTCGATGTATACGTGCCAGATCGTGGAACATTTTTCGGACAACAATCTCGCAGCAAATATCAAATGGCAGAGAATCTTAATTGCGACTCCTCTAACACCGTGTACGTTATCACGTGCAAAAATGTCGCAACTAATACGTCGGAGAAATTCAGAATTCTCTACGACAAAGAGCAACCAACCATTTATCTGGTATTAGACTTAAACATGATGTGCCCGTGACACAACATTTCAGCACTCTAGGACCATTTTGAAACCATGTCCATTGAAGAAATCCCTTGTCTTGCTTCCGCTGCAGATACCAAGCACAGACGTTTGGTAACGGAAAGTTTGTAGATTTAAACGTCACAAATTATTTATCCTTCGGGTTTGAACTTGGACCCCGGAAGATGTCGTGAAAAAACTATAATACCATTTGTGTTTCAGAATAACAGGGCCAGCATCGTTATGGCCAAGATTATAGAAGAAGAATATAAACTACTTCAAAGTAAAAAGCATTTTCAATGTATTACAAAGTGTTCCTCTTTTAACAAAGATTTTCCCAGTGCCCGTGTGTTTTAGCGTTCATAAATAAATGGATGTGAAGAAAAAACAGTGACCTTATTTTAAACCTGCCATCTTAAACATTTAAATGCGTTGATTGATCTGGCACTGATTGTCAAAATGATGCTTTAATATTCCTCGAAGAACTAAATGATTGACGTTGAACTAAAAATCATTTGAGCATGTGCTGTGTTCAAGAATGTTTGTCAAAATGAAATTATCATTCATTCATTACAGGTGTCATTTGTTTATAGATACCACTTCAATGTATATACTCGAGACTGGCATGGCTTACATACCTCAAAGTCGTTGACAAACCACAGCCTGACATTACGTAAGTACACGCGTGATAAAGTCTCATAAAAGAATATTTGTAGCAAATTCTTGTGAGTTGTGGTTGTGATTTAATGACTAGGCGGTTTCCTAGTATCAGTATTGATCAAATTTAAAAAAAGGAAGAGACTTTGTTGGGAAAAAGTCATAAATGCAATGAAAAATTTGACAGGAACTCCCCCGACGGCCATGTATACCGTCAAGAGAGCCATATCATCTGAGACCGCTTCACATCAATGACCTGTTCGCTGAGGTATAATGTAATTCACACTGTGATGTCTCTTTCCACATTGAATATTCATCTGTCCACATGTTGACTAATGTTGTTGTCTATTGCATAACCATAAAGAGGAAAGAGCTGTTTATCTTTTAACATAGAAAATACAGTAGTCTAAATGTGCAGTTAACAACTATCGTCTGGAAGGAAAGGCAACCATGTGAAAATATCACTCAACCAAAATGTGTTATCTTGCGAGAATAGTTATTAATCAATTCACCTGATGTCAAAATGAACCCTTTATTACTATCCCTTACACTTTGTTAAGAACTATCCTATTAGATCTTTAGCGTGCGATTAAAAAATAGCACCAACGACCAATATCATTGTTGAGGAGCCTGGGTGGCTCAGTCGGTTAGAGTGATAGTCCCGTGGTCCGACACTGGCATTGGTGGCTCAGTCGGTTAGAGTGATAGTCCCGTGGTTCGACACAGGCATTGGTGGCTCAGTTGGTTAGAATAACTCAGTCCGACACAGCTCACCAACAGTATAACAACTAATAAGAACCGAGCCTCATATGTCCATGTGATTTATAAAGACAATACTATAAAGACCAGCTGGTGAGGAAATCGGCCATCAGCTTATTCGTCGTAGTTATTGAGGTGTGTACATGGGAATGGATGAACTATTCAAATACAATGGAGTTGTGGGGTTGGTCATAATCACTGTTAGGGGCCTCGGTGGCTAGGTCCTTCCATCGATACCTCTCAGACCAAATAAAAATTGGAAAAATGCCTTAGTGGATTTTCACTCGATCGTCGTATGTGGGAGAGTTGGCAGATAAATGCCGAAGGTCGGAGGTTTTATACGGACCAAGGGCCCGGTTTCCTGCCCCACTCCCACTCCATAGTTGTGCTTTCCAATTCCCACTTCTTAAATGGCATGAAACCAGAATCATGCTAATTATATTTATGACCAACTTCATCTTTTTCCCTGTGCAGATTAAATACAATGAACTTTTGGTATTACTTTCTGGTTTGAGAAATTAAACCATTCAGTCAAAAAGATGCCAATTCAATTAGATTAATATTGTCGATTACGTGTATTCACATTGGAATAGCTACTATTGCCATGACGGTTGTGTGAAAGGAATTCCTGGCTATGTGCTGAATACAGAAAGTCGTGGTAACCGTGGCTTTTGGTAAAGTAAACAGTTCAATGATCACAATATCTATAACGTTGTCCATTCTTGCAGACTCTCAATACTGGCAAATGTTTCCTGGTTCATATTTATGTTTCATCTCCCATAAGCATATTCCCTTTCCCTTTGATTGTCTTTTGAATGTATGTATACTTCTACTAGACATCTTCAAGCATTTTACACACATGAGCTGCCAAAATTCGAGATCAAGTCTTATTGGAATTCCACATATTTCCTGTGCTGTATTGCGCATGTGTCAGGGCATTTTTCGTTCAAATGGAATCGCAGCGTCACCAAAAAGTATCATATCAGGAAATCGTACGCTTCCTATTGGTACGAAAAGTTGATCGAAGATTCAAATAGCCTTTACTTCTTGATAAAAACGACGAACGATTAGCTAATTAGTCTCAGCGAAATTGTTCATTTACTCGGAAGGTCATGCTTATTCAAACGCCGATTGGCATGTTTTATGAGCAAAAGAATGAGATGGAAACGTTGATCTGAAATTTGACAAAAAATAAACATTTGAATTTTTTGCAAACAGTTGAAATCAAATTATCAAAGAGAGACCTACATTGTTCCTCGAGGGCTTTTGAGAGAACAAATCATTAGTAATTCAATTGAGCTTAGCCCTTAACGAAAACATGTTCTCTCAGTTTCCACTCTATTTTTGGTTATACAATCAAAACTGATCATATTTGAATAAGTAGCAGACACTGTTGATACAAAAGTTGGTGATGAATCCAGTGAGTGATTTGACAGATCCTCTCTGGAGTACCGTATACCGTGTCAAGAGCGCCATGTTATCCAAGATAACTAGAACATTAATAACCTGTCCATGGTAGCCTAATTTAATTCACGGTGTGATGTGCCGTTTCACATAAATAGATTCGTCTGTCCATATGTTGAATAATATTGGTGCATATTGTATTATAATAAAGAGTAAAACGTCTTTTAGTTTTTTTGTAGACAAATGTTTATGTTAAACTGTTTTTTCGCATTAAATCACAGAAACAGTCTCCATGTCAAGCTAACATTACCATCTGAAGAGAGGTGTCCACGGGGAAAATGGTATTTCTTTTTTATCCAACTCTTTTGTACCAAAATGATTTACATCCACGGATTACATTACATTCAAATATCCAACGTAAATCAAACGGGTCCATTTTAGCCCCTTGATTTTGTAATATTATATCTTTGTTGTTGTTATTAATCAGACGACTCACAAAGTTCACCGGTATATCAGTTATTATTCGATACTCAAGAAATAAAAACAATTCCAAAAAATAAATCTTGGAAACACACTGGTAAACTCTTTGCCCAGATAAAAGAACGCATGGATCAAACAAATGACTGCATAACCGACAAACGTTATAGCAAACCGAATATAAACACAGAAATCGCATTCAAAGTATATACCATTTTTAGACTTACTTTTAGGCATTATCCCAGCATTACCATAAATTTGCATAACTATAGAAACGTATCATATTCAAGCTTCGAGAAAGTTTATGCGTAATGACAAAAGTCAGCATTGCAGCTGGGCGTCAACCGGTAAAGTGAGTAAATCTGTTGACTTTTACAGAAAACACAAACAATTTACGAAACAATGAAATAAGAAAATAGAAGGGGAAGTCAACAAACGTACGTAAAATACGTAAAAGACAAACTACGCTCAAATACTGATGCAGTTTAGAAATTATGTCTGTTATTGCTTTTGTTCTGTATCCAATGTTTCGATTTGGAAGTGATCACATTTATTTACTCAGATTTGCAGAGGCTACTTCTTCGAAGAAAAAAAAACTGTAGTTAAACTACTGTGATAACATAATATGTTCGTAAAAAGAAAATAGGGCCACATCCACGAGATTGGTGGAATTCATACGAAATTTGCGCTCGATATTGTCTTGTTACAGAGTGTGCACATGGAGCATAATGGACAATGGATGAAGTAATGCCGAAACAAGTGAACCAAAAGTGTGTCTATACAAATAGGGGGTAGTTGGAGGAAACTTTCCTTTGAAGACCAATCCACAAAATATTCTTGATTCTCTTGAGCATTGAGTGAGCAGTTTCACTCTCAAATACCGCATTGGCTGTGTCTGATTGACATATATTCCAACAGTTTGAGTTTCCATTAAATTTAATCTTAAAAGTCTTTATATGACCCTAAAAACTAGAAAACTGTAATCAGAGAACTCACAAAGTTCACTGGTATAGCCGATGTGATGATCACGATATACAAATCCCAAGAATCACATTGGTACAGCGACAGAATAAAATCTTGTAAACTCTTTGCCCAGATAAAACTTTACATATTTAACACGAAACACAAAAGATTTACAAAAAGAATAAAATAAGAAATACATGCACAACAAATCAAACAAGTAACCAGTAACTTCAACCTGGAATGATTGATCGGGACGCGGACACGTCAAGTCTTCTATCATTTAATTAACAGCGGCCATGTTGTCCTCGACTAATTGTGATACTGTATCACGTCTGTCTCAAAAAACCTTTTCTATTGTGAATAAACAAGATCGATCTCAGTGTCGCACTTTTCTCGTCGATATTTGTTTCGGTTGTATTAAAGACAGTCTTATTTGTAAGAAAGCTCTTTTCGCAAAGCAGCAGTTTCATCAATTCTTTGACAACTTGTCCGTTAGATTAGACATATGAATAAGGCTTGATTGCAAGAGGAATTTTACAAATAGATTTTAACGTAGTACCAACAAAGACGTTGCTTGTCCCTTTCATACTGTTTATCTAAAGTCGTACATGGTATATGGTTCTGTTGTTGTTGGTATTACACCATTGTTACCATTTCAGAGATTTCATATGTTGTTAGGTAATGGCTTATTATTGGTAATCATGCAAACAAAAGTCTTCTAGACTTATTCCCCCTTATAAAAGTTGCTGTTTAATGGATATTATGTTTTTCATATGATGAATGATTCTACTGAGCTTCCATTGCTTCGAGAACATGATCAAAGTGATAACATTCCATAACAATGTTGGAAACCATGTTTTCACATTCTAAGAAATTGTTTCATTTTGGTACAAAGATGTACAAAATACATCCATAAAATGTACAATACCACATATAGTGTTTAAAGTGGCATGAGCTGTCAAAATGTTGATATTTTGGCGTTAAAATAGAATGTTGAAATTATTGTCTATTTTTATCAAGACATATAATTCAGAAGATTTTGAGTGCTTCTAGCCTCGAAAATGTACGATAAATTATTGTTTTTAACTAACTGTGGCTTGGAATGAATGAATGGTCGTCCCGGTTATTTAAATTTTATTTACGTTTTGAACACTATTTTGGTTCGTATAGGCCACATACTGTATGGATTTTCCTCATTCCAAAGCCAATCATTTATTTTTTCGATGGCCTTTAAAACCTGTTACTGTCGTGATGATCAGAAATTAAAAAAAAGTGTGAATTTTGGCAGCTCATGCCACTTTAAGGGCAAATCTGTTTTATGTGAATGACGCAATATAACATATACCTGTATAAATAATGATATATTCATAGTCTGATACCAAGCGGGTTGCGGGGCAAACCACGAAGGGTATTCTAATGGATTTAAATACCAGCGGATTGCAGGGCAAACCACGGAGGGGAATCTCAGGGATTTAAATACAGATATAATACCCCAGTGAGGTGAAACTGAAATGGGTGACCAGAACCTCGGCATTTTACTGACTTCCAGCGTCTACTTTATATATCAATTTCAGCCTAACGTTGATGCTGTAACAATTTAATCACGGCAGACTCAGAACATGGGTTCTATTGTGAAGAAACAAATTCATCTGGGCGGCTAAAGGTAATTGATCATTGAGCTTCATATCCTCTAAAAACATTCCACTTAACTGAGTAACAAATACACCGACTGGCATGGTGTGTCAGTAGAAGATGCAGTTCAAATGTTCAATTGTATAGGTTTTTGGTTTGATTCTTCGCGTTTTAGTAACAGCACATCAACAAGTTCCACGTTGAGTTAAACAATTATGGACACTTGAAGTGGAAACTTAATGTGTTTCTATGTAAATAAATGTTTCCATGTTCATCTTAAAAAAATTTCGTCCTTTCTTTGACTAATCAATTAAAATGAAATAGAGATTTAGACATGCGCGTTCGAAAAAAATTAGATGAAAAAAGAAATAGATTTTGTTGTTTTGCTTATTTTGCCAGTGTCTGAAGTAAAATTGCGTGATAACTCAGTGGAGATTTTCATTTTGTAAAATAGATTTTAGATCCCTTGAGGGCTGAAATAAAAATCTTTCTGGTCACGTCTTCCAGACCACCTATTCCAGCATAATGTTATAAATGTATCTTTCTGCATTGCCTTTAACAAAACGTCGACATTAAACAGTGGCCCTACAATAGGGAGACATCACAGCTAAGAAGAACGAGACCATTATAATAGTCGAAGATTTACAGTAGAAAAAAACAACTAAATTATGAGAGCTATGTGGCCATGATGGGTGGGTATTTCGATTTTCTCAAAGATCTAGACTTGTTAATACATTCAATATCAGCTGCAGACACAATCTCAGTAAATAAAAGCTGACTTGAACAATAAAACAATTCCATTTAAAGGGAGTAATTTTATTATTTATACATAATTGAAATCTATGGATTTGCTTTACTCAGAAATGTCCTAATTCACTGCAGTGAAATAATACGTTTGGTATTTAACTGCAGGCGACCGAAGGCGATGACTTGGTCGGACCTACTTCTCTTTTGTGTACTGGCGTCTGATGGAACAATTTCCACAATATATAGGATTTCGATACGAATATGAAACCTTTTACAGCTAAACTTTATTATATATCCTCTGTTGACAGTGTTGTGTGACTGCTGATTTCAGAGACTACATAGGTAAAATCCACTGAGATCGATTTAATTTCTTTTTAATGAAATGAGGCGGAGCATTTTAGAGAGGAAACGGCCATTCAAATGACCACACATCTGACAGTTGAAAGTCAGGTGGGAAGAACAGACATGCTGCTGTTTCATTGGCCAGTATTATATATTTCTACCCTTGATAAAAACCTAATCCGTCGTAAGTTTGTTGATATTTTCTTTTATTAGTTTATAAATTTATAGTTAATAAACCATTTCCAGTGAAAAACATAATAGTATAAATACTATTATGAAAAAAATAATTAACAGAAATATTTATAATATTTTAAATTAACAGAATACGGTACAGATGTGTTTGAATAGCATTTATATTTTTGTTCTTTAAAGGCGGATGATAACCCATTCCACGCTGCGCGTCTCATAGGATATTCACCGTCTTTCACTCGAAAAAATATGTGCTATTCAAACGCAACTGTTCAATATCCTTCATTTATTATTGAATATTTTATTGAATTTCATGGAATGTACAGAAGTTATATCGTATTACTTTTACCAAGTTCAACCTGACATAAAGAGGAGACAAAGGAGTAGCTTATATAATTTGACAAGTATTTATTGGGATATCTCTATAAATCACAAAAAAGAAAATGTCTCCAACATCCGGGAAATCTTGGCATCAAGATAATAAAATATTTCATCTTCATCTGCAGAGCTTCCAATATATATTTATGAACACTAAAACACAAGGACACAGGGAAAATCTTCTTGTCTAAAATAACCATGGAGGCATCGAGACAAGTTTCACTCAAAGACCTATTTGGGACGGTTACCAGTTACCAACGGAAGGTCGTGGGTTTCCTCCGGGCATAGAGCCCGGTTTCTTCCCACAATAAAACTGGCAACGCCGCCATATGTGAAGTAATATAATCTTGAGCTGGGCTTAAAACACCAAACAATCAATCAATCAATCTAATTGTGTTAAAAACAGGTATATCATTTAGACCTTTATACCTCATCATAAATTGTTGTAATGAACTAAACCTATGTTATTTCATTAGATTGACGACTGACAGGAGCTTGGCCTTAGTCAGTAGAATTTTCTGGAGCACTGTGTGATACATTGACAATGCTTACGCATCTTAAGCTTTGGCAAGACTATCGGTACACTGAGATTGAGTCCCATAGGATTATGGGAAAAGACAGTGAAAATTTTCCAGTTTTCAAGTACTTGGGAAAGACTTTAGCCTCAAAACTAAACAACCTCGAATTTAGGAAGCTCTGTAAATTTGTTTTTACCTTGTACGCAGAAATACATCACCTGTTATTTCATTACATTATAGTAAACCAGGTTCCCATGGGTATAATATCCATGCCTGATCCAGTCAATGTACTAGTTCAGTGCGTGATGATAAACGCTACCATGGGATTAAGGTAAACAGCTCAATTATCGAACCCTAATGATTTCCTTCTTGAGTAGGATAATTTACAGAGGCGGCCAGATTGATAGTAATATCACCAGCTCCTATTTTAGTGACTGAAGATCAAGGGATACGACGAGTTAGAAACATATTGTACACTGTAACCGTTTACCGTCAATTCTACAGTAGAATATTTTAAAATTAACGGTAAATTGCCGTTTTATACTTCAGTGGAAGCTTTACGGTCGTGTACCGTAAAATAACTTTGAGACAGAGTTGTCGTTTCCGAGCTAACGAGATCTGATCTCCTCGGTTGTTTCCGTGAAGGATTCGTCCAAAATACGTCATTGCGGATCAAAGGGAGCGAAAAAAACGGAAGTGCGCATGCGCATACCGAAGCGCTAGTAAGGCATGGAAATGTGGCCATCGTCCTTTCATATTCGAAGTTAGTGTAGTGGTTAAAGGATACGGTTATGGCTAGTGCGCATATAGTTCTGCGCAGCTCCTGTATGGGAGGTTAGAGGTTCGAATCCCGCCGTAGGCGATTTAATATAAGAAAAATTTGTCATTATAGGTTAAGATAGTTAATTTAACATAGCTGTATTTGAAAACGTAGATTGAGATACCTGCCCTAAGTGAGAATTTTCATCAGCATTTTTTCAAATTTTTTAAAATAAATATATGTTTGTCAACTTGCAGAAGTAGTCAGTTTTACTATTTCGTTGGGGGTACATAACATTTGAAAATCTACATTAACAGATCCATGCTGGGTTTGACGATTTAAAGTCCTGTATTTCTTAGCCTGCTGATTTCATAATGTTTTTTAACATTCACTGATTAGGAGTGTGGCTGGTTGATTTTACGGTCTACCCTTGTTTTTACGGTAGAAAGTTGACAGCCCAGCTGCCAGTATTCTACCGTAAAATTTACGGGTTACATTTTACAGTGTATGGAGGGACTAACAAATCAACATTGTCTAAATATACTAGAATTAACGATATGTAACTCATTTAACAAGCGGCCTTACATGGGACCTAGTGTCCTAATATGGTTTGATAAGTTAATCTAGTCAATGTGAGTTTACTATAACTAGATAATCTTTATGTTTCCTCAACTTGGATTGAATTGTTTTCTCTTTAGGCTCGCAACTCAATGTTTTGTATGTTTATATCCCTCATCCAGCGATTAATGCACGTCTACCAACAATTATAATTCATAGTGATTAATACACGCCTACAAACAATTATAATTCATAGCGATTAATACACACCTAAAAACAATTATAATTCATGGAAAGTGGGACGCGTTGAAAAACATGAAGAATCCCCTAATTCAATCAAGATATACCCTGTCGAAATTCGCTGTACATCCCAATCAATTCTTAATTTACCTAGGACAATGTGACACGTGCTCGTCAAGACAGCAACGCCATGTGATATATAAATCCAAATGTACCGTATTTTAAAGTGGCATGAGCTACCAAAATGTTGATATTTTGAGGTTGAAACAGAATGATGAAATTATTGGCTATTTTTCTCAAGACGTACAATTCATAAGCTTTTTCGTGCTTCTGGTCTCGAAAATGTACGATAAAGTATTATTTAAATTTTGTTTACTTTTCTAACAGGTTGGTACAGGCCACATACTGTATGGATTTTCCTCATTCCAACGCCAATCATTAAGTTTGTTGATGGCCTTAAAAGCCTGTTACTGTCGTGACGATCAGAAATTATGAAAAAAGTGTGAATTTTGGCAGTTCATGCCACTTTAAAAATCATATGCAAAGGATTTAAATCACCATAATAGGCATTTCAAGTAAAAAGTCTGGTTTTTTTTAAAACATTTTTTTCTTTGAAATAAATAAAAATACGATGCATGACTTACCTCTCCTTATTTACTTGCCTGTGATGTCACAGAAGAACGGGCCTTTCTATACTACTTCAGCTCGCTGCACATTATGTGCGATATCATACTTTTGTATGGCTTATAAAAGGGACTCCGAAGTCCCTTTTATAGACTCCTTACTCCGAAGGATCAAATCTGACACATTAAGCCAATTATCCCCCGACCCATCTTCTCGAGCCAAGTTAAAATCTGCATGTCCCATTCCGCGTTTAACCTTGGCGGACTACTTCACTCCAACCCGTAAATCGAACCGCGCCCCCTGTTGGGACTGTAAGATTTGTCTTTCCTTTCCTTACAGAGTCTTGGCCAATCAGCACTCGTTAAACAAAAGCTCAAGGTGTATACAGCCGCCATTACTGTATTTCTCAGTGGGTGGAAGAGTGTAAGTGCCTGATGTTTTGATTAGCTGCGAGAAGTTTGGCTCGCATCCAATCAAAAGGCGCTGTTCGATTTACGGGTTTGAGTGGAATAGTCCGCCAAGATAAAACGTGGGATGGGGACATGACGATGTTTAAGCTTGGCTTGAGAAGATGCCCCCCCGACCCCACATTCAGCCCCAAACAAGCTTGCTTGTCCTTCACGAGTGTACCATTACCGCCCAACATTTCTCTCCGGCACATCAATGAAATGCCGAAAGATGCGATGCAAACTCGATACATACGTGCCAGATCGTGGAACATTTTTCGGACAACAATCTCGCAGCAAATATCAAATGGCAGTGAATCTTAACTGCGACTCCTTTAACATCGTGTACATTATCACGTGCAAAAAATATCGCAACCAATACGTACCATTTATCTGGTATTAAACTTAAACATGATGTGCCCGTGACACAACATTTCAGCACTCATTTTGAAATCATGCCCAATGAAAAAATCCCTTGCCTTGCTTCGTCTGCAGATACCAAGCACAAACGTTTACCAAGCACAAACGTTTGGAACAATGGTCCCCGGTCATTGGGATCATCACATCAGTATTTATCAAATTTAAAAAAGGAAGAGAGTTTGTTGAGAAAAAGTCATAAATGCAATGAAAAATTTGACAGGAACTCCCCCGACGGCCATGTATACTGTCAAGAGAGCCATATCATCGGAGACAGCTTCACATCAATGACCTGTTCACTGAGGTATAATGTAATTCACATTGTGATGTCTCTTTCCACATTGAATATTCATCTGTCCACATGTTGACTAATGTTGTTGTCTATTGCATAACCATTCAGCAGAAAGAGCCGTTTATCTTTTAACATAGAAAATACAGTAGTCTAAATGCGCAGTTAACAACTATCGTCTGGAAGGAAAGGCAACCATGTGAAAATATCACTCAACCAAAATGTGTTATCTTGCGAGGATAGTTATTTATCAATTCACCTGATGTAAAAATGAGCCCTTTATTACTATCCCTTACACTTTGTTAAGAACTATCCTATTAGATATTTAGCGTGCGATTAAAAAATAGCACCAACGATCAATAACTTGAAGGAATTATTGTTGAGGGCCTCTTGTGGCTCAGTCGGTTAGAGTGATAGTCCCGCGGTCCGACAAAGTGCACCAACAGTACAACAACTAATAAGAACCGAGCCTCAAATGTCCATGTGGTTAAAGACTGGTAAGACAAT
Organism: Lepidochitona cinerea; assembly: GCA_963971465.1. Lineage (NCBI taxonomy): Eukaryota > Metazoa > Mollusca > Polyplacophora > Chitonida > Tonicellidae > Lepidochitona > Lepidochitona cinerea. The sequence continues at coordinate 8,058,710 of OZ020551.1, forward strand.
TGACCATCAGCTTATTCGTCGTTAATAGTTATTGAGGTGTGTACATTAGAATGAATGAACTATTCAAATACAATGGATTTTTGGGCTTGGTCTCAATCACTGTTAGGGGCCTCGGTGGCTAAGTCCGACATAGGCCTTCCATCGATACCTCACAGACCAAATAAACAATTTAAAAATGCCTTAGTGGATTTCATTCGATCGTCGTATGTGGGAGAGTTGTTAGGAAAATGCCGACGGTCAGGGGTTTCCTCAGGGCCAAGAACCCGGTTTCCTGTCCCACTCCCACTCTATATTTGTGCTTTCATAAATGGATAAACTCTGTATGAGTTCAATTGCCACTTTTTTAAATGGCATGAAACCAGAATCATGCTAAATATATTTATGATCCACTTCATATTTTTCTTTGTGCAGATAAAATACAATGAACTTGTGGTATTACTTTCGGGTTTGAGAAATTAAAGATGTCAACTTAATTTGATTAATATTGTATTTATCCATGTTTATACGAACTGTAGTGGATCGATTACGTGTATTCACATTGAAATAGCTACTATTGCCATGATGGTTATGTGGAAGGAATTCCTGGCTATGTGCTGAATACAGAAAGTCGTGGTAACTGTGGCTTTGGGTTTAAAGTAAACAGTTCCATGATCACAATATCTATAGCGTTGTCCATTCTTGCAGACTCTCAATCCTGGCAAATGTTTCCTAGTTCATGTTTATGTTTCATCTCCCATAAGCATATTCACTTTCCTTTTGACTGTCTTTTGAATTTTATATGTGTCTATACTTCTACTAGACATCTTCTAGCATTTTACACACATGAGCTGCCAAAATTCGATTTATTTTGCATAAATTCCTTTTGGAGGTCAATTCTTATCGGAATTTCATATATTTCCTTTCACTGGTTCTGTATTGCGCATGTGTCTGGGCATTTTTCGTTCAAATGGAATTGCAGCGTCACCAAAAAGTGTCATATCATGAAATCTTACGCTTCCTATTGGTACTAAAAAAAATGGATCGAATATGGGTATCTAATACAGAACAAAATTTAAATAGCCTTTATCCGCGGAAAACCTTTTATGTACTTGATAAAAACGACGAACGATTAGCTAATTAGTCTCAGCGAAATTGTTCATTTACTCGGAAGGTCATGCTTATTCAAAGGACAATTGGCATGTTTTTATGAGCATAAGAATGAAATGGAGACGTTCATCTGAAAGTTGACAAAAAATAAACAATTTAATTTTTTACAAACAGTTGAAATCAAATAATCAAAGAGAGACCTGCATTGTTCCTCGAGGACTTTTGAGAGAACAAATCATTAGTAATTCAATTGAGCTTAGCCATTAACGAAAAACATGTCCCTCTCAGTTTTCATTCTATTTTTGCTTATGAAATCAAAACTGATCATATTTGAATAAGTAGCAGACACTGTTGATACAAAAGTTGGTGATGAATCCAGTGAGTGATTTGACAGATCCTCTCTGGAGTACCGTATACCGTGTCAAGAGCGCCATGTTATCCAAGATAACTAGAACATTAATAACCTGTCCATGGTAGCCTAATTTAATTCACGGTGTGATGTGCCGTTTTACAGCAATAGATTCGTCTGTCCATATGTTGAGTAATATTGGTGCATATTGTATTCTAATAAAGAGTAAAACTTCTTTTAGTTTTTTGTAGACAAATGTCTATGTTAAACTGTTTTTGTCGCATTAAATCACAGATACAGTCTCCATGTCAAGCTAGCATTACAATCTGAGGAGAGATGTGCACGGGGAAAATGGTCTTTTTTTTATCCAACTCTTTTGTAACAAAATGATTTACATCCACGGATTACATTACATCGAAATATCCAACGTAAATCAAATGGGTCCATTTTAGCCCCTTGATTTTGTAATATCTTATCTTTGCTGTTGTTATTAATCAGAGGACTCACAAAGTTCATTGGTACAGCAGTATTGATTCGATACTCAAGAAATAAAAACAATTCCAAAAAATAAATCTTGGAAACACACTGGTAAACTCTTCGCCCAGATAAAAGAACTCATAGATCAAACAAATGGCTGTATAACCGACAAACGTTATAGCAAACCGAATATAAACACAGAAATCGCATTCAAAGTATATAACATTTTTAGACTTACTTTTAGGCATAATCCGAGCATTACGCATTAACATAAATTTGCATACCTACATAAACTTATCATAGTCAAGCTCCGAGCTCGTAATAACTTTCGAGAAAAATCTGTAAACACAAACAGTTTACGAAAACAATCAAATAGGAAAAAGACACACTACGCTCAAATACTGATGCAGTTTAGAAATGATGTCTCTTATTGCTGTTGTTCTGTATCCGTTGTTTATAATCTTCGTTCTCGTGAACATTGAGTGAGCAGTTTCACTCTCAAAGATCACATTGACTGTGTCTGATTGACATATATTCCAACAGCTTCCATGAAATTATATCTTAAAAAAAAATTTATATGACCCTATAAAGTTTTTTATAAGGTGAAGGCCAAACCCACTTCACTCTGCGAGACAGATGATTACCAGGTAAGGTAGACGCGGTTTGAAAATAACGCCTCTTTATTATGAACGATTTCTGGGGTAAAAACATTGAATATATCGTCACATTTTATCCTCTTTGCCCAGATAAAGCTCACAAATCAAACAAATGATTGTATCACTGACAGAAGTTATGACAAGCCGAATAGTAACTTTTCTTCTAAAAATATCAAAATATATAACATTTTATAGCATTCTGATCAGCTGAGAATTGAAGCGCAAAATACAAACAGCTCGCACCTATATAAGGCTCTTCGAAATTTCAGAACAATTCGACTAACATAAATTCGCACAGCTATAGACTCTTGACATATTTAACATGAAACACAAAAGACTTACAAAAACAATAAAATAAGAAATTAGGTAGAGGAAAGACCTTAAACTAGTCAATAGACTTACTTTAATCAAAATACATTCATGTAATGCAAAACATCATGTTTAAAAATGAGAAATAAATAAGGCATCACCAAATGATGCAGTTACAAAAGATGACAACAACAATAAGACATGCCGAGATAGAAATAAATACATGCACAACAAAACAAACAAGTAACCAGTAACCAGTAACCTCAACCTCAACCTGTCACAAAAAAACCGTTTCTATCGCGAAGAAACAAGATTGATCTCAGTGACTGGCAGTAATCAGTCATTGGCAGTGATTTCCTGTGCTATGTGATTTTTTCACTTTTCAAAAATACAAGCAAGGATTGCCAGTCCTGTATTCACGCGTTTTTTCTTAGGTTAAATACTTAAATAATATGCACTGTTCTTATCGATATTTGTTTCGGTTGTATTAAAGTCTTTTTTGTAAGAAGGCTCTTGCTACCAGTTTCAGACAATTTCATCCATTCTTTGACAACTTGTCGTTTAGATTAGACATACACTGAATAAGGCTTGATTGCAAAAGGAATTTTACTAATTGATTTTACTGTAGTACCAACAAAGACATTGGTTTTTTATTTTCATAATGTTTATCGAAAGTCGTACAAGGTATCTGGTTCTGTTGTTGTTGGTATTACACCATTGTTACCATTTGAAGGATTTCATATGTTGTTAGGTATTGACTTACTATTGGCAATCTTGTAAACAAAAGTCCTTAAGACTTATTCCCGCTTATAAAAGTTACTGTAATCGATATTAAGTTTTTTATATGGTGAATAATTCTACTGAGCTTCCATGGCTTTGAGAACATGATCAAAGTAATAACATTCCATAAAGATGTTGGAAACCATGTTTTCACATCCTAAGAAATTATTTCATTTTTGTAGAAAGTTGTACAAAATACGTCCATAAAATGTAAAATACCACATATAGTGTTTAAGGGCAAATCTGTTTAATGAGAATGACGAAATATAACATATACCTGTATAAATAATGATACATTCATAGTCTGGTACCAAGCGGGTTGCAGGGAAAACCACAAAGGGGAATCTAATGGATTTAAAAACAGATATAATACCCCGATGAGCTGAAACTGAAATGAGTGATCAGAACTTCGGTATTTCACTCACTTCCAGGAGCTACTTTATATATTGATTTCAGCCTTACGTTGATGCTGTAACAATTTAATCAGAACAGTCTCAGAACACGGGTTACATTGTGAAGAAACAAATTCATCTGGGCGGCTAAACGTAATTGATCATTGAGCTTCATATTCTGGAAGAACATTCCACTTAACTGAGTAACAAATACAGCGGCATGGTGTGTCAGTAGAAGATTCAGTTCAACTGTTGAATTGTACAGTTTTTTGGTTTGATTCTTCGAGCCAGATATACGTGCCAGGTCGTGGAACATTTTTCGGACAACAATCTCGCAGCAAATATCAAAGGGCAGAGAATCTTAATTGCGATTCCTCTAACATCGTGTACGTTATCACGTGCAAAAATTGTCGCAACCAATAGTCCAATACGTCGAAGAAACTCAGAATTCTCTACGACAAAGAGCAACCAACCATTTATCTGGTATTAGACTTAAACATGATGTGCCCGTGACACAACATTTCAGCACTCCAGGACCATTTTGAAACCATGTCCATTGAAGAAATCCCTTGTCTTGCTTCCGTTGCAGATACCAAGCACAGACGTTTGGTAACGGACAGTTTGTGGATTCAAACGTCACAAACTATTTATCCTTTGGGTTTGACCTGGGAATATGTCGTGAAAAAACTATAATACCATTTGTGTTGCAGTATAACAAGTCAGCATCGTAATGGTCAAGATTATAGTAGAAGAATGTAAACTACTTCAAAGTAAAAAGCATTTTCAATGTATTACAAAGTGTTCCTCTTTTAACAAAATTAGACAAGAAGATTTTCCCTGTGAGAGTTTGTTCATCTCCCATAAGCATATTCACTTCCCTTTTGACTGTCTTTGGAATTTTATATTTATGATCACTAAAACACACGGGCACAGGGAAAATCTTCTTGTCTAAAATAACCATGGAGACAAGTTTCTGCTGTGATACGTAAAATACGTAAAAGACACACTACGCTCAAATACTGATGCAGTTTAGAAATTATGTCTCTTATTGCTGTTGTTCTGTATCCGTTGTTTAGATTTGGAAGTGATCACATTTATCTACTCAGATTTGCATAACATAATGATAACATAACATTTGTGATAACATAATATGTCCGTAAAAATAAAATAGGGCTACATCCACGAGATTGGTGAAATTCCTACGAAATTTGCGCTCGATATTGTCTTGTTACAGAGTGTGCACATGGAGCATAATGGACAATCGATGAAGTAATGCCGAAACCAGCGAACCAAAAGTGTGTCTATACAAATAGGGGGTAGTTGGAGGAAACTTTCCTTTGAAGACCAATCCACAAAATATTCTTGATTCTCTTGAGCATCGAGTGTGGAGTTTCACTCTCAGAGACCGCATTGGCTGTGTCTGATTGACTTATATTCCAACAGTTTGAGTTTCCATTAAATTATATCTTAAAAAAACTAGAAAACTGTAATCAGAGAACTCACAAAGTTCACTGGTATAGCCGATGTGATGATCACGATATAAAAGTCCCAAGATTCACATTGGTACAGCGACAGAATAAAATATTGTAAACTCTTTGCCCAGATAAAACTTTACATATCTAACATGATACACAAAAGATTTACAAAACAATAAAATAAGAAATACATGCACAACAAATCAAACAAGTAACCAGTAACTTCAACCTGGAATGATTGATCGGGACGCGGACACGTCAAGTCTTCTATCATTTAATTAACAGCGGCCATGTTGTCCTCGACTAATTGTGATACTGTATCACGTCTGTCTCAAAAAACCTTTTCTATTGTGAATAAACAAGATCGATCTCAGTGTCGCACTTTTCTCGTCGATATTTGTTTCGGTTGTATTAAAGACAGTCTTATTTGTAAGAAAGCTCTTTTCGCAAAGCAGCAGTTTCATCAATTCTTTGACAACTTGTCGTTTAGATTAGACATACACATGAATAAGGCTTGATTGCAAGAGGAATTTTACAAATAGATTTTAACTTAGTACCAACAAAGACGTTGCTTGTCCCTTTCATACTGTTTATCTAAAGTCGTACATGGTATCTGGTTCTGTTGTTGTTGGTATTACACCATTGTTACCATTTCAGAGATTTCATATGTTGTTAGGTAATGGCTTATTATTGGTAATCATGCAAACAAAAGTCTTCTAGACTTATTCCCGCTTATAAAAGTTGCTGTTTAATGGATATTATGTTTTTCATATGATGAATGATTCTACTGAGCTTCCATTGCTTCGAGAACATGATCAAAGTGATAACATTCCATAACAATGTTGGAAACCATGTTTTCACATTCTGAGAAATTGTTTCATTTTGGTACAAAGATGTACAAAATACATCCATAAAATGTACAATACCACATATAGTGTTTAAAGTGGCATGAGCTGCCAAAATGTTGATATTTTGGCGTTAAAATAGAATGTTGAAATTATTGTCTATTTTTATCAAGACATATAATTCAGAAGATTTTGAGTGCTTCTAGCCTCGAAAATGTACGATAAATTATTGTTTTTAACTAACTGTGGCTTGGAATGAATGAATGGTCGTCCCGGTTATTTAAATTTTATTTACGTTTTGAACACTATTTCGGTTCGTATAGGCCACATACTGTATGGATTTTCCTCATTCCAACGCCAATCATTTAGTTTTTCGATGGCCTTTAAAACCTGTTACTGTCGTGATGATCAGAAATTAAAAAAAAGTGTGAATTTTGGCAGCTCATGCCACTTTAAGGGCAAATCTGTTTATGTGAATGACGCAATATAACATATACCCGTATAAATAATGATATATTCATAGTCTGGTACCAAGCGGGTTGCAGGGCAAAGCACGAAGGGTATTCTAATGGATTTAAATACAAGCGGATTGCAGGGCAAACCACGGAGGGGAATCTCAGGGATTTAAATACAGATATAATACCCCAGTGAGGTGAAACTGAAATGGGTGACCAGAACCTCGGCATTTTACTGACTTCCAGCGTCTACTTTATATATCAATTTCAGCCTAACGTTGATGCTCTAACAATTTAATCACGGCAGACTCAGAACACGGGTTCTATTGTGAAGAAACAAATTCATCTGGGCGGCTAAAGGTAATTGATCATTGAGCTTCATATCCTCTAAAAACATTCCACTTAACTGAGTAACAAATACACCGACCGGCATGGTGTGTCAGTAGAAGATGCAGTTCAAATGTTCAATTGTATAGGTTTTTGGTTTGATTCTTCGCGTTTTAGTAACAGCACATCAACAAGTTCCACGTTGAGTTAAACAATTATGGACACTTGAATTGGAAACTTGAAGCGTTTCTATGTAAATAAATGTTTCCATGTTCATCTTAAAAAAATTTCGTCCTTTCTTTGACTAATCAATTAAGATGAAATAGAGATTTAGACATGCGCGTTCGAAAAAAAATTAGATGAAAAAAGAAATAGATTTTGTTGTTTTGCTTATTTTGCCAGTGTCTGAAGTAAAATTGCGTGATAACTCAGTTGAGATTTTCGTTTTGTAAAATAGATTTTAGACTTACATATACCGCATGTCTTGAAAATATTTCACGATTCACCTAATTGTGTGCGAGTCCTTTAGTTAAGAATTAAGAAATAACTTAGTCTTGAATAAGTGAATGGGCATCCCGGTTATTCTGCTCAGCCACTGGTGAGAGTTTTAATTCTAATAAGTGAATGGGCATCCCGGTTACTGCTCAGCCACTGGTGAGAGTTTTAATTCTAATAAGCGAATTGGCATCCCCGTTACTCTGTTCAGCCACTGGTGAGAGTTTCAATTCTAATAAGTGAATGTGCATCCCGGTTACTCTGCTCAGTCACTGGTGAGAGTTTTAATTCTAACAAGTGAATGGGTATTCCGGTTACTCTGTTCAGCCACTGGTGAGAGTTTTAATTCTAACAAGCGAATGGGCATCCCGGTTACTGCTCAGCCACTGGTGAGAGTTTTAATTCTAATAAGTGAATGGGCACCCCGGTTATTCTGCTTAGCCACTGGTGAGAGTTTTAATTCTAACAAGCGAATGGGCATCCCGGTTACTGCTCAGCCACTGGTGAGAGTTTTAATTCTAATAAGTGAATGGGCACCCCGGTTATTCTGCTTAGCCACTGGTGAGAGTTTTAATTCTAACAAGTGAATGGGCATCCCGGTTACTGCTCAGCCACTGGCGAGAGTTTTAATTCTAACAAGGGAATGGGTATCCCGGTTACTGCTCAGACAGTGGCGAGGGTTTTAATTCTAATAAGTGAATGGACATCCCGGTTATTCTGCTCGGCCATTGGCAGGGGTTTTAATTCTATTTTTTAAAGCTTTCTTCGCAGTTTTTTGACCGAAAAGGAATCGACAAGATAATTAATCTAAACCACAGTACAGCCTGACAGGAAACGTGTGAACTGAATCTTCTACTGACACACCATACGTTTGTATTTGTTACTCAGTTAAGTAGAATGATCTCCGAGGATAGAAAACCTCAGTCAATGACACATTACCGTCAGCCACCCCGATCAATCTGTTTCTTCACAATAGTAACGATGTTTTGCTACAATATGTTATGGATATGTTAAGGTATTGATGTCAGGTTAAGAAAAATATGGCCAGTGCCAATGAATGGTTACAGGGCGGTAATCTGGCCTTTATTCTATCAATCATTTAATCTTACCCAAGCAAATTTCCACTCTTTGATTCTTTCTTTTGGATTAAAATCGATCACGTTAATCAAGGCGGTCAGTGTACGCTGTACGTATATTCTTTAGTTGAATATAGCCGAGATTGATTGATGAAGACAAGGTCAACGTCCAGAGGAAACAGGTCATTAATTCTTGGCCCCTAACAAACTTCATTCTGTCAAGTAAGATACTATGAAGTTGGGAAGTTATCAATTGCAGGATTGCTACAATTCAATTATTTTAAAAAAGAAGATTTTTTTTATCATTTTCCAATTAAGAGGAAACTTAGCCGAGAAATCTTGGCTCTGCCGAATTTTTTTTTTCGTGTTCATCATAGCCAAGATCACTTCCATAGTAAAAAAGTGATATTTGTTAAGGAGACCCGCCGAAAAAATCGGCGGCGCAAATTTCACAACAAATAAGCAAAGAATAAAATATTCACCACTGCATTCCGATAGTATAGACCACGAAGAAGAAGTTTGTCAAACTTATGCCACTGAAAAGTGGTAAACTTTCCCTTATGCAGTCAATATTTGTTTCGAAGTCCACTGGCTTTCAACCTGACGTAACCGCCATAGTAAAACATTTAAACGACCAGTTAAACTGTGCGGGGCGTCGTAGAAGTACTTCAATCATATATCTTTAGTCACTTGACAGCGGCATAAGTTTGACAAACTCCTTCTTCGTGGTCTATGCTAGCGGAATGCAGTGGTAAATATTTTATTCTTTGCTTATTTGTTGTGAAATTTGCGCCGCCGATTTTTTCGGCGGGTCTCCTTTACACATATCACTTTTTTACTATGGAAGTGATCTTGGCTATGACGAACACGAAAAAAAAAAAAAAATTCGGCAGAGCCAAGATTTCTCGGCTAGAGGACACTTTAATCTTGAAATGATTAATGAATGCCAAGAATACCTGTGTCAAGTTAGAATAAACGTTTACATTACCAAGTTTTATACAGTTAAAATCGTTTGGCCAATTCGCCAAAAACCACACCAATTTAATATTTATACACGAAAAGTATTATAGGTTTGAGCGTATGTCCTAAACTAACAATACGGTAATAGTGTGAGTTTTCAACAGGTCTCATTTGGTATGGCCACGGTCGTTTGAATTTCAAGTATTCTTCGCCGAAGTCGTATAAAGTTATCCCAGAAAGCGTTATCAGAGAACGTCTAACTGCCTCGGCAGTCATATTCAGAGCATAAGTTAGCTGTATGTCCCGATCGGCATATGCCTAGATCACCAGTCACTGCACTAGCGTAAGAGAAATTGGTCAACTCTGAAAGTCTGCCATTTGAACCTAGGTTAAATTAGATAATTTTGAGGCGCTAATAACTAAAGACAAACACTTTAATAACTCTGAAATATATACTGGTTTGTAAATCAGCCTTTTGGGAAAACGTGACAGGCTGCAGTTGATGTCTAAGTGACTTGTGGCGGTTGATGTTGAAGTGGCGAGTATGATTTGAAACAAGCCGGTAGACGCCGGTGTCACCGTCTGCGATAAATGGTTTTCAACACAGACGGAAATTTAAACAGCGAAATACGCTGCGATTGGATTTTAAAGCCACATATGATGGCTTAACTCCACGGAGTAACTCCACTGTGCATATTATAGATAACACCGAGCACTATACACTCGTGTGATGGGTAATAATGCATACATGTTGTTATTTAAAAAAAGGTAAAACGGTTTCTCCAATTTGCATGCGTCTTTTTCAATTTCTTGATATGTTGTATGCGAGAATTAATCGAAGGTTGCGGTAACAATCTCTATTGTTTGTAATGATGATATCTATAAAGACTAAGTTTTAAGTTTGTATTTTTACAGTTATCGGTCCTCTTATCCACCAATGACATCGTCTGAACCTCCATCTTTGGTGATTTGTTTTATTTTCCCGTCCATTACAACCAAGTTGCAAACCTCCACTAATACTTCCGCCTTCTATTGTTGCTAAAGTATGTAATTAATTCACGAAGTGGAATCAAAGTCTCAAAATAATAATATTGATTTTGACTGCCGAGGTTTTGAATGAGGAAAACCGCGAGACCTGCCACTCCACATATCCGTCCTCGTTGGTCTTACGTACATTGTCAAGTGTCCAGTCAAGAGTCGGTTTTATTCAATTGGGCAATCAAAAATTTCCGGAAGGACATCCATAACTTAAAGGAATAGAAAGCTCCAGAAACAGACGCAACCTAACTAACTGAATGACCACCAAAGCCCTTAATGCACAGAACGACTCTTACCGCAAAATACCCTGAAATAAGTAAACTGATATTGACTAATATCAATATGCCTATCATGAGCTGCCAAAATTCACACTTTTTTTCATAATTTCTGATCGTCACGACAGTAAGAGGTTTTGAAGGTCATCGAAAAACTAAATGATTGGAGTTGGAATAAGAAAAATCCATACAGTATGTGGCCTGTACAAACCGAAAACGTGTTCGAAAAGTAAACCAAAGTTAAATAACCGGGACGACCATTCATTCATTCTAAGCCAAAGTTAGTTCAAAACAATACTTTATCGTACATTCTCGAGACTAGAAGCACTAAAAAGCTTCTGAATTATACGTCTTAAGAAAAATAGCCAATAATTTCAACATTCTGTTTTAACGTCAAAATATCAACATTTTGGCAGCTCATGCCACTTTAAAATCAAATTATTGACAGTCCTAGTTTTGATAGTTGTTCGTTTTCAGAAGCCTTTTCCTCTTTTGGAAAGATGTAACAGAACATCACTGTACTTAATTGCCTGGAGATATTAGTTGCTTTTAGATTGAATGATCACTGTGTGATAACTAATATGTGTTCAGAAGCGAAATACTAATCTATGTTAGTCTCAATAATGTAAATAGATCAAGTCTCTCTCGCGTATTCTAATGTTACAAAACCTTGCATAACAGCTCCGATGTTAGATCTTCAAACCTCGGGTGTGGTATCAATCGTGTGGATACATTTCGCATGGAAGCCACCCGCGGAAATACAGACAAAATAGAGATTGCCTTTATTCAATCAACCAACATAGGTTTGTCGTATTTATCCTATAACACATTGATCTCAGTATCCAATCTGAATATATCCCGATTGTCTTTTTAATCCCTCAATCAGTGAAATCATCACGTTTTAATGCAAACGGAGAACAAAATTTAAATCAAGTAAACCACCGCTGTAAGTTCATATCAGACGAAAAGAGAATTATCCAATACGACGTTAAAAAAATCCACTCCGCTTAATATGGATATAGTATAGAATATCTATGTGGTCCTAAATAACTTTATTTGTGGACAGTAAGTTTTTTTATTTGTATAGAGACTATGTCATAGAACACCGACATGTATATTTTATAGTAATTATAGAAATGATCTGTACCCTTTTCAATTGCATGCAAATTATAGGGATAAATTAAAAATAACTCTGGAGGTGGACTAATTATTGATATAAAGCCAAGTAAATAAATGAATTTCAGGGATTATAAAAGAATGCCATAACAGATGTAAAGTTAAAATACCAGCGAATAACTGATATTCGGAATGTTCATCAATCACCTTACTAGAGCTATAATAATTGTAATTTACATTAAATGCTACAAAGGACAAAACGGACACATCGTTCCGCATGAAGAGATGATAATAATGTCTGTAAAACAACACCACAAAGAATTGCCCGTAGATTTGAAAAGATTCCGAATTCAATATAAATCTACAGATACATGTTTTCAAGCAGACTGATTAGAATGATTTTAATGAAACAAGATCCTGAAATCTCCATAAGTAAACAGATATGTATTCCTTATTTAACGACCATTTGTCAGTTTGGTGTAAAATTTAATTGGAATTTATGTTGAACTTTTCTGAATTAGTATCTTTTTAAATAGCTTTAAATCAAAACCTCCTGACTTATTTTTGACATAATTCAGGGTATATCGTTCCACTTTTGGGGAAAAACATCGAATTTTCAAAAGCATTATCCAATTTTGTTAGTGAGTATTGATTATAAAAAGTCTCTTTATGAAATTCTAAACCCAAGCCTACGTTATTAAAGGGAAATCCATTTCATCGCGACCAGTGTTATTGAGCCGACAAATGTCGAAAATGCAGTTTAGAAAAACCCTTTTTTAGTATATTTAACTGTTTTATATAGTGGGAATTCCTTCCATCGCAAAAGAATCGATGCACAAAGCCGTCTGATAGGACTCGGAAAATGGAATGAATTAGTATATTGCTTCTGCACTGTGAAACCCAGATGCCCTGTTTACTCCTCGTATATATTTTGACGTGATGGTATGCCAAACACTCGTGGATGCAACCATTAGTCCATCATACAGGCTATTGTTATTGATTGAAGCAGGTAATACGCGACTTCATTACGGTACTAATGATAATGATGATAATATACATCAAAACAATTTTTTAAATTTTAAACCACTGCTTCTCCCATCCCCTTCCAACCTTTTGGCTCTCTAAATCTTAGTATACATATACTGTAATAAATTTGACTGAATACACGTGTATATGTCCGATCCTAGGGGCCGTTTCGCGAAGCCGTCGCACAGTGCGATCAATCGCAGTTGCCATGACGTCGTATCTCTTCAATATGGTAGGCCTATCTATTGGCAACTAGGCTTCGTTTGCGATGCGACTGCTTTGTGAAACGAGCACCTGTAACAAAACACGGTGTCTCATTACTGAATATGCATGTTAGAAACTTGTCTCCATGGTTATTTTTGTCAAGTTTGTCCCTGTGTCCGTGTGTTTTAGTGTCTATTAATATATATGTGCTGCCCTGTAGTAAATCAGAGTGTATTTATACTGATGACAGTAATCTTTACTGTATTTACATTTGAGTAATTCTTATCAGGACATTGATCCAAAATGCCGGAAATCTTGATTTCTGGTTATGTGTTGACTATTTACATCAAGTCAGAGTTTTAGATAAAAAAAATCATATCGCGATGTAAAGTAAATCATCAAAAAGATATCTCCACTCTTCATCAGTCTCTTTGCCTTATTTGGATTTCTGAGATGTAGACTTGAGCTTAGAGTCAATTTTGATCGTCCTCGTTTGTGGGACGTGGTGTGATTCTAGTAGCTGGAAGCGAGTCTTTTGGATGAACCCAAACACAAAACTGGTATAAATTCATGTACAAGGACAGCGATCAATTGATGTTTTACGTCTCAATCAATATTATTATTTCACTTATGTGGCGGCGTTGCCATGTTTAGTAGGGAAGGAAAGCGGACTCTTTGTCTCAAACCTACTGACGCGCATCAGCTGCTACATCCTGGGTCATACCATATCCTCCTCACACTCTCTTAGGCCTCATTAAGTGTCAGGATTTGAGATTCTATAGAAACTGTACCTCTTTAGAGTTTTTGAAAACAGGCGTTCTGTTCTTTTTTTTAAGCTCTGATCCTTAGGGGGTATTCTATTACTCCGAAGGATCAAATCTGACACATTAAGACAAATCACCCCCCTCTCCTACGTTCAGGCGCAAACATGCTTGCTTCTCCTTCACGAGTGTACCACAACCGCCCAACATTTCTCCCCGGTACATCAATGAAATGCCGAAAGATGCGATGCAAACGTTATCACGTGCAAAAAGGTCGTTACCAATACGTCTGAGAAACTCAGAATTCTCTACGACAAAGCAACCAACCATTTATCTGGTATTAGACTTAAACATGATGAGCCCGTGACACAACATTTCAGCACTCCAGGCAATTCGCTCAAGGACCATTATGAAACCATGCCCATTGAAAAATCCCTTGTCTCGCTTCCGCTGCAGATAGCAAGCACATACGTTTGGTAACGGAAAGTTTCTGGATTCAAACGTCACAAACTATGTATCCTTTGGGTTTGAACTTGGACCTGGGAAGATTTTGTGAAAAAACTGTAATACTATTTGTGTTTCAGAATAACAGGGCCAGCATCGTAATGGCAAAGATTATAGAAGAAGAATATAAACTACTTCAAAGTAAAAAGCATTTTCAATGTACATACATGTATATTACAAAGTGTTCCTCTTTTAACAAAATTAGTCAAGAAGTTTTTCCCTGTGCCCGTGTATTTCAGCGTCGATAAATAAATGGATGTGAAGAAAACACATTGTGATTTTAGACCTGGCATCTTAAACATTTAAATGCGTTGATTGATCTGGCACTGATTGTCAAAATGATGCTGGACTTTCATATTCCTCGAAGAACTAAATGATTGACGTTGAACTAAAATCATTTGAGCATGTGCTGTGTTCAAGAATGCTGAAGTCAAAATAAAATTATCATTCATTCATTACAGGTTTCATTTGTTTATAAATGCTACTTCCATGTACATACTGGAGACTGACATGGATAGTAGTAAGTACACGTGTGGTTTAGTCGCATAAAGGAATATTTGTAGCAAATTACCGCCGAGCCTGATGACGTCACATAGATTTAGGCTAAGCTTTCTGGGTAAAATATACCTCAGTTCGCCATTTTGTTTATTGGTACTTACAGCAAGCGGTCACTTTTTTGGAAAACATTGATGACGTAACCTGTTTTAATCCACACATTTTTCGAATAACTTAACGCCTTTTACGTCTTTTTCGCGATAGAGTATTATTCCAACCCCCATATTTAAAAATTATTTTAAGATCCCTCAATATCCCGAAATGCTTTGCGCGTATATTCCAAGTGACGTCATCAAACAATCGGTCAATTGTGGTTGTGATTTAATGACAAAATTTATTTTGAGTCAAACCCTATCAATGTGCTCAAGATTTGTTTGTACATTGTAGTATACTGAATCATCCAATATGCTTGAAAGATCTGAGTAAAGTAAGGGAAACTATTTATGCACCTATTCCGAACATGGTGATTTAATGACTAGGCGGTTCCTGGTCATTGGGATCATCACATCAGTATTGATCAATTGTAAAAAAAAGAAGAGAGTTTGTTGAGAAAAAGTCATAAATGTAATGAAATATTTGACAGGAACTCCCCCGACGGCCATGTATACCGTCAAGAGAGCCATATCATCGGAGACAGCTTCACATCAATGACCTGTTCACTGAGGTATAATGTAATTCACACTGGGATGTCTCTCTCCACATTGAATATTCATCTGTCCACATGTTGACTAATGTTGTTGTCTATTGCATAACCATGAAGAGGAAAGAGCCGTTTATCTGTTAACATAGAAAATACAGTAGTCTAAATGCGCAGTTAACAACTTTCGTCTGGATGTGAAAATATTACTCAACCAAAATGTGTTATCTTGCGAGAATAGTTATTTATCAATTCACCTGATGTCAAAACGAGCCCTTTATTACTATCCCTTACACTTTGCTCAGAACTATCCTATTAGATATTTAGCGTGCGATTAAAACATATCACCAACGATTTATAACTTGAAGGAATTATTGTTGAGGACTCTGGGTGGCTCCGTCGATTAAAATGATAATCCCGTGGTCCGACAACGTGTCCATGTGGTTCGAGACAATATATGTACTGGCTAACTGGTACGACAATTATCCATTAGCTTATTCGTCGTATTTATTGAGGTGTGTACATTAGAATGAATGAACTATTCAAATACAATGGATTTTTGGGCTTGGTCTCAATCACTGTTAGGGGCCTCGGTGGCTAAGTCCGACACAGGCCTTCCAATGACAACTCTCAGCCCTAATAAAAAATTGAAAAATGCCTTATTGGATTTTCACTCGATCGTCGTATGTGGGAGAGTTGGCAGGTAAATGCCGACGGTCAGAGGTTCCATCCGGGCCAAGAACCCGGTTTCCTGTGACGACTGTGGCTTTGGGTTTAAAGTAAACAGTTCAATGATCACAATATCTATAACGTTGTCCATTCTTGCAGACTCTCAATACTGGCAAATGTTTCCTAGTTCATATCTATGTTTCATCTCCCATAAGCATATTTACTCTCCTTTTGACTGTCTTTTGAATTTTAAATACGTCTACATATTCTAGCATTTTACACACATGCGCTGCCAAAATTATATTTTTTTCATAAATTGCTTGTGTAGATCAAGCCCACAACTTTCTTTTCACTGCTGCTGCATTGAACATGTGTCTTGGTGTTTTATACTCAAATAAAATTGAAACGTCACTAAAAAGTGTCATTTGTCACCGGAAATCACGATATCTTAAGCTTCCTATTGGCACGAAAAGTTGTTCTAATACAGAGCACAATTCAAATAGATTGGTATCTGCAGAAAACCTGTTTATGTACTTCTTGATAAAAACAAAGAACGATTAGCTAATTAGTCTCAACTAAATCGTTACTTTACTCGGATGCTCATGCGAATTCAAATGGCGATTGGCATGTTTTGACAAAAAAATAAACAATTGAATTTTTTGCAAACAGTTGAAATCAAATTATGAAAGAGAGACCGGCATTCTTCCTCGAGGACTTTTGAGAGAACAAATCATTAGTAATTCAATTGAGCTAAGCCCTTAACATGTCCCTCTCAGTTCCCATTCTATTTTTGTTATAAAATCAAAACTGATCATATTTGAATAAGTAGCAGGCACTGTTGATACAAAAGTTGATGGTAAATCCAGTGAGTGATTTGACAGATCCTCTTTAGAGTACCGTATACCGTGTCAAGAGCGCCATGTAACTAGAACATTAATAACCTGTCCATGGTAGCCTAATTTAATTCACGGTGTGATGTGCCGTTTCACAGCAATGGATTCGCCTGTCCCTATATTGAGTAATATATAATAAAGAGTAAAACGTCTTTTAGTTTTTTTTGTAGACAAATCTTTATGTTAAACTGTTTTTGTCGCATTAAATCACAGATACAGTCTCCATGTCAAGCTAACATAATCATCTGAAGAGAGGTGTCCACGGGAAAAATGGTCTTTTGTATCAGACTTACGTATATTAATTGGGTCCATTTTCCCCTTGATTTATCTTTGTTGTTGTCATTAATCAGAGAACTCACAAAGTTCACCGGTATAGCAGTATTGATTCGATACTCAAGAAATAAAAACAATTCCAAAAAAATAAATCTTGGAAACGCACTGGTAAACTCTTCGCCCAGATAAAAGAACTCTTAGATCAAACCAATGACTGTATAACCGACAAACGTTATAGCAAACCAAATATAAACACAGAAATCGCATTCAAAGTATATAACATTTTTAGACTTACTTTTAGGCATAATCCGAGCATTACGCATTAACATAAATTTGCATAACTATAGAAGCTTCGAGAAGGTTTATGCGTAATGACAAAAGTCAGCATTACAGCTGGGCGTCAACCGGTAAAATGAGCTCGTAATAGCTTTCGAGAAAAATCTGTAGACTTTTACATAAAACACAAACAATTTACAAAAGCAATCAAATAAGAAAATAGAAGAGAGTGGTCAGTAAACGTACGTAAAATACGTAAAAGACAGACTACGCTCAAATACTGATCAAAAACATTTGAAGACCAATCCACAAAATAATCTTCGTTCTCGTGAACATTGAGCGAGCAGTTTCACTCTCAGAGAACGCATTGGCTGTGTCTGATTGACATGTATTCCAACAGTTTGAGTTTCCATTAAATTATATCTTAAAAGACATTATATGACTCTAAAAACTAGAATACTGTAATCAGAGAACTCACAAAGTTCACTGGTATAGCCGATGTGATGATCACGATATACAAATCCCAAGAATCACATTGGCACAGCGACAGAACAAAATCTTGTAAACTCTTTGACCAGATAAAACTTTACATATTTAACATGAAACACAAAAGATTAAACAAAAAATAAAATAAGAAATACATGCACAAGAAATCAAACAAGTAACCAGTAACCGTCACATTTTAAATCATGTCTGTCACAAAAAAAAAGTTTCTATCGCGTAGAAACAAGATTGATCTCAGTGGCTGGCAGTAATCAGTCATTGGCAGTAACTTCCTGTGCTATGTGATTTTTTCACTTTTCAAATATAACAAGCAACGATTGCCAGTTCTGTATTCACAAAATGCACTCTTCTCGGCGATATTTGTTTCGGTTGTATTAAAGACAGTCTTATTTGTAAGAAGGTTCTATACGTAAAGCAGCAGTACCAGTCTTAGACAATTTCATCAATTCTTTGACAACTTGTCGTTTACATTAGACATACACATGAATAAGCCTTGATTGCAACAGGAATTTTACTTATCGATTTTACTGTAGTACCAACAAAGACGTTGGCTTTTAAATTTCATAATGTTTATCTAAAGTGGTACATGGTATCGTATACATGGTTGTTGGTATTACACCATTGTTAACATTTAAAGGATTTTGTATGCTGTAAGATAATGACTTATTATTGGTAATCTTGTAAACAAAAGTCTTTTAAACTTATTCCCACTTATAAAAGTTGCTGTTTTATGGATATTATGTTTTTATATGGTGAATAATTCTGCTGAGCTTCCATGGCTTCCATGACCATGATCAAAGTAAAAAAACATTCCATAAAAATGTTGGAAACCATGTTTCACATTCTAAGAAATTATTTCATTTTTGTACAAAGATCTACAAAATACGTCCATAAAATGTAGAATACCACATATATAGTGTTTTAGGGCAAATCTGTTTTATGTAAATGACGCAATATAACATATACCTGTATAAATAATGATATATCCAGAGTCTGGTACCAAGCGGGTTGCAGGGAAAACCGCGAAGGGGAATCTCAGGGTTTTAAATACAGATATAATACTGCGGTGAGGTGAAACTGAAATGAGTGATCAGAATATGTGTATTTCACTCACTTCCAGGAGCTACTTTATATATTGATTTCAGCCTAACGTTGATGCTGTAACAATTTAATCAGGGCAGACTCAGAACACGGGTTCTATTGTGAAGAAACAAATTTATCTGGGCGGCTAAATGTAATTGATCATTGAGCTTCATATCCTCTCAGAACATTCCACTTAACTGAGTAACAAAATCACAGGCACTGTGTGTCAGTAGAGGATGCAGTTCAAACGTTCAATTGTATAGGTTTTTTGCTGATTCTATGGTGTTTTAGTAACACCACATCCACAAGTTCCACGTTGAGTTAAACAATTATGGACACTTGAAGTGTTTCTATGTAAATAAATGTTTCCATGTTCATCTTCAAATAATTTCGTCCTTTCTTTGACTAATCAATGAAGATGAAATAGAGATTTAGACATGCGCGTTTCGAAAAAAAAATAGATAAAAATAAATAGATTTTGTTGTTCTGCTTAGTTTGCCAGTGTCTGAAGTAAAATTGCGTGATAACTCAGTTGAGATTTTCATTTTATAAAATAGATTTTAGATCCCTTGAGGGCTAAAATAAAAATCTTTCTGGTCACGTCTTCCAGACCACTTATTCCCGCATAATGTTATAAATGTATCTTTCTGCATTGCCTTTAACAAAACGTCGACATTGAACAGTGGCCATAGAATAGGGAGACATCACAGCTAAGAAGAACGAGACCATTATAGTCGAACATTTACTGTAGAAAAAACAACTGAACTATGAGAGCTACATGTGTGTGGCCATAATGGGTGGGTATTTCGATTTTCTCAAAGATCTAGACTTTGTTAATACATTCAATATCAGTTGCAGACACAATCTCAGTAAATAAAAGCTGACTTGAACAATAAAACAATTCCATTTAAAGGGAGCCATTTTATTATTTATACATAATTGAAATCTATGGATTTGCTTCACTCAGAAATGTCCTAATTCACTGCAGTGAGATAACACGTTTGGTATTTAACTGCAGGCGACCGAAGGCGATGACTTCGTCGGACCTAATCCTCTTTTGTGCTGGCGTCTGATGGAAAAACGATAGGAATATGAAACCTTTTACAACTAAACTTTATTATATATCGTCTGTTGACAGTGTTGTGAGAACTGCTGGTTTCAGATAATCAGACAACTGCGTTTAACTACTAACGATAATTTCCATCCAATGACACGGTAAAACAGAGAAAAATAATTATTTATTTCATCTTAGTGACTTGTGCACTGCATAGGTAAAATCCACTGAGATCGATTTAATTTCTTTTTAATGAAATAAAGCGGGACATTTCAGAGAGGAAATGGCCATTCAAATGACCACAAATCTGACAGTTGAAAGTCCGGTGGGAAGAACAAAGATGCTGCTGTTTCATTGGCCAGTATTATATATTCCTACGCTTGATAAAAACCTAAGCCGTCGTAAGTTTGTTGATATTTTCTTTTAGTAATTTATAAATTTATAGTTAATAAACCATTTCCAGTGTAAAACATAATAGTATAAACACTAAACTGTACAGATGTGTTTGAATAGCATTTATATTTTCCTTCTTTAAAGGCCGTCTTTCACTTCAAAAATATGTGCTGTTCAATATCCTCTATTGATTATTGAAGTATTTATAATATTTTATTGAATTTCATGGAATGTACAGAAGTTATATCGTATTATTTTTATCAAGTTCAACCTGACTTGAAGAGGAGACAAAAGAGTAACTTGCAGAATTTGACAACAAGTATTTCTTGGGATATATCTATAAATCACAAAAATAAAATGTCTCCAACAACCGGGAAATCTTGGCATCAAGATATTAAAATATTTCTTCTTCATCTGCAGAGCTTCTGGGGACACAGATATGTTTGAAAACTATTGACCGATTTCTGTCCTTCCTAGCATTAGCAAAATTATTGAAAAACTTGCGGTACATATGCTTGTTTCTTTTCTTGAAGCCAACAACATTCTTTCGGATATTCAATTTGGCTGCAGAGCCAATCATTCGACTCTGCATGCTGCTTGCCATTTATATGAACACCTTGTTTCATGCAAAGAAAGAAAGTTGTGTAGCGCAACTGCATTTATAGACCTCTCTAAGGCTTTTGATACTGTCCAGCACTCCATCCTTCTAAAGAAACTTGACCATTATGGGTTTCGTGGAACTTCCAATCTCTGGTTTCATAGCTACCAACAAGATGTCAGCCATGGAAATATCTCGTCACGTGCTATCATAACGTGTGGCGTACCCCAAGGATCAATCCTTGGCCCTGTACTTTTCTTGTCTATATAAACGATATTGTTCGGTCCTCTAATCAGGTTAAATTTACCGTATATGCCGATGATACATGTATCATCTCTTCAGCTTCGGCTGAATTGAACAAAATAACCCAATGGCTATTTGCAAATCGACTGTCTATGAACGCCAGCAAAACAAAAGTCATGTTCATTCCAAACAGTCACTGCCATATTGAAACAGCCTCTGTAACTCTGCTTGAAGAAGAAGTATCTACTGTAAAGGAATTCAAATTCCTTAGCATAATCATTAATGACAAGTTATCCTGGATAAACCACATGAATTTTATCAGGAAAAAAACTCTCTCAAAATAGTGGCTTGGTAAAGCATATTTCGAAATCAGTCAGTCGAAAAACGTTATTTATCCTTTATAACTCTCTCATCCTTCCATACCTCATGTATGGAAATGCATTGTGGTGCAGCACATACCAGACACACATTAAGTCGCTTATTTTGCTACAAAAGAAATCTGTGAGAATCATAACTTGCCGGTTCTGTTTATGAAACTGAAAATATTACCTCTGCCATTCATTCATATCCTACCCGCACCCAAGAAATCAACATGTATAGGTCTGTTTATAAATCTAATCTTTCGTATCACTCCATTAGAGTTGTCCTGCCACGGGAATGGAACAGACTCAGTCCTGACATTAAGACGATACAGTCTTATTCCTTATTTAAATCTCGCATAAAAAATATGCTTCTTGATATGTCTTAACTTAACTTTGTGTGATATATTTTAAATGTTTTCATTTTACACAATCAGATTTACATCACTTGAAGGCTAAATTTCTGACCACGTCTTCCAGACCATTTCTTCTAACATACTATTGCAAATAGATCTACAGTGCCTATAAAAAGTCGACATTGAATAGTTCCCTATAGTAGGGAAGAACCACAGTTAAACGATACTTAAGATAATCGACCCAAAGACCATAACAGACGAAGATTTATTGGTGGAAGGGGGGGGGGGATAAGTTATGAGAGTCACGTGATGAGGATGATGAGGCTACTTGGGCTTTCTTAGGAATCCGGACTTTGTTATTGCAGTTAAATTGTGATAAAGACAATTTTTATTAGTGGTGGTCCAGATACAATCACAGTAAATGAAAGTTGATACTTCCCGACTCGAGCAATAAAGCGATTTTATTAATGGGAAGCCATGTTATTATTGAAGTATTTATAATATTGATATTTTTGGAATGTGCAAAAGCTATTTATACAACGTATTTAGTTCAGCCTATGTTAGAGAGGTGGCAAAGGAGTAGATTAGGGTATTTAATAAACAAAACCTCTTTAAGTTTTCATAGCGATACATCATGTCTCCCACAACCGAGAAATCTC
This sequence comes from Lepidochitona cinerea, assembly GCA_963971465.1. Taxonomy (NCBI): domain Eukaryota; kingdom Metazoa; phylum Mollusca; class Polyplacophora; order Chitonida; family Tonicellidae; genus Lepidochitona; species Lepidochitona cinerea. The sequence continues at coordinate 8,081,868 of OZ020551.1, forward strand.
GCCATCAATCGTGATGGTAACTGGAGTTTTGGGTTTTAAGTAATCAATCCAATTATCAAACTAACAAGGCCATTGTCATAGTTGTAGTATGTTGATTTAGGCGAATGTTTATAAATAGTTCTTATTCATGTGGAAAGCTTCCAATAGGACAAGGAAATCAATTATAGGAGCGAGTGACTTGCACTTGAATTTTCTTATAAAACAATTATTATTCTTGTGATCGTTTCATTCAAAATTTAAATGATTGATGTTTTCATAAGGAAAATCCATACAAATCCATATAAAAGGAAGCAACGTTTAAATAAACCGGTGGATCCTTCAATAACTATTCAGTGATATAGCCGATGATTACATATTTTTTTTGTTTTACCTGAAAAACATCCATTTTTTTTAAGTGGCGTTATGTTATCATACAGTGTGGAAAAGAAGATATTTTGGTTGATTATCGGCACTTTGCTATACTTTTGCTTTCGTGCCGTCTGTGAAGTTGAAAAGATACCAATGCCGTTTTAACTTGAAGGAAAGGGAGAGGAAGTAAACTAGTAAATACTGTATTGGCGCCGTAAACTTTCTCACGCTACCAAAGCCGTATTTTGACGATTTTTTCTCTCCAAACTGTGCTATTTAAGAAAGTTGTTAACAACTTCAGTAGCCATCGCCACAGCAATCTTTAGACGTGTGTTTCGTTCGGCCAATTCCTCGTTCAGACGCATTCCTGTGGCTCACCAGTTACTGCACTCGGGAAGAGGAATTTGTCAATCCAAAAATCTGATATTCAAACCAAGGCCAATTTCACTCATTTCAACGTCCTGATAAGTAAAAACAGTATATTATCTTTGCATTGTTTAATTAAAAGGATGACCAATTATACACGGCTTCACTTTTTTCGTTCTATTTGAACAATATTCAAAAGCATTGTGATAACATTTGTCCAATGGTTGATACGTAACCCTGTCTTTATGTAGATTCAAATTTGGGAACCTTTGTAAATCCGAGGGTTTTACCTTCTACGCAGAAATACATCACCTGTTATTTCATTACATTATAGTAAACCAGGTTCCCATGGGTATAATATCCATGCCTCATCCAGTCAATGTACTAGTTCAGTGCGTGATGATAAACGCTACCATGGGATTAAGGTAAACAGCTCAATTATCGAACCCTAATGACTTCCTTCCTGAGTAGGATAATGTACAGAGGCGGCCAGATTGATAGTAATATCACCAGCTCCTATTTTAGTGATTGAAGATCGAGGGATATGACGAGATAGAAGCAGATTGTATGGAAGGACCTACAAATCAACATGCTCTATACTAGAATTAACGACATGTATCTCATTAAACAAGCGGTCTTACATGGGACCCAGTATCCTAATATGGTTTGATAAGTTAATCTAGTCAATGTGATTTTACTATAACCAGATAATCTTTAGGTTTCCTCGACTTGGATTGAATTGTTTTCTCTCTAAGCTCGCAACTCAATGTTTTGAATGTTTATATCCCTCATCCAGCGACGAGTGCACCTCTACCAACAATTATAATTCATAGCGATTAATACACGTCTGCAAACAATTATAATTCATAGCGATTAATACGCGCCTACAAACAATTATAATTCATAGCGATTAATACACGCCTACAAACAATTATAATCCATAGCAATTAATACACGCCTACAAACGCTTATAATTCATAGCGATTAGTACACGCCTACAAACATTTATAGTTCATAACGATCAATACGCGCCTGCAAACAATTATAATTCATACACACCTACAAACAATTATAATTCAAAGCGATTAACACACAAACAATTATAATTAATAGCGCTTAATAAACAAACAATTATAATTCATAGTGATTAATACTCGCCTACAAACATTTATAATCCATAGTGATTAATACTCGCCTACAAACAATTATAATTCATAGCGATGAATACACGTCTACAAACAATTATAATTCATAACGATTAATACACGCCTACAAACAATTATAATTCATACACGCCTACAAACGCTTATAATTCATAGCGATGAATACACGCCCACAAACAATTATAATTCATAGCGATTAATACACACCTACAAACAATTATAATTCATAGCGATGAATACACGCCTACAAACAATTATAATTCATAGCGATTAATACACGCCTACAAACAATTTGTCAACTGTGAAAGTCTGATATTTAAACCTAGGCTATTTTACTCATTTCGACGCCGTGATAACTAAAAACAGTATATTATCTTTGCATTGATTAATTAAAAGGAGGACCAATTGCACACAGCTTCGCCTTTTTCGTTCTATTTGAACAATATTCAAAACCACTGTGATAACATTTGTCCAATGGTTGACACGTACCCCTGTCTTTATGTAGATTCAAATTTAGGGACCTTTGTAAATCTGAGGGTTTTACCTTGTACGCAGAAATACATCACCTGTTATTTCATTACATTATAGTAAACCAGGTTCCCAAGGGTATAATATCCATGCCTGATCCAGTCAATGTACTAGTTCAGTGCGTGATGATAAACGCTACCATGGGATTAAGGTAAACAGCTCAATTATTGGACCCTAATGACTTCTTTCCTGAGTAGGATAATGTACAGAGGCGGACAGATTGATAGTAATATCACCAGCTCCTATTTTAGTGATTGAAGATCAAGGGATACGGCGAGTTAGAAGGAGATTGTATGGAGGGACTAACAAATCAACATTATCTAAAATATACTAGAATTAACGATATGTAACTCATTAAACAAGCGGTCTTGCATGGGACCCAGTATCCTAATATGGTTTGATAAGTTAATCTAGTCAATGTGATTTTACTATAACCAGATAATCTTTATGTTTCCTCAACTTGGATTGAATTGTTTTCTCTCTAGGCTCGCAACTCAATGCTTTGTATGTTTATTTCCCTCATCCAGCGATGAATGCACGTCTACCAACAACTATAATTCATAGCGATTAATACACCCCTACACAAAATTATAATTCATAGCGATTAATACACGCCTACAAACAATTATAATTCATAGCGATTAATACACGCCTACAAACAATTATAATTCATAGCGATTAATATACGCCTACCAACAATTATAATTCATAGCGATTGTTACACAAACAATTATAATTCATAGCGATTAATACATGCCTACAAACAATTATAATTCATAGCGATTAATACACGCCACAGACAATTATAATTCATAGCGATCAATACATGCCTACAAACAATTATAATTCATAGCGATTAATACACGCCACAAACAATTTTAATTCATAGCGATTAATACACGCCTACAATCAATTATAATTCATAGCGATTAATACACGCCTACAACCAATTATAATTCATAGCGATTAATACACTCCTACAAACAATTATAATTCATAGCGATTAATACACGCCTACAAACAATTATAATTCATAGCGATTAATACACGCCTACACATAATTCATAGTGATTAAAACACGCCTGCACACAATTATAATTTATTGCGATGAATACACGCATACACACATTTATAATTCATAGCAATTAATACAGGCCTACAAACAATTGTAATTCATAGCGATTAATACAGGCCTACAACACATATACTTCATACCTTACTCAGATTGTTCACGGGTTAATGGACATGATGTCGTGAAAAAAACTATAATACCATTTGTGTTTCAGTATAACAAGGCCAGCATCGCTTTGGTCAAGATAAAAGTAGAAGAATACAAACTACTTCAAAGTAAAATAGCTCGACCTCTGACCCAAAGGTCAGTCATTGCTTATAAAAAGAACAAGTGTTTGAAAGATATACTGGTCAGGGCTAAACTCACCTGCCTGTCTTCTACCTAGGTTTTTTTCTGGGGGGGGGGAACCAATATTTTCACTTTCATTTCCCATGATCCTATGGGGCTCAACCTCAGTCTACCGATATTCTTGCCATAGTTTAAGATGCATTGTCAATGTATACTCTTCCAAAAAAGAAACACAACATCCAATTTTTGTTCTTCAAAATATGAATTTTTAACATCATTTTTAATACAGAAATAAGCATCACATTACACTGAAATTTGGCAGACTGGTAGTTCAGACTTTAAAATTCATTCACATGTAAAAATAATTACATTAAAGTATCACATTAAAGTATCACATGACGACTGCGCACGCGTCTATCCAAATCATCCCTCAAATGTTCTGTTGGGTTCAAATCTGGTGATTTGGACGGCCAGGGGAACACTGTTACGTTCTGGTTGGCTAGAAATTCAACAGTAGCACGAGATGTGTGCGGCCGAGCGTTGTCGTGCTGAAAAATTCCCCTACGGCGGTCCATTACGGGCAGCATAATGTGGTGTCAAAACCTCATCTGTGTATAGAACGGCGTTAAGGTTACCGGGAATGTGCACCAGTTGAGTTTTTCGGGCACAGGATATGGCACCCCACACCATCACACTTCCTCCGCCAAAATTGTCGACCTCAAGGACGCAGTTCCTTGCGAATCTCTCATTCCGGCGTTTGTAAACTCGTGTACGACCATCTCTTCTCTGCAGCTGGAACCTTGATTCATCGCTGAACCAGACTCGCCTCCAGTTTCGCAGATTCCAGTCTCTTAACCTGTTGCACCATCGGACCCTTGCAGGTCGATGCTGGCGTCTCAGTACTACGCCAAAGTAAGGACGTCTGGCGCGTAAGCCGTTTTGACCGAGACGGTTTCTGACTGTCTGTGCCGATATTCGATGGAGACCTGGGATATTTGATGCTGTTTCTGTTGCTGTTTTGGTCCGGTTTCGCAGGTGAAGTAACCGGATGTAGCGATCTTGGGCTGCTGATGTGATCCTAGGTCGGCCAGAACGTTGCCGATCAGCTGTTGAACTGGATTGCTGGTGCCGTTGCAACAGTCTGGAAATCGTGCTCCGGTGAACATTATAAAGTCTAGCGACTGCATTCTGTGATTCGCCGGCCAGGAGACGACAACTGACGACGTTCCGGGTAGCTTCGTCTAGTATTGGCATATTGTAGCAACTTCGTGAAACAATTTAACGACTGAATTTAATTGAACGGTTGTGTGTCTTTTATACCCATTACACCCGCATAAAGATAAGGCGTGATTCGCACGTGCAACTGCCCTACGTTTTCCCTACGCCTTCCTCGCGTAGCGTTACACAAAGGCTGACCCGAAAGTCATGTGTGATCAACAGCCACTATCAGGGGCTTAAATTCAATTATCGGACATTTACATTATAACATAATCCTGTTGTCATGTGTCAATCACGCACATTTTTGGAAAAATTCATGTTTGGAAAAAAAAATTGGATGTTGCTTTTCTTTTTTGGAGAGTATATTACAAAGTGTTCAAGAAAATTCTACTGACTAAGGCCTCCTCCTGTCAGTCGTCAACCTAATAAAATATCACAGGTTTAGTTTATTAGAACAATTTATGAATTTTGATGGGGTATAATTGTCTAAATGATATTCCACTTTTTAACACAATCAGAAACTTGTCTCTATAGTTATTTTAGACAAGTAGATTTTCGCTGTGCCCGTGTGTTTTAGTGTTCTTAAATATATACTTATCAGTGTATTGATGTTCCTAAATCACACATTATGAATATAATTTCTCTTCTAGGAAAGCACTTGTCTCGGTTTTTAGCCATAGTTTTTTCCTGTGCACCATTTCTATTAATATATTTACAAAGCACCCCCTGGAAAGACTGCACCGATCCATAAAATCATTGGTGGAGGGAGATTGTTGGCAAACTGATGTTGCAGAAACGATTGTGATCATAAAGGGCAACATTCTGAAAGAAATCACCATTAAGGGCAACATTCTGGCGATAAGAAATACCATTAATTGTAATAAGCTATACAATTTATTCTGGATATCGTTAGCCAAATCAAAACTGTATTTTAGCAAAATAAAAAGATGCTTGTAAGTATGGAACTTCAGACTCCATCTGGCTTCACAGGGCGAACATATTGAAGTAAAAATGTCACTTTGAGTGTGTAAAACACATCCCTAGAGCAGAAGGTCAATGGCCTTCATTAGCTTCCACCTTGCGTCTCACCCCTACAGGGAGACGTCGGATCTGTTGAAGGGGTAACTGTGCGGGCCATGGCATGCAGAAGTTGGATTGTATATTTCAACAAGAACATTTCATTTCCCATCATTTTTCAGTTTCCAAGAACTTTGAAATGATTAGCATCAACATCGAAATTTTGTCAGCAATACAGTCAAAAGTTGTCGTTCATATGAAATCGCGTTGTCCCAAGAAAACCAAAAGCTTCGCTTTTTTCATTCTATTTGAACAATATTCAAAACCATTGTGATAACATTTGTCCAATGGTTGACACGTACCCATGTGTTTATGTAGATTCAAATTTAGGGACCTCTGTAAATCTGAGGGTTTTACCTTCTACGCAGAAATACATCGCCTGTTATTTCATTACATTATAGTAAACCAGGTTCCCAAGGGTATAATATCCATGCCTGATCCAGTCAATGTACTAGTTCAGTGCGTGATGATAAACGCTACCATGGGATTATGGTAAACAGCTCAATTATCGAACCCTAATGACTTCCTTCCTGAGTAGGATAATGTACAGAGGCCGCCAGATTGATAGTAATATCACCAGCTCCTATTTTAGTGATTGAAGATCGAGGGATACGACGAGTTAGAAGCAGATTGTATGGAAGGACCTACAAATCAACATGCTCTATACTAGAATTAACGACATGTATCTCATTAAACAAGCGGTCTTACATGGGACCCAGTATCCTAATATGGTTTGATAAGTTAATCTAGTCAATGTGATTTTACTATAACCAGATAATCTTTAGGTTTCCTCGACTTGGATTGAATTGTTTTCTCTCTAAGCTCGCAACTCAATGTTTTGAATGTTTATATCCCTCATCCAGCGACGAGTGCACCTCTACCAACAATTATAATTCATAGCGATTAATACACGTCTGCAAACAATTATAATTCATAGCGATTAATACGCGCCTACAAACAATTATAATTCATAGCGATTAATACACGCCTACAAACAATTATAATCCATAGCAATTAATACACGCCTACAAACGCTTATAATTCATAGCGATTAGTACACGCCTACAAACATTTATAGTTCATAACGATCAATACGCGCCTGCAAACAATTATAATTCATACACACCTACAAACAATTATAATTCAAAGCGATTAACACACAAACAATTATAATTAATAGCGCTTAATAAACAAACAATTATAATTCATAGTGATTAATACTCGCCTACAAACATTTATAATCCATAGTGATTAATACTCGCCTACAAACAATTATAATTCATAGCGATGAATACACGTCTACAAACAATTATAATTCATAACGATTAATACACGCCTACAAACAATTATAATTCATACACGCCTACAAACACTTATAATTCATAGCGATGAATACACGCCCACAAACAATTATAATTCATAGCGATTAATACACACCTACAAACAATTATAATTCATAGCGATGAATACACGCCTACAAACAATTATAATTCATAGCGATTAATACACGCCTACAAACAATTTGTCAACTGTGAAAGTCTGATATTTAAACCTAGGCTATTTTACTCATTTCGACGCCGTGATAACTAAAAACAGTATATTATCTTTGCATTGATTAATTAAAAGGAGGACCAATTGCACACAGCTTCGCTTTTTTCGTTCTATTTGAACAATATTCAAAACCACTGTGATAACATTTGTCCAATGGTTGACACGTACCCCTGTCTTTATGTAGATTCAAATTTAGGGACCTTTGTAAATCTGAGGGTTTTACCTTGTACGCAGAAATACATCACCTGTTATTTCATTACATTATAGTAAACCAGGTTCCCAAGGGTATAATATCCATGCCTGATCCAGTCAATGTACTAGTTCAGTGCGTGATGATAAACGCTACCATGGGATTAAGGTAAACAGCTCAATTATTGGACCCTAATGACTTCTTTCCTGAGTAGGATAATGTACAGAGGCGGACAGATTGATAGTAATATCACCAGCTCCTATTTTAGTGATTGAAGATCAAGGGATACGGCGAGTTAGAAGGAGATTGTATGGAGGGACTAACAAATCAACATTATCTAAAATATACTAGAATTAACGATATGTAACTCATTAAACAAGCGGTCTTGCATGGGACCCAGTATCCTAATATGGTTTGATAAGTTAATCTAGTCAATGTGATTTTACTATAACCAGATAATCTTTATGTTTCCTCAACTTGGATTGAATTGTTTTCTCTCTAGGCTCGCAACTCAATGCTTTGTATGTTTATTTCCCTCATCCAGCGATGAATGCACGTCTACCAACAACTATAATTCATAGCGATTAATACACCCCTACACAAAATTATAATTCATAGCGATTAATACACGCCTACAAACAATTATAATTCATAGCGATTAATACACGCCTACAAACAATTATAATTCATAGCGATTAATATACGCCTACCAACAATTATAATTCATAGCGATTGTTACACCAACAATTATAATTCATAGCGATTAATACATGCCTACAAACAATTATAATTCATAGCGATTAATACACGCCACAGACAATTATAATTCATAGCGATCAATACATGCCTACAAACAATTATAATTCATAGCGATTAATACACGCCACAAACAATTTTAATTCATAGCGATTAATACACGCCTACAATCAATTATAATTCATAGCGATTAATACACGCCTACAACCAATTATAATTCATAGCGATTAATACACTCCTACAAACAATTATAATTCATAGCGATTAATACACGCCTACAAACAATTATAATTCATAGCGATTAATACACGCCTACACATAATTCATAGTGATTAAAACACGCCTGCACACAATTATAATTTATTGCGATGAATACACGCATACACACATTTATAATTCATAGCAATTAATACAGGCCTACAAACAATTGTAATTCATAGCGATTAATACAGGCCTACAACACATATACTTCATACCTTACTCAGATTGTTCACGGGTTAATGGACATGATGTCGTGAAAAAAACTATAATACCATTTGTGTTTCAGTATAACAAGGCCAGCATCGCTTTGGTCAAGATAAAAGTAGAAGAATACAAACTACTTCAAAGTAAAATAGCTCGACCTCTGACCCAAAGGTCAGTCATTGCTTATAAAAAGAACAAGTGTTTGAAAGATATACTGGTCAGGGCTAAACTCACCTGCCTGTCTTCTACCTAGGTTTTTTCTGGGGGGGAACCAATATTTTCACTTTCATTTCCCATGATCCTATGGGGCTCAACCTCAGTCTACCGATATTCTTGCCATAGCTTAAGATGCATTGTCAATGTATACTCTTCCAAAAAAGAAACACAACATCCAATTTTTGTTCTTCAAAATATGAATTTTTAACATCATTTTTAATACAGAAATAAGCATCACATTACACTGAAATTTGGCAGACTGGTAGTTCAGACTTTAAAATTCATTCACATGTAAAAATAATTACATTAAAGTATCACATTAAAGTATCACATGACGACTGCGCACGCGTCTATCCAAATCATCCCTCAAATGTTCTGTTGGGTTCAAATCTGGTGATTTGGACGGCCAGGGGAACACTGTTACGTTCTGGTTGGCTAGAAATTCAACAGTAGCACGAGATGTGTGCGGCCGAGCGTTGTCGTGCTGAAAAATTCCCCTACGGCGGTCCATTACGGGCAGCATAATGTGGTGTCAAAACCTCATCTGTGTATAGAACGGCGTTAAGGTTACCGGGAATGTGCACCAGTTGAGTTTTTCGGGCACAGGATATGGCACCCCACACCATCACACTTCCTCCGCCAAAATTGTCGACCTCAAGGACGCAGTTCCTTGCGAATCTCTCTCTTCTCTGCAGCTGGAACCTTGATTCATCGCTGAACCAGACTCGCCTCCAGTTTCGCAGATTCCAGTCTCTTAACCTGTTGCACCATCGGACCCTTGCAGGTCGATGCTGGCGTCTCAGTACTACGCCAAAGTAAGGACGTCTGGCGCGTAAGCCGTTTTGACCGAGACGGTTTCTGACTGTCTGTGCCGATATTCGATGGAGACCTGGGATATTTGATGCTGTTTCTGTTGCTGTTTTGGTCCGGTTTCGCAGGTGAAGTAACCGGATGTAGCGATCTTGGGCTGCTGATGTGATCCTAGGTCGGCCAGAACGTTGCCGATCAGCTGTTGAACTGGATTGCTGGTGCCGTTGCAACAGTCTGGAAATCGTGCTCCGGTGAACATTATAAAGTCTAGCGACTGCATTCTGTGATTCGCCGGCCAGGAGACGACAACTGACGACGTTCCGGGTAGCTTCGTCTAGTATTGGCATATTGTAGCAACTTCGTGAAACAATTTAACGACTGAATTTAATTGAACGGTTGTGTGTCTTTTATACCCATTAAACCCGCATAAAGATAAGGCGTGATTCGCACGTGCAACTGCCCTACGTTTTCCCTACGCCTTCCTCGCGTAGCGTTACACAAAGGCTGACCCGAAAGTCATGTGTGATCAACAGCCACTATCAGGGGCTTAAATTCAATTATCGGACATTTACATTATAACATAATCCTGTTGTCATGTGTCAATCACGCACATTTTTGGAAAAATTCATGTTTGGAAAAAAAAATTGGATGTTGCTTTTCTTTTTTGGAGAGTATATTACAAAGTGTTCAAGAAAATTCTACTGACTAAGGCCTCCTCCTGTCAGTCGTCAACCTAATAAAATATCACAGGTTTAGTTTATTAGAACAATTTATGAATTTTGATGGGGTATAATTGTCTAAATGATATTCCACTTTTTAACACAATCAGAAACTTGTCTCTATAGTTATTTTAGACAAGTAGATTTTCGCTGTGCCCGTTTGTTTTAGTGTTCTTAAATATATACTTATCAGTGTATTGATGTTCCTAAATCACACATTATGAATATAATTTCTCTTCTAGGAAAGCACTTGTCTCGGTTTTTAGCCATAGTTTTTTCCTGTGCACCATTTCTATTAATATATTTACAAAGCACCCCCTGGAAAGACTGCACCGATCCATAAAATCATTGGTGGAGGGAGATTGTTGGCAAACTGATGTTGCAGAAACGATTGTGATCATAAAGGGCAACATTCTGAAAGAAATCACCATTACGGGCAACATTCTGGCGATAAGAAATACCATTAATTGTAATAAGCTATACAATTTATTCTGGATATCGTTAGCCAAATCAAAACTGTATTTTAGCAAAATAAAAAGATGCTTGTAAGTATGGAACTTCAGACTCCATCTGGCTTCACAGGGCGAACATATTGAAGTAAAAATGTCACTTTGAGTGTGTAAAACACATCCCTAGAGCAGAAGGTCAATGGCCTTCATTAGCTTCCAACTTGCGTCTCACCCCTACAGGGAGACGTCGGATCTGTTGAAGGGGTAACTGTGCGGATTTGGATCCTTCAGAGCACATTTGGGATATGATGGGCAGAAACATTCAAGCCCAAGAGCCTCCTGTACAAAATCTGCAGGAATTGGAAGCCGCATTGCATCGATATTTCCGGCAGTTACCCCTTTAGCAGATCCGACGATTTCATGTATGTCTTATCAGTCGGGATCACCAAATCTATTTTTATTCAAATTTAAAATCTTCAACAATCAACCAAAACTATATCTCGAGAGACTAAGGATTTGTAAATTTACCTAAAAACAGGAACAGAATTTTAAGATAACATTTTTTATGGTTTAAGCAATATTTATTTCAAAACCTTGAAAGGGATTGGCGAACAGGCAATTCGTCTATATCAACACCTCTCTGTTAAGGTTGATACTTTGTTAAGTTAAGATTGTTTGTATAGAATTCGAATGAATAAAAAACCTTTCCAACTAATCAGTTTTCCTGTTTTTGGTAAAAATCTTAAAAACTAAAATCTGGATTAAACCAATATCTTGCAGGGGTCTATGTATACTCCAATGGTTTTATGCAGAGCAATCAAAAGATTTATTATCCATAAAGAAAAAGTCAAAGTTTGAATCTGTATTATCCCATTAACGTCCCGCTTTATTACGGTGCACTATCCTATATTCGCCCTCGAGAAACCATTGACTAATCTTCAAAATGCAAAAGACTGCCAAAGTGTCGGGTGATTGATTTTCGTGAATCCATCCATGTAAATGCAATTTGTAGCTAGATATTATCTGTTTATAAAATTGATTTATCGATAATTTTCTATCAAGGTGGTAGAAAATAGACGGAGTTACAATGAGAAAACAATAACAAGGCATACCGAGATAGAAATAAATACATGCACAACAAACCAAACAAGTAACCAGTAACCTCAGCCTGAAATGATTGATCAGGACGCGGACACGTCAAGTCTTTCATCATTTAATTAACAGCGGCCATGTTGTCCTCGACTAACTTTGATACTGTAACATTTTACATGTCACAAAAAAACCTTATCTATCGCGAAGGAACAAGATCGATCTTAGTGGCTGGCAGTAATCAGTCATGGGCAGTGATTTCCTGTGCTTGTTCAAAAATACAAGCAAGGTTTGCCAGTTCTGTATTCACGTGTTATGCTTTGGTCTGATTACTTACAATATGCACTCTTCCCGTCGTTGTTTATTTCGGTTGTTTTAAAGACAGTCGTATTTGTAAGAAGGCTCTATACTCAAACCAGAAGCTTTGGTACTAGTTTCAGACAATTTCAGCAACTCTTTGACATAAACATGAATAAGCCCTTATTGCAAGATGAAAGCTTCAATGACGGTAGATGAGTTGCCAGTTCAACAATTTGAACGCCATGTTCGTGATTTGTTTGTCTTTGCCACACATGTAACAATATAGGCTGCAATCATTTGTGGCTTGATTTAAATAGCATCTGAACATTTTATGTCTGACCACCTTAATTTTATGTCATTTCTTGTGGTCTCTTAGTTATAACGAATGGATATAACATTTGCAATTACAATGTTTCTTTTTGAGTTTTGACTGTGTTCAATTAATCAAAGATCTAGATTCTATCGATTATTAGTTAAATTAAGATTGTTTAATACAACGACTTTTGTTTTACAAACGTGCTTCAATACACGCTTTAAAGGTGACAATCGATGCTAACACTGTTTATAACAAATAATTTCCGATTACGAATGTTTTTAATTGCCCGTACATGTACTAAACATTACGGTTAATTTAATTAGTATACGTTGTAAGAATACGTGTATGAATCTAAATAAGAAGATAAAACAGCTATATTTTATAACAAAATTTAACAACTAGTGTTTAGTTTTGCTGTAAATCTGTTTTATTAAAGGATAAATTACTGACGTTCTTGGAAGCTTGAGAGAAAAGAAGATTGAAATTTTACGGCGACCATTAGTAAACCGACTTGAATGTTGTCAATACCGAACGTCAATCCACTCTCAGATTTATTTTTTATGATATAAAATCTTGGGCTATCAAATAAATTATATCAAATTTGAAAAACTAGAAGACAGTGTTGATAAAAAGTTCAAGATAAATCTATTGATATTTGACAGAAACTCCCCCGACGGCCATGTATCATGTCAACCGAACGATGAAACGTCCAGGGCAGGTTTAACATTAACGACCTACTCACATTCACAGTAGTCTGATCTAATTTTCTGTGTGATGTCCCGTTTCACAGCGAGTCGTTCGTTGTCCCGTTTCACAGCGAGTCGTTTGTTGTCCCGTTTCACAGCGATTCGTTTGTTGTCCCGTTTCACAGCGATTCGTTTGTTGTTGAAAGTTATCTGTAGCATAGTTATTAGAAGAAGGAACTAATAATATAAAAACAATAACTGTAATAATACAATTATCGTCTAGAGATTGTTCATGTTGAAATGATATCTTGAAAACTTAAAGCGGCATGAGCTGCCAAAAGTCACACTTGTTTTCATAATTTCTGATCGTCACGACAGTAAGAGGCTCTAGAGGCCATCGAAAAACTAAATGATTGGCGTTGGAATGAGGGAAATCCATAAAGTCTACGGCCTAAATATTCGTCATAATTATCCTGGTCCGATGAGTCTGGGGTCTTTGTAATCAATTAATAAAATTCACAAAATATGAAGTTCTACGTTTGTCCATACAGTACATGAGCTGAAGATGGTTCGCATAAGATTGATTTGACGTTAATCACATAATGTTCAGACCCTTTGAAGGCTGTGAACTATACTAGTCTCTCTACTGGTTGCTTCTTAATTTCCAATCATTGTCGTACTGTACAAAGCGGCGTTAAATCATCTCCCACTCTCTCAATCTTAATTTCCAGTTACAAACACATTGATTATCGACCATTTCATAATAGAAACCCACTGTCTTGTAAGACAATGCAATGTCCATAATACCTGAAAGTCAATAATAAAGAAAGAAGTAACAAAAAGATCAGTACAAATTTGAATTACATTGTATATAAAAAACAACAGAGCAACGTATATACAAGCAAATATTATACAACCATAGGAAAAAATATACCAAAATGACTTACTTTTACCAAACTAAGAATTGGCAGTTCCGATATAGAAATCCGAAATCAGTAAATACGACGGAGAACATAAAGTTAACTGGTAGATATCAGTATAGATCCGATGATCACAAAATATGAATATCCACAGAATGAGATCCTGGAATCACAACGGTAAATCCGCAGTATAGAATCTTATAAACACACTGGTAAAAAAATCCACAGAATAAACGCTTGATGAATAAAACTCACAAATCAAATAAATGACTGTGTTAGACCTACTGACAAGTTAGGGCAAACCGAATATTAATAACATATCAAATCCAAATAATACAACTTTTTTTACAGCATACTGAGTGCAGTTGGCAACTGACTAAATACCCCAAAAATCGTCTTTGAAAAGATTCTCAGAAATTGCAGAACACTCCGGCTAAATAACATTAGAATAAATTTGCAACTCTATAGAGACTGAACATATTCAATGTTAGAGAAAGTTCAGAAATACGAAGAATAATTGTAAACTGCCGTCGGGGTGAGCCGGCTATCAAACAATAGGCGAACAGACATTATAGATCGAGAAAGATCTATAGACTTATACATGAAACACAAACGACTTACAAAAACATTCAAATAAGAAAATAGAGGTTAATAATCTTACTATACGTAATATCTGTAATGTAATGGAAATGCACCATGTAAATAACATTAAAAAATGTACATTAAAGCTGAAGTACACCTTCATTAAATGGTCATATCTTTTGCTATCATTTGTAAACAGTATGTCTTTCAAACCATATCAATATTGCCAAATACTGTGTTGTCATTTTTCGCCTGGTAGAAAATCCACTTTTCGTAACGCCTTTGTTCAGTTCGCCTAACAAGAAACGAAGAAATGACATCGAAGATTTGAAGTGCGACTTTCACAACAAAGAAGTTTTATGCATTAACTTGACAAGCACATAATTCTACATGATAAATACATATCGACATAAAACAATTACACCTCTTAGGGTTTATTTTTATTTTCGAAGAAAATGTATATACAATGTATATACGTGATGGTCGGATTTTTGGGTTTCCGTTTACAGATATTTCCAACGAGAATAAAGTGTACCACATTTCCATGGGAATAACATCCGTGCCTGACCTTGTCAATAGAGTGCCCGATAGACAGTGCCACTCTGGACTTAAGGTAAACAGTTCAATTATCTGTACCAAATGCCTTCCTTCCTGAATGCATCGTATCGATACAAGGTAGGTTCGTAAACGTCCTGGAGGAGATATTAATTGTGGCAAATGACATTTAGACTGTTTTTGTGAAATATGATCTTTATTTTTATAACGTTTGTATTCAAGCCTTAAAAATCAGAAATTATAAATCTTCAGGGACAGGTTTTTTCATTTTAAACAACCTCTATAGTTTCATAGTTAAATAACCTTTATATCTAACGCCCATAAGAATTCCAAGGAAAATGTCAGTTAATGACAAAGCTTTTGAGAAGTTGGTAAAAATGACAAGGTGTTTATTGCTGCCAATCCCATCACAAACTTTCGAGATAAAATAATACTACATGTGCGATCACAAGCTAATGTTCGCAATCGACGGAGGATCAAAACGTATATATTTCAATAATTAAAGGTAACAAAATTAGTCCATCCTTCAGCCAATGCTTTCTTAGAATTGCTAACTGGACGAATCAACTGTAAGTGATAAATTCATTCATAGAACCTATCCGGAAAGCACGGATAACATCAAACGGGTCTGGCTTATAAGAAAAAGGTTTGACTGACATAAAAATGACTTCTGTCACTCTTTATAGAGGAGTCACTACTTTGATCTTCTCTCCGTATAGATCACTGAAGCTATCTTTATGTATGACTGATGGTAAATGGCACCTTTCCAATTTGTTACTGGTTAATTTTACAGAAGTATGACCAGACGTAAGGGGTTTGTGATTCACAGCAAGCCTTGTAATAACTTCTGCCTGTATCGACTAGACGTTAAGGGTATGTGATTTTATTTTAACAGGAGTGTGAGGTGACTAGACGTTAGGGGTATGTGATTTTATTTCAACAGAGGTGTGAGGTGATCAGACGTTAAGGGTATGTGATTCTATTTTAACAGGAGTGTGAGGTGACCAGACGTTAGGGGTATGTGATTCTATTTTAACAGAAGTGTGAGGTAACCAGACGTGAGGGGTATGTGATTCTATTTTAACAGAAGTGTGAGGTGACTAGACGTAAGGGGTTTGTGATTCACAGCAAGCCTTGTAATAACTTCTGCCTGTATCGACTAGACGTTAAGGGTATGTGATTTTATTTTAACAGGAGTGTGAGGTGACTAGACGTTAGGGGTATGTGATTTTATTTTAACAGGAGTGTGAGGTGACTAGACGTTAGGGGTATGTGATTTTATTTCAACAGAGGTGTGAGGTGACCAGACGTTAAGGGTATGTGATTCTATTTTAACAGAAGTGTGAGGTGACCAGACGTTAGGGGTATGTGATTCTATTTTAACAGAAGTGTGAGGTAACCAGACGTGAGGGGTATGTGATTCTATTTTAACAGAAGTGTGAGGTGACCAGACGTTAGGGGTATGTGATTCTATTTTAACAGAAGTATGAGATGACCAGACGTTAGGGGTATGTGATTCTATTTTAACAGAAGTGTGAGGTGACCAGACGTGAGGGGTATGTGATTTTATTTTAACAGGAGTGTGAGGTGACTAGACGTTAGGGGTATGTGATTTTATTTCAACAGAGGTGTGAGGTGACCAGACGTGAGGGGTATGTCATTCTATTTTAACAGAGGAATGAGGTGACCAGACGTTAGGGGTATGTGATTCTATTTTAACAGAAGTGTGAGGTAACCAGACGTGAGGGGTATGTGATTCTATTTTAACAGAAGTGTGAGGTAACCAGACGTAAGGGGTATGTGATTCTATTTTAACAGAAGTGTGAGGTAACCAGACGTTAGGGGTATGTGATTCTATTTTAACAGAAGTGTGAGGTAACCAGACGTAAGGGGTATGTGATTCTATTTTAACAGAAGTGTGAGGTAACCAGACGTGAGGGGTATGTGATTCTATTTTAACAGAAGTGTGAGGTGACCAGACGTTAGGGGTATGTGATTCTATTTTAACAGAAGTGTGAGGTAACCAGACGTAAGGGGTATGTGATTCTATTTTAACAGAAGTGTGAGGTAACCAGACGTAAGGGGTATGTGATTCTATTTTAACAGAAGTGTGAGGTGACCAGACGTTAGGGGTATGTGATTCTATTTTAACAGAAGTATGAGGTGACCAGACGTTAGGGGTATGTGATTCTATTTTAACAGAAGTGTGAGGTAACCAGACGTAGGGGGTATGTGATTCTATTTTAACAGAAGTGTGAGGTAACCAGACGTGAGGGGTATGTGATTCTATTTTAACAGAAGTATGAGGTAATCAGACGTTAGGGGTATGTGATTCTATTTTAACAGAAGTGTGAGGTAACCAGACGTAAGGGGTATGTGATTCTATTTTAACAGAAGTGTTAGGTAACCAGACGTAAGGGGTATGTGATTCTATTTTAACAGAAGTGTGAGGTGACCAGACGTTAGGGGTATGTGATTCTATTTTAACAGAAGTATGAGGTGACCAGACGTTAGGGGTATGTGATTCTATTTTAACAGAAGTGTGAGGTAACCAGACGTAAGGGGTATGTGATTCTATTTTAACAGAAGTGTGAGGTAACCAGACGTGAGGGGTATGTCATTATATTTTAACAGAAGTATGAGGTAACCAGACGTTAGGGGTATGTGATTCTATTTTAACAGAAGTGTGAGGTAACCAGACGTAAGGGGTATGTGATTCTATTTTAACAGAAGTGTGAGGTGACCAGACGTTAGGGGTATGTCATTCTATTTTAACAGAAGTGTGAGGTAACCAGACGTAAGGGGTATGTGATTCTATTTTAACAGAAGTGTGAGGTGACCAGACGTAAGGGGTATGTGATTCTATTTTAACAGAAGTATGAGGTGACCAGACGTTAGAGGCATGCGATTCTATTTTAACAGAAGTGTGAGGTAACCAGACGTTAGGGGTAGGTGAATCCCAACAAACATTGTAATAACCTCGGCCTGTATCTTGTGCAATTAAGGATAGTAAGCAATCTTGAAATGCAAACGTTAAATTAATCAAGGAATGGGGTTGATCTTTTAACAATGGAAATCTGGACAATTTCACTGTAGTTTTTCGAAGCGACTGTATTCATTCTGTAATTGAATAGAATAAAATACAAACAAACACAGATCATTCTTTATAGAGAGTTGGGACTCATTGCTCGCCGTGTCATTAACGACAAGTCCGATAGGTTGATCTAAGTATCAATTGCAACAGTCATTAAAAAGCATTTGATGCTTTTTAACATATATTCCCATCGTATCGATCTCTAATAGGCCCACATTCCAAAGTACCAATATCAAGGTCAGGAGAATCGTGTTGCTTTTGATTCAATGACAAACGTGCCTTCGGCAAATCCACATTTCCAAGATGCAAGAATAATATGAGATAGTCCTTACGCCCTCTATCAAAGGGTGCAAGAACTATCTCCAGAACCAGATATTATAGTTATCGATTTATATTACCTTTTCAATAAAATCACATAAAACTTTTTCTCAGGGAAGAACAAGTCATGCAACAGTGTCTTTTAATTAAATAATATACATCAGAGGAATAAAATTGTCAACTATGCTCACGACGTATCCATAGATTAATAAAAAAATATCAGCTAAGATCAAATAAAACTTTCAGACGTTTTTTTTACAGTAGTTCATCAACTGGTATTAACAAACACCGAAGATAATTATACCGACCCCCTGAATTCACCAAACCCCAACCAAACTCTAACGATTTAATTGAAGAAAAGCCCCAAGAACTCAGTATGGATATGATTTTCAGCATCGCATTTACCCTTGTACCTGCTTACCCAGCTTTGACAATGAGATCGGAGTTAAACCGTTAATGGTCACACGATCCGCGAATTTATAACCCCTGCTTTGAAATTAGAATCCCTAAATTCATTTAAGAATTTGTTACTGTCATTCAAACTTTCAAGTTTCGATACCATTGATGTCAAGTCTTAGAAATTTATAATTAAAATGTCATTAACAAGACAGGAGAAAATAATTGCTACCTGTCCCTCACTTATTGAAATTTGAACTTAACAAAGTTCATTTTGAAATCTTTTCACGAAAATATAGATTTATTGTCTAATTGCAAGGAAACAACCGTTAGTTAATCGACATAAACATTGTGGAAAGTCCAAGTATAGTCATCGCCAGTGTGTAATTTGAAGCCAGAGACTGTTTTTAAGCTGAATTTCATCACGCTATAGGCTTGTTATTTAAGACAACTTGAGTGTTTTTATTGAAAGACAACTCTTCCATTTAACTCTTGTTACTTTTCTATTGAAGTAATTCAAATCGTAAAGATATAAGAAGGTCCAAATATAAAGAACATCACCGCTGACTTAATTGTTTGTTCCTTAACAGTTATTGTTAACATGTAGTCGAAGAAACTTA
Source organism: Lepidochitona cinerea (assembly GCA_963971465.1). Lineage (NCBI taxonomy): Eukaryota > Metazoa > Mollusca > Polyplacophora > Chitonida > Tonicellidae > Lepidochitona > Lepidochitona cinerea. The sequence goes on from OZ020551.1 coordinate 8,101,960, forward strand.
TTTTGTATTATTATAGACTGCTGTCGAAGAGAAGCTGGAGAAATATCGACTCATCTTTTGTCATAACACTGTTATTCAACTAGTCAAGGATCTTACATACTGATCATATAACCCGAACATTTTTAGTGAATCGAACAATTTAACGATTACCGTGAAACGAAAGTAAAAAAAGAAAATCTCGACAGATCATGTCGCTTTAATTGAACTTCTAATAACACTTGGAATTTAGTTAAACAATTACTGTATAAGTCATTTAAAACACGTAACCTGATGGCATACATGGATTCCTCTTCTCTAAGGCAAATCTATCAAACAACTATAGTGTTGTGGACAGACCCTCACTGTTCATTCTTATGGGTATGTCAATAGGAAATAGCCTAGATGTTGTAAGCATAGGATTGATTGGTGTTTTAGACTGCATTAAAGATTATTTCACTTATTTAGTGGGTGAGGAAACCGGGCTCTTTGCACTGAGGAAACCCCTCGACCTTCGACGAGTACCATGGCAACTCTTCGACATGCGGCGATCGAGAGAAAAATCCACCCATTTTTTTATTTTGTTTGGTCTGAGTATCGATTTCTAACCGACTGATTCACCTAGGCCTCCTATAAGTAGAGGTACCTCGTCTATTACATTCATGTAAACCAAAGATCTGCATTGACCTATTTTGTTAGTCAAGACACTGGAAAACGTGTTTAATGTTGTGTTATGACATCTCTTTGAAAAAAAAACCTTCTAGAAAGGAGTAAAATCTGTAAAGGTTCAGTTTTCGTCAGTGGGTGGTTGTAAATGTATTTGTCAAAGCAAATAAATTAATTGTATAAAACGCTTACAGATAAAAACTCGACCGACAAAGTCCAAATCAACAATCAAGGAAACCATTTTGGGGTAAAATCATTATTGACCCCCACAAATTGCTATTATTTGTCTCGTGACTAGATTTCTATCAGCTTTAAACGGATGAGCAAACAGCTTATAAGTGATCTCCTGTCTGAACGTCCAACAACTTATTGTGTTAATTCTACAACCGGTCCAGAAATCAGCTATTTGGAGCTGTAAAAGCCGAAAGTCAATCAAATCCTCATCACATGTGCCAGTACATTAAATCTGGACTTACACAGGAAGTAGACAATCTTATGGTCACTGGCCAGATAGTAAAATAGCACCAAATATACCAGAACATTCACCCGCTCAAAAATGAGCCGCGAGAGATCTGATGAGACAAGGGGTCGTTTCACAAAGCAGTCGCATCGCCAATGATTTAGTATTTAGTATTATTCATAACTGTTTTCTTAATGTGCAGCTGTCTTAAAAATACTTTCATATATTTCCAGACAAAAGACATGAATGTATAATCTTGGTGGGTATATTCAAACCATGTGAGCTGTTCTCTGAATGTTTCACTCGATGAAAATGATGCCTTCCAATAATCGTATCTTTATCGCTCTCATCGGCAAATTGTTTCCAGAAGACATTTTGTTGCGAAGTCGCTGGACTGTTTGATAACTAAATTGTACATCCGGTCTACAAGCCAGCCTTTTAATAGCAGTAAAGATCGTAGGTCAATCGAAATCTCATTATACATGCTAGTAATTTCATTAAAAACACATGTGATCGTTTGCATAACGACTACAGAGTTGTGGTATTGGCGATGAATTACCGTTCAACCGTTTCTGTTAAATTGTGCGCTAAAAAAAGTCTCCTGTAAGAAGAAAAAGGCAAAAAGTTATTCAATTAGAAATTTATTAATTAGATTGAGTCAAAACATCAGACACATATTAACTATTTATAGACGGTAGGCATTTTAAAGTTTTCATACGTATTTTAACTAAAACTGGCCACTGTAACCTTTCTGATGTCATTTGTGAAGAAAGCGAATTTATAAGAGCTTACTTTTGGTAACATCACTTAAATTAAACATGGGACACAAATGTCCAGTTATTTTTTAAATGTTTTAAATGGTAGTCTGAAGGCATACCCAAAACTGAAGTCCGAAAGTCAACATCCATCAGTAACCTCTTAAGTTGTATGTTGGAATACGCTCATTTCAGATTTTTTCGTTTTGAATTTACTGTCTCAAATTTATCGGAAGGCCTTTCTGTATCCGTCAAATCAACACAGCCGTTTTTATTTCTCAGGCTATTCTGAAAATTTCATCAACTGCCAGCTGGTTTAAGGTTCACGATTCCAGCCATTCGGGGCGCTTATATATGCGCATGCCAGGCAAGTCCTTTGTTTACATTGCGAGTACCTAACAAATCAAATTTTAACTTTCAAATTAAAAATACTTAATAACGTCAAAACTTTTGGATTTTAAGCAATTACTGAAAGTTGCTAACTACTTCTAACTGGGAAAAATACAGAAAACGATCTTCCTTTTTTAATGTAAATACGTACTGGATTTTAGCGGAGCGTGTGCCTTTAAAGTGGCACTAGCCGCCAAAATTCGCACTTTTGTGCGGCAGTAAGAAGCTTTGAAGGTCATCACCAAACTAAATGATAGTCGTTGGAATGAGGAAAATCCATACAGTATGTAACCTATATGAACCCAGGTAGTTGAAAAGTAAACAAAATTTAAATAACCCGGACGAATTTTCATTCATTCTAAACCTAAGTTAGTTAACACAAAACATTATTGTTCATTCTCGAGACAAGAAGCACTGATTCCGTGTAAATGGTGCGTCTATTACGTCAATCAAATTATAACTATTTTGAAACTAAATTTACAAGCCTCCATAATGATTTTAAAAAAAGAAAAGGAATGTGTTAAAGTATTTCTTATGCTTCGAAAGACTTTGTACTGCAGAGATTTTCTTTTGTTTTAAGTTTTTTCTCAACATTTCCAAAACAAAATTTACAATAACTTTGGGGCCTCCTTCCGCAAAGTCGACACTCTCTATCTCAGTTGTCCTTCTGTCAGACACAGGCCTTCTATCGATCACGTAACTTAGACCGTTTAAAACACATCTCGGTTAACAATAAAACTCCCCCCTTCTAAACTAATCTCCAATGTTTCCATAATTGTCTTATACTGATGATATTTGGAGGTAGGCCTAATACGTATGTGTCGCCTCTATCATCTCTCGATATCATACAAAAAAATCCCTGACATATACGTACATATTACCATAGTGACAAGCCTTCTACATACTAGTTAGTTATATCCACCTAAAACTGAAAATCGTACCTTTCAATCAACTGCAACACCTGTCTGTCTTTAATTAATGTTAAAAAAAATCGTGTGCAGTACCTCGAATCCAATAAGACGAGTTTCTATATTTGTGTTAAAAAGGGGTATATCATTTAGACCTTTATACCCCATCATAAGTTGCTGTAATACACTAAAACCCATGATATTCCATTAGGATGACGACTAAGAGCTTGGCCTTAGTCATTGGAATTTCTGGAACACTCAAGAGTAACACGGAATAGTACGGAGCCATATTAGTGCCATGGGTGGAATTTTGACATTTCTCTTCGGGGAGAACGTTTTCTCCACCGCGTGAACGTTTTCTCCGCGGTGAGAATGTTTTCTCCACGGTGAGAATGTTTTTTCCACACTGTAACCGTTTACCGTCAATTCTACAGTAGAATATTTTAAAATTAACGGTAAATTGCCGTTTTTATACTTCAGTGGAAGCTTTACGGTCGTGTACCGTAAAATAACTTTGAGACAGAGTTGTCGTTTCCGAGCTAACGAGATCTGATCTCCTCGGTTGTTTCCGTGAAGGATTCGTCCAAAATACGTCATTGCGGGTCAAAGGGTGCGAAAAAAACGGAAGTGCGCATGCGCACACCGAAGCGCTAATAAGGCATGGAAATGTGGCCACCAACTATTTGTAGTTAGTGTAGTGGTTAAAGGCTACGGTTATGGCTAGGGCGCATATAGTTCTACGCTGCTCCTGTATGGGAGGTTAGAGGTTCGAACCCCGCCGTAGGCGATTTAATATAAGAAAAAAATTGTCATTATAGACTAAGATAGTTAATTTAACATAGCTGTATTTGAAAGTGTAGATAGAGATACCTGCCCTAAGGGAGCATTTTTTCAATTTTTTTCAAATAAATATGTTTGTCAACTTGCAGAAGTAGTCAGTTTTACTATTTCGTTGGGGGTACATAACATTTGAAAATCTACATTAACAGATCCATGCTGGGGTTGACGATTAAAAGTCCTGTATTTCTTAGCCTGTAGATTTCATAATGTTTTTTCACATTCACTGATTAGGAATGTGTCTAGTTGATTTTACGGTCTACCCTTATTTTTACGGTAGAAAGCTGGCAGCCCAGCTCGGTTGTTTCCGGGTTAAATTTACGGGTTACATTTTATAGTGCACGTGTAAACATTTCAATTGCAGTGGAAATGTTTACATGGCGATTTGACAGTTTACATGCGGGTTTTGTTTTTCTCTGCGTGTATTACTTGTATTTCATATGATGTACCCTTGATTTTCTATAACATACCAAGAACAACAGGGGTAAAATTCCGATAACGACACAAATTGCAACTCTTAGGAAATCTTGTGGAACTGTAACAGATCATCTATGCAGAATTAGGCAGTAACATATAATGAATTGTGTCTGTAATTCGGAATACATTTAATGTTCGGTCGACATGTCGCGTGCCGTGAATAGTTTACCTGGGTATTCTAGAATGGCATGTACAGATCAAAGAGACCTATTAAGATTCAGACGTCGAATGAGATCACTAGTTAAGGTGTTTATTGCGTGAGTATCATTAATAGCATTTGAGTTAATTTTAGTTGGAAACCTCTCAATGATGATTACCTTTGTTGCTATATGCTCCACCATGAAGCTATTTCCGTAACCCTTTACTACACGTTCGTGATACGTCTCAAGATTCATCTACACGTTTAATGACACTTTTGAAAGAAAACAAAAGTTGGCTTAAAAATAACGCGTCTACTTCAAATATCCTTTACATTCATGTCATTGTGGGTATTGACATAAAGCCTATAATTCGTGAAACATTCCCAACAGGATATATTATAGATGCTATATCTTATACGAAAGAGATTTAAGGCTTATTCTAGATAGTTGATGTCTACCATTTATATTCAGAAGTATAAACAAACCAAACAAAAGTTTTCGATTGCCAAAATAACGTTTCATCCACGTATAGTTATCAAGACTAACAAACTATCTGCGAGATGGCATTCTTGTTCACATTTCTCTGATTTCCACCAAATCTTCATGTTCCACGTGTCAACAGCTTCCAGTGCTCTATGGTTATCTGCAAATACACAACAGTTGCATCCTTGTCTAAAATAGCTTCCTTTAACTAAACGGTGATTTTAATAAATGTCCGTGTGCCAGTGTGCTTTTAATTTTAAACAAATATATACCACATATTTCCGGAGACGTCAAATTTTTCTGATCTTCTCTATATGTGTCTTTATTGTATGCCTTGGTCACCTTCACATTTCAAAAGAGAGTATGTTCTTCATCACAAAGTTTGGTACATATATCAAGAAAAATCTGTATACCAAATTTTAAAGAGGAGGAAAATATGTCTACATTTTGCAAATTTCTCTGTCGCCATAGCCCGATACGGCTATGGAATTCCAAAATCTAGGAGGAAAGGAGAAGTGGCGTGATTTTACTCGACTTTATAGAAGAATCAAATTGATAATTTGCCTTAATTGCTAAAAAAATATCTCGGAACTTTTCGAGTGTCAAACTGATTATCAATTCATCTAAATATTGCCGAATTGACAATGGTAGATAACGAAAGAAAGAGAAAGTCAATAGAAGTGAAATTGAAAGTGCAATGTCATGTTCAGATAGTGCCACTTCACGGCAAGGCGCCACAGTATTTGACAGTCCCGTATCTTTATAACCCTCTGTGGATGACAATTTTGTGCGTCGAGCTGCACGTCAGGGAATTTACCCTTCGTTATCAGAAAAGCAGCACACGGTATTAAATAATACGGACTTTCCAGGACTGGAATATTGATTAAAGTAAGACAAAATTCAACTTCTCCAGACCTTGTCAAAACAATCGTCATCTTTTATACTGTACTGTTTGACTTTTAACATGAAAAGTAGCCTTCGTTTAATTGGATAAAGACGCCGGAATTTACCCAATAAGATATTAATATAAATGAAAAGTCATCTTTAACCACCCATCGTAAAAACTGCTAATTTCTTTACCTTAAAGTGGCATGATCTGCCAAAATCTTGATATTTTGACGTGCAAACAGAATGTTGAAATTATTGGCTATTTTTCTCAAGACGTATGATTCAGAAGCTTTTTAGTGCTTCTAGTTTCGAAAATGTACGATAAAGTATTGTTTTGAACTAAATTTGGCTTAGAATGAATGATTGGTCGTCCCGGTTATTTAAATTTTGTTTACTTTTCGAACATGTTTTCGGTTCGTACAGGCCACATTCTGTATGCATTTTCATCATTCCAACGCCAATCATTTAGTTTTTCGATGACCTTCAAAGCCTTTTACTGTCGTGACGATCATAAATTATGAAAAAGGTGTAAATTTTGGCAGCTCATGCCCCTTTAATAATAATTTCTGAGTGAGCCTAAATTTGAGACTAAATGGATGCTGGTGTATTATAGCTCTATGCAGTTAGAGAAGAATGTTTACCTACATACCAAATGTCAGGTAGGCCTAATTTTATGTAACGGAATGTTTCTCTTTTTGCATGTATGTACACTTGTCTTTTTGTTTCTTGTTTAATGCTTGTTTATATCAAAGTAAAAGTTGGGTTGTCGAAATAGACGTTGTTTTTAACCATCTGACAAATACTAGCATCTTGACTGATAAATAGTTATGTCTCTGATTTAACGTCAAATAAGAAACCAACGATTTGTCATGGGTTTTAGGGTTTCGAAAAGAACGGCACCATTGAGTGATTGGGCTTTCTTCCCTGTTCCTATCCCGCCAAACTAAAGGTAAGCATATTCGCATGAGTGTGTCTTCTCCAGCAATTTGACCTATTTGGCTGCATGTCTGAATATTGGCAGCTACGTCACATTTTCCTGGCCCACTCTACTTTTGTCTGCATTGAATAACCCCGTCACGTCCGCAGTCTCAGGGCGCCTTCATCATTTATCAGGAAATTTTTCAACAGATTTCAAGAATAAAGGGCCTGTCTGCCAAAACCATGTCACGGGAATTGAAAACGGAAGAATATTAAATTAAATGTCTATCAGCGTTCGTGAATTTACGTGATATCGGCCTACTTACTACAAGATTGACCTACAGTATCTCTCTAGCAAATGCCGAAAACTTCTAGACTATTTGTAACACATTGATCAACAACAGAAAATACAAGAAAAACCCCGGTCAAATTTATGTTCAGTCTGTTTTGTACATACATACAAGTGTTTGACCATCAGATCAAACACAAACACAATGAATCAAGTTTTAAAAAACGAAAGGGATAGCATTGAATTTGACAATTACTTTTCTTAAAGGGCTGTAACATTTGATTCATCTATTTCAAATGAGTCTTTTAGTTTGCAGAAATGCACATATCTTTCAGAACCAGTTAACCGAATGATACAGCACCCATCTGTCTCATCATCAAATCATCTTTACATGGCATATAAGGAATTCATATCTCTTTACTTCACACCTGGCACATTTTATCACTTTGTAGTTTGGGAAAGAATCTGTCTTTCACAAACTTAAATTGATAAAACCACAATGAAAAGGAAATGAGTCCCTTTGAATTTGGACTCATTTATAGAAGTTGCGAAAGACATCTTTCGTGATAAGTCGTTATATATGTACATCAGTGTATAATTCATTTAGTCCATCTCCTCTTTAATTTATTATACACGTACATGCATATCAGATATATCAGATGACTTAAGTGTCAACAATGCAAAACTATTATACGTTGTTACCCCCCCCCCCCACCCCCTCCCGCCTATAAATTTGTCAGTTTTAACTAATGCATTGTTATTAACAGCTTTCAATTAGATTTCCTCCTAAAATGCAACCTGCTCTTTATGAATAACTTTGTCAGCATCCATACTCATATTTCTGGCAAAGAAACCAAAATGTTTGAAACTGCAGTGAGAATATGTAATAGGATACAAAAAGTTGACAAAACGTTCTATTTTTTTCAATTCAACTCCTCCTCTCCAAGATGGGACCATTCATCTTTCTTTATATTATTGATTTTTCATAGCTAACCTCTGTTTGTTTATATAAAGCATGTTTTCATAGGAGAATGAAATTAGAAAAAATCCACGATAAATCATTGCTGGCAATATTTATACTTGTTTAATCTGCCGAGTCTGAAAGTTATGGGTAAACTATCCCTGTTGTCAAAGCCGAGATGCTATGGGCCATAAAGATAAGGGTATAAAGCCATTACAAGTTTTACAGTTAGGATAAACCTCACCCAGCAATGCATTTTCAACGGATAGTTTCGAGAATAAATCATGTGACAAAACATCAATTGAAACGATTGAAACTGCTATATGGCAGCAGGCCACAGTTTCATTTTCCTTCATTTCCCATTTGCGATAATGTTAATGTCTGCTCTCACAGCACCTTCCCTAACTTTCGTTGCACAAAATCCTTCGGTGGGGGCCTTAAACAGTCCTTTGGGAGTATTTTAAACACAATTTTTTCATAGGGGTCACGTAGGGGTCACTTTGCACATACTCCGCCGCATGTAAACAAACCAAAGCACGCCTAACTACCAGATCTCCATCCACCTGAAATTGTTTGTTTGTTTGTTTATTTCACCCAATATGTACAGAAATGATAAGAAAGTTGCAAAAGGTAAGATGAACATAGGCGGGAATAAAGTCATATAGACTTGTTCTATCCCGGTAAATAAATAAATTTATATTGTGAACAACAGTACGGTTGAAAGTTTTACACTGGCATTTGTCTTAAGTCAAATTAGCATTAAAATTCTTAGGCAATTATAATTATAAATTAATTTATATACACGATAAAGAGGGTAGAAAAAAAAGTAAGTGATCAACTGATACAGTGCAACACACTACATTTGATTAAATTGAATAGAGTAGGTAGGTTTGTAATCTGGCTTTAAAAAGTGATTGGGAAGAGATAGATTTTAGTGATTGGGGCAGCCTGTTCCATTCCTGGGGACCAGAGTACTTAATAGAGTGACTGGACAGAGTTGAATGACACATTGGGCGATGGAGATTAAGAGAAACCGTTCTTGTTTGATGGGCATGAATACTTGAATTTTTCTTAAAGAAATTTTGTTGAAAATTTATGGGCAACTGGTAGTTATGATACATGAATTTATGACAAAAGAAAAGAATAGAGAATTGATTTAGCTTGGGCAGGTTGAGAATTTTATAGGTCCTGAATAATGGTTGAGTACTGTCGGTATAATATGAGAAGGTGATGACACGTAGTGCTTTCTTTTGAAGTATGTAAAGAGATTTAAGATGACTAGAGTATGTTCCACCCCACAAGACAGAAGCGTATGAGAGGAATGAATGTACCAAAGAATGATATAGAATGAATAAGGTTGGTCTATTGACAAAAGATCTGATGTGCTTAATGATACCTATATTACGGGAGACTTTTTTACATAAGTAGTTAATGTGCGAAGTCCAAGAAAGATTTCTATTCAGAAAGATGCCAAGAAATTTGTACTCGGTTACTTGTAATAAAGTATCGCCAAAGAGTTTAACTTGGGTTTGGAAAGGTTTGCTTTTGGAATAGGCAATATACATGCATTTAGTTTTACTAATATTTAAAGAAAGTCTATTTGCCGACAGCCAAGTGCTTACTTTGGCTAACTCGTTTGACATGATTTCAACAGCTTCCCTACTGGTATTCGAAGTGGAACATAAACTAGTGTCGTCTGCAAATAAAGTAAATTTTAGAGAATCAGATGCTGATTTTAAATCATTGATGTAGATTAAGAAGAGGATGGGGCCCAATATGGACCCCTGAGGCACACCACATTTTACTGTTTTTATGTTAGATTGGAACCCATTGTAGTTAACTGTCTGGGTGCGTTCTGCTAAGTAACTCATCAACCATCTATTAGCTGTTCCCCGAAACCCATAATGACTAAGTTTTTTTAGAAGAATGGAGTGGTTGACTGTGTCGAATGCTTTAGATAAGTCGATGAAGGTTAGGACACTGAAATGTTCTTTTTCTTTCTGGGCAAGCAAATAGTCGTAGAGTGAAATAGCTGCGTGGGTAGTCGAGTGTCCAGAACGAAATCCATACTGATCAGGAGAAATAATATTGTGAGCGTCCAGGAAGGAAGTCACTTGAAGGGCAGATATTTTTTCTATTATTTTGCTTATACTTTTTAATATTGAGATAGGGCGATAATTTTCAATAATGTCCGGATCACCACTTTTAAATACAGGGATCACTTTTGCTAACTTTAAGGAATCTGGTACAAGGCCGAATGAAAAGGAGAGATTAATAATGTGAGCAAGAGGGGTAGAAATAAACTGTGAAACGGTTTTGATTACCTCAAGTTATACAGATCTGGAAGACAGAATTTTTACCTTGAAGATTTTACCTTGAAGATTCGTTTGTATACGCTTTTTTTTGTGTCGCTTATTATTTTTAAACTTTATTTACCGTATTAGTCAACTTCGTTCGATTCGCTAACACTGTTTAGCATCTCACCACAGTACTGTTAGCTGACACGGCACCAATTTATTTAATATTTATAATTTTACTGCTACGGCCCGCGTAGCTACATCTGAGCATGGTGGCCCGTGTTTTAATTATGGGCCATTCGTTTATAAAGCGCCTTGATAGGTTTATTAATTCGGGCATCAATGAGCAATTTAATATGGGTTTCGATGGTACTAAGCTGCAGGTTGCATTTCACGGTATATCTGGTGGCACTCTTCGCCCAGGACGCCGTTCACTCCAGCACAGTGATCACATGGCCGTTGTTAGCCATTACCGGCCTGACCTTATTATTCTACAAATTGGCGGGAATGACCTTTCTCAACATGAATGTGTGCCGGAAATTCTGGCCAGAGATATAGTATCATTCGCCAATTTTTTGCTGGCCGGTTTTGACAATATTAAAGGCGTTGTAATATGTCAGCTCCTTTGTAGGTCGTTTGCCTCTTCAGAAATGGAAATATCCTATAATTCGAAAGTGGTAGTAGTAAACGAAACAGTTAAACACTTATTAAGTGAGGATAATGGTAATGTAAATATTATATTTTGGCACCACCAAGGTTTCTGGAGACAACCTGGTAACGTTTTATCCCTTGATGGGGTGCACTTAAATAGCTATGGTCTGAAGAGGTACATGCACAGCATGAGAAAAGCCATTTATAACTGTAAACATAAAGCATTATTTAACTTTGAACATTAATTAATACTCATATAGGGCTTATATATGAAAATATATTTTATGCTTATTACAATCCCAACACATCATTTGTATGGATGCATATATATTGCCCACATTTAAATCTTTTGTGTGAGGCACTGAGATTTTAATACCTGTGTGGAGTACTAGCTGCTCCCATATTTTTCACTTACAGTAACAGCATTTATGTGGAGTACTAGCTGCTCCCTTGACTTTCTTAAAACAACATTTGTGTGGAGTACTAGCTGCTCCCTTGGTTTTCAAGAACAGCATTTGTGTGGAGTAATTTCTTCTCCCTTGACTTTCAGAAATCTGTGTGGAGTATTAGTTGCTCCCATGCCTTTCAATAGACAGCATTTGTGTGGAGTACTTTCTGCTGTGGAGTACTAGCTGCTCTTCTGGTTTTCAAAAAATTTGTGTAGAGTACATGTTACTCCCATTTTGTGTTGTCAAACACATGTGTCTCATTGTTCATTTACTACATTCTACATGTCTAATCTCATTTAGATTATATTTTAACATACATTTGTATGGAATATACACTATCCTAATCTAATCACATTTCTTTTGTAGACATGAATCTTTGATGAGACAACTCTTTGCAAACATTTTCAGCGCTTTTATTTTCTCATACATTTTTACATTCTGAACATCATACATTTGTTGAGACACATTGTATCAACAATTGTTTATTTGTGTGTTCAAAGCTATTCAAGATGAGACCTAAGAGGCGTGCATCCCTGGCAAGTGGTTCAATCAAAGCAGCGAAGGGGGTGTCAGTGAAACGCAAGCACATCAAAGCCGTTACTGGGAGATCGGATGCACCTCCGCAGACAACCGGTCCATCAACGGCTGCCATCGTTCAAGAAGTTTTACGAGCATTAGATGCCCGGTCGGCCCTATCTACTTCTTCGCCTTTTCCTTTAATACCCTGCTCCATGGACACCACCCAGATTGAAACACCAGGTACAAACTCTGCCCCAGAGTTACCTGGAACTTCCACAGCTGAACAACGTTCAGGTACTCTTCCATCAGAACAGCTTTTTGGTAAGACAACAAGTCCATCTCATTCCTCCACACATAACAACTTTGATAGTCACAATGAGTCCCCTTCATTAAGGCTCATTTCCTCAACCCTACCCTTAGGATATAACATCAATACGAAGACTAGGGGTGCAATTTTTTCTGATGAGTATGTTGATTTTCACCAGCTTCTTTATCCTAAAGATGAAAAACAATGTATTCAATTGGGCTCGGATGGAAAAAATGTGACTTGGTCATCACAAGCCTCCAAGCAATCTTTGAATCACATTGCTCAATGGACACATGCCTTTGATATCTTTGTTTCAATATATATAACAAAGAAGCCACAGCATGCACAAGGTCTTATCAAATATGGCAATACAATCCGTCTTATAAACAGCCAGTTTGGTATTAATGCTGCATTGTTTTATGATGAGAATTTCAGAAAGCTTCGCACCATTGAACCATTAGACTGGTCAAAGGTACATGAAGAGTTATGGAGGCTATGCTCTCTTAGAAATGCATTAGGGTCAACAAAACCTTATAACAGCAACAAACTACAGGTTGCTACAAACAAGTATAGTTTTCGCAACTCACCAAAACATGCCTATCCAACCAGCTACTGTTGGAAATTTCTCAAGTGGGGACAATGCACAAAACAATACTGTACTTTCACCCACCTGTGTCCAAAATGTAAAAAGAAACATCCCTTGTCACAATGTCCAGAAAAAGACGACAACTTTAAGTAACTTACCCACACCTATTCGTGTCACTAACCTGTCTAGTCTATTGAAAGGATATGATACATGTCTAACAAAATATATTTCTGATGGTTTCACATTTGGTTTTAAACTGGGAGTTCAGGGAAAACCTCCAGAGTTTATTCCATCTAATCATAGGTCTGCACTTACTAAAAAATCTATTGTGAATGATAAGCTATCGCATGAATTAAAAATGGGCAGAATTTCGGGACCCTTTAATTCAAAGCCATTAGAGTATATGGTTTGTTCCCCATTAGGTGTTATCCCCAAGAAAGAACCGGGCAAATTTAGATTGATACATGATCTTTCTTATCCATGTAATCTGTCTGTCAATGCCCATGTACCAAAACATCTTAGCCAAGTAAGCTATGATAATATTGAAAATGTTATCAATCTTGTTCAATCAGCTGGACAAAATTGCCTTATGTCTAAGACTGATATTGAAGATGCATTTCGTTTAATCCCAATACATCCAGAAGACTATAAATATTTGGGGTTCACTTGGGAGGGCTGTTTCTATTATGATCGCTGTCTCCCCATGGGAGCATCTCCATCATGTCAAATTTTTGAATCTCTAAGTTGTGCATTACAATGGATTATGACCTCTCATTTTCATGTTTTCGGAATGTCCCATCTCCTTGATGATTTTTTCTTTGTGGGTCCTGCCAACTCACTCAAATCTAGTCAGGATCTACACAATTTTGTTCATCTCTGTGAAAATTTGAATATACCGATAAAACATTCCAAAACCATTATATCAAAATCTGTTATTCAAATATATGGTATTGAGATTGACTCCAACAAAATGATAGCTAGACTTCCTCAAGATAAACTGGATAAAGCAAGAGAAATGCTGACCTTATATCGTTTCAGAAAAAAGGTCACCTTATGTGAATTACAGTCACTCATTGGTTATCTCAATTTCTGTTGTTCAGTTGTTATACCTGGCAGGGCTTTTCTAAGAAGGCTAGTTGATTTAACAATAGGGTGTAAACAAGCTTATCATCACATTAGGTTGAATCGTGAAGCGCGATGTGATATTGAAACATGGCTTACTTTTCTATCTTCCTACAATGGAAAATCATTTTTTCTATTTTCTGACTGGATTAGTTCAGAAACATTACACTTGTATACTGATGCCGCCAGTGTCCATGGTGGGTTTGCAGCAGTTTTTGGATGTCAATGGTTTGCAGGCAAATGGAATGCTGAAATGGCTCCTACACATATCACAGTCAAAGAATTTTTGCCTGTGGTACTTGCTTTGGAAATATGGGGGTGCAAGTTAAAAAATCATAAAGTTATGTTCATGATCGACAATTTAGCACTAGTTCAAATAATCAATAAGAACTCCTCAAAATCTAGCCTTATCATGAAACTAGTCCGTAGACTTGTATTAGCATCTCTAAGATACAATGTTCATTTTCGGGCTAAGCACATTCCCGGAAAACAAAATGTAGTGAGTGACCACCTTTCTCGTTTCCGTTTCCAGGAAGCTCGGAAGATAGCACCCTGGTTAAACGAACTGCCCGTGGATATTCCACCGGAGAGCTACAAACTGTAACTAACCAACTACTTAATGCAGCATTATCTCAAAGCACAAAAGAATCCTATCGTAGAATGTTGCATCAGTTCATGGCATTTCATAAACAAACAAAACAACCTGGCACCCCTTATCCAACCTGTCCTCAAATCCTCATTAAATATGTAGCACATCTATTTCTATGCAATTACAGTTCTGCAACAATCTATTCACATGTTTCTGCAATCAGTTTCCTTCATAAAATTGATGGCATGGCAGATCCAACAGACAATTTCTTTCTTAAAAAGATTCTCAAGGGAGTACAAAATACAAGACCAGCACAAGATTCACGGTTACCAATTACTCTCCCTATTCTTAGAAAGCTGGTAACATCCCTCATTTATACTATTCCACACTATTACTTAAGATGTATGTTCAAATCTCTACTTCTTCTTGCTTTTCATGCTTTTTTGCGGATTGGTGAAGTAACAGTTTCATCAACAAATACCCACCACAAAGTGCTACAGGTAGGGGATGTAGAATTTCACAACACTGAAAATAGTTTACATGGGATAACTTTGACATTGACACATTTTAAGTACAGTTCACTTGAGCCCATGCGCATTAACATTCCTATAAAGTCAGATCCTTTGATTTGCCCTGTAAGAGCCCTGTACCAGTTTTTGAAACTATCTGGTCATACCACTGGCGCACTATTTCAGATGAGTGATCACAACCCAGTTTCATACAATTGGTTTTGCAAAACTTTAGCCGAGGTTGTTGCATTTGTAGGCCTTGACAAAAAACGCTACACTTCTCACAGCCTTCGAATTGGGGCTGCTACTTCATCAATTGCATCAGGTACTCCTGAATCTGTTGTCAAAAAATGGGGGAGATGGAACTCTGATGCTTTTAAAAAATACATACGTATTAACAATTTTTCGCATGCTTAAAGCACCTTAAATGTGTCAGTTTTTTTGCTGGCCTTCCAAGAAAGGTGGCAGTTTCTCACCATAAGTTTTGAAGATCTAATTGAAAGGTGTCAGTTTTTGCTGGCCTTCTTAATATCATGGCATGAGATCACCTCATCATATGATATACACACATTGAATGTCAAAGAGTATTGTTACTGCTATCATGATAACTTGAGCTGTCAAACATATTCATGGAAGGTGTCAGTTTTTGCTGGCCTTCCAGTATTACCTATTGTCTGTACATAGCCAAGGTGTCAGTTTTTGCTGGCCTTGCAGCATTACCTATTGACTCTACATAGCCAAGGTGTCAGTTTTTGCTGGCATTAGTTTTCTAACTAGTTGAATAGTTTCACAGTTGAAGTTCATAATAGTTAATGTTAATCACACTTACATTTACTAAGCAATGGATGGTGACAGTTTCTGCTGACCGTCATGTTTTTAAAAAACACCCAGTGTTGTTTGATGAGGGTGTCAGTATTTGCTGGCCTTCCATACTTCCTAGGTGAGTTCTCTATTTTTATTATATTGTTTCTTAATGCTTTGGGGATCACAGCTCAAATAATTTGGTCAGAGACTTGTGTGGGGTGATAACAGTCTAACTGTTATCTGTGGCCTGTTTTATTTCATTCCCCACCTTTGCTCAGTAAAATAACTTCTGTCAAAATCTTAAAAGTAGTGTAATTAGTTTGGAGACATGGTTTACCCCTTTCTCACTTCTATTGGGTCATGTCTCCATTTTTGTATTTCTGATTCACTAAGTTTAGTAAATTGTCATTTAATTATTTAAATGACCTTAATCACACAATCTAGTTGTTTTGTGTTTATTTACTTCCATTAATAATGAGCAAACGGAGCTTCGTCTCTGACCATCTGTAAGAGAGCCATACATAAAACAACCTTTGCAAAGAAAAGATGTTTATGTATGCGAGTGACCTCCCCTTTTTGTTATTGTTGTAATGAACCAATGACGTAACCCAGCGGGTGTTGTCATGGTATCCAGCTAACCACGAGGAAGACAGAAGCTGCAGCCATTACCTCAAGTTATACAGATCTGGAAGACAGAATTTTTACCTTGAAGATCCCACCCTTGCCCTCCCTTACTCTGTTTTCAGTAAATAAATCTAGATCTGTATTTGGCCTGTTTTATTTCATTCCCCACCTTTGCTCAGTAAAATAACTTCTGTCAAAATCTTAAAAGTAGTGTAATTAGTTTGGAGACATGGTTTACCCCTTTCTCACTTCTATTGGGTCATGTCTCCATTTTTGTATTTCTGATTCACTAAGTTTAGTAAATTGTCATTTAATTATTTAAATGACCTTAATCACACAATCTAGTTGTTTTGTGTTTATTTACTTCCATTAATAATGAGCAAACGGAGCTTCGTCTCTGACCATCTGTAAGAGAGCCATACATAAATTAATTTATATACACGATAAAGAGGGTAGAAAAAAAAGTAAGTGATCAACTGATACAGTGCAACACACTACATTTGATTAAATTGAATAGAGTAGGTAGGTTTGTAATCTGGCTTTAAAAAGTGATTGGGAAGAGATAGATTTTAGTGATTGGGGCAGCCTGTTCCATTCCTGGGGACCAGAGTACTTAATAGAGTGACTGGACAGAGTTGAATGACACATTGGGCGATGGAGATTAAGAGAAACCGTTCTTGTTTGATGGGCATGAATACTTGAATTTTTCTTAAAGAAATTTTGTTGAAAATTTATGGGCAACTGGTAGTTATGATACATGAATTTATGACAAAAGAAAAGAATAGAGAATTGATTTAGCTTGGGCAGGTTGAGAATTTTATAGGTCCTGAATAATGGTTGAGTACTGTCGGTATAATATGAGAAGGTGATGACACGTAGTGCTTTCTTTTGAAGTATGTAAAGAGATTTAAGATGACTAGAGTATGTTCCACCCCACAAGACAGAAGCGTATGAGAGGAATGAATGTACCAAAGAATGATATAGAATGAATAAGGTTGGTCTATTGACAAAAGATCTGATGTGCTTAATGATACCTATATTACGGGAGACTTTTTTACATAAGTAGTTAATGTGCGAAGTCCAAGAAAGATTTCTATTCAGAAAGATGCCAAGAAATTTGTACTCGGTTACTTGTAATAAAGTATCGCCAAAGAGTTTAACTTGGGTTTGGAAAGGTTTGCTTTTGGAATAGGCAATATACATGCATTTAGTTTTACTAATATTTAAAGAAAGTCTATTTGCCGACAGCCAAGTGCTTACTTTGGCTAACTCGTTTGACATGATTTCAACAGCTTCCCTACTGGTATTCGAAGTGGAACATAAACTAGTGTCGTCTGCAAATAAAGTAAATTTTAGAGAATCAGATGCTGATTT
This sequence comes from Lepidochitona cinerea, assembly GCA_963971465.1. Classification (NCBI taxonomy): domain Eukaryota; kingdom Metazoa; phylum Mollusca; class Polyplacophora; order Chitonida; family Tonicellidae; genus Lepidochitona; species Lepidochitona cinerea. Next base: position 8,119,939 of record OZ020551.1, read on the forward strand.
TAAATCATTGATGTAGATTAAGAAGAGGATGGGGCCCAATATGGACCCCTGAGGCACACCACATTTTACTGTTTTTATGTTAGATTGGAACCCATTGTAGTTAACTGTCTGGGTGCGTTCTGCTAAGTAACTCATCAACCATCTATTAGCTGTTCCCCGAAACCCATAATGACTAAGTTTTTTTAGAAGAATGGAGTGGTTGACTGTGTCGAATGCTTTAGATAAGTCGATGAAGGTTAGGACACTGAAATGTTCTTTTTCTTTCTGGGCAAGCAAATAGTCGTAGAGTGAAATAGCTGCGTGGGTAGTCGAGTGTCCAGAACGAAATCCATACTGATCAGGAGAAATAATATTGTGAGCGTCCAGGAAGGAAGTCACTTGAAGGGCAGATATTTTTTCTATTATTTTGCTTATACTTTTTAATATTGAGATAGGGCGATAATTTTCAATAATGTCCGGATCACCACTTTTAAATACAGGGATCACTTTTGCTAACTTTAAGGAATCTGGTACAAGGCCGAATGAAAAGGAGAGATTAATAATGTGAGCAAGAGGGGTAGAAATAAACTGTGAAACGGTTTTAAGGACTGACATAGGAATGCTGTCAATACCAGGTGCTGCTGATTTGAGTGATTGTATAGTAGAGTGGACGTCATTGGGGGTAACTGAAGAAAACGTAAATGAGGAAGTATTAGGATCGTTGAGATATTCTAGCGGAGATACAGTTGATGCTGGAATTTCAGATTCAAGCTGGGACGCAACTGTAGAAAAATAGGTACTAAAGCTGTTAGAGATGGAAGGATTATCAGTAATGTCTTGGTTATTTATTTGGAAAGTACGATTACTAACGCGATTTCGATTTCGACCGAGAATTTGATTTAGTACTTTCCAAGTTCCTTTGATGTTATTATGTTGGTCGTTAAACTTTTTATCAAAATATTCTTTTCTTGAGAGCCGTATGATCCTATTTAATTTATTACGAAACTTTCTATAATTACATTTATCTATGATTTTTCCCGACTTTAACTGTTTGCGGTAGAGACGATTTTTTTCATGGACAGATGTTAAAATACCAGGAGTTGTCCAGGGTTTTCGAAATTTATGCGATGTGTTTTTGGAGGTAATTATAGGGAATATTTCATCATATAAAGTGTTTATTTTAGTGGAAAAAAGCTCCAATGCATGCTCGGGATTTTGTGAGGACAAAACGTCCTCCCAAGATAAATTTTTTACTTGATCAATGAAGGCGTTTGTTTGTTCAGGGGTTTTCCTCCGGTATAGAAATGCGGGTTTAGATTTACTATAGCTACCAGATGAGAAGAGACTAAACACTGGAAAGTGGTCGGATATATCGGATAGTAAAACACCAGATAAAAAGTTAAACTCATGAATATTGGTAAGAACATTATCTATTAGTGTTGCAGAATGATTATTAACACGAGTGGGTTTTGTTATCTCTGGGAAAAGATAGTTTGATTTTAGAATATCAAGGAAATCCTTTGATGGTTGATGGGCATCAGCATTAAGAAGGTTGATATTAAAATCTCCCAATAAGATCAGTTTTTTGTTACTTGGAATCTTTTGAAGTAAGTCTGATAAAATTTCATTAAACGAATTTACGTTCTGTCCAGGTGGGCGATATATTAAACCAACCAAGATAGTATTACTTGAATATGAAATATCAACAAAAACTGACTCAAAACCAGCATCTTCATTAAAAACAGAAAGATCGTCCCTTAATTTGCAGGACTCAACGTCATTGTTAACAAAAAGTGTAACGCCACCCCCCCTTTTACTTGGACGAGATTTAGTAAAGAGTGTATACCCTGGTAGATCGTAAAGACATTCAGTGGATGGGCTTAACCAGCTTTCAGAAAACCCAAGTACAGAAAATTCATGTTGTAAATCAGATAAATAGGCAACTACTTCATCGAAATTCTTTCTTAGACTTCGCACATTGAGATGGAGGGCGGAGAATATATTGTTTGGTAGAGAATGAGTCTGAGTTCTGAAAGTATTTTCGGAAAAATATTCAGATTGATGAGAGTGAAGATTAGCCCAATGGGAAATTTCGAAGTCGTTGTCATCTGTATGAGATTTACTATGATCTATATCATGAAGCTCAACTGGATGAAAACACATTTTATTGAGAACACTGAGGTCAAATGAATTAGGGACGGGTTGATGACCAGTAGGTTCTGGTACTTGAGAGGAGTCATGGAAAGGGAGAACAGAGAAGGGGTTTGGTGATAACTGAACAGGCTGCTCAGGCGCTGGATCATCATCCATTTTGATATACATAATCACATATTCGATCGTGTGTGCACTGGATACAGGTGTCAACATTTTCAGATATAAATGGAAAATAAACAACATACTTTAGAATACAATTTGGTAACATTATATTAAAAATTAACATTACTATCAGGGAAAAGAAAAAAAAAAGGTTTAGGGAGATGTTATGCTGGTGAAGAGAGACCAGGTGGGTTGGAGAACGCAGATAGAGAATTATGATAATTCCTGTCTAGAGTATTTGGACAGCCAATTGCCGTCCTACGTACTTCTATTTAATATTAACAGACTACAAGTTCAATAATTAATAGCATACATACTGCACATATATATATATATACACATATATACATACACACACATATTCACCCACGCACACATACACATATATCTAAATATATTTATGAACACAAAAACACACACATATATAAACAGTAACACACACACTCACACGCACAAACATAATTATAACACATATACATACACACACAATGGATAGATGAGTAAATAGATATATAAATATGAGGAAATGTAAATTTCTTTATTGACTAACCAAATAAAGCAATTTGGTTCAAGGAAGGGTGTACTAGTGGTGATTGTATTATAAAAGAATAAATTAGATAAATTGGTTGAATAGGTTTTTAGAATTTAATTAATAAACAAATACGGAAATGCGAGTTACATGTAGACGTTTGCCATATAGATGAATCCTGTTTATTGAACCATTGGTACAGAGCTTAGCTAATATATGTAATTAATAATAAAGCTATAAAATACAAATATACATGTATGTGGATAGTAATAAAGCATGTGATATTAATGCGTTCGAAAATTTTCAGAATTTACAAGTTGAAAAATTGGGAATTGAAAGTAAATTTGCAAATTAACTGAATATACTATATTACCAACAAGATAGCAAGGAAGTTATTTACAGGGGTAAATTATGTTGTAACATGTAGAATACTTTGGTTGATTTGGATATAGAAAGGCAAGGTTGGAGACTTCGCAAATTGACTGAAATAATTTGGCTATTAAATATATACAATGCCACAACACTTTCTCAGCTATTTATTTTCAGATAACATAGTGATGCTATGTATCCGACATCGGCATTACTCGTAATTTGAGTACAGATATCTATTGTAGACTATAAATGATTAATAACATAAGAATGATAAACATGTAGATAGTGGAACATTAGCTTATCTTTGAGTGGTAAGGCTATTTCTATTAGGCATTTGGCGGTTTGGTGCATCGCCTGGTCTTTGGTTTATGGACACCTGGGATGAAACACGGGTCGGAAAGAACAATTTGTCAATATCTCTTACACTTTTAACAACAGATATTTTGCCATCCGGCAGTTTTACCAAAATTTTTCCATTCGTAGACCAGGCATCAAGGCCTTCACGGGAGAGTGCATTTGTTAATAGGGAATGGTTTTTGAAAGTCAAGTCTTCGCGAATAACAAGCTTCGTACCTTTTAGGGCTTTACGTTTACTGATGGCTTCAATTTTGTGCTGACGACGTACAAATTTGACAATTATAGCTCGCAAGTTTTCAGAGGGTTTCCCTACCCTATGAGCCATGTCAATATCGTGAGTATCTATACACATACCAAGTTTGTCATTCAATATATTCTTTATTTTCTCAGCGCATTGTTCCCATGATTCATTTTTATTGTCACCCTCAACCCCCCACACTCTGATACTAGCTTTTCGGGTGTACTGTTCTAGATCATCCTGTCGTGATATACTGGTCGATATCATTTCCTCAAGACCCTCTATCTGATCTGACATCTGAGCACAAGTATTTCTCAATTTTTCATTTTCATTTCGAACATCAAACAATTCACCTTCAATCACCTGAATTTTATTTTCCAACGAGCTGATAATTTTGTTTTTTGTTGATTCTAGTGCTTGTTCCATGTCAGTGCGAGTTACAATTGATTCTCTAAGTATCGTGAGCTCATCTTTTGTGACCATGGATGATTGTATTTTACCCAGGGCCGATATTATACTCTGCATATTGGATTCCCCGATCTTTTTGTCACCTTTACCAATATCTGTTTCAGTCTCCATATGTTTGTCACTATTATTTGCCAATGCTTTATTTGATCGTAGATTTGGCCTAGGCATAGATCACTTTAGAAATAAACAAAATCAAGTTGGTGTCAGAGTCAAACCAAGTGCAGTGATCAAATGATTGGGTGATTAAGGCACTACTCACAACACTGGATGTTCATAAAATCATATACAGATTGACTGAAGGCGGACAATTAGAATCAAAGAAGAATGTCAGGATTGACCATCTGGGGTTCTGGCGAGATTGAATTCGGAATGTTGAGTCCACGAAATGGCGTTGTTGTTGTAATCTTCAGCTTGATGTCACCTCTTCTCTCATCATGATCAAATCTTCCACGAATATCGTCTCCAACAAAGAATGACGGGTTCAAAACATCTCCCTAACCTTAATCAGCACTATAGACACATTAGAAGATCTAAGATTGCCTCAGATGAATCAGTTTAAAACCAACGAAATGGTCCCATTCCACTTCTAAAATCATTTCCAGACAGTAACTCAACCCCTGTCCTTTCATAAAAACTACAAAAATGCCCAGAAAAAAAAATGCAGTGGGCCAGGAAAAAATAATTAAAAAAAAACACAGAAAAATATCTGGAACTTCTTTCGAAAAACTGTGACCTGTATCCATATAAACTTTCAAAGATGAAAGATTTTCCCCTGTTTTGCTAATCTTTCCTCAGTTTGTTTAGTTTTTTCCTCATATACCTCTCTGGTTAAAGACTTCGGTCGAGATTACCCCTTCAAGAGTTACTTGCTGTTTAGGGATTATAACAATAAGGATGTAAGTTTTGTTTAGCCAACTTTTCGCATCTTAAAATACATATTAACAGTGGTTAAACTTAGACAAGTACTTCATGGATACTCTTTGACTGCGATAAAGTAATGGGTAGTTATTTGATTATGGCAATGAGTTGTGCTAATAGTTATAAGATGGCTGATCGCATGTAATCAAGAATGTCGCCTAGTTGTTACTCGTCAATACTCATTTGGCCAGATAGACTGGACTATGTGGAGTTTTTTTATGGCAATAAGCTGTCAAGAAATGACATCAATCTGATATTTCCGGGAATACTGAAAGTATTGCAACACGAATCGTTGCGTTCCAACAGAGAAATCCCGGAATAAAAAATGTTAGCACTGAGAGTTTATGTTCCTATTAAGAAGTCTCGGAATACAGACACAATGCTATCACTGATGGTTGCTTTTTCTACTGGGAAGTTCCGGAATACAGACACAATGCTAACACTGATGGTTGCTTTTTCTACTGGGAAGTTCCGGAATATAGACAAAATGCTAACACTGATGGTTGCTTTTTCTACTGGGAAGTTCCGGAATACAGACACAATGCTAACACTGATGGTTGCTTTTTCTACTGGGAAGTTCCGGAATACAGACACAATGCTAACACTGATGGTTGCTTTTTCTACTGGGATGTTCCGGAATATAGACACAATGCTAACACTGATGGTTCCTTTACCTACTGGGAAGTTCCGGAATACAGACAAAATGCTAACACTGATGGTTCCTTTACCTACTGGGAAGTTCCGGAATACAGACAAAATGCTAACACTGATGGTTCCTTTACCTACTGGGAAGTTCCGGAATATAGACAAAATGCTAACACTGATGGTTCCTTTACCTACTGGGAAGTTCCGGAATACAGACAAAATGCAAACACTGATGGTTTCTGTTCCTCGGGGAAGTCACGGAATACAGACAAAATGCTAACGCTGATGGTTTCTGTTCCTACAGGGAAATCACGGAATACAGACAAAATGCTAACGCTGATGGTTTCTGTTCCTACAGGGAAGTCCCGGAATACAGACAAAATGCAGACTGCAGTGTTTCCACGTTTCTATAGTGCCAACTCCGAGGACAATAGGATAAAAAGACACATTTGAAGAGTTTATGCCATTCTTCTTTTTAACACAGAAGTTGCACTTTCACGGCGCAGGCTGAAGGGGCTATGACTAATTATGCTCTTTTATAATCATTTATTAAAAATGTTTTTTTTTGGCAGCTGGGAATTCGATAGATAAACACTAAACGTTTTCTGAATAACGAGTACATAGGCAACTTTAGTCATTGAGCTATACATCAGCAACAAACACATTTTAAGCATGACATTCTGAGTGACTTATGATTTTAGTTGGACTAAATTTAACACCTACAAGAAGATTTTCCCTGTGCCCATGTGTTTTAGTGATCATAAATATAACAGAGTACCTATAGCATAGTAAAACATTGCCGCTTTCTTTTTCTTATTCTGCTGGCGTAATAATGATTAAAGACGATTCAGTCCAAAACGGTCTACGAAATTCACATGACATTTAATAAGTGACGTTTTTAGTTTCAGCTGACGTTATGCAGTACCACGTACGTAGTTCAGGTATTTGTTCTTTTGGGCCTTTCTTTCATATCTAAACCACCAAAATGTATTACCTTTCGTGTAATTACGTCAAAGTCGTGATAATGTCCATTAAACAAATTAGTTTCATTTCAGTTCAGAACGGACTAAGAATATCATTGTCGCATTGCAGGGAGGTCAGTCTTATGGGCTTTGACACTTGACGTTTGCGTTAATTTGGCCGCTTTGATCTCTAGAAATCAGACGTTAACAGTCCACTGCATGACATCAAGAGATTTATACCGTCTATCTTAGCCCGTGGAACTCAGCTGTTCTCTAGAGTATTAGTGAATAACTGATTACAACATTGATCACCGTATTCTCAGGCAATCTTATATAAGAAATAGACCCACTGACATACATATTTCGTCTGAGAATACTAATGAAGAATCAATTGCGCCATGTGCGGCTTGTTCAGGTTGGTTGGTTGTTTTAGCTTATTGGCGCGTCCAAGCTTGTTCAGGGATAACTATGAAATTACACGAGCCAGCTTTAATTGTTTGGATTTATCTTTTTCAGGTGTGATAACAGTAGAGGAGCAGTTCTTTGCATGTTCAGACCAAAATGAACCCGTTATTAGCTTTGATTAAAGATATATATAATATGGGGAAAATATAACCTATCGCTTGTTTTATGAAGATATCCTGTGAAAAAGTATTTTGAAAGATTATCTATGTAAGACCAATTTACACGCAAGTCGTAAAGTGTATTCAGTGTCCCAGTCATACATACTAGTTATATGCCCTGTCACATATAAATGATCATTTGCTTATTGCTGGCATCCTCATTGGATGTATCAGAACTTTCAAACGGAAAAGTTCTATTACCATTCAATTAATATTTACTTTTGGCAAAGTATGCGGCGACCGTATGACTAATTACGGGACTCTTTGTCTTTGTTAACCCTCAAGACATTCCTCACAATTTCCAGCAGTTTGGAGAAGCCACAAGTAAATACTAATCCTATTATGTCTTATTATGTCTATTATGTATTATTCAACAAATTAAATTTAACAGTCCTAACATTTTAGGAGAAAAATCATCCTGGTATACTCTCACTGCCAAGTAGTTGTGCCGTGGTAGCTTTTCACTGATGGTTTTTGCCCTACCTAGTTGCGTAGTGTTGCTTTTTTCAGGATGTTGGTATGTTGCTTTCAGTTATTGTCACTTTCCAAATCTTCAAGTCATAAGAGTATCTTCTCTCTGAGTCAATAGTTAATCAGATGTTCAGCTATTATCTCTGATAATATTGCTCATTGTTTATTGATATAGGCCTACACTTCTTTCTTCACGAACGGATGTTTTTCCTCTTTTTGTGTCTTTCGACAAATATTTTGTGTGTGCATATAGTTTTCCGGAAATATTTTTGCTCAAACAATATTTTTAATTTTTTGGATTTCCCGATTGTCTTTACTTCTATCAGAAGTAAGAGTTTTCACGTACAAATACAGTAAAATACTGTATGCTAAAATGTAATTGTCACTTTCAGAAAAGTCAATAGAAAGAAGTCAATCGCATGAAAGTTATACTATATGATAGTAGCCGTAGTTTAAACCCTAGAAGGCGTGTTATCATGGTGAATGACATCGCAATTCTCTATAGAACACATGTAGAGCTGAAATGTTTTCTTTAAATAAAGCGAGAAGAAGAAGCAATCCCATAAAATGATCTTGTTTGTTTTTATTTAAATTTTTAAGCTCATACCAAAAAATAACAGAGCTGGTGATGAGCTCATAGTCACTTACCCCAATAGCACTTATGAGCCAATAAAATAAATATTGAAAAACCTTAAAGGCGGTGGCCATTTAAAGGCACACTTGCCGCCGTAGCCTGTTTAAATTTGCTAAGAAAACCAATTTACACGAGCTTACTACGACTAATACCACTAAACTTAAACATAGGACACATAAAACATGTCTAGTTAGCTTTAGAATGTAAAAATGAGGTGAAAAACAAACGAAGAAGCGAAGCTGGATTACAACAACAACAGTGTCGGTCAACTTTCGTGTTGGATTACCCTCCTTTTAGGCCTTTGTATCTGTGGTTTACACTCAAACAATTATCAGCAGGCTTTTCCAGTCGCTGTCAACCGATCGTCAGTCTGTATTTCTCAGATAAATAGGCCTACGTAAAATTACACTGTGCCGTTAGTTCACTCACTCGACTGAAACATAAAATCGCCAATAGGGGGCAGCTTGGTTTGTTTACGTTCCGGGTACCTAACAATTCAAATTTTCAAATTCAAATTAAAAATACAAAGTGACGTCCAAACTTTTAAATTTTGGTAAAAATAGAAAGTTCCTATTAAACTTATATTGTCTGGGAAAAATACAGAAAACGGTCTTTCTTTTTTAATGTAAACAATATTCCTGATTTTCGCGGCAAGTGTGCCTTTAAGTGATTCACTGATTTACCTTGAAAGAGCAGTGTTTTCGGAGTCTATTACAACTCAATAAGTTTTTCGTGCTTTTGTTTACGAATAATGGGCATTTGAAAGTCCACTGGTTCACAGAGATTGAAGTCTAACGAACTTTGAGGAAAGTCTGAGTGTCACACAAAAATGGCTGCGTGATCTAGTAAACAAATGATATGGCTAAAAAATGGCCGAGTTTGTTGACCTCGACATTGTGTTAAAATAAATTTCCACTCAGAAGCGTTTAGCTCAACCGCCGAAACAAAACTAGCCAGGAACTGTAATCTGTTTTAATTGCTTGGAAATAAAATCGATCAAATTTTCTTGTGCTTCCGAATTGTTCTAGAATGTCGACGTATTTTTTTCTGAAAACGAAAGAAACCTTGATGCTATTTTTGTTAAAAAAAATTTCAATGGACAATGGGGTAAACTGTCTGTTAATATGACAATCTATAATAGGGATGTGTCTTTTTTCACAAATCAAGCCATCCTGACCTTCTGTGTAACAAACGACCACACAAGTAGATAGCACCTTTCTGGTCACTTTATTAAATCAGGCTTTAGGAGTTTATGTGGTTCTCTGGTTGAATGTTTGAAGGGACTGTTATTTACGAGTAATTCTTTAGTCTGTCTTCTCATATTTTATAGCCGTGATTGATGTCAAATAACACAATGGTTCTCAATTCTTTAAGACGTCTTGCAGCCTATCACAGGGCAATGACCTCAAGTATATAAAAACCTGTGACAGGTATCTTCTCAGGCCTTTCAGTGACTTCCAAAGTGGATTTGTAGAATACAAAATTATCGATATTACCAAACACTACAACGCTCAAATTTGTTTATATTATTTTTGCATTGAGTATAGGCTACACTGTATATATATACATCTCAGAAAGAGGATGTTTAAGGGTTTAATACCGCCGTAGCGGTGTTTGTTGCGTAACCCGATACCGCTGAACGTTGGTTCGTACCGAGTCAAACCACGAGAATGCGCAGCACACGCAGTACACATTGAACCAACGTTCAGCGGTATCGGGTTATGCAATAAACACCAAGACGAAGGTATTAAAGTCGATTCTACCCCGATAATTGAGAAAAATGAGGAAAAAGTGACCTGTTGTTGATTGCCGTTCCTTTTCCCTCCCTCGAGAAAGAGTGGGAACTTTTAACCAATCAACGATAAGCTTTGGTCACGTGCAACGGTTGACCCAGATATTTTGAAGCTGAATGACATAATGTCACTATGGCTACCGCTTTGACAGGATGGGTTGCTGGCGACGCTATCGGGGGAAATGTTGTGAAATCAACCCTTTGGTGACTGTATACGTTCATGACAGCCCAGTTTTCAATATAAAAGGACAGAATATAACCACACTCACAACATCATCAGGTTAAATCCTTCATTTTGTATGATAACAAGCAAAAGATCACTTCTTCCGGGGGAGGTAAACCTACCAGCCGATGTTGCACTACAGACTCGATGTTGTTTGAAAAGTCATCTCTACTTAACATGTATATTTGCACACGGCACGCACATACAGGAGGGGTAGAATTAAGGGTTTAATACCGCCGTAGCGGTGTTTGTTGGGTAACCCGATACCGCTGAACGTTGGTTCGTACCGAGTCAAACCACGAGAATGCGCAGCATTCGAGGGGTTTGACGAGGTGCGAACCAACGTTCAGCGGTATCGGGTTACGCAATAAACACCAAGACGAAGGTATTAAAGTCGATTCTACCCCGATAATTGAGAAAAATGAGGAAAAAGTGACCTGTTGTTGATTGCCGTTCCTTTTCCCTCCCTCTGGACAGAGTGGGAACTTTTAACCAATCAACGATAAGCTTTGGTCACGTGCAACGGTTGACCCAGATATTTTGAAGCAGAATGACATAATGTCACTATGGCTACCGCTTTGACAGGCTGGGTTGCTGACGACGCTATCGGGGGAAATGTTGTGAAATCAACCCTTTGATGACTGTATACGTTCATGACAGCCCAGTTTGAAGAAGAGGAAACTACAGGAAGCCATCCACATCAGGAAAACCAAGCCCAGCATGGACAGAGACCAAGGATTATATATCCCCAACTGCTATGACCTTTTGATCCTCCAAGAAAACCTTCAACGATCTTAACTCACCATATCTAATTCTATTGTTACTTTTCTTAATTAATTTATACTATTACCCACCTGCCCCAACTTGTAATTCTCTCATCTGCTATATAAATGAATAAATTTTGTTGTTTGTCATTGACTTGATAACGATGTAAGAACTACATCGAAACGTCGTCACCCAATAAACCAAGAAGTTGTTATCCATAAGTAATTCTTCACCTTATTGTTAGCCCAGTTTTCAATATACAAGGACAGAATATAACCACACTCACAACATTATCAGGTTAAATCCTTCATTTTGTATGATAACAAGCAAAATATCACTTCTTCCGGGGGAGGTTAACCTACCAGCCGATGTTGCACTACAGGTTGCGTTTGCGCGCTGCACTCCCACAGCACGAGTGTTGTTCTTGCTACAGGGAAACGGCGAGAGTGCGACACGAGTGACCTAATTAATGACGCGAGCATACTCCCGTCTGTGGCCTGGTGCAGCAAGAACAAACATGGCGACGGATGTGAATGCTGGGTAAGTCTGCAAGTCTGAAACTATAAAGCTGCTGACAAATTTGTTTTTGCTATTTTTCAGAACCTTCTGATGTGTGCAAAGAGCTCATAAGCCACTCGCGGAAGTTGCAAAAGTCGTCCAAAATGTTATCCAGGAGTTCAGCCAAACACATCCACCTGGCCGCCATATTGTTTGATCCGTACGGTGTTCTCGCAGTTTGCGCGATACCTATTGCGAGCAGACCCTTTCGGCTACCCGAGTAAAGGCGAGATCACCCGCGCAAACGCAACCACAGACTCGATGTTGTTTGAAAAGTCATCTCTACTTAACATGTATATTTGCACACGGCACGCACATGCAGGAGGGGTAGAATGTGGGTCCCCCCCCCCCCCTTCCTAACGAGGTGACACAAATCTAGTAGTTCCACTGATTAGTTTAACGCAGTGCACAAGTAGGGCCTCCGAGAGACAAAAGCTTCATACGAACTCAATATTTCGATTTTTATACAGCCATCACCAGCGGTGAGATACATCCGCAAGAACATTGTTATATATACAGGTAAAGGAAATACGTAAATGATTAAGGAAAGATATAACAGTATTAGGAATGACCATAACATATTAAATACATTTGCAAATCTGCTGTGGTGATTCAATAAATAGAATAATTGTAGTTTTATCTGTAAATATCATTTTTATTTCATCTCGTGGCTGAAAATATCTTCGCCAACAGTGAAATATAGATTTTTATCCACTTGATGAAATATAAATGATTTTACTGAAAAACAACAATTATCCTCTATGTTTTGCTGTATGTTTGTACAAGTTATCTTATTGGAAGGCTTCTTAAAACAGATGTATATATGTATGTCTCAAATCTTACAAATTATGGGATAAGCTATTCTCATGCACAAGGGTGCGACGATATATCGAGTCTGCTATACGATTTTTCCAATTAGAAATACTCACATCAGCAACAAATGGTTATGATTTCCTCCTTGACCGAATTAGAAGCAGGGCAAGTTTGTCAACAGGATGGTCAAGGGTTGGGATACGGAGATTGTTTCCCTGGTTGACCGAGATCAAGAAACCTCCGCTATTTAGATACAGCTGTTATTCACTAATTACGCTTGGTTTTTTAGAAAACGTACTTGTACGGTTTAGCATCGCTATTTCATTCGGGGGAAGACACATCGATGACCTTGTGTGCCCTACGTTACTTGGTACAAGATATATCGCCTGCAATTTATTATAAACTAAGTCCAATTTTCGAATAACCTTTGTTCTATAGTTAAGTATTATATAGATTAAGATATAATAAAGACTTGGCAACATAGGATATCAACCAGCAAACTTATTCGTGGCTATCTAAATCAAATTCCATATATTATTATTATCCAACGAGCCTTTTCTATGTAAGACAGGAGTATAGATAGAATTTTCCCGGAGTGCAGCCAGTCGTGTCTTGTTTGCTATTCAAGGTTTGTGTTAATTTGGTTCGTTTGATCTCCTGGAATCGGAAGTTACCAGCATGTCATTATTTACGAGATTTATACCGTCTGTTTCATGTGACGAATACATATTTACGAGATTTATACCGTCTGTTTCATGTGACGAATACATCTTTACGAGATTTATACCGTCTGTTTCATGTGACGAATACATCTTTACGAGATTTATACCGTCTGTTTCAAGTGACAATTACATCTGTACGAGATTTATACCGTCTACTTCATGTGACGAATACATCTTTACGAGATTTATACCGTCTACTTCATGTGACGAATACATCTTTACGAGATTTATACCGTCTAATTGTGTGACGAATACATCTTTACGAGATTTATATCGCCTTCTTCATGTGACGAATACATCTTTGCGAGATTTATACCGTCTACTGCATGTGACGAATACATCTGTACTAGATCTTTACGAGATTTACGCCGTCTGCTTCAAGTGACGAATACATTTTTACGGGATTTGTACCCTCTACTTGATGTGACGAATACATCTTTACGAGATTTATACCGTCTACTTTATGTGACGAATGTATCTGTACGAGATTTATAGCGTCCACTTCATGTGACGAATACATTTTTACGAGATTTTTACCGTCTACTTCATGTGACGAATACATCTTTACGAGATTTATACCGTCTACTTCAAGTGACGAATACGTCTTTACGAGATTTATACCGTCTACTTCAAGTGACGAATACATCTTTACGAGATTTATACCGTCTACTTGTGTGACAAATACATCTTTATGAGATTTATACCGTCTACTTCAAGTGACGAATATATCTTCACGAGATTTATACCGTCTACTTCATTTGACGAATACACCTTTACGAGATTTATACCGTCTACTTCAAGTGACGAATACATCTTTACGAGATTTATACCGTCTACTTCAAGTGACGAATATATCTTCACGAGATTTATACCTTCTACTTCATGTGACGAATACATCTTTACGAGATTTATACCGTCTGTTTCATGTGACGAATACATCTTTACGAGATTTATACCGTCTGTTTCATATGACGAATACATCTTTATGAGATTTATACCGTCTACTTCATGTGCCGAATACATCTTTACGAGATTTATACTGTCTTCTTCATGTGACGAATACATTTTTACGAGATGTATACCGTCTACTTCGTGTGACGAATACATCTTTGCGAGATTTATACCGTCTACTTCATGTGACGAATACACCTTTACGAGATTTATACCGTCTACTTCATGTGACGAATACATCTTTACGAGATTTATACCGTCTACTTGTGTGACGAATAAATCTTTATGAGATTTATACCGTCTACTTCATGTGACGAATACATCTTTACGAGATTTATACCGTCTACTTCAAGTGACGAATACATCTTTACGAGATTTATACAGTCTACTTCATGTGACGAATACGTCTTTACGAGATTTACACCGTCTACTTCATGTGACGAATACACCTTTACGAGATTTATACCGTCTACTTCAAGTGACGAATACATCTTTACGAGATTTATACAGTCTGCTTGTGTGACGAATACATCTTTACGAGATTTATACTGTTTACTTCATCTGACGAATACATCTTTTGGAAATACTGGTCGATATATCATTGACATATAATATGTCTGGAGATCGCTTGGCAATTTGGGGGCACCAGAAAGTATTACTGGCGGTGCCAATTGGATGTTTTACGTTCCACAACGTCACATCTAGACCACATTGGTAGGTCTTCTTGAAAATGTATGGATCCGACGCTTTTCATCTGCCAATTAATTGGACTGTTTCATTTCACTCATATCCCAGTGTTACCGGGTTTCTTGTTCAAGTAAACCGGACTTTAATTGCGACCCTTCCGTTGTATTCCTGTCAATGATAATAAAATAATAAAAATGATTAAATGAGCAGATATAGTCTTTCACTCACTTCAATATCTGTTCGTATTTCAGTTGACAAGATCCCCTATTTATTGAAGTGATAATACAATCAACCTGAAAGAACATACAACTTGTTGGTTAGATGATATATCTGGTGATTTCCTCAACGAATGTCTAGCCCAATTACGAATATACCAAGCCATCTGTGTAAAACATGGTGTTCCAGTCGCTAGAGCGAGAGTCTCTTAGTCCGACAAAAGACTTCCATAGATGGTAGCCTGTTCAAATCTCACTCTGTCAATACAATCTCCGCACGGAGAGCTATTTTGCCGCTATATCGAGTGACGTCAAAATTCCTTTCAACCGAGAGTTCAAATTTCATTGGGAAATAGAGAATAAAATGCATAAGATTTTCTACGCCCACTGATATTCGACTTTAGTGATTTTAAAAAAAATTGCCGTCAGTCGATATATTGGCCATATTGATTGAAAACTGCCCTTAACATGGGTAAACACAAAAAAACATGTTAAAAGATTGATTTTTCGTATCGCCTTGAAATTTGAACCCCGGTTGGTTTTTTCCCCTGCATGCAATGAAGAAAAAGAGATTTCAGCTTCCAAATGTTGTGACTATTTGAGAGGAACAGACCAAAGCGTGTAAAGGCCCGTTCACACTGTGCGATTTGTCGTATCGACTCGTAGGATGCGATTAAAATGGATGCTTTTGATTGGTTGTTAAATCTTATTCACCAATTGACCGATTGCTTGATGACGTCACTTGGAAATTACGGGAAAAGCATTTCGGGGGATTGAGGGATGTTAAAATAATTTTAAAATATGGCGGAAGAAATAATACTGTATCGAACAGAAGACGTAAAAGGCGAAAAGTTACCAGAAAAATGTGTGGATAAAAACAGGTTATGTCACCAATGTTTTCCCAAAAAGTAACACCTTGCTAAGAATCAATAAACAAAATGGCGAACTGAGGTACATTTTACCCAGAAACCTTTGCGTAAGTCTATGTGACGTCATCAGGCTCGGCGGTAATTAGAAGCATTTATTTTCATCGCATCCTACAAGTCGATACGACAAATCGCACAGTGTGAACGGGCCTTAAGACACACAAAGAAAATGTGAACAATGCAATCAAACACAATTATTATGGTATGGTTGACAGGTTTGGAAGCACCGATGGCATGCAATCCGTATTTTCGCTGGAGTCCAGGAAGCACCGATGGCATACAATCCGTATTTTCGCTGGAGTCCAGGAAGCGCCGATGGCATACAATCCGTATTTTCGCTGGAGTCCAGGAAGCACCGATGGCATACAATCCGTATTTTCGCTGGAGTCCAGGAAGCACCGATGGCATACAATCCGTATTTTCGCTGGAATCCAGGAAGCACCGATGGCATACAATCCGAATTTTCGCTGGAGTCCAGGAAGCACCGATGGCATACAATCCGTATTTTCGCTGGAGTCCAGGAAGCACCGATGGCATACAATCCGTATTTTCGCTGGAGTCCAGGAAGCACCGATGGCATACAATCCGTATTTTCGCTGGACTCCAGGCAGCACCCACTGTGGAAAGCATTGAACAGTATTGCTCGTAACGAAGAAACCGATGGCATTTGATATTTTGATACAGAAGAAATATAGCACCGTTCTGTACTGAAGGAAGTGTATAGTCCCCTTAGCTTGTATTCAAACTATTATTTTTTCCTTGCAAACAGCTTATAAGTCTGCTTATTTAAGTGAAGAGTCTTTCATTAAAATATTCATATTTATTTTTGCTTTCGAGGAAAGTTGTGATCGTCCATCCGCAGCCACATGCGTTTTATTGTGACTGTTTTGGTATCTTTTACAATCTAAATTAGGTTTAAGTCATCCTGGACACAACTGAAAACATCTAGATTCCTATCATTTATTGAAGATTTCTACCGTATAGTAAACGTCTATAAATTATGTTGCTTAAATTTGACGGATAATCAATGATGAAAATGTGTAATTAATATCTTCTGTTTTACCAGTGGTAATGATGGTTTTAAATAGTTCCCAAATTAACAGAATATCCGAATGTGGACCACTAGCTCCATACAACTCAGTGGCACATCTGAGAAAGACGTCTAAATGATGGATCGACTTACCGATCATTTAAGCTGTAGCCTGATTGTTCCCAAGTTGACAAATGTATGAAAACCCCACTTATTAGAATCAGCTTTTGGTCCGTATCCATTCATTAATGTGTTATTGGTCTTTCCTCTCTGACTGGTATGATATTACAATAACAGACAGGGTATTATGACATATCAATCAGCTGTCAACATTGGTGGCACTTCATTAGCCTACTTAATCCAAATCACTACAGTCTAACTTCATAAAGCCCTTGGACGGTAATAAGCCTTTGATCATCTGTTGATATATTGATTACAAGGACTGTTCTATGTACATTGTAAATTATAATATACAAATGTGTAAATGTACAGCAGCGATATAATCTATATAATTGTTAATGATGACGGTTTGCCTATGTCCACTACTGGACGATGATGTAAATAAAGTATTCAAACAAACTGTATTTAACCACGAAGTGATGGGAACCACATGTATTTCACTTGACCATTACATAGCAAGTTCCCCGGATTTTTCCCCCGTCCAACACATGGGTATAATTATACAGGATATGGATGGAAACGGACTATTAATGGATTTAATACCTGCATGTATGTTTAATACTTTAAGGCCCGTCTACACGATGCAACTTTTGTTGTACAACAACGTACAACTTTTGTTTTATGATGTTGGATGGCAAATGTTTTATCGTGTAGACCGCCTTGTCCAACACCGTTATACAGCGTACAACTTGTTGGACAGTGTTGAAACGTGCTTCTATTTTTCAACAGCATACAACTTTTGTTGTGTCCTACTTTTGATGTCAACCAATCAGTACAGCTACAATGGTCCACGTGACATTCCTGTAACTTCAGCAGGGCGAGCGAAAATGGAAATGGGAGATAGCGAAATCGAGGGATTTATTACAGAATACGAGAAATTCACGTGTTTATATAACAGCCTACAAAGACCGGTTCTTACCAGTTGGAAAATTAATCTTTAAAACTAAGCTTTAGATGGTCTACCATTTCAGACAAAAACAGTTTAAAAATTATTAAATGGGACTTGTGATGGTCTTTCACTTTGTGAAAATATCATGGTGTTTGGTTCACTTCCACAATGCATCGCAGGTTAGATTGATTGATTGTTTGGTGTTTTGCGCCGCACTCAAGATTATTTCACTTATATGGCGGCATTGTCAGTTTTATTATGGGAAGAAACCAGTCTCCCTGCCCGGAGGAAACCTACGAAAACCCGGTAGTAAATCGCAACCACACCGCATAGGTCGATTGGATGGAAACCAAGTCACACAATTTTCCATTTTCTTTTTGACTTAGTCCGGGTTTCTGACTCCAAAAGGACTTTTTTTTGTCCTGACGGACGTGTTTTGGAGTTCGGGTTCATTGCAATCAAAAAGCCGGAGTAGACTGTATGTGGTCCGATTTAGACAGTGAAATAACAATATAACCTATTCAAATCGTATAAAAACGGTCATAATCGCGTTCATGAATTATTTAGCTACCCACCAGTGTCTGATATGGTCGAGCAGGGTCGTTCAGTAGCCCGGATTATCGGTTTTACGGCGACTGGTATTATATGGCTGCTAATGTGTCGCGCACCGAGAGAAAAAAAAAATTTCGGCAGAGCCCAGATTTCTCGGCTAGGTCGTTCAGTAAAGGTAATTCGTCCCTTGAATTCACTTTTTGCTCCTTCAGTCTCAAACTTCCCCGCCATTGATGACGTAACACTATTGTGCTGTTTTTTTTTCAGGTTTCCAATTAACTTTACAAAAGGCTAAATTATCCATAAACGTAATTTTAACACTATTTGAGTAAGATATGTTGTTATTTACTTTATTAATCTGACCGCAGTCTACTCCGGCTTTTTGATTGCAATGAGCCCTTACTCCAAAATACGGCCGTCAGTTTAAAAAAATATTTATTTTGGAGTCCGAAACCCGGACTATTTTTGACTGAGTGGGATTGGAACCCATTGTTGGAAGGCTGTTCGGATTGAGCGTCCAACGATCTACCTAATGAGCTACGGAGCCCCCCCGCAGGTTAGAATCCATTCAGTTCCAAAAACAAAATGGCAATTTTCTTATTCGATCGGCCGATGGAGGGCACTTGCGTGGTTTTGTGCCATATTAAACGTTAAAATGTCGCTGAGGTTAAATAACCGTGAGCGAAGCGTAAAAAAATTAACCGTAGTTCAAATTTATCACGAACGTTACAATATTATCTGCGCATTGCCGTATCCTACTTTTTTATGAAGTTTAGAGCCAATTTTAATTATTTTCCCTCTTTTTATTCATGCAACAGCGTACAACAGCATGCAACAAAAGTTTAATGTTGTATTACCGCGCAGACACTCACATGCAACTACGTCCAACATCGTTGAACAAAAGTTGTATGTTGTTGTACAACAAAAGTTGCATCGTGTAGACAGGCCTTAGACCAAACCAGCTGATGACACTGAAAACACACAAGGAGTGGAAATATTTACAGCCGTTACTTTACCAGTGTTTTCGTGTCTTCCTTGCCAAAAATAACCTTTTTTTTCCTTTTCTCGAGTGGACACTTTATTTGCATTTTGATTTCATCGCTAAAACTTGCCTTTGTGGACTGCGTCTGGACACCGGTACCGCCTTTGTCTGAACTTCGACATGGAAGATTACATGGCTGTACGTTTATTTCCTTTGATCTCTATGCTTCACATTCATAAAACCGTCCTTATAAGGCCGTGTGCGATAGATTGTAACAGCTCTCTGTCGACTAATGACTTGGTTGTCAAGTCTGGGATCATTTCAGACATTTCTGACAGACAGCCATTTGTGTAATTAACTATTTTAGCTTCGAAGATTTTGCAGAGTTGTACACCACGCCCCTAAACAACGTGCATAATTCAATAATTGTGGCAAAGAATTCAGTATAAGTTGCAATACCTCCAAGTGGCGCCCTGACGGATACAAATTATGGTCATACTAACGCATGGTCTGTGCTCTTTGGTATTTGATTCCATTACGGCTCCAGGTAAAGAGAGTCAAGTTAAAACCTACTGGAATGTTTTAAATTTTTCTTGGATTGTGCGACGAATCGAACTCTCCCCCTGTTCATGGAAGACGAGTCTGTGTGACAAACTGTTTCTTTGTCGAGTGAGGCTCTGAAGCCCCAGCAATAATTTGAAAGTAAAACGAAATGTTAAAATTGATCTTGTTTTTGGATTGTTTGGTAGAATAAACATGCATATGTAAAAACAGTTAAACAGTACTGTGCCTCCTGTAAACATTCAATTAAAGCATGTCATTATTGACTGACAATTAAGAACATTTTCTTTACATTTGATATTTCTGACAATTTGAATGAACAGAACCTCTGAGTGTCCAACACGAGATTATTATGATGAGACCGAAATGGGTTATATCCACAAATTCAGTTCGATTTCAATGAAGATTGAGATAATCCTATTGCTGAAGCTTCACGATGATATAGATAAAGTAAAACCAGGAAAATCTTCACTGCTGTGTGAGACATAAAGAACATAAAGCAACAACAAGCATATCCCAAATAAAGTATTGCTATTTCACCGTCCTCAACTCTGGGGAAATGTCAATATGGCAAACTGTAGTAAAGTCAATATATAAATGTTAATGTCCAGGAGCCTGTTTCACAAAGCGGTGTATCGTAAGTTTTTACGTAACTGCCATAGCAACATATCTCTATAGCATGAGTTGCTATGACAGTTATGTAAAAACTTAAGATAAGCCAATTAGAAATGTACGATCTCCTTCTCGATGCACTGGTACGTAACCTCCCAGAATCGGCCAATGGACTGTGTCTTTCCACTATTATGGTATATTACTGTGAAATTTGTATACAGTAATGTGTATGCAGAAAGGTTAGAGAGGATTCATTTAGCTTGGTGTCAGAAACTTTTAAAAATCAATACCTCTTGCATGTCGAGGTATGTAGACATATGATAACTATTGATGGACAGTTAATGTAAATTATCACTCTGAGTGACTTGAAATCGTCTCTCACTCGCTCACTCTTGTCCAACAAATTCACAATCACCATTCGTATCCACCAAAATAACCAATAGTCTCGTATCGACCAAAATAACCATTAGTCTCGTATCCACCAAAATAACCAATAGTCTCGTATCCACCAAAATAACCATTAGTTAAGTTGAGCTGACCCTTTTTCCCGGTATTTTAAATTGAACCAATACATCAAATAGTAGAAATTGTTTTTTACCGGAGGGTATTTCTTGATGTGCTACTTGTACAGAACCAAATGTACTTTAAACGTCCCTGATGCCATACCCTCACCTCAACGAGCTTCTTCAACTTCCTTTGATCTGAAATACATCGATAGTGGTTTTCGAAAGCAGATCTAAGACGTGCATGAAATATTCGATGTAATCAACACGTTAGAACATATATATTAAGAGTTGCGATTCAATACAGAATATGTAATGCAAAGGAGCAGGAGTAAAGGCAATTTGCATGGGGTCTAAAATGTCTATTCTAAATGAATACATTCAATTAAGATTTATTTTGAAAATGAGTACAAACGTATCGACACAACATTCACAATTAACCAATTTATGATAAAGTTGCAGCAATAAGAAATAAAATCCACATACGTGCTTTATACTAACTAATTGGTGGCAGGTAGTATATATGCGCCATTTTTAGATAAGTTGCTTCACGTTTAGAAATTTAGAAGAAGCGCCATGTTTAGAAGATGTCAAGTTATATAAACGAAACAACAGGTAATGATATAAATATAGTTTCACTCAAACCATTGTGACTAAGCGTTTTATTTCCTCTGATCTCTGTACTAAAACGTCTTAATAGGGGTGTGATAAATTGTAACATATCTGTGTCGACCAATAGTCGAAGATCGTACCATACTTTTCTAGCAGATTTCTGGTGTGGAGTTGACTTTTTCTATTTAATGTCTTCGTAAAGTTAAATATGTTTACAAAGCACGCTGTAGCAATATGTAAGGAATTTAATTATCTGTGTAGAGAATGGAAGCAGCATTTCTCAATAAATAATGTATTTTGTAATGTAACAAGGGCAATTTATTTTCCGTCTCCAAATTTGCAATTAACTCTGCATCCAGATTTAGTGTACAGCATATAGGGGCCTATAGATTATTGGCTCAGTAACATATTATCTACGGTACCTTATATTGAATATTCTTGGTATTAGGATACGACTTATTGAATAAATGTGGCGTTAGTGAACATTAATTGAAATGAAAAAAGGAAATGAAATATATGGATTGATATTCTATATCTCTTTATATTTCTGTATTTAGAGGTACATGTATATATACTCCTGTCAGTCGCCAACCTAATGAAATATCATAGGTTTAGTTTATTACAACAATTTACGATGGGGTATAAAGGTCTAAATGATATACCTCTTTTTAACACAATTAGAAACTTGTCTCCGTGGTTATTTTAGACCATAAGGTTTTCCCTGTGCCCGTGTGTTTTAGTGTAAATAAATATACACCGATAACATATGTAGACATATAACATGTAAACGTGGAACTATTGCGAGACTTACACACACAACCTTACAGACATGCAAAAAGAAAATGTCCAGAAAGCAGTCATCCAAGAAGTTGTCAATGCCAATTGATCAATCTGCTGAATTCAGACACAAGCTGTTGGACTATAGACATTAAGGAACGAGGAATTTATTAGGGAGAGACAAGTGAATGGAAAATTTATGTAGGAATGATCAGCAGTTTTGATAATATTGGATATAAATCTAGGAACAATTATTGGCTGGTTAAAGACGCGTAGTAGCAAAGAGGAACGTAAAGCTTGATTGAATGAAGATCAGTTATCAAAGGATATTTAACGATACGGAAATACGGACTTTGAGCACATCATGCATAACATTCATGTGTCAAAATTTGTTGTAGATTTATATTTTCACCTTAGTAAGCTGTTATGATTATATCGGACCGACCAGTAATATAAACAGTTAAACCAAGTGTCTAGTACCAATCCCAGAAGCACAAAATCATTAGATGAAAATTGATCGAGGCTGATTTATACACGTGAGTATCTTGTGGTGTGTAATTTTACTCGGATTTCAACCAAAAGCTACATTTATTGAACTATATAACTAATAATAATTACTCCTGAATGAAGTCTTTATTTTTATTTTTCAGATTTTAGTGTCCTTCCTTAATACACCCTTCCTGAGATTTATTAACAGGCGCCTTAGACAGTCAATTCAAACTCCATGTTTTTTTTTGTGAAAGGGCATGTGTGTCATCATGCACAAGCAAGTCAGAATTGATGTGAATTTATGAACGTCAAAAATCTTCATTAAAGGGTTTATGAATATGGCTTGAAGCTGGTTTGTATATGAACTAAATGTATATTTGAAAAACACACGTTGAAACCAATTAACCTTCGACTTAGTTCACTGGTACAAACTCAAGCGAAGCCCCACCGACACAACAGAGATCGCGTATTACGTCACAATTCTGAGGGTACGCACACAAAGCAGGTCTTGTTTGACGTCATATGTTACCGAGCCAATTAATTTTCGTAACCATTATAGAGCGGCAAATATACCATTGGAAATTGTATGTGCAGTGCTCGAAATTTTCTTTCCTTTGTGGTAACCTTGTAAAATACATTTTCTGTAACACAAACGCAAATAGGTAAATATTGGGTTGTTCATAAATCCCTTAAGCAAAATTCACCACTATTAAGAAGAGTTTGCCCTTTTTGTGTAGAGAGTGGGATGGGGAAGAAAAACGATGGATAAATCACATCTCGAGTATTGGAGACGGGATGGAGTGAAAAATGTACAATGTGTATTTCACCAGTTGAGCTCTGCCTTTTGAGTAAATCTGGGTTTTATAGAGGAACAAAAAAGGAGTATCGCCAGAGAAAGAGTTTTATTTGTTTAATGTGCCGTTGGTATCCAACAAAAGCCATATATTAGATCTTTTTTTATTATCATCAGTTCCATTAACAAGTATTCAGGAACATTTTATTGTAGAAATTTCTTTTGTGAAATATTCAGATAATGAGGTATTTTTTCTCCGTTTACAATACATATATACATCGGGTCTTTTTGTGGCGAAATGTAACCCTTTGAAGGCATCTTTCGTTATCTGATTGTCCAGGGGACAGGGGTAGAGTAACGTCACTAGACGATCATGCCCACAACGTAGTTTTATGCTTTAGTGTTTTTTTTGTGGTTCTGATGGGTTTCATATACAAAACAAAATCTTCACAATACATATCATTCCAATCTGAGTTGGGAATTCTTGTTCTGTTTCCAAAAACACTGCAGAGAATCCTACAAAATGTATTAAAAGGAAAGAAAACCAACGGCATGGTCGAATTTGGCCATAAATATCTGTCAAAGCACTTTAATTCCATATCAGTTAAAAAAGTGACATTTGTATCCATAAAGAGATTAACAACATCAGAAGGCATAGCCTATAAATCAGAGAGGGGACGCCATTCCGTGTCTATAAAATGTACGCCTAAATTATACCGACTGACAATCTTGTGCTTTACGATGGCGATCTGTATATCTGATTTTTATATGCTTATAATATTAATTCAGTATTTCACGATTTAATTCGATAATGCATGATGTAGCCATGAATAGTAAAATTTATTAAAAACTCACTGTAAGGATGGAATATGGTCAATTTGGATTTAGCGCTAATATATTTCAAATGGAGGAGTGGCGGATCCAAAGCCAGTTAAAGAGAGACATGTGACTGAAAACGTATACTTTTGTCGGGCGACTCCGCGAGCCAGCGGCCTGTCGAAATCAGTTGTACTAGTGAGTGCACACGTTTGACTGGATAGTCTTTTAAATCGCTATGGCTGACTCTCTCTATTTAGAGTTTAGAGACCCTACACTAAGTATTTAACTCTTAAACATTGTACGTTGGTTTGGCTCAGTATCACAGAAAGGGCACTTCCATGAGCTGTCACCAAAAGCTGTCGCTATGCCGCCTAAATTCAAACACAAGCTGTTGGACAACGGATACTAATGTATAAGGAAATTATTATGAAGAGATGAGAAGATAAAGATGTCACATAGAAATAATCGGCAGTGTCGGCTAACACTGAATGCTGGTCAAGACTTGGAGATTATTGTCATGTTTAATGCGGAAGTCTGGAATGCAGTGTGAATCCATTGAGCGGTTGATTGAATGGTAATCTGTCAAACGCCAATGTCTTGAAAGAAAGAATTGGTATTAGAAAACAGCATATATTTAGAATCTATTTGAGAGAGGCTCGTCGTTGTAGAAAGCTGCTCAGTTATAATCGATCTGGGTAACCCATGAAAAGGCCTACAATTAGGCGGTTAGCACAATACCTCCCGAAGCAATAATTCTCGTAAATAATGTTGGGGGCCTTGGTGACTCAGTTTGCAGAGCCATAGTCAGATACAGGTCTTACATCGACGGGTAGCGTGTTCGAACCCACTTAGTCTAAAGAAGAATGATTCTATGTGATCGCCTTATCTGGAATGGTTGTCAGGTACTCGCCAAAAGTCGGCTTCCTGCAGTAAAAGAGTCGGATCTCTTTTCCCAGTTAATATGAAAACGTATAAGTGAAATATTCTTGCACAAAACACCATTCAATATATAGTAAACGGTGGACGGACAGATAAACCATCTTTATTGTGTAGTTTTGACCAAAGTACCATGTGCTATACCAACAAGTTTTAAAGTAGTCCGACAAAATCTAGGTGATAGTTTCTATCTGTCACGTTTCCTTGCACTTTGATAGGTCATATGTGAGTAAGGTGTTTGCGTGAATTGATATCCGTTTTCTATTCGTTCTTCTTAACTATCCAATGGGTTAGTATCTTTGTGATCGTCCTAATAACACTTCAGTACCAATACATTTGAGGCCTCAGACGGGATTGGTAAAATGAGACACATATCAAATGTATGTAGTACTTACTACTTGCTTTGTTCTTTTGAAAAAACACACAGATGGCATTTCCTTTTCTCTTAAACACTGATATTGGCATTACTATAATAACATCATCTGTAAACTAATACAATGTGAGTTACAATCTATGCGATTTTGGAAAACAAATGTGCTGCACCGAGAAGGGTAACCATGTCATTGAGCAAAAATATCAAGCTGTGTCCTTATTAACATCAAAATGTGTTATTTAGTCTTTCAAGAAAACTTTGAATGCATTTTTCGGACCTTGTCCCAGGGTTCACTCGTTATCTCATATATCATTGAAATTCGTTTTTATTTTATTCTGTTACTTTAAATTGTAAAGGCAATTTAAGGTACTTGCATTGACATATAATTTAATTTCCAGTGTGTTTACAACGAATACTACAATTTGATTGGCTAATCTGCTTTCGTTCATAACCCGATGAACGAACCAGCTCCGGACTATTTTTACAACGATATATTATACGTGAATCACCGACGAAACAACAATAGGCCTACTGCCTATTTATTGAAACGGAGAAAGCAATTAATTTGAAAATATGTTGATTTAACACCTGGTTTATATTTTGTTTTCATTTCGATAAGATTTCAAAGAAATAAAGAACAACTTGTTATGTCAGCTTACGAAAACGATTCCACTCATGTCAGCACAGTGCACTGATAGTCAACGCTATGACGCCAGATGACGTCATCACGTTGTACAGTCCCTTTGCCTGTGATTGTGACGTCACTTGGTAGAGATCTTTGACATCAAGTGTAGCTTTGCGCGCGTTGGTTGTTTTGATTCTTGAAAATATTAATAAAATATATCACTCCCTGTGAATATTTTTTTATTGTTTTACGTAGTATATGTGATAGTAATTAAATTATAAGGATTGACTTCAATGTTTCTTCGGTTCATGGAGTTATGAACGAACTGGCCCCTGTGCAAACTTTTCATAGTTTGCACAGGGGCAAGTTCGTTCATAACTCGATGAACCGAAGAAACATTAGGCGTATTCGACTGGTCGTTTTCCGAGGAGTAAATTTAGGCTCCGCCCACCTGCGCAGCAGCTCAAACTAACTGCTAGGGGTAGTACCAGTCGAACGAATTTGAGTAAGTTGAGGAACGTTTGGGTCATTTGCTTGGCAACATAAATCGCCCACCTAGCAACATAGTATATTCATCAAGTGACAATCAACAGGTAGGCGTGGAGGCGTGGAGGGCGAACACGGACTTGAGAAAATAAATATTTGAATTTCAAAATTAAATATTTCTGTCAATAATCTAGGAAATCTGCAAATATTTTTTCAGACCGATAGCACGTTGATTTGGTTAAATTCGGCTTCCGAAGCATGATTGGTCCATTTGCATTAAAACATAAGTAACATTAATTCGTTGAGATTTAGGGTGTCAGGGTTTAATTTTATTTAATTTTAGTTTTGTAATTCAGTAATGCCTAAAAATAGTCAAAACAGACCAAGAATTATATAACTGGAGTCAAGAAAGTACTATTATTTTACCACGTGACCAGCTCCCCTTTCTCTGCTCTTACAAAATCAGCGAGCACTTCGAGCGTGCACGCGAGAGGAGTTTGTGCAAATCAAGCGACCTGTCGAATAAAAATTGTGTAGTTTGAGAAGAATGAGCTGCTCGAAAACGACCAGTCGAATACGGCTATTGAAGTCAATCCTTATATAAATCGAGTTGGATTTTGCGTTCGGCGTACGCCGAATTTGTGTATCACGTGACCGATTTATCCGCGCCATGTATTCCCCAAGTAGCCTGGGTGCACTCGGATTTTAAGATGGCGCCCATGTTATTCATATGCAGATAAACAAGTAGTCATGGTAACCGTGACGTTTGCTTACTTCCGTTTTTAGTCCCTGCATGTTCGATTGTAACACTGAAGATCAAACACACTTTGCTTGCCGAATTGGTGTTTTTTCTACTCGTATATTTAGAAACAAGATAATAAAAATAAACACGTTATAACCTCTTTCCCTACATGTCTTCGTTTCATAGTCCTAATCTAAACCAGTAAAAATAGTACTTGCAAATGTATAAGCTCTCATGACGGAGTGTGGCTGTACATGTAAGTGCCGTAATATAGGCCCTATTTTAGTTATAATAAATAAGATGTTTGAATTATTCTATATATATTACGGGTTATCTAAAGATAGATCGTGTGTAATGATGGATATCAATCGAGTCTAATGTGTCGCGGACCTCTGGCGAGTGACTGACATAGGCCAGGCTCCGTGCTGTACGGTCATCGAGACGGCGATTATTGTATCGCACTGGGTATATCACTAAAATCTATTCAGTGAACTTTCACTCGAATTCCATAATAAGAATAAATGATAAATGATACAATTCTTCATTAGAGTAAAATTTGAATAATTTTCAATCTCGAAATTATACTGTTTAAACAAGTGATTATTTCTCCACACAAAGGTTGTATGGCTGTAAGATTCCGTTTTTGGTGTAAGTGAAAAAAGGAAATTAAGGATAACTTTGTTCAACAACTAATAACTCTATAGAATTTATATTTCAAATATATATAAGGATTGACTTCAATGTTTCTTCGGTTCATCGAGTTATGAACGAACTTGCCCCTGTGCAAACTAAATAAATCCGCGAAGCGGTTTATGAAAAGTTTGCACAGGGGCCAGTTCGTTCATAACTCCATGAACCGAAGAAACATTGAAGTCAATCCTTATAATTTAATTACTATCACATATACTACGTAAAACAATAAAAAAATATTCACAGGGAGTGATATATTTTATTAATATTTTCAAGAATCAAAACAACCAACGCGCGCAAAGCTACACTTGATGTCAAAGATCTCTACCAAGTGACGTCACAATCACAGGCAAAGGGACTGTACAACGTGATGACGTCATCTGGCGTCATAGCGTTGACTATCAGTGCACTGTGCTGACATGAGTGGAATCGTTTTCGTAAGCTGACATAACAAGTTGTTCTTTATTTCTTTGAAATCTGATCGAAATGAAAACTAAATATAAACCAGGTGTTAAATCAACATATTTTCAAATTAATTGCTTTCTCCGTTTCAATAAATAGGCAGTAGGCCTATTGTTGTTTCGTCGGTGATTCACGTATAATATATCGTTGTAAAAATAGTCCGGAGCTGGTTCGTTCATCGGGTTATGAACGAAAGCAGATTAGCCAATCAAATTGTAGTATTCGTTGTAAACACACTGGAAATTAAATTATACAGTGATGAATTTCATTATCGATTTATTTTCATACAGCCCTCAATTCTTCACCCAAGTAAACTTCTCTATGAGACTCTTTTACACAAAATTCATTACTAGGGATAATCGTTACTTTCGTTTCTTCACCCTTTCACTCTTTACCTTAAAGCAATGTTCCTTGATTCGTCTTTTTCGTGTGTCACGTCTGTAACATATACTCCGATGTCACTATCGACATTAAACCAAATATATTTTATTTTATCTACGTATAAACGCCCCTCATATGGAATTTCACTCCTGTTAATGAGGTAAGTTTTGGAGAGAGTGCCCCAGTCCCGGTAAACAGACGAGTGTTCACCGTCAGATAACCAAAATACAATCCTGGTTAACTCTACAAAGAGATAAATGAGATGTAATCAACGTGAACTTGTATATATTGTCAATGTTCTCGGGAGCCAGACAAGGACGTCAGAAGCCGCGGTTTAGTATAAATGGAATATTTAAGCAGTCTTAACAGAGTTGGTCCTTTAAATATTTCCGAAATTATGCTGATATATAGGTTATAGATTTTCACAAAGCTGAAAAATAATACGGACGTCCAAGGAGTGTTTTCAAACTCATCACCGTAGGCCTCAAATAAAACAAGTCGTACACGGTGGAAAAGCACGGTCTACTGGAAAGAATGCCTAATTTCATTATCTTGTATTTAAACACAGACCACTTAATCTTCAAGAGAGATCGACTTTCGCGGTGACCAGTGGTAGTGAAAACGAAATTACGGTAGACTGAACCTAATACCCAACGGATATATCTATTTTAACTTGACAACTTATCTGCCAAGGCTGAGTTAGCATCCCTAGATCATAATTGGTAACTTAACCACTGGGAATAAGGTAAACACTTCCTGTCAATCCAGAATCCATCTTTCCTGTCTGGTTAGTGTATGTGAATGACCACATTTTAGTCGTCGAATTATTTAATGCAGCAGTAACATTGTACTCATAGTTGTGTTACGGAACAAGATTTCCCATAAGCTAGTAGATGCCGTCCTCCGGTACCCAGGGTTAAATTCTCAACAGGCTGAGCGTGAGCGGAAATTTTAATCGACTATGGTAGATGGAAGTCTCACCTCAACCTAAAGCCTAGCGCACACGAGAGGCGCCGGCTGAGCTGCCGGCCACGCGTAGCTGGGAGCTAAGCTGTTTCCCCCGTGTGCGCGTTAATTTTGCTGAGATTTTCGCCTCTCGAGGCTGTGAGGAAATTATCTAGCATGTTTGATATTTTCTGCCTCTCGTGGCAAGAATCTCACCGTGTGCGCACTACGTGAGCTGCCAGCTGAGCTGAGAGGAGGGATAGTCCAATCATGTGTGCCTATTAAATCATGTGACCACTTAGAATATTACGTAACACGGGTAGTGACACTTGTGTAGGTCAGTGAACTTGGGTGACCAAGAACTTGCCTCAGCCGAGAGCTCATCGTCTGCGCTGAAACTTATAGCTGCGCCCTCGGCCACGCGTAGCTGGCAGCTCAGCCGGCGCCTCTCGTGTGCGCTAGGCTTAAATGATTGAAATGAAATGATATTAGAAATAGTTTAATTGCTTCTTTTATACTCATAGATACATATTTGTTAACTTATAGCTTCTAGAAAATTAATATGGTCTTGGTTTATAAGATTGGAAGGTATTCTCTATCATTGGCGAATGGATGGTGACTTATATAGAGGCGTAAATTACGAAGTCAAGCAGTATATGTGTTAGTGGGATTATATCTTATGTAAGTGTCTCAATGATGTGGATCAATATTGTAACATCGATGTAGAATGACTTGGAAGTATAATCCATGGATTCTAGGTGCCAGGTAGACGTTATTAATCTCCTACTGGCATGCTGTGGGTAGATAACGTCCGGCCCCTGCACATCAAAGAGACTAAAGTTACTCAAACGTGCAGTGGCAAATGTGACACGGCTAGGCGATAATTGTGTCTCAAGCCCATTATTTTAGAACTTCTCGATGTTCTATGGTCCTTCAGGAAAGTCGTTTATTTGATGAACATTATCACGATTTTGTTTTAATTAAAATCCCGTGTTTGATAAGCGACGTCACGGAAAACATTCATATGCGAAGGAAGTCTTTTTTTTACTTGCATGCATCTGTTTCGTTGTTGTATTTAACATTTGTACATATACTTATACTGTAGTAGAGATGCATTACACACTAATGACTCAATCGGGGAAATCAAACAGTTTATAGTACATTTCAACTTGAAACTAATAGATTGGTGTTTTGCACTTGTATGGCACCTGTTCCACATACGGCGATCGAGTGACAAATCACCTCAGACTTTATCTAATTTAATTCAATTTGAGTGGAATTCGAATCCGCGCAGCATCGATGAAAGACATGTGTCGCATTGAGGGAATATCACACATATCGATTAGCTTTGTTACAAAGCCAAAAGATTTGTCTTATATCAAATATTCGGCCAATCTAAGTCCTCAATGTGTAAAACTTTTCAGGTTATAGGTTAGCACAGCCCGATTTCCTCAACCGTTAAGGTCTAAATTTGGCAACACCGCTTGAAATAATCTTAAGCGCGCGTAAAAGATAAATCAATCAAATATGTGGAATCGCACATGTATCATAATTAATGGGACTGATAAACACTTGTTGTTCGTTGATTTTCCGATGGCTGAGAATTATTAGTAGGTTTTAATGGCTTCGAAGTATGTCGTTGTCATAGGTGTAAACTGTTTTTCATCGGTGTGCCATTTTTTTGCGATAACACAATCAGTCTGAAAAAGCCAATCTATCAATCAAAAACCATTAAAATAAACATTTATGTGATCAGACCAACGTGGAAATGGCTAATTAATTTTGTGAATCTTTTGCCGGTCAATCTTTAAAAAAATGAAACAAAAACGACAATTGGCAGCTGTAGCGGAAAGGATTGGGAAATGAAAGGCCGGTCATTTCAAGTCCATAAATTTGAAGCGATGCAGCGGATGTATCCCAAACGGTTCTGCCTATACTGACCTGTTTCCCACTCCCAATGGTAATTGACCCTACGCAGACTCCGCCCCTCACGAGCGAATCGACCAATCAGCTTGCCGGAATTCCGCCACACCTCCAGCTCCTGACCAACCTCGGACAAACAAAAACGAAAAATGGCGATCGAATAATGCTATGCGTGTCAAACGGATTCTTCTGAAATTACGTTTATCTGCTATTTACTTTTTGACACGGCAAAGTATTTAGTCGGATGATGATCATTGATCATTTCCACACCAAAAAGAACGGTTACACACTGTTGTTAACGGTTGTTACCCTCGGACAGTCGATATATTCCGACCGTATCATAGATTCATAGGGTACCGGTACGATCAAGGAGTATACTGTATAGATAGATAGTCTAGATTTTAATAATTATACTTAGGGTACGGTAGTTTATTTTCACAACACCGCCACCCCGTAGCTAAAGCCACATTTTATATTGCCTATTTTTCGCTGTCGAAAGTGGATAAAAACTTTTAGTTTTACTAAGTTTTAGAATACCCCAAAATGCGAAGACGTAACGGCCTACGGTAAAAAAAATGGCACTTCGAGTTAGATTTAACTAAGTTTAAACGAAAATCTGTCGTCATTGAAAAAAAAAAGATTCAGCTTGGACTAAGTAAAGGCTAATTTCATAATATGAATGGAAGAGTAAGTTTTGGTGAGGTTGCCATTTTCCCTATGGACTGTGGATATCACATACCAGTACATGAAAGGTACACAATTTGTACCAATAAATACCCTTTATACGAACATTCACTGATTCAGATTGTGAGGTTTTTCAATACTTTGTTTTGTTGTTGGGCATGCCGAGAAGGTACTAGTATTACTTAGTGACCTAAATTAAAGTGGCATGAGCTGCCAAAATTCACACTTTTTTCATAATTACTGATCGTCACCACATAAAGAGGCTTTGAAGGGCATCCAAAAACTAAATGATTGGCGTTGGAATGAGGAAATTCCGTACAGTATGTGACCTATACAAACTGGAATAGTGTTCGAAAAGTAAACAAAATTTAAATAAACGGGACGACCATTCATTCATTTTTACCCAAAGTTAGTTCAAATCAATACTTTATCTTACATTCTCGAGACTAGAAGCACTAAAAAGCTTCTGAATTATACGTCTTGAGAAAAATAGCCAATAATTTCAACATTTTGTTTTAACATCAAAATATCAACATTTTGGCAGCTCATGCCAATTTAAATTAAACTTGGCAAACACTATCTAGAGGGAAATAATCTTCAGCATGCCGAAAATAAAACATCAATCTAAAGCTTGACAGGATGGCGGCCAACTAAAATATACCAGGAACTTCAGGAAGTCAAGCAGCTTTTCAGATTGTAGGTCTTTCACTAAAACCTCAGTTAGATTTCATCTATGGAATCTACACTCTGGATACAATGCTGTAAGCACAAGTTTTCAAACTGGTGACCAACAAATTTATTTAAAGAAAAACATATCACACATATTAAATTTAATTATTTTCCTCCTTGCCATGGTAAATATATAAAGACATACTTCCTTAAGCATGATTAATGCATATTTGCCTGATTGGATTTATGGTAATTTAATTTATCCTGCTCAACTTTATTTCATGCCAACAAAGTCAAAATAAAAATCTGTGAATTCAAAACAAAAATATATATTGCATAAAATCGAGATTAGATTGAATTATTTCAATACTGGTAAACAATTCAATCACAGAATGTAGAACAGTAAGTACAAGTTGACGAGTATTTATGTGAAATGTTCAGGATGTTGAATCAGCTCTACACTTTATTTATTCTGTTGGCAAAATGTCTTTTAAAGGCACACTTGCCGCCGTAGCCTGTTTAAATTTGCTAAGAAAACCAATTTACATGAGCTTACTACGACTAATACCACTAAACTTAAACATAGGACACATAAAACATGTCTAGTTAGCTTTAGACTGTAAAAATGGGGTGAAAAACAAACGAAGAATCGAAGCCTGATTACAACAACAACGATCAGTGTCGGTCAACTTTCGTGTTGGATTACCCTCCTCTCAGGCCTTTGTATCTGTGGTTTACACTCAAACAGGCTTTTCCAGTCGCTGTTAACCGATCGTCAGTCTGTATTTCTCAGATAAATAGGCCTACGTAAAATTACACTGTGCCGTTAGTTCACTCACTCGACTGAAACATAAAATCGCCAATAGGGGGCAGATCGGTTTGTTTACGTTCCGGGTACGTAACAATTCAAATTTTCAAATTCAAATTAAAAATACAACGTGACGCCCAAACTTTTAAATTTTGGTAAAAATAGAAAGTTCCTAACTTATATTGTCTGGGGAAAATACAGAATACGGTCTTTCTTTTTTAATGTAAACAATATTCCTGATTTTCGCGGCAAGTGTGCCTTTAAATATTTGGGAACAGTTTTCAGACAGGGATTTCTTTATGAATTGTGAAATGTGCCGAATCTGGTTTTCACAATTATGGCTGTTGCATCAAAAAACGTTCATAGAAATTAAAAGTCAGGTTATATCTTGAGGCCAGTCATGAATATGATGCCTAGTCGGAGTCTCCTAGAAGAACACCTCGCCGGTGATTCTGTCCGTAAGCGTTCCATAAACTAGTCATCAAAAGGGAGTTTATGTTGATACTCAATCCCTATTACATGTAGCTTTGGGGTTTTAAATTTTGGAAAACTCGAGACCGTCAAAGTCTCCGACCTCTTTTGGTATCAAAGAACACTTGTAAGTTGTGTTTTCCTCCACTTTCCTGCCAGTCTCCGTGTTTTACGATATTGTACTTTGGGCCGAGGCACCTCTTGTTTTAAGGAAACGTCGCCTTTTGGCAATACCAAGGGGGCCTATAAGGAAATAAAAAGCAAAATAAGCAAATTACAAATGTGCTCTGACATGTAATTTTTTTCTCTAAGGTGGGCTCAGCAACTTTGTGAGTTTAATCCTTTGGAGTTATTATTCTGTAATATCACATATCGACAATAATATATCATTTTGGAGTATTAATTTTTAAATTATGACTGACATTAACAAATGTTGTGTTGAGAGTATTCATTCAATTGGAAGTTTTATACATCAACACTAACAGTAAGTGTAAGTTGAGTAACAATAACAGCTGAACGACCTAGTTCTCATAATACGAAAATGATCT
The DNA here is from genome assembly GCA_963971465.1 of Lepidochitona cinerea. Lineage (NCBI taxonomy): Eukaryota > Metazoa > Mollusca > Polyplacophora > Chitonida > Tonicellidae > Lepidochitona > Lepidochitona cinerea. Next base: position 8,155,645 of record OZ020551.1, read on the forward strand.
ATTTACTATACAGACCAAATGACTTACAAAACACTTGATTAGTAAGAGGAAAAACTGATGACAGCAGGTCTACGAGGATTACAAATACAAAACATTGACAGTTGTTGTTGTATCGGTATCAACCATTTGACGCTTCGTCACTAAGCCGTAAGCGAACAGCATTAAGCTTAAGTATTTATTCAATGACTTAGAATACATTAATTATCTTTCTTGTAATCTACTTACCCAATCGCACATCTACATAGCGCCACTGTCAGATGTATATCGGTGGTTGAAATCTCATGATTCACTTTTTCGTACGACGGAGTAATCATCGAAAACACCTTCCGTCTTCACCTTGCCCAAATACTCGAAGGCACATGGATTTCACTCGCTGTGAACGATATTTTCACCAGTACATCGTGCATATACATTCCCCAGACAGTTTTGTTATACTATAATACAGTCGTGCGCTTCTGGAGAACTGCAGACAGAAAGTTATCGGTAAGAACCGTGCACAGTTCAACCAACAACCACACTAGCGGCCATGTTTCTCTCAATGTTTGTCCGAGGTGACCTCATTAGCATAAGTAGGCGGAGCATCGCGTAGGGTCAATTATGAATATGGTATGAAATGAAAAGTTTCTTATTTGTGCTACATGTGGAAAACTCGGTTAAAACGGAAAATATATTTAGATAATGGCATTATGTACTTTAGTTTTGTGAAATTTATTAAAAATAGTGTAATACCGTTTACGTACAATAGCAATGGATAATAAACAAGAGTTATGAGCAAAACAATAAATTATCGGGGGTAGATAATTGGCATGAATTCCGTAAATGTGTTTTAAATCAGGGACATCTGAGGGCTATAAGAGAAACAGGCGGAGGATTGTAAATTAAGAAAATGTGCATAAATTAGATGAGGTCAGTTCAGAGGTCACTTTGGTGACACACCAAAAAGTACCTCAACTGAGCAGTATGGGTATGAGTATCCCGATCCTTGTGTCTGGGATAACCTTTTGGTAGCCAACAAAATAGTGATTCTTTAAAAAAAAACACGAGACAGGTTTAATATATCAAATACTGGAAAACTGCACCGTCTTTCAATAAAACAAACAGATTTTTATCATGGTTACACCATTTCACTCTGTGTATTTTAAACGAACAGACATGCATATAAATATGGTAGCGCTAACATACCAATATGAAAGTTTAATATTGCCTCGTATAGGTTATCCTTGGCTCGTGTCGTCGATATGAGAGTTGGTGCAGTCGATATTTTTTTTCATTTTAGTAACTTAACTATTTAATAGTTCAAGACGAAAAGCAAACCAGGGTTACTAGAGCAGAGTAATTAGGTTATCATCCTACATCAATCATCATTATATAGATTGACCTTTTACTTTCTAACGTTACAAGATGAGGAACAGGATTAATGTGCATCCCGCAGTGACAGTCAATCTCCTTTGACAAGCCATGTAAAACAGACCTCTGCAGATCACACGTGGTGTTTATGATTAAATTTCTTACATTCCCAAACCCTATCGTGTCTTTTCGCTAACATACCAAAATATTCCGACCTGTTACGTTTAGACATGTTACATGGAAACCCCGATGCTGCAAGTTGGCCACAACACAAGCAACCCAAAACAGCCAACGATGCAAATGTATTACCCTTAATACACCCTGTTACTGTAAAGATGGAGTGGTTATGAAACCTTGTAAAGTTAACTACAGCGATATTGGAACCTAATCTAAGGTACCGGTATGCTTGATAGTTCATAAAGAACTGATCATAAATCCTTTAACTAAGTCCTATGAACACAATTAACAAATTAATGTTTCTCTTTGATTATTAAATCAAGTGTCTGGGCAACTGAGTAGCCATCACGGAGGCCCTACTAACGATGTCCCAACCTCTGCAGGGAGAGCAATCAACAATGTGCTACCAGTCTGGTCAGCCATGAAGCATGGTCGCGTCTGGAAACTGAAAAAAAGCATAAAAATCTATGCGTACAAATTCCTGGAGCCTTATCAGTTTGGATAGCATAGGATATCATAACATTTTAACTCCAATGCAATAGGGGCACTCTGGTTCATTCTGCAAGATAAATTAATCTTGCAACGCAACCATGAGCTCCTGTGAAGTTTTTATGGACACAAAGGCAACTTCTATTTGTAGAGAAATACATTTCTTCCTTACTGTAGATCATCGAAAAGTTGTATATTTAGCTTCACGTTTTGTGAGTGGAATTTTTAAGAACATGAGGCTGCGCGTACAGTTTACCTTCATCATCGTAAATCGAACTCTTAACCTGCATTTAGATGTAGCAAAATGGATTAATCTGAACTGTTGATTCTCTTATTTTTTATCACTATTTTCCCCACCAAGAATCTTGTATCACACCTAAACTGTTGACAATTGGGGCCCTTATTACTGATAATGAAAATGAATCGGTTGGACTTTCCTTTTTAAGAACTTAAAGTAATCAAATAGTCGTCGAAAATAAAAAAAGCTGACATGAGCTGCCAAAATTAGTTCTTTATTTGGGAATTTCAATAAAAAAGTACAAAATAAGAGTTTACAAGTGTTACCAATGTTTCAGAGGTGCGTTTATAAGCAGCAGATGCCCCCAAAATGAACATCGCTGTTATTTAAATTTCGTCCGTTATTTGCACACATCTTTACTGACTTTTTCACCTTTCAAGCTACTTCAAACGCTGAACTTCTCAAGACATTCAGCATTTATGACGGAATTCCGTATTTAGGCAGCTCACTTTAGCACAGTATTAGTTTCTATCAAATATGCTACTATACCATACTGGAACAGTATTCTCGTTATTTTGGGATTACACTTTCTGGAAAATATGGCAGAAATTCCTCTACCGATTTTTGAGTGACGGAAATTGAACCCGGGTTCCAGAGTATGACACCTATCGCCAGCACTAAATGCCGGCTTCCTTATCCATTCAGCCAACCGGCCTCCTCTAGTGCTAGCGATGGGTGCCATACTCTGGGACCCGGGTTCGATTCCCGTTTCGGGCGTCACTCAAAAATCGGTAGAGGAATTTCTGCCATATTATCAAGAAAGTCTAATCTCAAAATAACGGCAATACAGTTATACTCACTTTCTAAAAGACACTAACTAATTAAACTCATAACGGAACATAAAAAGTGGTAAATCCAATGTGAGCTCAGCTCGTTGCTTGAGTTCGATTAACTGACTTAAATCAAAAGAACAATGGAACTCATTTAATGTTATATTTAAAGGACATCCATAACAAGTGTATCCAAGTGTATTCATCTGGGACCCACAGTTCTTCCATCAAGGGGTCGCCAGTTCAAATCGCACACAACGCTAATACAATTGAACATTTCTGAGTGGTGTTTTCACTCCGTCGCCCTATACGGAGGACTTGCCAGGTACTCGATGAAGGGCGTACCTCCGTACAAAGAGCCCAGTTTGTTTTCCACTTAACCTGGTTACGTCACCATGTACGTAAAATAATCTCGAGTTTGGCGTTAAACACCTATCCATCTTTTTCCGTTTCTTTGGCGTTTCTTCAAGCAAGGCCACATATGTAATATCAAGCTATCATTAACAGTCAAATTAATGCTATTTTTTGGAGTTCAAACTTAACCAAGACAAATATGTTGGAATTTGATGTGGATATAAATAGGTATTGCGTGACTAATAAATGAAGACGTTTGTGGTATTTTTGGTGAAAAGAAAGGGTGGATATACAAGATGCCCCGGTGATAAAAATTGGAATTGGCTTCTTTGGAACGTGTGGAATTGGCTTCTTTGAATTATTTAGTTTAAAGAAAATGACTTTCATGTAATATCCGTATTTGACGCTTTATAAATACTGAAATAGCTCGCTTACAGCTCAGTCAATTTTACGCGTGTGTATCCGTATTCCGTTTTGCTTAGACTTTCTGGCAAAAATCGTGGCAAATCACTTGATCGGTTTATTCATTCTGAAGTTTGACAAAAGTAAGATACTAAAAATATGCTTCAATCAATTAAAATTATTGAAATGAACTAAAGAATTCTAAAAAAGCTAACCAGAAGTCTGTCAAAACATCGATGTTGTTGAACACCTCTCTGATGTCAATTCCCAAACATAATGAGTTTTCTAAAAGACGCAGGTCAAGTAGCCGTTACTTTAATATGGAATTTGATTAAAAATCAACAAGTTTTGACGTAATATTCAATGTGGGTCTTAAGTCAACAGACGCGCGTTTGTCGTTTATTTGGTCTATCGTTTACTTTTCCATGGTGGCTAAAGAATAATCCCTGTGTAAATAATCCGGACAAACAAAGTCTGAATTGATTTCTGATGAGGGTTATCCAACATCAGTGTAGGCGTCATAATCATCCACCAAATCAATGTCCAAATAACGTACCAGTTGACTCAAGAGTGATTTGTTTTTTACTTACGAGCAAATATTATTCCTTTGTTAAATACGGGTTAAATGACATTTTCCCAATGAAATGAGAGAGGTGATCAAGCTTAAAATATTCAACCTTAAACATTCCCTCAGAGATAAAACAGCAGTTGCATAGTGAGCAAGTATAGTGGGGGGAATTATCTTTGCTATTATTCCTTCAGCCTACTGAATAGAAACTATTGGGTACGACGGTCACAGAAAGAACCATTGATAAATCATATATCTGTACGTGTTGCGTTGCATTGGGGAATTCCACAACTATTTGCCTGTCAGTAATGTCTACTACAAAGTCACCTTTGACAGCTACATAGTTAGTGGAAACAGGTATATTAGAAACGACCTCACACTATCACTTAAACCGTCCTTAATAATTTGTACAACAAACTTGAAAGGGAATAAAAAGTATGGTCTTTGTAATTGTGGTCGTTAATATCAGACAGAAGTTGTCCCGGTTGAGTCTGCGGTTGAACTTGATGACATGCGTTGCCAATTTATCTCTATAATTATTTCAGGAGGGATCAAATTCTCCTGCCTGTTTGTTTGTTTGTTTATTATTGGCATGAAGGAGGGGATGAAGCTTGGATGAAAGATAAACCTTAAGTCGGCTTTATTTCTGAGTATAAAGAAAATACATTAAAAAGAAAATCCCATATACCATGTAAAGGTCCGTTCACACGGTGCGATTTGTCGTACAGACTTGTAGCATGCGATTAAAATGGATGCTTTTAATTGGTTGATACGATTTGCCAACCATTCAAATACATCCATTTTTATCGCATGCTGCAAGTCGGTACGACAAATTGCATCGTGTGAGCGGCCTTTAGGTGCATTGATTTTCTATCAGGTTTAGCGTTTGGTTTACTTTGAATAAATTTGAATAGCATGTATGAATAAGCAAATCATTTACCTGGATTTAGATTTTCATCTTCGAAGTTTATCTTTTCAAACCATTCAACAACTGCGAGAGTCCATCGATTATATATTTATATGGAGCGAACCTTATTAATGAAGAAGATGATATTTTGTCAGAAGAAGAACGTCAGTCGATTTGTGAAGAATTAGTTCATCGTGCCAATGAAATTTCATCTCATAATTACGTAATTATATTATGTAGGATTCAGTATGACATCAGTATATGTAGTTGCATTGTCATGGAAAATAATACCAATAAGTCATCTATCAAACAATTATTGTGCCAGCAATTTCCGCTTAAGGAGTTAACCAACACTTTATGTAATTATTTTCAATATACAATAGCTAGCGTGGATAAGGTAGTTTAGGGACGTGTTCAATGTTGGCAGCTTATTTGAGAGTTCTAACGTCCTAGTAATACCAAATAAGTCGTATTTACAAAACCCAAGCAAAGCTTTTCTAATTAATGATCTGCCAATGCTCGTTGATGGGTTTGAACAAAACAACACAGTTTTCATGGCAAAATATACCATCAATCATTTTTACTTTTATTCTAAGTTATTCCAATCTTATTTTTGGTATTTGAAGAAAAAAACATACTTTCATTTAAGGTATTTCCAATATGCCATAGGGTATATTTAGTACGCTTAAGTGTAATGTTTTAAAGTATTGATGATTTAGATTTTGAAACTGCATTTCTGTTCTAGTGCTATTTTTTTCTTGTTATCCTTCATTGATTCCAATGCTTGAGAGATTCGTTGTTTTATGTCATCCATATATGTTCGTGTTAGTTCAAGTCAGACAGACTGTTACTCTCGTTGGATTTTACTAGTGGGTATTGGTTAAATAGGAGAGCATGGCTATTGATAAACATGGAACTTAAAGGCCCACTTGCCGCCGTAGCCTGTTTAAATTTGCTAAGAATACCAATTTACATGAGCTTACTACGACTAATACCACTAAACTTAAACATAGGACACATAAAACATGTTTAGTTAGCTTTAGAATGTAGAAATGGGGTGAAAAACAAACGAAGAATCGAAGCCTGATTACAACAAAAACGATCAGTGTCGGTCAACTTTCGTGTTGGCTTACCCTCATTTCAGGCCTTTTTATCTGTGGTTTACACTCAAACAATTATCAGCAGGCTTTTTCAGTCGCTGTTAACCGGTCGTCAGTCTGTATTTCTCAGATAAATAGGCCTACGTAAAATTACACTGTGCCGTTAGTTCACTCACTCGACTGAAACATAAAATCGCCCCGGACAGTAAAACATGTTTCATCTCACAATCCACATGGATTTTTGTCTTTTGCTTTCAACTAATTTTCAAATAAAAAAACTCTTCGAAAGACAAAGCACCCTTTATTGTAAATAGCATGTCAGTACTACTGTTAGATTTATTGTTCAACGCTCACTTAAATGTGTACAATTGTCCACTCATGGTGCATTACTGGTACATAAGAAGGTATGTATTCACTTAGGCTCTAATTTCCCATGGAAAGAGGTCTTGGATATAAGGAGTTTTTTTCTCGAACTTTTAAAAATCAATGCAAATTAACTCTTATACTCAATCACTATGAACACAATTTTGAAATGTTTAAGTGAAATTAAGACTCTGTGTCACATGGAACTTTTCAGATCAGCAAAATGTACCAATATCTTTTAAGAAACAAATCCTGTCAAAGCGTCCAGTTTACGTTCACTTCGACATAAGACGTCATACTGCAGAGATAGTTTTATCATGACCAGGATGTAATTAAGTATCATAGTTACCAGACATTTTATTCTGACTACAGCTGCTTCCTACATTCACCATTGCATGATTGTTGATTAAAATACTTCATTTTCGATATCAATGAGAAAAAAACGGGAAATTAACTTGGAGGCAGCACGCAAAATGGATATAAACAAGGGTGTAATTGGTTTATTTGATCATCGATCTGCCAGCCCAAAGGTTGTTATGTAATCTTTTGAAAATTAGACCGGCTTTTCTCAATTATTACGCTTACTTATTACAGGCACATTACGTCATTCTTTTTACTTCCGAGTTGTTCCCCTTTTTAGGTTTTCTTTCCAGAATAATCTTGTCTGTTTTCAGAAAGGACTTTTGTAGTTTTATTATTATCAAAAGGAATGACTCCATGTTCCCATTAAATGCCCGAGTCAGTATTTTTCCTAACGGCTTACTTCAAGTCAATTATTTAGAGGCACACTGTTCACATAAAAACGCGGACGGCCCTTTTGTATTTTATCAATTTTACCATATCATATATGTGTTGACAAAATAGTATTATCGCCATTTTCCAGAACAAGTAAAAAACGGAGCTAGAATGAAGCACATGTTGAGTATTCACAATGGTTGCTTTTTTGCTACTTTATAAAACTGTCCAGGCTAATGAACTCATTTTACATGTATAAGGTTGACAATTGATTGGCATATCATAATCTTCTGTAGGCCCATTATTTAAATATCTTAATAGATGTCTGTTAGAGTCAAATAAAGTGCTAATTTATGGACGGGCAACCAATGGGATTCTAATAAGTGATATTTAAATACCTTGGGTCATTTTTAGGAATCCAAGTCAACCTAGAGAGCACATACAAATGACCGGTCTTGTCCATCCATCATTTCTTGGCGTATTAACCAGAACGAACTGGGCTTTTGGGGATAACGCTATATGCATTTGAATATTCTGTTAATTAAGACACTAGTATTATGGTTTGTCATACTACTTTTATACTTTCTATCGGCCATTACGTCCAAGTAATTGGTTTTTCTGTACAGCTGAACAAATATAATTGAATTCATGGTGTTTTATGAACCGTTTTGTACTGTAAAAACTGGAAAAGACGTACGTTGTTTCCACTGCCTACTTCCAACACTAAGGTCTACAATAGTTCTCTGTCAAAGTACATGCTTGTTGTCTAAACCTCGGCATTCGACTGCATGATAAACGTCCAAATGCACACAAAGTGCATAAAAAAATAGCTGCACTAGTGATCTATGATCTACACCGTTTAAGTAAAAGGTTTCACCTCCATAATTGTTTCATTTCCCTGATATTTCAGTTTACAAGATACCTCCTTCACTCATGTCTATGCTTTTTGTCCTTGGATTTCAAATCATGAACAGAATTGTGAAAATGTTAACATCAGCATTGATACAAATACATATAAGACAAGAGCATGTTTATTACAAGAATATCTTTGTATATGTTTCTTACTCATTTTCTAATCACAAGCCTCCAGAAGAAAGCATCTTCTCAGTTGAAACATTAAAAGATATATTTATATTTGAAAGGCTTCGACAAATATATCAATGTTGCATAGTTATCTTTGTTGTAAGGAATTCAATGTTGATGTTGTGGGAAAGAGCCGTATCGCTAATGGTTATATTCAAACCGAATTTGATTAAAATAAACATTTTAATGTTAAACCTAAAGTCAACAAACCTGTAAAACTAGTATACGTGTGTGATCAATATTTGGCCAATACGTTTTAAGTAACATTTGTACCTGTATAATAACCTTGTGTAAATAACACAGATATGACGGTTTTGTATTGAATTTTGATATCGATTGAACAAGTAACATGCACCCATTGACTTGACATTCGTTTTGTTACAAGCTGCCATATCGACGCCTGGACAAGTATCCTTCTGTTACCTTTTTGTCTTTAGCATTTCACACAAATCCGTAAGGGACAGGAAATTACTTTTCATATTTATTTTTCTTGAAGAAATATATCAACCTAAGAGTTCAATAGTTTCGAAACCATGTATTTGAAGCACCCCTAAACCCTAGTTGGAGATCTCCAAACTCTGTGCATAACGACCTTCGTAGGCTTATTGGTGGCCTTCAGTTAACTATGAAATCCTTCCAGTAAAACTAGCCCATCACGGGTTAAGGATAGTTGGAGATCTCCAAACTCTGTGGCCAAAGTATATCGATGATGGGTGACCAACAGAGTTGCAGGACCTGCCATATTGAAACATGTACAATGTACGAACACAAGTTGACCTCTGAGCCTCGCTTTCGGATTAAAAAACTATGTTTATCAAGAAAATCCGAAAGCGAGACTCATAGGTCAATTTGTATTCTTACATTTCCCAAGTTCATTTTGAAGAAAACTAGGAGGCTAACGGAGATTGGGGCTGTCCTTAGAAAAACGACGAGGATGTAACACAAATGTGGGTGTTTGAATGCTTTGTTTTGGCGAAAGATCGAATTGAATGTGTGTAAAGTTTGGACCGGTTGCGTTCCTTAAATTAGGAGAAATTGAGAGAAAGTGTTGTTTCTCCGAATGTACATGTTTCAATATGGCAGGTCCTGCAACTCTGTTGGTCACCCATCACCGATATGCTTTGGCCACAGAGTTTGGAGATCTCCAACTATCCTAAACCCATGATGGGCTAGTTTTACTAGAAGGATTTCATAGTTAACTGAAGGCCACCAATAAGTCTACGAAAGTCGTAATGCTTAATAATGTAGATTGTTTGGTCGATACTTCAAGGCAATTATTTAGAGGCACACTGGTCGCATTATGCAACAAATTGTTCACATATAAACGCGGACGGTTTTTTTTTGTATTTTATAAATTCTTGGTTGTGAGATGGAGTTTATGGTTGTTTTTGTTTATTGTTTGTTACATAGTTTTGTCTGTGCCGGGGGTCGGGGGTGGGGGGGGGGGGGGTGGAGGTAGCCAAATTTATGGGGTTCAATCTCAGTCCACCGATGTTCTTGCCATAGTTAAGATGCGTAACCATTGTCTATGTGTTACAAAAGGATTCCCGAAAATTCTACTGACTAAGGCTAAGCTCCTGTCAGTCGTCAACCTAATGAAATGTCACAGGTTTGATTTGTTACAACAATTTATGGGGTATAAAGGTCTAAATGATATACCTCTTTTTAATACAATTAGAAACTTGTCTCCATGATTATTTTAGACAAGAAGATTTTCCCTGTGCCCGTGTGTTTTAGTGATCATAAATATATGTGATGACGAATTAGTATTATCCTTATTTTTCAGGATAAGTAAAAAAAGAAACGAGAATGAAGTACATGTTGAGTATTCACAATGGTTGCTTTTTTGCTACTTTAAAAAACTGTCCAGGCTAATGAACTCATTTTACATGTATAAGGTTGACAATTGATTGGCATATCATAATCTTCTGTAGGCCCATTATTGAAATATCTTAATAGATGTCTGTTAGAGTCAAATAAAGTGCTAATGAATGGACGGGCAACCAATGGGATTCTAATAAGTGATATTTAAATACCTTGGGTCATTTTTAGGAATCCAAGTCAAGCTAGAGAGCACATGTAAATGACCGGTCTTGTCCATCCATCATTTCTTGGCGTATTAACCAGAACGAACTGGGCTTTTGGGGATAACGCTATATGCATTTGAATATTCTGTTAATTAAGACACTAGTATTATGGTTTGTCATACTACTTTTATACTTTCTATCGGCCATTACGTCCAAGTAATTGGTTTTTCTTTACATCTGAACAAATATAATTGAATTCATGGTGTTTTATGAACCGTTTTGTACTGTAAAAACTGGAAAAGAAGTACCTTGTTTCCACTGCCTACTTCCAACACTAAGGTCTACAATAGTTCTCTGTCAAAGTACATGCTTGTTGTCTAAACCTCGGCATTCGACTGCATGATAAACGTCCAAAAGCACACAAAGTGCATATATAAATAGCTGCACTAGTGATCTATGATCTACACCGTTTAAGTAAAAGGTTTCACCTCCATAATTGTTTCATTTCCCTGATATTTCAGTTTACAAGATACCTCCTTCACTCATGTCTATGCTTTTTGTCCTTGGATTTCTAATCATGAACAGATTTGTGAAAATGTTAACATCAGCATAGATACAAATACATGTAAGACAAGAGCATGTTTATTACAAAAATATCTTTGTATAAGTTTCTTACTCATTTTCTAATCACAAGCCTCCAGAAGAAAGCATCTTCTCAGTTGAAACATTAAAAAATACATTTATATTTGAAAGGCGTTGACTTGTAATATTTGAATGTTGCATAGTTATCTTTATTGTAAGGAATTCAATGTTGATGTTGTGGGAAAGAGCCGTATCGCTAATGGTTATATTCAAACCGAATTTGATTAAAATAAACATTTTAATGTTAAACCTAAAGTCAACAAACCTGTAAAGTTAGTATACGTGTGTGATCAATATTTGGCCAATACGTTTTAAGTAACATTTGTACCTGTATAATAACCTTGTGTAAATAACACAGATATGACGGTGTTGTATTGAATTTTGATATTGATTGAACAAGTAACATGCACCCATTGACTTGACATTCGTTTTGTTCCAAGCTGCAATATCGACGACTGGCCAAGAATCCTTCTGTTACCTTTATATCTTTAGCATTTAACACAAATCCATAAGGGACAGGAACTTATTTTTCATATTTATTTTTCTTGAAGAAATATTTCAACCTAAAAGTTCAATAGTTTCGAAACCATGTATTTGAAGCACCCCTAAACCCTAGTTGGAGATCTCCAAACTCTGTGCATTACGACCTTCGTAGACTTATTGGTGGCCTTCAGTTAACTATGAAATCCTTCTAGTAAAACTAGCCCATTACGGGTTTAGGATAGTTGGACATCTCCAAACTCTGTGGCCAAAGTATATCGATGATGGGTGACCAACAGAGTTGCAGGACCTGTCATATTGAAACATGTTCATTCGGGGAAATGTACGAACACAAGTTGACCTCTGAGCCTCGCTTTCGGATTAAAAAAACTATGTTTATCAAGAAAATCCGAAAGCGAGACTCATAGGTCAATTTGTATTCTTACATTTCCCAAGTTCATTTTGAAGGAAACGAGGAGGCTAACGGAGATTCGGGCTGTCCTTAGAATAAAACGACAAGGATGTAACACAAAGTGGGTGTTTGGACGCTTTGTTTTGGTGAAAGATCGTGTAAAGTTTGGACCGGTTGCGTTGAGAGAAAGTGTTGTTTCTCCGAATGTACATGTTGCAATACGGCAGGTCCAGCAACTCTGTTGATCACCCATCGTCGATATACTTTGGCCACAGAGTTTGGAGATGTCCAACTATCCTAAACCCGTGATGGGCTAGTTTTACTAGAAGGATTTCATAGTTAACTGAAGGCCATCAATAAGTCTACGAAGGTCGTAATGCTTAATAATCTGGATTGTTTGGTCGATACAAGCTTGGCATACACGGAGAGTACTGCCAATGGTGTATTATTTTGACTGAAGCTATACTAAGTATGAACGATACGGTTTTATTCTTCAAGGAAATTCGAAATTTTGTTACCGTCACTTTTTTCCAATACTTTGTCGAAGCATACCATCAATGATTACTATCGATAACTCGAAAATAATTATTTTCCGTGCTAATGACTGACATTGTTTTTAAACGTGATTCTAATCAGTGTTATTTCCATACTCTTGCCCATGAAAATAAAGCCAGAATTTATTTATGGTCGCATCCATCCATCATTTTCGACATATCGCAGGACTCCCGCTGAGTTGACCGGATTCCATTCTGATTTTTTAAACTGCGTGAGACATTTATGCTTTACTAGTGCAATTGATATGGCTTACTGTTGTCAAAAGCGGCTTTTATTGGAAAACAATATCTTATGTAGTTTATAGTCCGACAAACTTGTGATATCTCCTATTTTAAGCACTGTTTCTGTGTACATCTGTACGTTTCGTGTACTTCTATCATAAACTTTTTTATTGACCGATTAAATTCTTATAGGAATCTTTTTTTTAATTTCAGAGCAGGTACATGTAGATCAAAACTGAAAGCTGCGTCAGATGTGGTATGTTGTTGATAAGAAGTCAAGAAACTATTACTGAGGAATACAAAAGGTTTCATTCTTGAACAATCACCAAACCTTTACATGTCATATGAGACTGATTAAAAAAATCCTTGCCCATAAAGTTATGCTAAAATCTGTTCATAAGACCAAACACAAAGAGTGACTGAAGCCTGACGTGGGTTCATTTTTAATGAACTCTGAAAATAGAGATCTACAATTTGAAGATTCGATAAACGACATATTCTTCTAATGAGTTGTAATTTAGATTGTCCAATGAGACTCCGTTACATCCAGATGTCATTCCCTGTGCCAGTGTACTGCATTTATATAGCAATCATGTTGGATAACACAAACAACAAATGGAATATAGAAACTTTGAACATACAACCGTTCACCATTGTAAGATTCCAACAAATGTCATTAAACAGAGAATAGTCGAGGAACAAAACTACACCATGGCCTTGTGCCGAACTCCGATTTAATCCTACATAATCCCTGAATTTTCACATAATGGAGGTCATGGGTTGGGGTCAGGAGTTTAGGTCAAGTGTACTAGGACATACAATCTTGTATGCATCATATATACAATGGTTTTTCTCGAGAACGGGATCGAAAGCATTCCAACTATTCCATCCAAAGCGGTGGTATTAACAAAAAAAACTTTGTTATCACGAAGGTGACTGTCCGGCTAAAGACAAAACTTGTTGAAAATATTGCTTATCTTCCAAAAAGAAACAAACACTCCAAAATGTCAAAACTCTGAATATTAAACCCACAAACCCAACATATGTGTCTAGCAGCGATGATGACTATGATTATGTCTTCAGTGTTTTCAGTCAACACCATACAACTAAACCGTTAATTGCAATTTTCTCAGGTAATACTCCTATTGAAGTCCTGGTCGATTCTGGGGCCTCAGTTGACATACTTGATCAAACACCATCCAACCAAAACCAAAACTTAAACCTTCAACTACTAACATACTCCCTTATGGTACTTGAACGACTGGAATCCCTTGACATCATAGAAAAGGTCGAAGGTCCCACTCCATGGATATCTCCAGTTGTTGTTGTCCCAAAGCCAAAACAACCTGACAAAATACGTCTCTGTATTGATCTGAGGCAGGCCAACAAAGGTATCAAACGTGTTCGACATCTTACTCCAACAGTCGACGACCTTATAACTGATTTAAATGGATCTCAAATTTTCACCAAGCTCGACTTAAACGCCGGCTACCATCAGTTAGAGCTGTCACTTAAGAGTAGATTCATAACAACGTTTTCAACACACATTGTTCTCCGACGCTATAAAAGGCTTAATTTTGGTACCTGTTCAGCAGCAGAAATCTTTCAGAATGTCATCAGTGAAACCTTAGAAGGCATTCCTGGTCCACGCTAAATCTCAAGCAGAACATGAAAAGATCTTAGCACAAGTCTCCCAACGGTTGCGTGAACGAAATATTACACTCAACAGGGAGAAATGCAAGTTTTACAAAACTTCTCTAGAATGTTATGGCTATATATTGTCCAAAGACGGAATTTCCGCTGACCCTAAGAAAGTGTCTGCCGTAAATAACGCCGACCCCCTAGTAACCCGAGTGAAGTACGCAGTCTACTTGGACTGGTCAATTACTGCTCAAGAATTATTCCACATTTAGCGACAATTACTCAACCGCTCCGAGAACTTACCAAGAAAACAGCGGACTGGTCATGGGAAAAATAACACTAAGACGCCCTAAACACAATCAAACAACGGCTAACTAACAGCAAAGTGATGTCATACTTTGATCCACAGAAAAACACTGAACTCGTTGTTGACGCCAGTCCTTGTGGTTTAGGAGCGCTACTTACTCAACGTGACAGAAACGACAACATACAAGTCATTGCCTTCGCCAGTCGCTCGCTTACTGCCGTTGAACAACGCTACTCTCAGACCGAAAGAGAAGGCCTATCAATACTCTGGGCATGTCAACACCTCCATCTCTATCTATACGGCCATCCTTTCATAGTAATCACAAACCACAAACCTCTTGAAAACATATTTCAGAAGCCAAGGTCAATTCCACCATTGCGTATTGAAAGATGGATGATTAAGCTACAACCTTAGTCTCTCACCGTTAAATACCGCCCAGGAAAACACAACCCAGCCGACTACATGTCACGCCACCCGGAGCACTAAACAGCCAAATCAACTCAACAACATGTCAACTTTGTTATTAACAACGCTGTGCCAAAATCACTGAAACTTGACACAATTCTACAAGAATCACAAGCGGACCCAGTCCTCAAGCTAGCCCGCGAAGCAATCACAACTGATAACTGGCGCCCAATTCTTCATTGTACTCAGGATACAAAAACATATAACAAGCTGTTGTGCCTTGAAAAACTCAAATATGAACTAACCTGCACACCAGATGGATTAATCCTACGAGGTCGACTGATCGTCATTCCAAGCAGCCTACAACAGCGTACAATAGAAATTGCTCACGAAGGTCATCAAGGCGTTTCAAAAACCAAAAGCCTCCTTCGAGAGAAAGTTTATTTTCCCAGCATCGATAAACAGGTGGAATCTCTTATCAACTCTTGTATTTCCTGTCAAGCAAACACGCGATCTACACCAAGGGAACCGTTCAAAATGCCAGAGCTACCAGCTTCAGCTTGGTGTGAAATCAGTGTGGATTTTAAGCAAGTTACAGCCAACGGCTACCTACTCGTAATGATGGATGACTATTCTAGGTACCCAGTTGTCGAACATGTACATTCGACATCAGCCAAAGCAGTAATACCAGTGATGGACAAAGTATTTGCAGAATTTGGTATCCCGAGTGTAGTAAAATCAGATAATGGCCCACCTTTTAATAGTTCTGATTTTGCTGACTTTTCAACTTACCTAAAATTTTAACACGGCAAGGTAACCCCATATTGGCCAGAAGCAAACGGGGAGGTTGGGCGCTTTTTGCAAACCTTAGGCAAAGCAATACGAACAGCTATTCTTGATGGAAGATCATGGAAACAAGGAATATTTTCCTTCCTTAGGAATTACAGAGCCACTGCTCACACTTCCACTAAACGAGCCCCAGCAGAACTCTTATTTAACAGACCATTCCGTACAAAACTTCCAGACCCACCTTCAACTCCATCATCACCAAAACTTCGAGATAATGATAAGAAAGCAAACGAAGGAAAATGCTCACAAGCACCGCCAAATCCGACCTTCGAAAATCAAAGTTGGTGATTTTGTTCTTGTCAAGCGTAGCCAAAAACAAAACAAGCTTGAGGTCCCGTTTTTATTCCAAACCATACATAGTGACTAAAGTAAAAGGTTCAATGATATCCGCTAAGAGTGGCGACCATGAAATAACTCGCAACACTTCCATCTTCAAAGTTATGTCCTATCACCCTTAGACTAGTACCGAAAGTGACGAAGATGATATCGAAATTTCAAGACCTGTCGAAACACTCAATTGGAAACGTCCAACCAGACACCATAGACGTCCGGCGCATTCAAATGAATATGTTTCGTGATCATACAGATTTAGTGATTCTGTGATCAAATATTTAGAAGCACATCTCTAATATTTAAAGGGACAGAATAATCCCCATAAGTTTGTACCAGGCAGGGCAGTAGGATCATCTTAAATTGACAATGTATCTTTATCATATGGAATGGGCGGGATTATGGACCAATCACGGAAGCCGTTATCAATGGCTTATCTTTTTCCACTTCTTGATAGGCACAATAGTAGCTCCAGATATATTTGTGTCTGTTTATTATGTTTTTTCTAGCTTCCTGCATTTTGCTGGGCATTTTGGTAGTTTTTATGAAACGACATGGGTTGAGTTTCTGTCTGAAAATGATTTTCGAAGTTGGACGAGACTAGTGAAGGTGGATGGAGATCGGTTAGTTGAGTGTGCTTTGGTCTGTTTACATTTGCTGGACTATGTGCAAAGTCGTTTCCAATAACAGCGAAAATATCTAACTCAATGGTCTAGTTAATTTGCTCTTAAACACTTCCGAAGACTACTGGAGGCCCCCGGCGAAGGATTTGGCTCAACGAAAGTTAAGGAAGGCGTTGTGAGTGCAGACATTAACATAATTTGGACACGAAACTGTGGCCTGCTGCCATTTAAGCCACGTGCTCGGGTTTAACCAATCCCATGTCGAGTTCGATTTTATAATCGGGGTACACGTAAGCAAAGTGTGTCTGCTCTTCAATGTTAAAATTGAACGTACAGACACTAAGGGAAGTAATCAAACGTCAAGACTGCCATGACTACTTGTTTGTATGCATATGAACAACATGGGCGCCATCTTGAAATCTGAGTGCACCCTGGCTACTTGGGGATGTGGCGCGGATAAATCGGTTCGGTTAACAGTTTCCTGTGTTCGGCGTACTCGACCCCAGAGTGAACCACATTTTGAGGTCATTTTTTACCGCTAGCTCTCTGATAGGACGCTCGGATCAATATTTTTGATTGACAAGAGCAAGTTAGGATCCTTTTCTCAACAGAGTGGGAATTGGTAAGATTCTAAGCTCTGTGGTAAGAGAGTAATGTATAACTATTTGTTCGTCAACATATGGCTATAAAACTGTCATATACATGTACTGTATGCGTTATCACTTTGCGTCTTTTCGCGAATGGTCGCTGAAATAAACACGAAGCAGAAATAGCGGCGAGTATCTAAGACAGATGACCTTGGAAACCTTATAGATTGGAAAGAGGTAACCCGCCGTAAAAGACACAAAGTTAATCAGCCACAAACTGCTGTTCACTTACAGCTGCCAAATGCCCTCTTTTCTCTGAAAATTTGTTTCGCTCAGTTGACTAACCTTAAACGGCTTCTAAGCTTGTCAACCAAGTTCCTATGCGAAAATACATGGCGATTGATAGAGTTGTCTTACACAGCGGACTGTGTTGTTAGCAATACACTCTTTTGAATTATATAAGCATATCAAACTCTTTCACTAAAATATTGGACCCATTATGCAACAAAAGGAAAATAAAAAGTAACTATTAGCAGAATGGTTACTTTGCCTTCTGAATTTAATCTTATTAGAATGCTTCCTTAAATGCAAATTGCTGAACAGATCGATTCTGTACACCTAAATTATTTGGATTTATCTATGATTACATTTTGTTGCCAAGGAGCTGCTGGTCTGATAGTTGAATAAATGACGTTGGTCCACACAGAGAGACGAGGAGTCTCTAAGGGTGGGAGGGGGGCTACAAGTCGTAAAAGGCACCGAACTAATTAGTTCTAAACTGTTTTTCACTTATAGTTGACAAATGTCCATTTTTTCTCTGGAAAATGGCGGAAATTTGTTTTCAGGCTTGTCAACCGAGTTTGTCTCAGACTGTGTCTATTCATAGAAATTTGGAGTGCACTTTTGTTGGTGTTAGACTTTTCTAGATTGTGTAAGAATATCAGGAAATATCAATATTGATTGGTATCCATTGTTAACTTCAAGTAGAAAGTCGATGGGACAGTAAAATCAAAGCATCATATCTCCAAGAATCTTGCCTTCAAGAATCATACAGGTTTTGGCTGTATACTGTTTTGCAAACTTCTATTACAATGAAACGTAACCACTAAATCATAATTTTTAAGACATCGGTCCATTAGCGTTTAATCCTGTAAATATATACGTCGGTGTGCTGTTCATATCAGGCATTGATACGTTTTTGAGTTTCCAGCATTGTTAGAACTACCTTAAACAGTAAACTTCTGTACGTTTTCAAAACAAAAAACAACGTAGCACGGTAGTAAGAAAAGCAACTAAAGATTCCAACCTTCTTACATATGACTTCAGCTAATGATATAGCTCTATCAGCGGGATAACCTGACCAGTGCCATGTTGGGGAGACATTGATTGCTACAGCTAACTCCACTTAAAGCTTCGTCTGGCTGTCTTACCGAATAACTGTTAACGTGAGAAGGTAAGAGAAACTACCCAAAGTTTGTAGATGACCGTAAATATATGGCAAAACATGTCAGTGCCATACTAGTTAAAACGTTGCACTTGCACCCATAAAAATGTTTAACAGCACAGCGGATGAATCAGAGAGGTGCCGCCATTAGTACATTTTGGAGCAGCAAAACGTGCCCTTTTATCACTCTTAGTATGATATGACCTTTTTTTAAGTACGCAAGTTTCACCATCGTCTCGAATTCTTAATGGAAGACGGATTTTATCCTTGATATATTTTCTTTGACTGCTGCAGTCACTGGATCGTCTGTGTGACAAACAAGACACACATTTCCAAGCATATCCAATATCATAAGGTGTCACTAAATATGCACCACATAGAAATTGCTCTAGGAAAATAATTGAAGACTTTACGTAGTTAATCTTCGTGCGTCATAGCATACTCTGCATATTCTTCATGTGAAGACTTTAAGGGTTACCCTTTCAACAGATCCGACGTCTCACTGGAGGGATGAAACGCAGGTTGGAAGCAAATACGCGCTATTGAACCTCTGCTTCAGGGATGTGTTCTACACACTCAAAGAGACATTTTTACTTCAATGTGTTCGCTCTGTGAAGCCAGATGGACTCTGAAGTTCCATACTTACAAGCATAGCTTATTGCCATTAATGGTGATTTCTTATCGCCAGAATGGTGCCATTTATAATCACAATCTTTTCTGCAACATCAGTTTGCCAACAATCTCCCTACACCAATGATTTTATTGGTCGGTGCAGACTTTCCAGGGGGGGGGGGTAACTTTTTTCTTTGTGTATACAAGGATATACTTGTAAATGACCTCCAGCACACATCTAAACCCACAGCGAATGTTCCCGGATGGCTGACACGATCAGCCGGCCCAATCGAGAGTCTATGGAGGAATCTTAAGAAAGATGTTGCTGCACCCAGACCCAAGAACATGGTAGAGCTGGAGGCCCATAAGGACTGGGCTGCAATTCACAAGAAATGTTGTCAGAGGCTTGTGCCCGGGGCTGTTCATTGAGGCAAATCACTGTTGTTGAAAATATTAAGGATACACCTCAAAGGGGGCTGGATAATTTTGTGACATGCTTTTTTGACAATACATGTAAGTACATTTTAAACAGACTACGAAATAAATTTTGATTTTCTGAGCCTGTAATGAATTGTTGTAATCGGTTTATAACTCAGAAACTAATTTACTTAAGGCGTGTGGAGGTTATGTGGTTAATAAAATAGGCTTCAGGAACATTAGTGTATACACGCCGTCAGCTTTAGAATATATATTGAATGTGATATTGCAATGGTTTAATGGCGGTGGAAAGAAAAAGGATATGAAGCAGAAATAGCTACGACTATCCCAGAGAGATGACATGAAATAACAGTGAAGCAGAAATAGCTACGACTATCCCACAGATATGACATGAAATAACAATGAAGCAGAAATAGCTACGACTATCCCACAGAGATGACATGAAATAACAATGAAGCAGAAATAGCTACGACTATCCCACAGAGATGACATGAAATAACAATGAAGCAGAAATAAGCTACGACTGTTCCACAGAGATGACATGAAATAAAAATGAAGCAGAAATAGCTACGACTATCCCACAGAGATGACATGAAATAACAATGAAGCAGAAATAGCTACGACTATCCCACAGAGATGACATGAAATAACAATGAAGCAGAAATAGCTACGGCTATCCCAGAGAGATGACATGAAATAACAGTGAAGCAGAAATAGCTACGACTATCCCAGAGAGATGACATGAAATCACAGTGAAGCAGAAATAGCTACGGCTATCCCAGAGAGATGACATGAAATAACAGTGAAGCAGAAATAGCTACGACTATCCCAGAGAGATGACACGAAATAACAGTGAAGCAGAAATAGCTACGACTATCCCAGAGAGATGACATGAAATAACAATGAAGCAGAAATAGCTACGACTATCCCAGAGAGATGACGTGAAATAACAATGAAGCAGATTAAGCTAGGACTATCCCAGAGAGATGACATGGAATAACAATGAAGCAGAAATAGCTACGACTATCCCAGAGAGATGACACGAAATAACAATGAAGCAGAAATAGTTACGGCTATCCCAGAGAGATGACATGAAATAACAGTGAAGCAGAAATAGCTACGGCTATCCGAGAGAGATGACATGAAATAACAGTGAAGCAGAAATAGCTACGACTATTCCACAGATATGACATGAAATAACAGTGAAGCAGAAATAGCTACGACTATCCGAGAGAGATGACATGAAATAACAATGAAGCAGAAATAGCTACGACTATCCCAGAGAGATGGCATGAAATAACAATGAAGCAGAAATAGTTACGGCTATCCCAGAGAGATGACATGAAATAACAGTGAAGCAGAAATAGCTACGGCTATCCCAGAGAGATGACATGAAATAACAGTGAAGCAGAAATAGCTACGACTATTCAACAGATATGACATGAAATAACAGTGAAGCAGAAATAGCTACGACTATCCCAGAGAGATGACATGAAATAACAATGAAGCAGAAATAGCTACGACTATCCCAGAGAGATGGCATGAAATAACAGTGAAGCAGAAATAGCTACGGTTATCCCAGAGAGATGACATGAAATAACAATGAAGCAGAAATAGCTACGACTATCCCACAGAGATGACATGAAATAACAATGAAGCAGAAATAGTTACGGCTATCCCAGAGAGATGACATGAAATAACAGTGAAGCAGAAATAGCTATGGCTATCCCAGAGAGATGACATGAAATAACAGTGAAGCAGAAATAGCTACGACTATTCCACAGATATGACATGAAATAACAGTGAAGCAGAAATAGCTACGACTATCCCAGAGAGATGACATGAAATAACAATGAAGCAGAAATAGCTACGACTATCCCAGAGAGATGGCATGAAATAACAGTGAAGCAGAAATAGCTACGGCTATCCCAGAGAGATGACATGAAATAACAATGAAGCAGAAATAGCTACGACTATCCCACAGAGATGACATGAAATAACAATGAAGCAGAAATAGCTACGACTATCCCAGAGAGATGACATGAAATAACAATGAAGCAGATTAAGCTACGACTATCCCAGAGGGATGACATGAAATAACAATGAAGCAGAAATAGCTACGACTATCCCAGAGAGATGACATGAAATAACAGTGAAGCAGAAATAGCTACGGCTATCCCAGAGAGATGACATGAAATAACAGTGAAGCAGAAATAGCTACGGCTATCCCAGAGAGATGACATGAAATAACAATGAAGCAGAAATAGCTACGACTATCCCACAGAGATGACATGAAATAACAATGAAGCAGAAATAGCTACGACTATCCCACAGAGATGACATGAAATAACAATGAAGCAGAAATAAGCTACGACTATCCCAGAGAGATGACACGAAATAACAGTGAAGCAGAAATAGCTACGACTATCCCACAGAGATGACATGAAATAACAGTGAAGCAGAAATAGCTACGACTATCCCACAGAGATGACATGAAATAACAATGAAGCAGAAATAAGCTACGACTATCCCACAGAGATGACATGAATTAACAATGAAGCAGAAATAGCTACGACTATCCCAGAGAGATGACACGAAATAACAGTGAAGCAGAAATAGCTACGACTATCCCAGAGAGATGACATGAAATAACAGTGAAGCAGAAATAGCTACGACTATCCCACAGAGATGACATGAAATAACAATGAAGCAGAAATAGCTACGACTATCCCAGAAAGATGACATGAAACAACAGTGAAGCAGAAATAACTACGACTATCCCACAGAGATGACATGAAATAACAATGAAGCAGAAATAGCTACGGCTATCCCAGAGAGATGACATGAAATAACAATGAAGCAGAAATAAGCTACGACTATCCCACAGAGATGACATGAAATAACAATGAAGCAGAAATAGCTACGACTATCCCAGAGAGATGACACGAAATAACAGTGAAGCAGAAATAGCTACGACTATCCCACAGAGATGACATGAAATAACAATGAAGCAGAAATAGCTACGACTATCCCACAGAGATGACATGAAATAACAATGAAGCAGAAATAAGCTACGACTATCCCACAGAGATGACATGAAATAACAGTGAAGCAGAAATAGCTACGACTATCCCAGAGAGGTGACACGAAATAACAGTGAAGCAGAAATAGCTACGACTATCCCAGAGAGATGACATGAAATAACAGTGAAGCAGAAATAGCTACGACTATCCCACAGAGATGACATGAAATAACAATGAAGCAGAAATAGCTACGGCTATCCCAGAGAGATGACATGAAATAACAGTGAAGCAGAAATAGCTACGACTATCCCACAGAGATGACATGAAATAACAGTGAAGCAGAAATAGCTACGACTATCCCACAGAGATGGCATGAAATAACAGTGAAGCAGAAATAATCTACGACTATCCCAGAGAGATGACATGAAATAACAGTGAAGCAGAAATAGCCACGGCTATCCCAGAGAGATGGCATGAAATAACAGTGAAGCAGAAATAAGCTACGACTATCCCACAGAGATGACATGAAATAACAGTGAAGCAGAAATAGCTACGACTATCCCAGAGAGATGACATGAAATAACAGTGAAGCAGAAATAGCCACGGCTATCCCAGAGAGATGGCATGAAATAACAGTGAAGCAGAAATAAGCTACGACTATCCCACAGAGATGACATGAAATAACAGTGAAGCAGAAATAGCTAAGGCTATCCCACAGAGATGACATGAAATAACAGTGAAGCAGAAATAACTACGACTATCCCAGAGAGATGACATGAAATAACAATGAAGAAGAAATAAGCTACGGCTATCCCACAGAGATGACATGAAATAACAGTGAAGCAGAAATAGCTACGACTATCCCACAGAGATGACATGAAATAACAATGAAGCAGAAATAGCTACGACTATCCCAGAGAGATGACATGAAATAACAGTGAAGCAGAAATAGCTACGACTATCCCAGAGAGATGACATGAAATAACAATGAAGCAGAAATAGCTACGACTATCCCACAGAGATGACATGAAATAACAATGAAGCAGAAATAGCTACGACTATCCCAGAGAGATGACATGAAATAACAGTGAAGCAGAAATAGCTACGACTATCCCACAGAGATGACATGAAATAACAATGAAGCAGAAATAGCTACGGCTATCCCAGAGAGATGACATGAAATAACAATGAAGCAGAAATAGCTACGACTATCCCACAGAGATGACATGAAATAACAATGAAGCAGAAATAGCTACGACTATCCCAGAGAGATGACCTTGGAAACCTTTTAGATTGAGGAGAATAAACCAGTCGTAAAAGTCACTCAGTTAAGCAGCCGCAAACTGCTGTTCACTTACAGCTGTCAAATGTCGATCACCTGATAAATCTGCAGCCTACCCTTTTACAAGTTTGTCAACCGAATTAGATGGTTTCTGGCGTACAATGTTATAAATCTTTCTGGATTCTGTAAGAATATCAAACCACTAATTGATTGCTTTCTCGTGTTCTGTGGTTCTTGTGATCAACCTAGATATCACCTTGGCCTGGATAGTATCCCTGTCTATTGACGTTGGTTATTAACTTATTTAACAAGTGGAAACCAACAAGAGCTAAAAGTAACTTAACCGATATTGTCGTGCGATACGTAGTTTGAATTGATCCTTTCATCCCATTCGGTCTGCAAAGCGTGAAATGTTGTGTTGTATTTATGCAGGTAAAACACAAATACATTTAAACACTGCAGAGATTTGATACATATGTTACGCTGAAGACATTTCTCGCATAACTGCGACGATTAAAGTGGCATGAGCTGCCAAAATGTTGATATTTTGACGTTAAAACAGAATGTGGAAATTATTTTCTATTTTCTCAAGGCGTATAATTCAGAAGCTTTTTAGTGCTTCTAGTCTCGAGAATGTACGATAATGTGTTGTTTTGAACTAACTATGGTTTAGAATGAATGAATGGTCGTCCCATTTAAATTTTGTTTACTTTTCGAACACTATTTCGGTTCGTATAAGCCACATACTGTTTGGATTCCAATGCCAATCATTTAGTTTTTCGAAGGCCTTCAAAGCCTCTTACTGTGGTAACGATCAGAAATTATGAAAAAGTCTGAATTTTGGCAGCTCATGCCACTTTAATAATCCTGTTCGTGGTGCGAATTTTCGATAGTATAAATGGAATAAAAACTATGAACTTTTAAATTGGTATTAACCTATCAACTTCATTGGGGTTAATGATAAAAAATAAGACCTCGCCACAAACAACTAACTACATGGTGATGTCTTGATTTTTTATCATAAGTATGGAACTCAAAAATTCATTTCATCCAGTTCATTTCGAACAGTGTTTGATTTATTAGTTCTGCTTATCGTTATATTTGCTATTGGTAAAGTTACTAATGGTCTTTTCAAGCAAGCATATATTACAAACTTCTGAGATTCTAAATAGAAGGCTGTGGTTGTTATATCAATTTTCTAAAAATCATTGGTGATAAACTAGTTTTCCATCACTTTTAGGTATTACTAATATTTTGTTCAAGAAAACCAAAATTCCCTAACAGTTGAGATAGGATTACACTTTTTTGCTTGAGTCGTATCTCACGATCCTTTGTGGGATGGTGGTATATCAGATTATTCATTTAAAGATTGCCTATTATCTGGAATGCTCTAGTTCTTCTTGAAGGGAATAGCCTGTGTTGTACCGGGTGTGTATTTAACCAAAAGTATAACAGGGCGCTATCAGCTACTCCTAAAATCAACTTGATAACATGCAGGTTTATTTGTCTGCACAAGACCGCAATTCAGTTTTAATTAAAAGTCCCGAGCGACTTAAATGGAATCTGTCAACGAACGTTATGTATCAGTAGAAACACAAAGCATGGTCTAACAAATGACTGAGTAGTTGTAACATAGGGTATAATTTATACCTCTCCTATAATCTATATAACTGCTCTGGTTGCAGCAGTTTGCAGGCTCCGTGAAGTCCGCGGAACCTCTCTTTGACAAACAAGGGCAGATTTACAAGCATGTAGAACGCCATCTGGTGTCAGAATAAATAATTTATGTTGCTTTGAGAAAATCGGCAGCATAAAATCCATGTGTGTATGTTATGTGTGGTTACTCGTGTGTTGCATTTATCAGCTCTACTAAGATTGGTTATTGTCCGTTTCCCGCACTTATCCGGTCAGAAGATTTTGACACAATTTGTAACTATTTTCTAAATCATACAAGATTCTGTTAGCTTATATTAAAAATTTGATAAGGTCAACGCATTATAATTTAATTTCCAGTGCGTCACAACAAATACTGCAATTTGTTAGGCTAATCTGCCACGCTTACTGCTCTGAAACCTCGGGGATATACGCACGTGAAATACCCTCTAAGAGTCTAATGGACTGCAGGTCATTTTGAATGTGGCGACCAAAAAAGGTAGCTGAGAAACGTTCAATTCCCATACTCTCATGTATTAATCCGAAACACTCGGTTTGTTAACTTTCAGCCTTGATCATTCATATAATTGAAGCATTAAAGGATTCCTGTACCGAAACTGCGTCTGTATTCTCTGCGTTTCAAATCGTGTGGTTTACCGGGCTGAATAAAACATATAAACAAATATATTTTTAAATGATATTAGCATTTAATAACTTTATAATTATTTCTATTTTCTTTTTTCGTCTGTAGTAAAATATTTTGATATATACTTTCGACGCCATTTGTATTCAGCCCCAAATTACGGCGAGCAGTCGGAACACCCTCCGGCTATCTTCGCTCGCTACAGGCCTCGGGCAGTCTGCGGTTTTTATACGTTAAATCACGTTTTTCGGTGCTGAATACAAATGGCGTTGAAAGTACATAACAAAATATGTTCCTTAAGAAATTTATTAAATGCCAATTTCATTTAGAAATATATTTGTTTATATATTTTATTTAACCCGGTAAACCACGTGATTTGTAACGCAAAGAAGACAGACGCAGTTTCGGTACATATCAGGAATCATCCATTGCTTCAAATACCACCGATCCTGATGACGTCACATAGATTTACGCAAAACCTTCTGGGTAAAATGTACCTCAGTTCGACATTTTGTTTATTGGTATTTAGCAAGATGTCACTTTTTTGGAAAACATTGATGACATAACCTGTTTTTATCCACACATTTTTCTGGTACCTTTACGCCTTTTACGTCTTCTTCTCGATATAGTATTCTTTCTTCCGCCATATTT
This sequence comes from Lepidochitona cinerea, assembly GCA_963971465.1. Classification (NCBI taxonomy): domain Eukaryota; kingdom Metazoa; phylum Mollusca; class Polyplacophora; order Chitonida; family Tonicellidae; genus Lepidochitona; species Lepidochitona cinerea. The sequence goes on from OZ020551.1 coordinate 8,183,063, forward strand.
TAAAATTATGTTGAGATCCCTCAATCCCCGGAAATGCTTTGCACGTAAATTCCAAGTGACGTAATCAAGCAATCGGTCAATTATATAACTGATCGAGGCTGTTAACAAAAGTTAACAAACGGAGTGTTTCGGTCCCTTACATTATCACGGATACACTTTTGTGGGCCCCTCAAGAGGATGTGTCATGGCTACTTTTTTGGTCGCTACATTCAAAATGACCTGCAGTCTATCAGAGAGTATATCACGTACGTAAATCCCCAGAGTTTCAGAGTGCACGGTGAGTTGCTGTATAAAAAACGCAGACTGTCCAATGCGTTTCAAAGCCGATCGGTAGCGCTCGAAGATAGCCGAAGTGTGTTCCGACTGTGTCCGAGGCGTGTCAAAGCCGACCGGTAGCGAACGAAGACAACCGAAGTGTGTTCCGACTGCCAAGCTAACCTTGCGCCAAGGCAGCCGACTGAGGTCAGTTTAGCTTGGCAGCGTCTCGCCGAGGTTACTGAATTCATAGTAATGACTCCGATTCGATTTAATAAATTTTTTATTATACCGATTTCTTTATAGTGGGAGTATTTTCGGTGTGTTCTAGATACCAACGTTTCTCCGTGTGGTAAAAACGTATATTCAATCCAAACCTTGTTCAGATTTATGCGTTAGACTGTCATACCAAACGACCGATATCACGTGACCAGATGTGTCCATTTCAGACAACGCTTATAATGATGTCATCTAAACATCTGTTTCGAAAAATGTTAACCCGGCTCGTGGTACGTCAATAGAATAGGAGTAAAGCCTAATGTATATTAATGAGTTATGGTATTGATTATGATTAATTGATGTTTTACGCCGCACTCAGGTTGTTTTAACTTCAATATTCTTGACCTTGTCTTTAAAGTGGCATGAGCTGCCAACATGTTGACGTTAAAACAGAATGTTGAAATTATTGGCTATTATTCTCAAGACGTATAATTCAGAAGCTTTTTAGTGCTTCTATTCTCGAAAATGTACGATAAAATATTGTTTTGAACTAACTTTGGCTTAGAATGAATGAATGGTTATTTAAATTTCGTTACTTTTCGAACACGTTTTCGGTTCGTACAGGTCACATACTGTATGGATTTCCCTCATTCCAACGCCAATCATATAGTATTCTTTCTTCCGCCATATTTTAAAATTATGTTGAGATCCCTCAATCCCCGGAAATGCTTTGCACGTAAATTCCAAGTGACGTAATCAAGCAATCGGTCAATTATATAACTGATCGAGGCTGTTAACAAAAGTTAACAAACGGAGTGTTTCGGTCCCTTACATTATCACGGATACACTTTTGTGGGCCCCTCAAGAGGATGTGTCATGGCTACTTTTTTGGTCGCTACATTCAAAATGACCTGCAGTCTATCAGAGAGTATATCACGTACGTAAATCCCCAGAGTTTCAGAGTGCACGGTGAGTTGCTGTATAAAAAACGCAGACTGTCCAATGCGTTTCAAAGCCGATCGGTAGCGCTCGAAGATAGCCGAAGTGTGTTCCGACTGTGTCCGAGGCGTGTCAAAGCCGACCGGTAGCGAACGAAGACAACCGAAGTGTGTTCCGACTGCCAAGCTAACCTTGCGCCAAGGCAGCCGACTGAGGTCAGTTTAGCTTGGCAGCGTCTCGCCGAGGTTACTGAATTCATAGTAATGACTCCGATTCGATTTAATAAATTTTTTATTATACCGATTTCTTTATAGTGGGAGTATTTTCGGTGTGTTCTAGATACCAACGTTTCTCCGTGTGGTAAAAACGTATATTCAATCCAAACCTTGTTCAGATTTATGCGTTAGACTGTCATACCAAACGACCGATATCACGTGACCAGATGTGTCCATTTCAGACAACGCTTATAATGATGTCATCTAAACATCTGTTTCGAAAAATGTTAACCCGGCTCGTGGTACGTCAATAGAATAGGAGTAAAGCCTAATGCATATTAATGAGTTATGGTATTGATTATGATTAATTGATGTTTTACGCCGCACTCAGGTTGTTTTAACTTCAATATTCTTGACCTTGTCTTTAAAGTGGCATGAGCTGCCAACATGTTGACGTTAAAACAGAATGTTGAAATTATTGGCTATTATTCTCAAGACGTATAATTCAGAAGCTTTTTAGTGCTTCTATTCTCGAAAATGTACGATAAAATATTGTTTTGAACTAACTTTGGCTTAGAATGAATGAATGGTTATTTAAATTTCGTTACTTTTCGAACACGTTTTCGGTTCGTACAGGTCACATACTGTATGGATTTCCCTCATTCCAACGCCAATCATTTAGTTTTCCGATGGCCTTCAAAGCCTCTTACTGTCGTGATGATCAGAAATTATGAAAAAAGTGTGAATTTTGGCAGCTCATTCCACTTTAAACAAATGTTTTGTTTTTCATGATCAGAATCACCTGTAATTTGATACACATCTCTGAAAGAGAAATTCATATAATTAGTGCACATTATCACATACCTACTTCATATTGAAACCGAATACGGATTCTTATAAAACGCATTTACTATCCTTGCATGTGATATATTTGTTACTTGTATTCATCGCCAAGAGTGGAACACCTGCCACGTTAGTGGTGATGTAACGGAGGAACCAAGTACTTTGTGCAACATCTTAAGTCTACACGCTAATGTAATATTAAATACATGAAGATCACTGATGTAGAAATTAACTGTTTGTTAACTGCAATCTGGAACATATGTAGCGGTGAAAGAGTGCGCGCTGTTCACCATGCATGCCGCAACCTTAATTCTACAATTCATCACCCTATATTTTTATACCGTTATTTCGTTTTCTGGATACTCCTTTTTGTAAACTAAGGCACCTGTATAACTGGTCATCCTTACTTTCATAACGATACAGCCGATAGAATATTAAACTGTAACCAGACAATCATGTGTTTAATAGGTAAAATCGTAATACCCTATCCTGTGGACATTGTTATTTAATCTTCTAACATAAGGCGACCATATCTAAATTTGAACTTAGTACATTGTACATTATAGGATGTGTCGCAATATTGTAATAGAAAGTCTGTCTGAACTTTGGACGTACTGATTAGAGCGATTATTTTCATGGCATTTTATCACCATTAAGATCAGTTTAATTCATCAGCATGGCATTGAAGCATCATAGGGTATATCATTTGGATAGGGGTTATCAAGTGTCTCTGTGTTTTTTATTCAATCTCCTGAGTTGTTAATGTTGTAAGCAGCACTGACAGAGCGTATAGATGCGCCTCTCTACTATCAGTTCTTATCTCTACACTACTGCAGCTCCCAATTGAACTATGCTTGGAATTAATTAAATTGATAACGTTATATCAAATAATTAAGGAAAGGGTATTTTCCTGTGGTTCGTATCCGTTCAGCAAAGAGATGACGTTTGGGCGCCGGGTTGTCGAGTAAAGTCAAGAGAATGTTCCAGCTTGTCAGTCTGCCATATTCCTCACTCGACTTGATTTCAGAATGATTAACTTCTCTATATTAGTATTCAATGTAACACGGATAGATGATACCCACCTAAATCATTTCACAATTACAAGCGGAGACACGATGCTACCGTTCGCCAAATGAGCTGCATATTACAAACACATTTTCAATGATGCTAATTCATAGTCATATTTAAGGATAATACAGAATTGTTGAAATCGTAACGCAAGGAATAAACCATAAAATTAGAAATACAGATAAAACTGCACGATCTATATAAATTCGTATTCTTTTTATGACAATAGCATTGTCTTTTTCTACGTTCGTTTGGACAAAACGCCCTCACAAAACATATGGCGTACATTGATCGGTATTTCAAATTAATGTTTTTATATTTTAGTAAGTATTGTGATCTGAGATTTACCATGGATTCTTTTATGATAGTTCTAGGGTTTTAGTATCTGACATAGTAAACGTGATGAAATGTAGGTTACTTTGAGTATGGTATAAGTATAGTGATGACAGCGACATTAAATCGTCTCTCAATCACCCTCTTCTCAGTATGGTAATAGACAAGATTAGAGAAACAAGAAATTAGATCCTTCTAGCGGGTATACATAAACTTTTTGATAAAATAAACATAGGCCATCTAGATATTTGTGATATTCTTGAAAATAAATGTAGCGGCTTTAAAGATAAAAGAAAGCACTGGGTGGCAATATATGCATATTGAGAGTAGAGAGAATGGTTGGTTACACCTGACCAGTACTCCGTTGTATGCTCGTCCTAGTCCAATATAACGCTTTATACTTCACTCGTCTTATTCACACCGCTATGTTTTCTCAGCACTTGATCAATGACTGAAACCTCCAAAGTGTATCTTCTTTCTACGCTATCCACTACAACTAGCCTGCCAGGCTAATTGTTTTTCTCTGACCAGACACGAGGACAAGTTTCTTCTGAACAACGCAATTGAAACTTGTCCTTAAAGACCACGAAACATAACAATTTGCTTCAACCGCGAGAGCTAAACCTTTGCTTCATCCAGCATTATAGTCATTGTTAAGTACACGTAAACTGCAATTAAATAAAGCAATTAAAACAAAACCAAAAAAAAAATTCAAGATATTCTTTGTAAAGAAACGAAATATTTTTGGCTTACACTAAACCCTGGTGTCCAATATTGATTTAATCGACATAGGGTTACAAATACCGCATGGAGGAGATTCTGAGAAGAAAAAGTATTCCAGTCACAAGAAAAAGAAAAAAATACCTGAACAACACAAATAACTGACTGAAGCTCGCGCCAAATAAGAAAATAAACGACAACAATAAAACAGCATGTATAATTAGTATATGTTTAATCAACTTTATTTCTATCTTGTTTGATTTTTATTTTGTGTTGTTTTTTTTGTCTTTTTTTATTTTTTAAAAGATACCACCGTGTAATACCATTTATTAGATTTCTACATTTACTGACCAGCTGTGATAGCACACACTTGTTGGACTTTATTCTCCCACCAGAACGGTTATTATGTCTTCTCCGATACTTGTATGCACTTTTGCATTAACCTAACATTTATGCTATGCTTGTCTTTAATTGCTGATGAATGGAATGAAATGGTGTTCAAATCTTTATATGAAACACTTGTTTAACTTACACTTCAGTAAGCTGCAATAAATAGGATTTTATAATATGAACACAATTTTAATGGAACCAAGATATGATATGAAGAAAAGGTTATAGTTAATAATACACATTGAAGATTTTTCTCTGACGTAATTTCTAGGGTCATATTAATTTTGTGACGACAGAATACTTTTTTCGTCGTAACTACACATAATTTTATTTCTCTGTTTTGAAGCAATTAATGTATTTGCACATGTCTTGTCTCGTTTTTTAAATATCCCTTTTCTTAACATTCTTAAGGTAAAGTTATTGATTAATTCGTGTTTTACACCGCATGTAAGTCATTTTACATATATGTCGACTTTATCAGGTTGAGTGGCGACAGGTGCCTGTAAATAAACTGATATGGTATTTGGCGTTATTTTACGAACTGATTAACACTTGATGGCTCTCTACATTGATCCGAAAAGAGATACAAACGTTTGGAAGGGTAACGTAATTTGTATTTTAAATCTTGGTTCAATGGCACTTCTCATTATACTGGCGGGATTAAGTCCATCTGCTCGGCTGGTTGTTGCCGCTAAGAACCTTTGTAGTGAAAGGGAGAGAAGGTTGTATATTGACCAGTGGTTGAAAAGAGACCATTACTGCATAGCAGCAAAGAGAAGTTAAACACAATTCCACCGCAGGATTTCCTTGTGTGAGATTTATCTGATTGCCGCGTCTTAATACCAGTCCTAGAATCGTTTGTAATTTGGAACGATAGATGAATCTGCCAAGAAAAACTTATTCCCTTGGTTAATTGTATTTCGATCTGATTTATAACTGTTGTCTGTCATTCCAGCAATTTCCCTTTGAGTCAAGCCTTATGAGAGATTTAAGGGTTCGCATTATGTTAATAAGCGCTGTCCCATTGGACTAAAGGTAAGGCACCGACCTTTCAAGTTATATTTTAGTCCTGTAAATTGTAAAAACTGGTAGCGGGTACGAAAGGGGAAGTTTCACAGTTCTTCGATAGCTGATATCAAGAGGCGGAGCTTTGGAACATCCTTGCAGATTTCTCACGTGTCTCGGCAGTCAGGTATGGAGGCGGGGGAGAGAGCACTTCTCTCTGGGACCGTCATTACAAATGCTAAGGGAGAAATAGTACCAGCTGTTACCAGGAACACGATGAGATACATCGCAGTAACAGAAGAGTCGCATTAATACAACCCATTACAGGGATCGAAGTCACATCAAATCAGAAGTCACAAGTAAACGAGTCAGTGTAAAGTGTCGGATAAACTATTCCATATCCCTTAACTAAACAGTTTCCCTTTATCTATAGACTTTATGAAAGTTCCGATAAGACGATAAGCCCTAGTGGGCACATTATGGTGACGATAAAGCCTATATCGACCAGTTAACCAAGATATGCCTTAACAAGTGGAAATATGGTGTTTAGCAAGTGATGGGAGATTTAGTGAGGAGTTTCATTCGTCTGACATACTCATGGCCGGTACCTGCTCTTCTAGTAGAAACCCATTGATTAAGTCTTTATCACCAGTTGATAAGCGATTGTTTGGCTCCCTCAGGGCATTTAGTGGTGACCAGAGAGTGTGCATGTAGGTTTGGTTTGTGGCTTAATGCTGCCATGCCCTGACATTTCTTGTCACCAGGGAGGTCCACGTAAACAGCCATGAAGTCAGATGTCAACTGGCTTGTCATTTGTGTTTATCTTGAATTTCTGGTGATTTTTCACTGTCATTAAGTTATCTGAGGTTCTGAAGCACCAAGAGGAAAAATGTCGGACTACTGTCGCCTAGCCAAGATGGAAGACTTTGATGACGTTACGTTGACGATGTAAGTATTCTTTGTTTTATAATGAATTATTTTTAGCGTCGTATTGAAAACAACTGGGATTGAAATCTATATTTCGTCATTTTGTTGGTGTAATTGTTTTGAGTGTTGGCTAGTAGCAATTTGGTTAACTGAGTTAATTGTCATCCTTGTGTATTGTGTAATATAACACTTCTCGTGTTGACTGAGAGACTTATAAACTGTTGGAATGGAACCTTTTATGAATAATGGCTTCTTAGATTGCCACTCCATCGTATTTGAAATTCACAATAGATCTCTGCAATAGGCCCAATCGTTGATAACATCAAGGTACTGGTGTTCAAATAACACAAGGCAGCTGTTTCTATGTTCGTATTTTCAAGAAAAAATTTCAATTTATCCGTTAGAATGGAAGTGTAAGAGATGTTACCCAGTAACTCTTTAGGTCGGAATTCTATAATAGCAGGTTGCGTGACGGATGAGCGGGAAGACGTGAACTGCATACCGGAGGAATTTACCTTTTTTGTTTCCTTCTGGATCGGGTGTCTTTGAAAAGTCATCTACGAAAAATCGACACAACACGCGATCTTAATGAGCCGAGTTAGATAAAACCAGTGGAATGCTTGCTTTTAATTGTATTTTATATAGTTATTCAAAGACTGGTTGCCTATCCCACTCTCTTGCCATTCCCACTGTAACTTTCAAAGGAACTTTGCAGCTTATTCATAAACTTTAGCTTCAATATTCTCTGTGTTGAATTGTATTTAATACGTCGTGTTTTGAATTCCCGTGTGTACACGATTACTGCAGTCGGATTTATCGGGACATAGTTTTAGGTCAAACCTTACATCAATCTTCTCGGCTACTGAATACCACTAAGATGTGCTTATCGAAACATGTTCATTCACTTTGAGGAATCGTCTGATGAACAATGAATTTGGAATTAAGCAGTTAAATTAAAACGGAATGACAGATACGGGACTGTCAATAATTAATCACTTTTTCGTCAGAGCATAATTGCTTCTTACTGATACGTATATTTTCATAGCTTACCGCCCTAATCTCCATTAAAACGCCTGGATATTTTCCTCCGATTGATAAAGAAGAATAATACAGATTTCTAAAAGAAAACGACTAAAAATATTGGTATAGAGGAGTGAGCTGTGAAAATGTTTTTATTTTTCCTTAAAACAAATTTTGGGAATTATCTTGCCCACTCATACCAAGTGGATGTGGAAAAGTTGCCAGGTACTCACCGAAGGTCGGTCGTCTCCTCTAGGCAAAGAGCCCGATTTCGTCGACAACAGGTCAACTGTTCCAATGACCAACCAGGACAACTGGTCCAATTCATTTTCCGATAGACCCCACTATAGGATTTCACCATGTCTTAAACTGTGTTTTATTTAATGAAATAACAACTTTTCAAAAATTTTGATCGTTTGGGCTGATTTTCCCAATAAATTTATTTATTTTTTGTCTGTTATCGATCTACAATGAGAATCTAAATTAGTCAGTTCATTTGAATTTCAAAGTACGATAATACATTCTTAATAAGAGACAACATGTGGCTTCTGACAGTCGGTTAACGACACACTCGCCGGTGTGGATTTTTTCATATTTGTGAAGAAAGACAAATTACATGAGCTTGCTTATTAATCAATCGATCAATCAATCAATCAATCAATTTTTATTGTACAAATTAGAAGGCATTGAGTGATACCAATTTGGAATTGAAGTGAAATGCGCTGCCAAAATTCGCACTTTTTAAAATAAATTCTGAATGTCTTCTGAAGAGGGTTTGAAACAACTAAATGATCGACGTTGGGATAAGAAAAATCCATACAGTGCGAACCCCGTACGAACAGATATAGTATTTGATAAAAACCCCAAATTTAAATATACGGAACGAACGTTTATTTCTCTTAGGCCTACGTAGCGTACATCCTTGATAAGAGTAACACTAACAAGTTTGTAAGTTTTACTTCACGGAAAATTAGTCCATAATTTCCAAATTTGGTTCTCACGGAAAAATATCGACACATTAATTTATTGCTCATAACGAATGGTCGTATGCACCCCACTTGTGTTCACATCTTTGGATGATCTCAGGTGACCTTCCGGTCTTACGGCAACAAGCTTTTTTGTTCCACTGTCATTTCGTTTTTCCATTTTTTACTCGACAATCAGAATTGACAAGAGAATTCACAATTTTAGCAAATAATTAGAACATATTAAACTAATTTTGAATAAAAAAACTATTAATAGCCTAGGTAGAAACATTGTAATCAACCTTTTGAAATTGAATGGTCAGGTATATGTAAGCTTGTTGTCAAATCTCAATTCCCACTAGATGCTGACAATTTATCATCAGTGATTCTAGGTCAGTCAGCACATGATTAACTAAATAGCCTAATGGGGGCTGGTTTCCATGGGGAGAATTGTCACCCAATGGACCGATTTAACAAACAGAGAGCCAAATTGATGACACTTCTGTAGTGTGTTTCAACAGTCCTAATGTTGACTGTATACCAATAACACATAATTATACATCTGGGCTGCTTTACCATTAGTAAGCCAATGTTAGCATATCCATATTCTAATTAGGCCTGGCTAATTTTTCTCACCAAGATAATTAATTCTTTCATGGCTGTATGTTAAATGTGTTTAATTATTAATAGCTGCAATAAGGTGTCACAAAGCAAATCCTATATATTAAGTGTTTACCAAAGCCATGTGATTGCCAAGTCAATGTTATGTATGACAAGTGGTTTCGAACAAAGGGTTATTCAAGTTTTCAACGTCTTGTTATGTTTACCTGTGTGTGATTACAATGGTGTCTCTACCTCTGCCTTTTAGCAATTAACCCAAGGCAATACAAATATATAATGGAACTAATCAATAATACTCTAATATCACGATATTTAACTTGAACTACTTAAGCCGTCCAATAAAGGATTAATTAGGGTTTCTGAGGTGGTTGTACCCAAGACGAAATGCTGGGAATGTTTTGCAGGCTTTAGTCGACTTTCCTGTCTCTGTTGATGATTCGATGCAGTGAACATATTGGTTAGGTCCTTTACTAGGGTTACAGGAGAGGTTTATTGAAACGCAAATGTCTGATTCACGTAACTGACGTTGCCAGACTTCAATGGCATGACACGGCGTCTTAAGAACAATATACACTTCCCCTGTGATGTAAGGTTCACTTAACAAGGTCTGTATTGTACAGATTGCCCAGGGATATGTTGCCAGTCGATAACGTAGCTACCTTTGTTCTCAACGTCATGGGAATAAAGATTCTTACAGCTTCAGATTTATTTGCAAGAAATCATATCGATTGGGTTTTATAAACAGAATATTGGAGGCACTTTAAAGATTACGGTTGACTTTTCTTGGTAACTGACCCAAATCGCCTATGGTGGCGTAGATAAGTATATCCTTGTTTGAGGAAACAAACTCTTCTTAATTAGCACTAATGGTTTGGAACGGTTTGGAAAAGCTGGTCTGGTCGCTTTCAAGGCTATAGAGATTGCGTTAAAACGATAGGAGATGAAAGCTACGAGGGCATAGTCATTCCGGAATTTGGGCCTGATTGAACAGATGTACAGTGGAGGTCGATCAAAGCCCCTATAAGACTTGCCCTGCCTAGAACATCGCTTGCCAATGATCAATATCACCGAAAGCTAGACATCAGTTCTAATGACCTTCCGTTTTTAATTAATGGCCAATGATACGTGTGAATACCAATGTAGAGGTAAATATGACCGTCAAACTTTCAATGCGTATCAGGTATTGAAGATATGGGTGGTCAACACGACAATGATAACGGATAGGGAATAACTGATCACGCCGACACTGAAACCCATTCACTATAATATATTCATTGGTTGTTAATCCCTATGGTCAGTGACTAAAAGCCGATGTCATCCTTGGACTACAACTGATGGTAACTTCTCCCGTATTTTAAACTCACCATATCTCTTTTACTGCATCCCTGATTAACCATCTACACTTGTCACCTCGGTGGCTGCTGTATTGCTGCTCCGACAACGGGAGATTTGTATCCGTGTTTTAAGTGAATGAAAAACTCCAAGCATAAAAAAAAAGACACTTACGATCGAAAAATTTCTTAACACGACAGCTTCATTTATTAAAAAAACTCGAATTGTAGGCCTACATTTCTATGCCAATGTTATATGATCATGATTTGTAAACTCCTACAGCTGTACGTTGGTTTTCATTGAATTCTATATTTTTATTGTAAATAAAAGTTGGCTGGACTACAATTTTAATTATTTAAATATGGCATCTTCCAAGAGAATATTAAATTTTGCCAAGCGTTGATACAGTATCGACGTATCCCTCTTGCAATACATTTAGCTTAATAATGGGACTTCAATATCCACGTACTGACATAATATATAAGGAACCATCCGGTGATAGAGATTTGATATAAAGACCCAAACGGAAAGGTTTGTCAGAACTAGGGTAAGGTTTTGGATTCCGTTCTCTCCATACATCGCGTTTTGCCTGGAATGATATAATGTGCATCCCCATATCATAAAACACCAATATGTCAAAAACATACAATGTGCAAGGACATATGTTATAACATCCATACGTCAGAAGTACAAATTATCTCATATCCCTATTGAACGAAGCTGACCGAGCAGTCTGTATCTAAATTTTCCATATTTATGACATGCATCAATCTACAACAACCGGTGTATCTGACATATCTAAGACAAGCGCCAATCTACAATGGCCATTGTATCATATCTAAGACAGGCGCCAATCTACAATGGCCATTGTATCATATCTAAGACAAGCGCCAATCTACAATGGCCATTGTATCATATCTAAGACAGGCGCCAATCTACAATGACCATTGTATCATATCTAAGACAGGCGCCAATCTACAATGACCATTGTGTCATATCTGACAGGCGCCAATCTACAATGACCATTGTATCATATCTAAGACAGGCGCCAATCTACAATGACCATTGTATCATATCTAAAACAGGCGCCGATCTACAATGACCATTGTATCATATCTAAGACAGGCACCAATCTACAATGACCATTGTATCATATCTAAAACAGGCACCAATCTACAATGACCATTGTATCATATCTAAGTCAGGTGCCAATCTACAATGACCATTGTATCATACCTCTACAATGAACATTGTATCATATCTAAGACAGACGACAATCTACAATGGCTATTGTATCATATCTAAGACAGGCGCCAATCTACAATGATCATTGTATCATATCTCAGACAGGCGCCAATCTACAATGACCATTGTATTACATCTAAGACAGGCGCCAATCTACAATGGCCATTGTATCATATCTAAAACAGGCACCAATCTACAATGACCATTGTATCATATCTAAGACAGGTGCCAATCTACAATGACCATTGTATCATACCTCTACAATGAACATTGTATCATATCTAAGACAGACGACAATCTACAATGGCTATTGTATCATATCTAAGACAGGCGCCAATCTACAATGATCATTGTATCATATCTCAGACAGGCGCCAATCTACAATGACCATTGTATTACATCTAAGACAGGCGCCAATCTACAATGACCATTGTATCATATCTAAGACAGGCGCCAATCTACAATGACCATTGTATCATATCTCTACAATGACCATCGTATCATATCTAAGACAGGCGCCAATCTACAATGACCATTGTATCTTATCTAAGACAGGCGCCAATCTGCAATGATCATTGTATCATATCTAAGACAGGCGCCAATCTACAATGATCATTGTATCATATCTCAGACAGGCGCCAATCTACAATGACCATTGTATCATATCTCTACAATGACCATCGTATCATATCTAAGACAGGTGCCAATCTACAATGACCATTGTATCATACCTCTACAATGAACATTGTATCATATCTAAGACAGACGACAATCTACAATGGCCATTGTATCATATCTAAAACAGGCACCAATCTACAATGACCATTGTATCATATCTAAAACAGGCACCAATCTACAATGGCTATTGTATCATATCTAAGACAGGCGCCAATCTACAATGATCATTGTATCATATCTCAGACAGGCGCCAATCTACAATGACCATTGTATTACATCTAAGACAGGCGCCAATCTACAATGGCCATTGTATCATATCTAAAACAGGCACCAATCTACAATGACCATTGTATCATATCTAAGACAGGTGCCAATCTACAATGACCATTGTATCATACCTCTACAATGACATTGTATCATATCTTAGACAGACGACAATCTACAATGGCTATTGTATCATATCTAAGACAGGCGCCAATCTACAATGATCATTGTATCATATCTCAGACAGGCGCCAATCTACAATGACCATTGTATTACATCTAAGACAGGCGCCAATCTACAATGACCATTGTATCATATCTAAGACAGGCGCCAATCTACAATGACCGTTGTATCATATCTCTACAATGACCATCGTATCATATCTAAGACAGGCGCCAATCTACAATGACCATTGTATCTTATCTAAGACAGGCGCCAATCTACAATGGCTATTGTATCATATCTAAGACAGGCGCCAATCTACAATGATCATTGTATCATATCTCAGACAGGCGCCAATCTACAATGACCATTGTATAACATCTAAGACAGGCGCCAATCTACAATGGCCATTGTATCATATCTAAGACAGGCACCAATCTACAATGACCATTGTATCATATCTAAGACAGGCGTCAATCTACAATGACCATTGTATCATATCTAAGACAGGTACCAATCTACAATGGCCATTGTATCATATCTAAGACATGAACCAATCTACAATGACCATTGTATCATATCTAAGACAGGCGTCAATCTACAATGACCATTGTATCACATCTAAGACAGGCGCCAATCTACAATGACCATTGTATCATATCTAAGACAGGCGCCAATCTACAACGACCATTGTATCATATCTAAGACAGGCGCCGATCTGCAATGACCATTGTATCATATCTAAGACAGGCGCCAATATACAATGACCATTGTATCATATCTAAGACAGGCGCCAATATACAATGACCATTGTATTATATCTAAGACAGGCGCCAATCTACAATGACCGTTGTATCATATCTAAGACAGGCGCCAATCTGCAATGACCATTGTATCATATCTAAGACAGGCGCTAATCTACAATGACCATTGTATCATATCTAAGACAGGCACCAATCTACAATGACCATTGTGTCATATCTAAGACAGGCGCTAATCTACAATGACCATTGTATCATATCTAAGACAGGCACCAATCTACAATGACCATTGTGTCATATCTAAGACAGGCACCAATCTACCACGACGTAAGTCTCTAAATCAAATTTGTAATCCTAACATTTGTGGCTAATACCTTTGAATTTGTTTCTTGGTTAACATTACAAACTGTGATGGTTATTTTGTTTATTACAAGTTGGGTATCAGATTATGCATTCACCACCATTCACCCGCCTGAATGGATTAGTCGTTCACGACCCGAGTACTAGATGCCATATTAACAGGATTTGTAGATCACTTAGATATCAAAACGTCTGATAGCATTTTCTCAATTTAGTGTACGCATGACTAACATAACCATGGAGGATGCTGTTTTAAACGTCTATATCCACCCGCTTGGTCATGTAGTCTTTCATCATCGTATTCAATATATTGTTTATCCAATATTGAGGATATTTCATTGTTACCAGTATTGTTGTTATTTAGTATGGTCAGGACAAGTATTTCAATGACATCTGTTAATTATATTTGTGACTGGACAGTAGTTGGATTCATAACATCAAAGAAAACTGATTAAATTGCTACCGAGCACATATCGTTCAATATTCATATATATCTGACGATTAATCAAATGGACGTATTATACTGGTATAATAACTGAAGCCAAGTTTTATACCATGACATCAAAGGGATCTCTACTGAACTGGTCTTTGTTAGTTTGTCACTATCGCCAGCTCCATGCTCACTTGATTCGATCACTAAAGCTTTAGTTAGATTGAATCAGATGTTAGCATTTGCTTTAATAGTAGAGTCATAACCTCAACAGAAATATTCACTACTGTAAATGTATCAACTGCTATAGATTTGAAGTTTTAGTTCGCACAAAACAAACTCATAAAACATAGTACTCTGAGGGTTACATTTGACTGATCAAATTGCCGATCTGAAATATTTCTCCATATTTACTCGAACATTCCCAGAAAGTTCCAGAACTGAGGTAAGAGCTATATTGTATGTTCTATATGGACTCCATGGACTCCAAGCGCATACTTTTTTTGTCCATCAGTGAGACTTATTGCTTCTCACTAAGTCATTTCAGTAATGAGGCAATTCAACCAATTACTTGTAAATCCATCTCTTTCCGTTCTGCACACTTTAATTGTATGGCTGGCAACAAAAAATCTCAATTGAATCTACAGCAGCTGTATGTGAACTTAACGGAGCATTCATTTCACGGTGTGTTTTATCTTGTAAACCTCTTGATCAATCCAATTTTCTCTTTGGAGACAAAATCGTAAACATAAAACATAGAAAAGAGGTCACGACTTTACGACTTGATCGTGTCGAGCGAACCACTTGAGGAAAATGATTAATTTCAGACCGATGTAATGCATACCAATTAACATGTTCCTGCCTTTATGCCACAATAAATAATGCTGTTTGTAACAATCCTATGGCTCGCCTTGCAATACATCCCAGTTTGACAGTTCTTGGTGCAATACCCAGGCAGCTATCTCGACGTTTGGTTTGCTGTGAAACATCTTATGCATTAATTGAGGGGTGACTAAATATTACACACAGCTCCACTGACGATTACGTTGCATGTTTTTTTCCTAATAAAAGTCTTTATACGCCGACTTCTTTAAGAAACTATCTGGTTTTAAAGGATTGATTAATTATGATTTAACCCGGATTTGAAACTCGTTAGTGTATCAGTATGCATTATCAATGTATTTCAAAGATAAAAGAAAATGTATATATATAAAAAAATTTGCATAGTTTCCACTGTGTGTTCATCGTTTTGACGTTTTGAGCGACTTTTGAACGCAACCGTATTCTTGCGAGATCTCCTTTAGACGTGGCTAAGATAAACTTCGTACGCCTTTACCGGACATAGAGCAGAGATTTTCACATGCCAGCTAGGGTGACATTTTTAAAAGCTATCAATTAAATATAATAGCCTGACACGCTGTATATATACTTTGAATTGAAGAAGACATTAAACTAGTAACGAAATAGTCCTATTTTGACGAAGGGGATCCGATTCACCTTGAACTGGCCACTGTTACAGGCTCCACGAGGCGTTTCCAATAGGCCTAGTTGCTAGTATTTGAAATTATCGATGTAACTAACGATGGCTCTAGCCGAGTGTAAGAGAGTAACAGAAAAGCGGGTAGATACGAACAAACGCCTGCTAACATTCCATGATGTTGTTGTTTTATGGAATATTTAAACTTCATATGATCGATTGACCTCCTAGGTGAACTCTATAACCCCATTCCAATGAATTTTTCCGATAAAAATGGCGAATAATTGGCCTTAGAGGTTAAATCTGAACTTTAGGACTAGGGTAACTTCTAATTTTAGATTGCTTTGAACAGTGAAGGTGGTCACACATCAAAGGTCGTGCCTGCTTCAAAAAACGGCTTAGACGTAAGTTTTATGTTGTCTGTGAAAGCCGCGGATATCTACCATGATACGTACTAAAAAAACTTACGCAATGCAGCGTTATGAGCTGACGACACTAAACTTATTATTGTCAGCCACAATTTTGGAAGCTGATTGAATATCATTGTAACAGAAAACATTTAACATAGGGTTGACATTTCGAGTTGATCAATCAATAACATTATTAATTTGACAATTTTTTTAATTTTCGGCTATTTTTCTCAAGAAGTTTAATTTAGGAACGTTTTATTGATGCCAGTCTTAAGAATGTGTGGTAAATCATTGCCTTAAATTTATAAATGTTCGCTGGGTAATCTGGGTAAGGTAATCTCAAAATGTGTTGAGAAAAAGATTTGATGAAATGGTGATTTTCGACATATCTGTCACTTTAGGAAGCGATTCCACGAGTCTTTCTTGGCCTTTCCTGTTACTAGTAAGGCCTATAACCAAGACATCCAGGAAAATTCTGGTCCTTTTTTCTCAGATGAAATATGTATTTTCACAGTCATATCTACATAATTCTTTGTCTGGTATTTTGTTGACAGGTCGATGCCCTCTCCCGGGACTTATACTCAGAATAGGACATTTAAATATTGCTAGCTGAAACACTGAAGTTAAAGTAGAACCGCCCTTTCTGAACCGCAATCGTTCCTGTATTTTAAAAATCTAACTTTGAATACGATTTAGTTAATTTGTTCTTATGTCGATCTAAGAAACTTTAGATAATTGTACTCAATGGCGACAAATCAACGTTCTATTTTCTACGCGTTATCCTAATTCATATATTTAGTATTTTGTTAAACACTGGCTTATAGTGAAGATTTAGTAGAGTTTTTCTCGATGACAGTAGCTGGATGTTCACATGAGAAAATATGGATGAAATTGCTGCCTGACATCTATCTGTCAATATGCATAACTACCGGAGTGATAACTGTAGGCGGGGTAATCACCACATAGAAGTGCTGTACCTTTATTAACATTAACCAAACCTTTGAACCATAGCATCAGAGACATTTCTAGTGGACTGGTCTTTGTCACTATCACCAAAGTTAGGCGTACTCAGCTTACTGGATGCCTCATGAGAAAAGGGTTCATTTGACTGGCTGCTTCTCAAATGGCAAATTACACTTACATCCTCTGAACAGTTATGACACGTTGGTCCAAGCCATTCTTTAGTTCGAAGCTAAGTAGTAACATCTGATACAACTCACATCAACCGTGTTTTGTCATAAATAAGCACAGGTTGTTTAATATTGAATTGTATGGTCACATGGGGTACCAGCTCAGGGCTTTGAATGGACAAGATTATATTCCCTGATCATCAATGATCATCATATATCATTCTGTAATACATATTAGATTTTGATTCCTTGTATAGTATTGATTGTGACGTGAGACATAGCGGGCCTGGAATAAGCTCACTGAAGGTAATGAATGAAGCGACATTCCTATAGAATACATTGTACACTGGTGGAAAACATTCACTCAGATCTGGCGTGGATTTCTAAAGAGAGTTAACTGGGATCATTTTACCAGGCTAATAACAATTATGTATTTTTCAAACCTTTTCTCTCGAGCCTAACTTAGAATATATCCATGTATTACATCCCATTATATGACTTTTATGACTTGTGCCAACCATATATTTTAATACTGTAAGAAACTATTTTAAAAGAAAAATCCCTATACCCTGAATGTACTTGTTTGTCAGTTTAATTAAGTCGGCTACTCTTGAAGATCGTTTAAACTTCCTCCTCAACTCCATCTGGGAACCTTATTTCCAACACATTCTTCATGTCGTTTTGAATGGTATGTAATACGTTTTATAGGTATATATCAGGTGCATTTCTCTATTGTCGTTTTTCTTTTGAAACGTTACAGATTGTGTACTCATTTTGTAATCGGATTCACCAGTATAATGTCACATTTGATATCTATAGATTCATCAGTATAATTTAGAAACTAATATACTTGATGCCAATTTGGATTGATCGTCATCATTTATCATACCTTTTCGGTTCTGTAACTAAACCTGCATGTTGAAATGCATGCATTGAAATGATTAATGGGTTTCGAAATTAATTCCGTTGATGATGTTGAGAAGTGCATTCCACCTCATGTTGTAATGCATGCGTAGAAATAATTATGGTATCCCGAAATGCATTTCACTGTGTGTCGAAATAAATGCGTAGCAATAATTATGACGTAAATATTATCTAACGCTCGTGATAAATCATTTTATGTAAATAACAAGTGCCTGGGCAGGAATTCTCATGCAGTTGGTTTGATTTAGCAACTTATTAACATGCTCGCACAACCATTCTATCTCCATGAAAGCCCATGGGCTTTAGTGAGAAAAGCGCAGTTCGGATCCCACATACATTTTGTATTTTAGTCCCACTCAGTATAGGAGGATACACTTCATCTGGGCTTACAATTAGCGCTCTGGAACTTGCGATTGGTTGAGGAGATATATTAGACTGTATTGAAGTGCTGCATGGATATGGTCGGCTTTCCCTCGGAAATCACTGGGAAAACTGTGTATGCGATTGACAGCGAGGTCAACAAGAAATCCCACAGCGATGCCAATTGGACTGAACAGTTCAAGCTAATCGTCTAAATTGAATACAGTGCGCATGGTATTTTAAGGAGCTACCCCTGGGAATGATAGAGTCAAATCAACCCATGCAGCGCCAATCTGTGGGAGTAGCTAGTTAATTTGAACAAACCTTTCCTTAGTGTAGTGGGAGTCAGTAATCTAGAAATGACGGATGTAAGCTACTGTTTGTAGCAGACCAATAATATCAGTCTGAAGTCACAAACATTTTACATCCCCTTATTGTTTCTTCACACCGTGTTATCATTAATAACTTTAATAATATGATGAAGAAATGACGCAGACATAATTTAGAAAGTAGATGTTGAAAGTACTTGGAATGCGTTATAGGAAAAGATCATCTTGTCCCCAATGTAAACCACACAGCGTATGGAATTTTTAAAATAATCGTTCGCGTTGAAATAAAACAGCAGCAGCAATTTATACTTTATTTTGGAATAACATTCTTATAATGTAAGAAGCAGATATAAATTAAGTCATTATGAATTGCAGGATTTAGAAAACAAGTTTGATCATGGTTAACTAAACATGGTATGAGCTTTCAAATATAGGGAAATGTCCTGCAGACAGAATAACTAACTTGCTGGTTATTGTTATAAAACACTACAAAATACAGCTTTCCGCTGCTAATCTTGAAGATGTATGTTAAGGTAGTTTTACAAGCAGTAAAACCCCCAAATATCTGATATGTCTGCATCCGCCGGTGTAATGTCACATTTGATATATCTGGATTCACCAGTATAATGTCACATTTGATATCTATAGATTCATCAGTATAATGTCACATTTGATATCTCTGGATTCACCAGTATAATGTCACATTTGATATCTCTGGATTCACCAGAATAATGTCACATTTGATATCTATAGATTCATCAGTATAATGTCACATTTAATATCTCTGGATTCACCAGTATAATGTCACATTTGATATCTCTGGATTCACCAGTATAATGTCACATTTTATATCTCTGGATTCACCAGTATAATGTCACATTTGATATCTCTGTATTCACCAGTATAATGTCACATTTGATATCTCTGGATTCACCACTATAATGTCACATTTTATATCACAGGATTCACCAGTATAATGTCACATTTGATATCTCTGGATTCACCAGTATAATGTCACATTTGATATCTCTGGATTCACCAGTATAATGTCACATTTGATATCTATAGATTCATCAGTATAATGTCACATTTAATATCTCTGGATTCACCAGTATAATGTCACATTTGATATCTCTGGATTCACCAGTATAATGTCACATTTTATATCTCTGGATTCACCAGTATAATGTCACATTTGATATCTCTGTATTCACCAGTATAATGTCACATTTGATATCTCTGGATTCACCAGTAAAATGTCACATTTGATATCTCTGGATTCACCAGTATAATGTCACATTTGATATCTATAGATTCACCCGTATTATGTCACATTTGATATCTCTGTGTTCGCCAATATAATGTCACATTTTATATCTCTGGATTCACCAGTATAATGTCACTTTTGATATCTATAGATTCACCAGTATAATGTCACATTTGGTATCTTTGTGTTCACCAATATAATGTCACATTTGATATCTCTGTGTTCACCAGTAAAATGTCACATTTGATATCACAGGATTCACCAGTAAAATGTCACATTTGATATCACAGGATTCACCAGTATAATGTCACATTTGATATCTCTGGATTCACCAGTAAAATGTCACATTTGATATCACAGGATTCACCAGTATAATATCACATTTGATATCTCTGGATTCATCAGTATAATGTCACATTTGATATCACAGGATTCACCAGTATAATGTCGCCTTTTTTGTTTACAGCTCGCAAAAATATTACTCGCCGCATTATCATGTGACATTTTCTTTACGTTATGGTGTGAATAGCAAGGTTATTTTTATACAACATATCCTTACAAATTTTACGTGCATATTATAGCCAAAAACTTACAATAAAGAATACAAAAACTACATAATGTTAATAGCATTCAAATTTATTTAAAAAAAAATCATTTTCCAAATGTTCCACCAGGAATTGCTATTTTTATTTGCATTGTCTATTTGGCGATTCTTATAACACATAAGTAGTTCGTGTAACATTTTGAATTACACATATGCGTGTTCTTAAGAATCCTCCAATGAGATGCTCGGACTGATTGATTGGTGCTTTACGACGCAGTCAAGATTATTTCACTTCTATGGCGGCGTTGCTAGGTTTAGTGGGGGAGGAAATTGGTCTCTTTGCCCACTCTACTTGCAATTCTTCCACACAGAGTGAAAAATCAACTCAGAAGGGATGATTGGATAACAAACCATTAGATAAATTAACGATATCAGTCCTTATAAGTAATGTTCACTCTCTAATTCAGAAAAAAACATAGTCGGTCTCCACGATTTTCTCCTGATGAGCCATTTATGATTAAGCCAGACTAATGCCACACGGTGCGATAACATGTTACCCGTCCACACTAACAACTAGATGCTATAACAAATATAACTAAAGATATTTGTGTATCTGATTTGCTATGAAAAATCATGATATCCATATGACAGAGTTATATGTTATTATGTCGATAGTGTTTTGTGTGTTATTGCATGATCAACTCCGAAACGAGAGCTACAGTTTTGAGTTGAGAAGAAATAGCGTTTTCTTTAGGTCGTCATCTAGAATAGAGACCTCCGTTTATCATCTTATAGAGAATGATGTTATGATTCCGTTGATGTTGGTGATGGAAATATCATAGAATGTGAGCACACATTTGGCTTTTATCAATAAGCTATGTTGATTTTACTGGGATTAAGCCATCCATTTCAGATAGCCTTTTTAACTAGGGATTGAACGTTGTGGCAATAACCGAGTTGCTTCTTCAATATTGACATATCTCTCCAGGTCTGTAAGCCCCACACCTGTCAATTAAACACCGTATTTCTTTGTGTGAGAACTGGATCAATGAACAGTCATACAAAAATCTTACTTCCTAAGATTACAGTACTTTATATAGACTAACTCTCTATTTATATAACATCATGAGTTAGGTCGATAGTTCGCTTATATTCTCAGTTTTTATTCTCGGCGTCTCAGTTTTTATTCTCGGCGTCTCAGTTTTTACTCTCGACGTCTCAGTTTTGCCTCACGTCTTTTCTAAAAAGCAACGTGTTTTGGAGATAATGAAATTCTTGCGAAGTTTATCTAGCATCTTAATTGCAAACAATGCTAAATGTGAAATAGTATTTACCATCAAAAGGGATAAGATGATAATCAGCTTTGTGGTTTGGATAAAACAAATAATTACGATTTAAATGTGCCACTAATTGAAGATTAGATCATAACAACAACAAATGTGCGGCATCAGTTGTCTGTTTTTAACGAGAAACATGGTTGTCTTCATTGAAAACATGTTGCCCTGAAATTCAAATGATTTTAAGAAAATGATTTGTTATGGTAGTAGATTTATATTACAAAGGATATTAAAACGGATACCACCTGCAAGTGGCTTGATAAACCCATCTAACTTTACACTTTCAACATCCGCTGATAGCAATAGATATTTATTGTCAGTAAATAAACCATTTCGATTGTTTCAAATAGTAATTAACTTTCATCATGTATCCGTTACTGAATAATTGTTTTGTCTTCATATTTATTTCTTTGAAGAAGTACGCATGGGTGTGAGAATATGAACTATAATTTCGGGCTTGTGATATACAGCAATTTGTGAAGTTATACTGCATTTAATTGAGACGTTTAAGGACATTCAGCCCGGAAACAGTTACAATCGGTGAACTTACTCGTATAATAGCTGTATCCTGAAGATGACATACAAATAATACACTCATAACATTTTTTCATCTGTCGTAAAACGTATGACGTATACGTGGTTGTTTGGGAGCTGACTTACGACACGTATAATGCCAGTATCAAAGATCTAATTGAACTGAGGTTAACAGTTCCACCTGGAGGCAAGATCAAGTTATGCTGTTTTAATTAGCTATAGACAACTACGTGACGGGACAACCTCCGATGTTTAATTCACGGCTGTCTGGAGTTTCTTCACCATTTCCAACTTAGACTCAACTCAACTCCTTACTTTCTCTCTTATCAACCATCACCACATTAAGAAGGAAATTGGAAGATTTTCTGGAATTTTGTGTATGTTGACTAAGGAGAGCTGAACAGATTGTCTGCTATTGTCGCTGTCACGCTCCGAATCAAACCGTTCGACAGAATCGTACAATCGTTCTCCTCTAATTTACCTTATTTTACCATGACTCTTTCATGAAGTATCTTCCGATGAAAATCCAGTCTTACTACCCCGAAAGACGACGGATTAATTACAGAGAAAGCTTTATTTAACTGATCTGAACAAATCACCTGTATTACGGTGCTAGCATATATTGCTATCAACACAGAGGTTTTGTTATTACACCTAAATGGTAGAACTTACTTATTCTAATTAATCTCGGGGAGTTTTTAAATTACAGGGGATGGGTGCTGAACTTAATAACACATTTCTACTGGAAAACATACATATCTTTTACAAGGGCAGAGAAGTCTAACCCAGATCGTGTGAGAATTTGCTACAGCTGACAGCGCTCATTTTGAGAGTTGTCGAAATACCCTATGTCACGAAGTCTTCATGTTCAATGGAGCTCCAATTACACGGACCACGGTGGCACCAAGAGGAATGGGTGGCTGGCAAAAGGAAAGGGTTATCGAAAGGTCCTTTTGTGAAGTGTTTGAACTAGGTAATAGCAAGCTGAGAGTCTCCAGGAAGAGTCGAGAAACGCCGATATCTGCCTGCCATTAAACAGAAAGCTGTTTTACTAGAGCCAATTCAAGGTGTAAGTGTTGGACTAAAACAAATAGAAGGACTATCAGGAAGGAAAATGAAGGAATTCGATTTTGACCTACCTCGCTCTTACCCTTTCCTTACAAATAAATGGATACAGAAGGCTAGAAAAGTTGACTCAAATACTTAACGATGGTAAAGCCGATGAAATATCGCTTAGACGATTCAACGTTTTACCCTGCTTACGGTCATCGTCCCAGCTTATACCTCGTCCACAAAACCCAACTTTGTCCTTTATCCGCCTGGTAGTATGTGTAATTTTCTTTTGTATATTACAATCAGGATTTATTCTCTGTTTCAACCAAAACACGTTCAAGTCGTATTCCAGCCAGAATCGATTAACTCCGTGCACTTTATAACCCTATGTTACAGGCGAGACTTTCATTAGGGAAGGGACAATACTCCGCACGCCTTCAGATGTGTTAGGGATACTATATACATGCTGAGCAATGGACCGATCGACAACTTTCTTCTTCTAGCATCTATGAACAGAAAACCAATGTTTACTTTTGTACTTATGTTCAAAATGTTGTTTTATTGAACATTGCCCTAAATGGTGCAAGAATGAAACCCCCACATTTTTAAATATTTACATCATCATATAGATAACACCATCTAAGTGCCAATTTGCGGAACAAGGTGTAAGATAAATAATAAAAGCATCTGACGTAGTATATTTGTGTATGAAAAACAAACAAACAGTCGATATTTGCGATAAACGGTATGCTATGCTTATTGGGATTTCTATGGGATTTATCTAAAACCCCGTGACTTTGATATGGAATGCTTAACTCGCCATCTATGATCATTTTGCAAACACTCCCTGATAGCCATTTAAAGTTCGGCTTCTGACGCCATCCTGTTGCCATGGAAACACATTAGTTGATCTTTACTGTCTCAATAAAGTTTAATTGCTGCTGTGAATGGGTAAATCTGTAGAAGTATAGTGTGGTTTATGAGGATTCATTCTCAGCTTTTTCCTCTATGGTTGTCATATCAAATTTGACCCGTATTTCCCGCAGATTTGCTGGGGATATGCTGGCTAAATGATGAAATAGTTAGACCTGGGAGTAATCGATCATTGACCATTACGTTGAAAACATTTCCACACGAGTGACAGCTCTGGAAAAACAGCTTCTACCGCAGGCTTGAGACGGATTTGTGAAAGGGAAAGAGAATTGCTGAAAAAGAGCTGAGAGGTTTCTAATTGTGCGTCGCAATTTTTGTCCATATCGTTTGTTTTCCTGGTACATCCTGTATGGTTTACCGCTGTTCTGCTGAATTGTTGTACTTTTTGGTTGTTACCGGCAAACTGTTTCTCAGTATACATATACGTTATGTTCAGAAGCTATTATTTCGTTCATATCTTAAACCAGTACACGTGTAAATATTTTGATGGATTGTCTTAGACTAACGCTCGTTCTCTAGCGTTAATATAAAATGATTGTAGCAATTTTTGCTCATTTTGGGCTTTTCCTTTTGCGATTAAAAGCTTTGACGTGGAACGGCTTTAGCATTGGATCCAGCTATGCCCTGACTAGAGTTTGATACTTTCATGTTTTGATTTTTTAAACTATATTTGCTTCTCTCTTGACCTATAGAGTTGACATTGACGGGCTTAAAGTAATAAACCTGTCGCTTTATACATGAAGGCAAGATTTGAGAAGTCTGAAATCAATTGAATGAATGAAATACATAAAGAACCCCCATTGGTTCATCTAACAGAATAAATTGGACCAATAACCGCCATCTTGATGAACTCATTAAATCTGTCAGATTCAGTTCGATTGCTTGCCCACATCCTGACGGGTCTTTGGTTCCTATAAGGAAACAATTTCTGTATTTATTTCGATTTATCATCCGAACATAGACCCTTTACGAGCAGTTTTAAGACTATAGCAAGTAACTATAAACCTTTGAACCTCTTGATAAGTCATTGATAGATTTTAACAAACGATAACTGGTTATTAATTAAACGAGGTCCATTATGGCTTTTTATTTAGCGATCTCCTAGTGAACATCAAATTCACGTGTTTGGTTTACAGTCTGTACAATAAGATGTGTGTTTAGGGTCTGCTCATTGGCCCCTAAAGATTCACCTCTATTCTTTTCGGCCAAACGTTTGTACCGAATAAGTGCAAATTCCGATCAAAACATTGTACCGCAAGCACCGATTTGGATCAAAACGGTGTACTGTAAACACCTATTTGGATGGAACCTTGAAGCTCATGTGCACCAAAACGAAACTGTGCACCGTGTGCACCGACTCATGTTGGAAACTGTGTACCGCAAACTAAACATTGTGTTCCACAACTAACGGTACCATCGATACCAGGAAGCATAACATTAGCTGCATTAAATGTTGGCTACAATGAAACGTGTCTACCTAACATCAACTATATTCTTTCACATAATTTATATTATTGTTTAAAAATTATACCTGATTAATGACAACAGCGTTACAAAACATTAGTCTCAGAGATTAAATATGAAATAATATATTCTGGACGACAAATTTGGTTTGGTTTGGTTGTAAATCATCATGTGCCAACCAATCAAAACGCACGCTGTGAGAAAAATTATTATATTCCTTGGATCTTTTTCGCTTGCTGTGTTTGGTTTCAAATAAAAGCTATCAGTGCCATATACTAGTAATCGCTTTTCCAGTTTTATAGATGTCGTCTCTTTGTCGTCGAAGGATGAAAATATAACACATGATGACGGAATACGTATATTATTGGACGCAAACGGTTCCATATTATTCACAAAGGTCTGTGGCTGTAGGTCCCTATCATTTTGTCTGTTTTGGTTTTCAAACTAAGTACCTCACCAAGCTAGTCATTTCTTGCAGGCCACTCATAATTTATACATAATATATTTTTATGGAGAGACCAAGTTACAACATAGATAGGAGTTTTATATTGCGACAATAAGGGACTATTGATTGTAACAAACTTCCACAGCAATGTATTTAGGGGTATTGAGAATGTTTACTCAATGCAACAATGAAGATTTATTGTTATTACATCAGGCAATCACACTTCTTAATTAGTGTTCGAACACATCGACCCTTTTGCTGACTTCAGCTTTATTTTTCTTCTTAAACAACACACGACTTTGTGTGATTCATGACCCGACCAATACCATTGTCTGTATCACGTTGTCATAGAGACTCGTGAGAAATATCCACCAACTGTTCGATTTCACATGGCAAACCGTGCCTTTAGATTATACATGGGAAGAGACGTTATATGGAATATGCAAAGTTAGAACATGTAGGTAGGCCTAGTTCAAAATTTTTATTCCAAAATAGCTTGAAATGATAATGAATGGATTGGAGCTGATCTTTTAACCCAGTTGGCTAAATTCCAAGCTCGTTGACTTCCGGACAGTTCATCTCTTGCTTATCTATTCCGAGTTGACCTTTGTCTAGAATTATTTTTCTTGGATGGAAGGACCTTACTGAGGAAATCAATGTTCCATCCGAATGCATTTGTTTCGAATGTAATTGTTCTTTGGTTAAAATGGACATCGATATCGTCACTTAAATTAGATCCCCGGCAACTCTTAATTATCAAACTTATCCCCATAAGCAGTGCTTATACGAAAGCCTGATTGTTTTTAATTTGAGACTTATTACATTCCCTACTGAGTAAATTCGCGAACTGTATCGAAGACTTGGTGCAGTCGAGCATGGATGATATTAGTATTGAATAACGTTGCGTTTATCCTGGCGATGGTGGATGCTTTTCATAAAAAAGGGAAACTTGGCCTCTTGATTTTCCGGTCGTGTACAGTTATGTACAGAAGTTTGTTTTTCGTAAAAACTTAACACCCAAGCAGACGTTTAATTTATGTACTTTCTTAAAAAAAGGTAACACCCACAAATCGAGTAACTCTCTAAGTGATGGGGGATCGGAGTTGTATCAGGCGATTGGTGGGGATCAGAGTTGTATCAGGCGATTGATTTAGATCGGAGTTGTATCAGGCGATTGATTTAGATCGGAGTTGTATCAGGGGATTGATGAGGATCAGAGTTGTATCAGGCGATTGATGGGGATCGGAGTTGTATCAAACGATTGATGGGGATAGGAGTTGTATCAGGGGATTGATGGGGATCGGAGTTGTATCAGGCGATTGATGGGGATCGAGTTGTATCAGGCGATTGACGGGGATCGGAGTTGTATCAGGGGATTGATGGGGATCGGAGTTGTATCAGGCGATTGATGGGGATCGGAGTTGTATCAAACGATTGATGGGGATCGGAGTTGTATCAGGCGATTGATGGGGATAGGAGTTGTATCAAGCGATTGATGGGGATCAGAGTTGTATCAGGCGATTGATGGGGATCGGAGTTGTATCAGGCGATTGATGGGGATCGGAGTTGTATCAAACGATTGATGGGGATCGGAGTTGTATCAGGCGATTGATGGAGATCGGAGTTGTATCAGGCGATTGATGGAGATCGGAGTTGTATCAGGCGATTGATGGGGATCGGAGTTGTATCAGGCGATTGATGGGGATAGGAGTTGTATCAAGCGATTGATGGGGATCAGAGTTGTATCAGGCGATTGATGGGGATCGGAGTTGTATCAAACGATTGATGGGGATAGGAGTTGTATCAGGGGATTGGTGGGGATCGGAGTTGTATCAGGCGATTGGTGGGGATCGGAGTTGTATCAGGCGATAGATGGGGATCGGAGTTGTATCAGGCGATTGATGGGGATCGGAGTTGTATCAAACGATTGATGGGGATCGGAGTTGTATCAGGCGATAGATGGGGACTGGAGTTGTATCAGGCGATTGATGGGGATCGGAGTTGTATCAGGCGATTGATTTAGATCGGAGTTGTATCAGGCGATTGATGGGGATCGGAGTTGTATCAGGCGATTAATGGGGATCGGAGTTGTATCAGGCGATTGATGGGGATCGGAGTTGTATCAGGCGATTGATGGGGATAGGAGTTGTATCAGGCGATTGATGGGGATCGGAGTTGTATCAGGCGATTGATGGGGATCAGAGTTGTATCAGGCGATTGATGGGGATCGGAGTTGTATCAGGCAATTGATGTGGATAGGAGTTGTATCAGGGGATTTATGGGGATCGGAGTTGTATCAGGCGATTGATGGGGATCGGAGTTGTATCAGGCGATTGATGGGGATCGGAGTTGTACCAGGCGATTGATGGGGATCAGAGTTGTATCAGGCGATTGATGGGGATCGGAGTTGTATCAGGCGATTGATTTAGATCGAAGTTGTATCAGGCGATTGATGGGGATCAGAGTTGTATTAAGCGATTGATGGTGATCGGAGTTGTATCAAAAGATTGATGGGGATAGGAGTTGTATCAGGGGATTGATGGGGATCAGAGTTGTATCAGGCGATTGATGAGGATCAGGGTTGTATCAGGCGATTGATGGGGATCGGAGTTGTATCAGGCGATTGATTTAGATCGGAGTTGTATCAGGCGATTGATGGGGATCGGAGTTGTATCAAGCGATTGATGGGGATCGGTGTTGTATCAGGCGATAGATGGGGATCGGAGTTGTATCAGGCGATTGATGGGGATCGGAGTTGTATCAGGCGATAGATGGGGACTGGAATTGTATCAGGCGATTGATGGGGATCGGAGTTGTATCAGGCGATTGACTTAGATCGGAGTTGTATCAGGCGATTGATGGGGATCGGAGTTGTATCAAGCGATTGATGGGGATCGGAGTTGTATCAGGCGATTGATTTAGATCGAAGTTGTATCAGGCGATTGATGGGGATCAGAGTTGTATTAAGCGATTGATGGGGATCGGAGTTGTATCAAACGATTGATGGGGATAGGAGTTGTATCAGGGAATTGATGGGGATCAGAGTTGTATCAGGCGATTGATGGGGATCAGAGTTGTATCAGGCGATTGATGGGGATCGGAGTTGTATCAGGCGATAGATGGGGATCGGAGTTGTATCAGGCGATTGATGGGGATCGGAGTTACATCAGACGATTGAGGGGATCGGAGTTGTATCAGGCGATTGATGGGGATCGGAGTTGTATCAGGCGATTGATTTAGATCGAAGTTGTATCAGGCGATTGATGGGGATCAGAGTTGTATTAAGCGATTGATGGGGATCGGAGTTGTATCAAACGATTGATGGGGATCGGAGTTGTATCAGGCGATTGATTTAGATCGGAGTTGTATCAGGCGATTGATGGGGATCGGAGTTGTATCAAACGATTGATGGGGATCGGAGTTGTATCAGGCGATTGATTTAGATCGGAGTTGTATCAGGCGATTGATGGGGATCGGAGTTGTATCAAGCGATTGATGGGGATCGGAGTTGTATCAGGCGATTGATGGGGATCGGAGTTGTATCAAACGATTGATGGGGATCGGAGTTGTATCAGGCGATTGATTTAGATCGGAGTTGTATCAGGCGATTGATGGGGATCGGAGTTGTATCAGGCGATAGATGGGGATCGGAGTTGTATCAGGCGATTGATGGGGATCGGAGTTGTACCAGGCGATTAATGGGAATCGGAGTTGTATCAGGCGATTGATGGGGATCGGAGTTGTATCAGGCGATTGATTTAGATCGGAGTTGTATCAGGCGATTGATGGGGATCGGAGTTGTATCAAGCGATTGATGAGGATCGGAGTTGTATCAGGCGATTGATTTAGATCGAAGTTGTATCAGGCGATTGATGGGGATCAGAGTTGTATTAACTGATTGATGGGGATCGGAGTTGTATCAAACGATTGATGGGGATAGGAGTTGTATCAGGCGATTGATGGGGATCAGAGTTGTATCAGGCGATTGATGGGGATCGGAGTTGTATCAGGCGATTGATGGGGATCGGAGTTGTATCAGGCGATTGATGGGGATCAGAGTTGTATCAGGCGATTGGCGGGGATCGGAGTTGTATCAAACGATTGATGGGGATAGGAGTTGTATCAGGGGATTGCTGGGGATCGGAGTTGTATCAGGCGATTGATGGGGATCGGAGTAGTATCAGGCGATTGATGGGGATCGGAGTTGTATCAGGCGATAGATGGGATCGGAGTTGTATCAGGCGATTGATGGGGATCGGAGTTGTACCAGGCGATTAATGGGAATCGGAGTTGTATCAGGCGATTGATGGGGATCGGAGTTGTATCAGGCGATTGATTTAGATCGGAGTTGTATCAGGCGATTGATGGGGATCGGAGTTGTATCAAGCGATTGATGGGGATCGGAGTTGTATCAGGCGATTGATTTAGATCGAAGTTGTATCAGACGATTGATGGGGATCGGAGTTGTATCAGACGATTGATGGGGATCAGAGTTGTATCAGGCGATTGATGGGGATCAGAGTTGTGTTAGGCGATTGATGGGGATCGGAGTTGTATCAGGCGATTGATGGGGATCGGAGTTGTATCAAGCGATTGATGTGGATCGGAGTTGTATCAGGCGATTGATGGGGATCGGAGTTGTATCAGGCGATTGATGGGGATCAGAGTTGTATCAGGCGATTGATGGGGATCGGAGTTGTATCAGGCGATTGATGAGGATCAGAGTTACATCAGACGATTGATGGGGATCGGAGTTGTATCAGGCGATTGATGGGGATAGGAGTTGTATCAGGCGATTGATGGGGATAGGAGTTGTATCAGGCGATTGATGGGGATCAGAGTTGTATCAGGCGATTGATGGGGATAGGAGTTGTATCAAGCGATTGATGGGGATCAGAGTTGTATCAGGCGATTGATGGGGATCGGAGTTGTATCAGGCGATTGATGGGGATAGGAGTTGTATCAGGCGATTGATGGGGATCAGAGTTGTATCAGGCGATTGATTGGGATCAGAGTTGTATCAGGCGATTAATGGGGATCAGAGTTGTATTAAGCGATTGATTTAGATCGAAGTTGTATCAGTCGATTGATTTAGATCGAAGTTGTATCAGACGATTGATGGGGATCGGAGTTGTATCAGGCGATTGATGGGGATAGGAGTTGTATCAGGCGATTGATGGGGATCAGAGTTGTATCAGGCGATTGATGGGGATCAGAGTTGTATCAGGCGATTGATGGGGATCGGAGTTGTATCAGGCGATTGATGGGGATCGGAGTTGTATCAAGCGATTGATGGGGATCAGAGTTGTATCAGGCGATTGATGGGGATCGGAGTTGTATCAGGCGATTGATGGGGATCGGAGTTGTATCAGGCGATTGATGGGGATCGGAGTTGTATCAAGCGATTGATGGGGATCAGAGTTGTATCAGGCGATTAATGGGGATCAGAGTTGTATTAAGCGATTGATTTAGATCGAAGTTGTATCAGTCGATTGATTTAGATCGAAGTTGTATCAGACGATTGATGGGGATCGGAGTTGTATCAGGCGATTGATGGGGATAGGAGTTGTATCAGGGGATTGATTTAGATCGAAGTTGTATCAGACGATTGATGGGGATCGGAGTTGTATCAGGCGATTGATGGGGATCAGAGTTGTATCAGGCGATTGATTTAGATCGAAGTTGTATCAGACGATTGATGGGGATCGGAGTTGTATCAGACGATTGATGGGGATCAGAGTTGTATCAGGCGATTGATGGGGATCGGAGTTGTGTTAGGCGATTGATGGGGATCGGAGTTGTATCAGGCGATTGATTGAGATCGGAATTGTAGAATATGTTCACCAGCGAGAAATACCGAAAATGCGTCCAGCTTGCAACTAATGTGAGAACATCCAGACGTTTGATGAAAAAATATAGAAATGTCGGTTGCTCATGCTACTTAAAGTAATAATCATTGGACTAAGAATTGAGAATATAAACCATAAGGTAATATATCTTGCTTACACTTACTGTAATAAAATGATTGATACATTTTGGTATTGTCAGAATAAGTATTCCATGAAATATTTGACATATGATTAAACCACAGTGATTAAACATCTATATGTAATAAGATTAATTTACACTAAACTTAAAGTTAGCGATAAAAAACAATTGTCCTCAACAAGAAGGCAAGACATGTTGATGTCTTTACACTTGTGAAAATATAGGATATTGAATCAGTTGATATTATACTACAACCACAATTCCTCTTGTCTCGTGTGAATTTTTAAGATCTTTTGCTTTTTATTAATAGCCTGGCTCCTTGGTTTAATGCTCATAAACGTTATTTCAGTAACTATGATGGCCGAGAAGGGACATCGCGTTTTACTTTTAAATCTTCCTTTAATCTTACTCACAAACACGATAAAAATGCGATGGTAAAGCGATGGTTAATATTTACCATCGCTTTACCATCGCGTTTCCATCGTGTTTGTGATTTTCTTTCAAAACCCAGTCCATAAAGTAAGTTGCAGTGATAATCCTTTCGATCCTAATTTCTATCGCAAAATACGTATAGAACCAAGCTTTATTCAACTGAGAAACACGATAAAAACGCGATGATAAATATTTACCATCGCTTTACCATCGCATTTCCATAGTGTTTCTGAGATCCAAATATAGCCGGTTTAACAAGTAAAACGCATTAATATGTATTTTTCATCGTGTTTTACTTAGCAAGTGAGCCATTTCATAAAGTATAACACGAAAATAAATCTTGCTGTATTTTTCATCGCGTTATAGATTTTGATTTAGCCTGGTTGAGTATGTATAACGCGATGTCCCTTCTAGGCCTGATAAGATTAAAATAATAAAAGCGTAACTCGGTGGAAATTGCATAGTATTTCGTGGTACAAATTCCGAAGCATTACGCAACGGTAATAGTAAAGTAAGACGCTATGGAAATTCCAAAGTAAAACGCGATGGTAAAGCGATGGAAAATCCTTTCGCTCCTCCCCCACAAAAGAGCGCACAGCTAACGAACTTTCATTTTCTGACGTATAGGGAGCAGTCATTTTTCTCTCTGATATACCGATTGGCTTATTAATGCAGATAACAAGGTTTAATTCACTACACATATTAACAAGGGCGTATACTATATACAGTAGTATCTTTCCTTAATAGATTACCCGCCAGGGTGCGCTTTTTTTTAATAACTGTGTTGAATAACTGTCTGGTCTGTTATTCGCTTATTATTCAAGATAGAAAGTCCAAATTTGCTACACATACTAGCGGTGACGTATACTATACCGTAGTAGATTTAGTTTATGGATTACCCACCAGGGGACGCTTTTTTGAATAACTGTCTGAATAATTACTGTCTGGTCTGTTATTCGCTTATTATTCAAGATAGAAAGTCCAAATTTGCTACACATACTAACGATGACGTATACTATACGCAGTAGCTTTAGTTTATGGATTATCCGTCAGGGGGAGGGGGGGGGGCTTGTTTGAATAACTGTCTGGTCTGTTATTCGCTTAGTATTTAAGATAGAAAGTCCAAATTTGCTACACGTACTAACGATGACGTGTACTATATAGTAGCAGCTTATTATTCAAGATAGAAAGTCCAAATTTGCTACACATACTAGCGATGACGTATACTACATAGTACTAGCTTTAGTTGTATTGACCACGTACTCCATTGAGGCTGTAATAAAACATTCTAGATCTGTGTTCCTTCATCAGATTTATATTTCTGCGATGTGTCCGTGTTTGTATACATTTGTTAGCTGATAATCTCACCAAATGCAAAACCTGGGCTGCTGATCGCATGTACTAAACGTACAACGTTTATTTTTTAATTACTATTTTAATTACGCGGGTGGTATTTGGTAAAAAAAATAATATCAAATACAGACATGATACGCCATAACCTGTCCGGGTTTTGCTAAATGAAGAGATTTTCAGCCTAATGCATGCATACACACAGGAATTACGAGAAGAAAGACAATGCATGTAGAAAAATATTATGCCAGACTTTGAAATATAATTACTAGTTACTGTCAGAAGTTTACTGAGGATTACCTGAATACTTTAAATGAATCCTTATAATTAATCGTTTTTAAGCTGTAGACTGTCGTTAGTTTACTGTTTTGTGAAATTTTCCAAGGATAAATTATCACTGTCAGAATAAGTTTATGTGGAATTCCGAGATATTAATTGAAGGACAAGATTAGAGAAGCGAGAGTGCGTCAAAGTCTGGCTTTTTTTAGGACGTTTTCTCGATGTTCCTGCGTTTATGATTATAACTAGAGGAAAATCTCCATATTTGGAAAACATCGGCTGCTTGTGATGTGTACCAACATTCATTAAAGTAATTAATGCTTAGTTTTTTAGTTATTCGTTATGAAACAGGAGAGGGCGATTTGTTGTCCACACGATATGGTTTTATATCAGATCCCATGCAAATGGTTGATATTGTTGATTTATGGTTTTGTCGTTGATTTCAAAGTATTTAAAAGTTAATATATTGATCTGATGGTTGATATTTGAAGTGGTTTTGTAATTGATAACCGATATAACATTTTAACAGCGTTGCAAAATGATCACCATTGCAATGTTAGATTTGGGACTTGCAAAAGCAAAAGCGGGCTGATGACCACATGTACTAAACGTGAAGCGTTTGTTTATTAATTATTCTTTGTAATTACACAAGTGGTATATTGGGTAGAAAATTGAACAAAAAAAGAGATGGCACCTCTAAGGCTCTCAGAAATTTGATACGCCATAACCTGTCATTTTTTTGTTGGCCAAATGAGATTTTCAGTTTAATGCATTCATAATCACAGGAACTGGAAGGACAAAAAAATGCAAGTAGAAAAATATGATGGCAAACTTTGAAATACAATTACTAGTTACTGTCAGAAGTTTACTGAGGATTTTTGAAGTGGTTTTGTAATGGCAACCAATATAACGTCTTAACAATGTTGCTAAATGGTCACCATAGTAATGTTAGATTTAGGGTTTTTCGTTTGCCTTAACTCGGGGATTACGAAATGGTTACCATGGCAATGTAAACTTTTTTTTCAACGTTTTTGAGTGGTTAAAAATTGTTCATTAAATTTCACAGATTTACCAGAAAGTAAAAAGACTAGCTGTGCCCTTCTATCTGAATTAAAGTTATATTTAAAAAATGTATTTGTCTTGTGCCCAGCCCTTCACATCGAGCAAAGTCGAACATAGCTTTGATTTGTACCTATTTCATAATTTCAAAAAGTTAATACTGGGTAAAAACTATCCGCCTAAGCATTCGGACTTTCTATCTTGAATAATAAGCGAATAACAGACCAGACAGTTATTCAAAAAAGCGCCCGGGTGGGTAATCCATAAACTAAAGCCACTACGGGGAGACCGGGGCTAGTTCGACCCTTTTTGCTTAAAATCGCTATTTGTCAAAAAGTATTCGAGCCTTTTAAAACGCAAATAATTTTTGTGAAAGGCAGCGAAATAAGCTATCCTTTGATACCTATTCAGAATGACTCCTCTTGATGATATTACTGAAATATGCACTTTTAAGAAAATAAAATTACCCCCCTGGGGTAACTTCGACCAGCAACTCAATTAAATCAACAGGTTCAATTAAAGTGTTTTATTTGACCAACAACAAAACTGAACGAATAAACTTCGGTTTAAACGAATGACTGTCGGTTTAAGCAATAAGAAACCACGAAAAAATGAGCTAAACAGAAATTTGTAGGTCAAAACTCTAAGCACATTCGTAAGCAAGTATTCGAACCTCTCGGGGCGTTATGAGTCCAAAGTACATTGAAGATGCTTGTCTCAAATAGGTTACTAAAATTGATTCCTGATAATCCCAGATAATTTTCGTGGTTTTTGTTATCCTAACGAGAGTTGTATACTTATCTCTGACGGGGTAGGCGTTTGTAGTTATTGATGTACACGTAAAAGGTAGATGCTACTATTTCGAACAAATTCGCCGTTTTCTTTTATCCATCTGAACTACTAATAAATTATTCCAAGGCTAGTCATATTTGTTCTGGATAAGTTGTTTGAGAGAGGCTCCTCTTGCGTATCATCATTAAATCACGCAGAGCTCTATTCGATTCATGTGATTTTTACCAGTGCTGTAAAATGAAGTAATATAGCTGTAGGCCTAAACACTGCCACGAACAGTATTAACATGGAAAAAACTGCACTTTGATTGAATGATGTACTAGTCTGATTCCATGACCTACTCAATTCGGGGCATATTCGACCTAAGGCGGGGCAAGTCTGACCTAGGATTGCACATGCCCCAACCAAACAGGTCGAACTTGCCCCATGCGCACCACATTTAAAAATAACATTATTTCACGTGACCTATTCAATGCAGTCTAAAGATGCACTATGCTTAGTAAAGCTAATTGTCCACGCTTTCATCCTACAAACAGTCGTTAGTTTATACAAGGTACTTTTAACATAAATATTACTATAAATAGACGACTAAAAATTTACTAACGACTACGCAAAAGGCGTTTTACCCCCTGAAGTCGAGGATTTCTGCTACAGGTCCACCATTTACAACGTAGAACAGCTCTTGTCGATCAAGTGATCATCTAAAAGTTGAAGAGCGCGCGAAATATTCACTCAACAGCCGGACATCGACAATGGTTGTACTTGCCCCAGGGTCGAACTAGCCCCGGTCTCCCCTATAGTATACGCCATCGCTAGTATGTGTAGCATATTAGGACTTTCTATCTTGAATAATAAGCGAATAACAGACCAGACAGTTATTCAGACAGTTATTCAAAAAAGCGCCCCCTGGTGGGTAATCCATAAGCTAGAGCCACTCCGGCATAGTATACGTCATCGTTTGTATGTGTAGCAAATTTGGACTTTCTATCTTGAATAATAAGCGAATAACAGACCAGACAGTTATTCAGACAGTTATTCAAAAAAAGCGCCCCCTGGCGGGTAATCTATTATGTAAAGATACTACTGTATATAGTATACGCCCTTGTAAGTATATGTAGTGAATTAAACCTTTTTATCTGCATTAATAAGCCAATTGGTATATCAATAAGAAAAATGACTACTCCCTCTCGAATAACGAACTGCTAACCACGAACTCCTGTCTAACTTATCATACGTCATTTGCTGCCGGCAAAGCCAAGAGCTCTTTTTTTTTTGGAGGCGAGAAAGGATTTTCCATCGCTTTACCATCGCGTTTTACTTTGGAATTTGCTCTTCTTTTTTAAAGGCGAGAAAGGATTTTCCATCGCTTTACCATCGCGTTTTACTTTGGAATTTCCATTTGGAATCGAGTTACACTTTTATTATTTTAATCTTATCAGGCCGAGAAGGGACATCGCGTTATACATAATCAACCAGGCTAAATCAAAATCTAAGACGCGATGAAAAATACAGCAAGCTTTATTTTCGTGTTATACATTATGAAATGGCTCACT
This sequence comes from Lepidochitona cinerea, assembly GCA_963971465.1. NCBI lineage: Eukaryota > Metazoa > Mollusca > Polyplacophora > Chitonida > Tonicellidae > Lepidochitona > Lepidochitona cinerea. The sequence goes on from OZ020551.1 coordinate 8,221,475, forward strand.
TGCTATGTATAACACGATGAAAAATACTTTTCGTTGCGTTTTACTTACTAAGCCGCCTATATTTTGATCTCAGAAACGCTATGGTAAAGCGATGGTTAATATTTACCATCGCTTTATCATCGCGTTTCCATCGTGTTTGTGGCTTATCCTAAAAAGAGAATTTGTAAAATAAAATGCAACGGTAATCCCATAAAAAGTCTTTTTTGTCGCATAGTGCAAGTGAAATTAGACTTTACTGGACTCAGAAATACTATGGAAAGGCGATGGTAAAGCGATGGTAAGTATTTACCATCGCTTTACCATCGCATTTCCATAGTGTTTCTGAGATCAAAATGTAGGCGGTTTAGTAAGTAAAACGCGATGAAAAGTATTTTTCATCGTGTTTCCATCGTGTTTTACATAGGAAATGAGCCAATTTCATAAAGTATAACACGCAAATAAATCTTGCTATCTTTTTCATCGCGTCTTAGATTTCGATTTAGCCTGGTTGAGTATCTATAACGCGATGTCCCTTCTCGGCCATCATAAGTAACGTGTATTTTGGTTGGTTGATTGCTTGACATTTCCCTAAAGGTTGTTTCATTTATTTGGCCAAATTTTGGGGGTAGGTCATGAAACCGGGCTTTTTGTCATACGGACTGTACGTTTTCTGTCGAAATAAACTATGTATTTACTTAGGTACAAATTTATTTCAAATTGAAAGGCATTCCATGTTTTAGTTCACGTCAAATTAATACATGTCACCTCGCATACGCTGAGAATCTCAAATAATCATTAGTTGCGCGATAACGGTACAAGGCACTGTATCGAAACGGCGTGCCTAGAATAAAATAAGCTGCTATCCAACAAAAATGGCACATTTTACTAAAGGCCCGTTTTCGCTGTGCGATTTGTCGTACCGACTTGTTGCATGCGATTCAAATGGATGCATTGATTGGTTGACAAATCGTATCGGCCGATTAAAAGCAGCCATTTTAATTGCATCCTACAAGTTGGTACGACAAATCGCACAGTTAGAATGGGCCTTTATAAGTATCTTTTCTGGATCAGCAGACGTTGAAAGAAAGGTAGAGGAATGGTTAAATAAGTTCCCTAACTACCCTAGTAAATTCTGACTTTGTTTCCAAATAAAATATTAAGACAGCTGCTGCTTGTCTATTTAGGAATCTGGCATAACCGATAGGTGCTCTTTGGCTTTAAGTCGCCTTTGGTAGCGGTTCACTTAGTAAATTGTCACTGGAACCTTCCCAAAGCGCTCTTCATTTCGTAAATATGTAAGCTGTTCAAGTATTAATAGGGTTGTGTGATTTTTATGTTGTTATTTAAGTTGCCTCCCAGAGCGCCCTCTCAAATGGGGATAGCCTTAAGACGATGGCGACCTCTCTACTCAGTAGGCTACTTAGCGTATATTGACACAGTATCTTTGTTCTGATCTCTGATACAAACTAGGTAACATGAATCCGGAGAGACCGAGAAGAAAAGGGCCAATTGCTCCCAACATCAGCTGGAAGGAATACACGACTTCCTATTGATTGCTATTGTTCGACAAGTACCTCATTGTACAATACATGAAGCAGGAATTTGTAGACGAGCGACCCTCCATCTGTAAAGTAGAAAATGATGGCGTGTAGAGAATTAAGCAAATGGCGATAGCCCATCAACATTTCGTACTTAAAAGTCTTATATATATTAAACTGTACAACACTGAGATCATTTATTTATTTGACTTTTTACTGATTTTGTATCTATTTTTTTTTCTCTTAGTCGTACAAATGGATTTTTATCTCTTTCTAACCATCCATTGAGTTTATTTTTTATAATCCCCTTATTGTAAGTCACACGAGGGTGGAATTTAATAACCCGGCAAGCAGATAGTGTTGCATGAGAGCATGGCATACAATCAAAGCAGAGGTACATGTTTGAGTACAACATGTTCCAAAACTAGAATACATTCGGACAACAGGTTAGCATTGGATGGCGATCTCATCATGAGAAAATATGTTACTTCAACTTCAACTTCTTTATTACACTAGTTACAAGACTAACATACATGTATGATAAGAATAACTAGATTAGGATGTAAATCACAGCATGTTACAACACTAAATTAGGATGTAAATCACAGCATGTTACAACACTAGATTAGGATGAAAATCACAGCTTGTTACAACACTAGATTAGGATGAAAATGACAGCAAGTTACAACACTAGATTAGGATGATCATCACAGCTTGTTACAACACTAGATTAGGATGAAAATCACAGCATGTTACAACACTCGATTAGGATGAAAATCACAGCATGTTACAACACTAGATTGGGATGAAAATCACAGCATGTTACAACACTAGATTAGGATGAAAATCACAGCATGTTACAACACTAGATTAGGATGAAAATCACAGCTTGTTACAACACTAGATTAGGGTGTAAATCACAGCTTGTTACAACACTAGATTAGGATGTAAATCACAGCATGTTACAACACTAGATTAGGAAGTAAATCACAGCATGTTACAACACTAGATTAGGATGAAAATCTCAGCATGTTACAACACTAGATTAGGATGTAAATCACAGCATGTTACAACACTAGATTAGCATGAAAATCACAGCAAGTTACAACACTAGATTAGGATGAAAATCACGGCTTGTTACAACACTAGATTAGGATTAAAATCACAGCATGTTACAACACTGGATTAGGATGTAAATCACAGCATGTTACAACACTAGATTAGGATGAAAACCACAGCATGTTACAACACTAGATTAGGATGAAAATCACAGCTTGTTACAACACTAGATTAGGATGAAAATCACAGCATGTTACAACACTAGATTAGGATGTAAATCACAGCATGTTACAACACTAGATTGGGATGAAAATCACAGCTTGTTACAACACTAGATTAGGATGAAAATCACAGCATGTTACAACACTAGATTAGGATGAAAATCACAGCATGTTAGAACACTAGATTAGGATGAAAATCACAGCTTGTTACAACACTAGATTAGGATGTAAATCACAGCAAGTTACAACACTAGATTAGGATGAAAATCACAGCATGTTACAACACTGGATTAGGATGTAAATCACAGCATGTTACAACACTAGATTAGGATGAAAACCACAGCATGTTACAACACTAGATTAGGATGAAAATCACAGCTTGTTACAACACTAGATTAGGATGAAAATCACAGCATGTTACAACACTAGATTAGGATGTAAATCACAGCATGTTACAACACTAGATTGGGATGAAAATCACAGCTTGTTACAACACTAGATTAGGATGTAAATCACAGCAAGTTACAACACTAGATTAGGATGAAAATCACAGCAAGTTACAACACTAGATTAGGATGAAAATCACAGCATGTTACAACACTAGATTAGGATGAAAATCACAGCTTGTTACAACACTAGATTAGGATGAAAATCACAGCATGTTACAACACTAGATTAGGATGTAAATCACAGCAAGTTACAACACTAGATTAGGAGACGTGTATCAATTGCTGTGAACAACTAGTAAAGATCCAAAAATGTTTGTCATTGATTTTGTTTAAGATAGACAACTAAATACTATTGAATGTATCAACGACTTTTTTTTCATATAAAATCGAGCTTCTCTTTTAAAACCAGCCGAACTTTCATTTAGAAAAGTAGCAAACGTTTGTTTTTGGAAGGAAATGCAATTCATCTCTCACTGGGCTCGTGATTGAGTTTTCGGATTTAAATAAAGACTACAAATCAGTTTAGTTGCGGTTGTCAGCGTAGAAATGTCAAACGTCATTGTTAACTGCTCTGTAGAAACAACTTGTTCGATAAGACCTGGCGTTGTTATATGGTTTAAATTTAAGGTAAACATTATAAATGTTACTTCTGGAACAAATTAGTTAATAATTAAACAATTATTTGCATTAGAAGAAGAATGATGAATGAACAATTCTACATTTAAGTCTAATTTGACGTGCTCGTGATCCTTATTGTGATGTGTCGTTGCCCGTCAGTAAACAACAGATGATATTCCGTCAAAATATATCGTTAAGTCCATCAATTGGAATGGCCAGTGGAGTCGATATAATGTAATAAGAGGTGATGCGAGGATATTGATTTCTGCTTTTTCTTGATACTCATACCATAGTTCCACCTATCCTGACACGGGAACGCCTTGGATGTCTTGCAATCGGCTACTTTATTTCTCATTAGAAACTGATGTTTTAAAGAGCTCTTTTTTTTAAATTGGTCATTATCAAATGAAAAAATATCCTCTTGTTTTTATTCATCTAGACAATTTAGTTTCCTAGTGTCAGTGAAAACCTGCGAGATAAACAGCTGCATAGGCCTAGGCTTTAACATGTAATCTCAATCACAATACTCGTGACCACTGAACGAGTATTCATTGAAAAGCTTCACTTTTATTGTAGAACATCAAAAACATATTTGATGTAGAAGAGCATGTTATGATAATCCTAACATTGGTTGACAGCCCTTGTATTTCAAAAGGTTTGTTATTGAACAGAAGAGAATTGTAATAAACTAACTTTAAATCGCCATCACCGTATGAAGTAATTAATTGATTCTAAATACAACTGTCATTATTCATCGTTTAGCCGGAAATAATAAGAAGGGATAGCCTGTGGTGAAACAATTCATTGAACTGTATTATAACTATTGTCCACACTGGTCAGATCAATAGTTTTGGTAAAGTAAGGAGCAAAGGCCTCGCTATAATCACCACAAACCATGATTTGAGCACCAGCTCCCGGAACCAATTCTCAGGTATTCATTTCTCCAATAACTTCCCTTTTTCCTGGTCACCTTCTAATCAATCTTAAAGTAGTCAGAAGATAAATAGGCTGCTGGAACTGCATTAAACCTCGGCATAGCTAAATAACTAAATCATGTGTATATAGTCGACTTACACTTCATCGCATTGTGCAGCTTGAACACTATTTCTGAAAGGCAAACAAAAGCTTATCACACGCGACCAAAATATTGAGTGGACAAAAAGGAGATGTGGGCAGATTTGTGGCCAAGGTCGAATACACTTAGAGCATGTAAATCAAACCAATGAGATGAATTAGTTGAAACATTTATGAGCGCCTTTGACAGATAGCAGTCGGGAATTTCTCGAGTATTGGACGAAGGTGACCAAAGACAAATATGGACAGAACGTATTCAGGGTAAATCGCTTCAAATAAGTGACAGACCTGAAACTTCTAGCAGTCAATCCTTTAACAAGCGAGTTACTGTATGCGAAATGATAAAGTGTATTCCACTGACTGATGTTCACATGGTGATCGTCGGCGTCCACTTTGCCAACTGGGTCGATTAAATTAATCTCGAAATATCCGCTTTTCCTGTTTAAGTCATTGACAAAGTTGGAAATCAACCATGTTCTTCTCGGAGGCATCGTTAGAGTTTTGGTAAGTGTTGTAGACAGTGGTATTCTAAACGGGACCATTGACTGCTTGACTAACCAGTCTGTGTAGTTGTAGATAGATAGAAATGGTCTGCAGTTTGCACCTTTGGATATTCTACCAAACAGTTCGGTCAGTTGCGCATGTATATTAGTGACGGCACTTGGCCAGTGACTGGTTGTTTCTACTGCTGCCAGAACTCTCAGTCTGGCGTATCAACGAGTTCTTATCATTTCAGGATATTTATAAAGCGCAATTTAGAACCCCTTATTTCTCTAAAGCAAAGGTTGTTTACTGAGGGTGTTTTTTGTGATTTATTTCCCAATGTTGAATTCTTGTGTTATTCATTCTTCTCCGGGCAGGAGTCCTGATTCGAAGATGACGGAGACTCGTCGGTCGGCCACCGCCGTCCCCTCTCAAGGATCCCTCTTCACTAATTTCGAAGACGTCCAGGTAGGAAAATATTTTCTTAGTTTATTTATAGGAAAGCAATCAAATTTATACTAATGTATTGATTCAATCTGATTTTTAACTTTATTCCATTGTCAATCCTATGGAAACTACACAACTATTTACATACTGTTTGTATATATATATAATATGTATATTGGTCTAATGACACTGCGACCAAGCCCAGTTGAATGGTGTATGCTTTACGAGAACTTTCGGGCCATTCATGTAAGGGGGCTCGCAATCACTATAAAGGAATGTCTTGTCCATATAGAAGCTGAACTGGGATAAATAGGAATGTTAACAGGCATGGGTCGTCTGTGACATTTATCAGGCGGCCAGTTGAGAAGCCAGCCACTTTTTGGCAACAGTGTGAGTGTACAATGACCGAGGAGCTTCTTAGCAATTGAATCAACCATTTTTTTTTTCATCTTAGCATGAATCAATAAATTTAAAAAAAAACAATAGTGTTTTATGATTGGCTTATGGATATACATGGGTTATATATTTAATATCAAAAGGTTGTGAAATACCATCATTTTATTAGGAAAAATTATTTCATATATGATTACATTCTAATACCAAGGATGGAATTAACATAGGAATAATAACCCTTCCTTTGTAAATATTGTCGACGGGTTAGACGTATTTATTACATCTTGGAAACCTTTAACGTAATGTTTATTATGGAGAATATTTCGGTAAAATTATATTTATACCAATGGTGATGATGACACTGATGATGATGCTGGTTAGATAGTGATGGTGATGATGTTTATCAATGGTGCTGATAACGATGACGATATAAATTATTGCGATGCTTATGAAATGATGATCGATGACACTTATAGTGATGATAATGGCGAACGCTCTGATGATAGGGACGGCGACGATGAATATACTGGTGTTGACTAAGAGGAAAACTCTGATAAAAATGATGACCGATGGTACTTAATGTGATGATAATGAGGAACGCTCTGACGATAGGGACGGTGACGATGAATATACTGGTGTTGACTAAGAGGAAAACTCTTATGATCGATGGTACTTACTGTGATGATAATGACGAACGCTCTGACGATAGGGACGGTGACGATGAATATACTGGTGTTGACTAAGAGGAAAACTCTGATGATCGATGGTACTTACTGTGATGATAATGACGAACGCTCTGATGTTAGATGACACTTATAGTGAAGATTATGACGAACGCTCTGGTGATAGGGACGGCGACAATGAATATACTGGTGTTGACTAAGAGGAAAACTTTTTAAAATGATGATCGATGGTACTTACTGTGATGATAATGACGAACGCTCTGATGATAGATGACACTTATAGTGAAGATAATGACGAACGCTCTGATGATAGTGACGGTGACGATGAATATACTGGTGTTGACTAAGAGGAAAACTCTGATGATCGATGGTACTTACTGTGATGATAATGACGAACGCTCTGATGATAGTGACGGTGACGATGAATATACTGGTGTTGACTAAGAGGAAAACTCTGATGATCGATCGTACTTACTGTGATGATAATGACGAACGCTCTGATGATAGTGACGGTGACGATGAATTTACTGGTGTTGACTAAGAGGAAAACTCTGATGATCGATGGTACTTACTGTGATGATAATGACGAACGCTCTGATGATAGTGACGGTGACGATGAATATACTGGTGTTGACTAAGAGGAAAACTCTGATGATCGATCGTACTTACTGTGATGATAATGACGAACACTCTGATGATAGGGACGGTGACGATGAATATACAGGGCCTAGTTTTACAAAGTGATCTTAGCTAAGTGTGATCTTAACTACCATGGCAACCCATGTTGGAGGTATACGTTGCCATTGGTAATTAAGATCATCTTAAGCTAAGATCGCTTTGTGAAACTGGGCCCTGGTGTTGACTAAGACGAAAACGCGCTACGATCGATCACAGTTATTGTGAATGTAGTGGTGAATGCTCTGATAATCGGGACGGTGACGATGAAAAAATATGTTTATTGCGAGGACAATGACGAACGCTCAGATAATCTGAGCGGTGATGATGAATAAATATACCAGTGTCGACTGAGAGATAAACGTGCTACGATCGATGACAGTTTATTGTGATGATAATGGGGAATGCTCAGATGATATGGACGGTGACGATGAATGTATTGGTGTTGACTGAGATAAAAACGCGCTATGATCATTGATAGTTTATTGCGAGGACAATGACGAACGCTCAGATGATCGAGACGGTTGACTGAGAGGAAAACGTGCTATGATCGATGATATTGGTGAACGCTTACATGATAGGGACGACGACGAGTGATATATTGGTGTCAAGAGAGGAAAACGTGCTACGATCGATGATACTGGTGAATGCTCAGATGATATGGACGGTGACGATGAGTATACTGGTGTTGACTGAGATGAAAATGCTTGTAAATGTGGCAGTTTGGCTGATGATAACGACTATATTGACTATCAATTAGAACCATCTTTAAAAAGATAGTCAATATTCGGATGTTGATGGTGACTCGAAAAACGATGGCGATTAATGGTGCTGAGATGAAATTGCTTATAAAACCTTCATGCTGATGATAATCTTAATCTAAACATTGATATCGACTGTAATCAGACTGATGATGGGGAATATTTTACTAGCGGTAATGATGACAATAAGACAAATGTTGATGAGCATTAATTAATAACATCGATTGATAGTTGAATGATGTGTTACATGTAGATGCTGCTGAGGCCCGTTGATTAGGATGCGATCATATCTGCAAGAGATAACTGTAGGATTTAAAGTTTGTGACAACAGATATGATAAAGCTATAATAGCGTGTTGTAAAGTGTGATTGTTTGAGAGGACAAATCAAAATTGTTGATCGTCATACCTTGCACACTTAATTTTAAAATTTAGCTTGAACCTCTCGCCATTAATAATCGTTCAAAGTTTTCTTCATGCCAAAACTTAGTGGGAGCTAATTATTTCTCAAGTTCGTTTAAATATCTCATTTTTCTTAATTTGTACCCAAGCGTCAGAAAATTTCCATTTTCACTCTAAGACTTGCAATCAAAATTCCGTTAAGACGTTTTGTGTCGAAGAAAATATTCCGAACATTTAATAAACCCTTGAAATTAATACATAGCCTTCACACAGTGAGTCAACAAGATAGGCAGTGAAGGCTGAAGCATATACAGTTTATCGATCTAGCTGGCTGCAAAGTTAAGTAATAAGCACGCAGTAAAAAATGTCTACCGCTTATAGGCGAATCAGGAAACTTCATATCCCTTCTTAAAAAATACAATAGCTCCTGTCTTGGACGTCAATTTAAAGGAATATGCGAAATTGGAGTTCAGCAAAGTTATATCTTCTCTTTAATCTATATCGTGTATACAATCAATATTGTGCTTTACCCTTTTATGCCATGCCCGTTTTCTGTATAAAGTGTTATTGTAGCATATAAGCTTCAGCCACGAGATCGTACTAAAAGTAAATCTATCAAGCCTCCAGTGAGAATAAAGCGACTTCAGTCCCTAGACACGGTCTCCCTTGAACACAGATCAGAAATGATGTTCAATAGAAACTTGTACATAGCAGCGCATCAAAAGAGATAGATTGGAACCACTCAAGTATCAGGTAATTCCGTAGCGGCTGAAATACACACAAATACCAGCCCAGGAAAAATAAAACCCAACGGGGAAAAAAACTCTGATTAATTCTATTGTATGAAGAGTTTGGCTTTACTAATCTTCTTCCCTTGATAATAACTAGTGCATTTTAACATCCCAGGAATTCAGTAGGCCAGCATTTGATTCAAAAGCGACCACCACCCTCCCCATTCCATCATTGCCACCCCTATACCCTCCCCCATCTCAGCATTACCCCTTCCCTCCTCAAACATCCCCATCCCACCATTGAACCCCCCCCCCCCTTCCCCTCCAACCTCCCCATCCCATCACTGCTACACCATCTGATACGTTAGCAAAACATTTTTTTTCTAACCAAGTTTAACCAACTTCATTGTTAACATTGAACGTTACAAAAATATTCGTGCTTTTCCACTGTTGTATATATAAAGAGGAGGTTTCCAGATGACCATTTGGTAACTTATCAATTTAATGAAACGTATTTCATTATCAATCTAAGATTAATTTTGCATTTAAAATTATCTTGAACGCTTTATTATTATTTTGGTCTAAAATTATATTCGTTCGTTATTGGATTTTAACCCCCTGCAGAGGTTTGATTTGCAATCCACAATCATAGTTCCACTTCAAAACAATCCATTGAAGACCATAAGCTTGTTGGGTGATAAGTGATAGTTAGACTTTCCGGAATATTGTTTCAGGTAGGCTAGTCTAGCAGCTGCAGTTCTCCCACAGTTCCCCCATAGATGTAATACCAGAATACATTTGTCCGAATTGCCTTTTATCTGGTATAGGCAAAGCAACGATATTGAATACAGCGTTAGGCTCAATCTTAAACCATGTTTATTCCATAAGTCATGTCTCGAGACCATGTTGTCATGAGCCGCCAAAATTCAGATTTTATTTTCACTAACGCTGATTGCCAAAAACTGTTGAGCGTTTAAAGTATCTTGAAAAATGGCAAGATTGACGTTGAAATAAAAAATATCGGCCAAGCCACTTAGCTGAACAAAATAAAATAGCCGGGATGTACGAGAGTCTATGATGCAGATGAAAACTACCTTAACATACACCCCCAGATTGGTATAAACAGAAACCTCTTATTCGGTACTTCTTAATAAAATGGGCTAATCTTGTTTTAATGAAATGTTCTCTCTATTTGGCAGCTCAATTCACTTTAAAAAGTCGTATTTTCTCTAACTTACCCATCTTACTCGCTACTGTAAACAAATAGTCAATTTTGAAAGGTAAACTTTTGAACTGACCACAGTTTGTTCAACAAATTTCATACTCCCATTGGAAAAACGGACATAAAAATGTCCAACATTAAACCTTTCAATGGCACTTAGAAGTTGAAAGGTTACAATAAGGTGAAAAATTACTTATGGATAACAACTTCTTGGTTTAATGGGTGACGACGTTTTGATGTAGTTCTTACAATGACTTTGATAACGATATAAGAACTACATCGAAACGTCGTCACCCAATAAACCAAGAAGTTGTTATCCATAAGTAATTCTTCACCTTAATGTCTGGCATTGTATTCTAATTTCGTCATTAGTTTGTACCGGAACATATTTACACTTTTCCAATGCGGTTATATCTATTATTTCGTGTCTTGTTCATAAGATAGCTCTGCAGTTTGAAATGTTAAAATGCTGGGAGAGCAAGACGTTCATAACTACTGTACTTACAAATTATAACTGACGGTAACAATTTGTGACCATTCCCTGTCATGGCGCTCCGATGACATCAAATGCGAATATTTTGTCATCATAATCACGTGATGTAAAATTACTAATTTCAACTTTGAACACAATTTTTTCGTTTTGGTCTGTTTGGTTTATTTCCTGGCAATCGGTCCCCATGACGAAGGCTGAAAGTGTTACAGATTTTGTGTAAAATGCTTTACAATTTGTTTTTGGAAATCGTCCGAAATTTGAAAATGCTGTTTTGAAAGCCATTAGCACGGAAACCAGCAGCGTATATTTCAAACGTTTACTAATTCTGGAAAAGATAAAAACTGCTAATAATCTCTTCAATTCCATATCCTTAGTTAACTAACTGTGTGTTATTTGTGTTTTATTTTCATATCACTAAGCTGACTGATGAGGAGAGAGTATACCTGAACGCTGCGTCCCTGGGTGACGTCGGTGTGGTCCGTCAGTCAGTCGAGGAGAATGACCTTACCCTTAACCTTAACTGTGTGGATTACATGGGCCGAAACGCCCTACATTTAGCCATTGATAGTGAGAAAATTGATGTGATTGAAATTTTGCTGGATAATCTCAATTTTAATTGTATCGAAGAGGCCTTGTTACATGCTATCAGTAAAGGAGCGACTAAAGTGGTGAAGATTATTATTGAGCATCCTAATTTTATGGCAGGGGAAGATAGATTAAAGAGAATGGGTGGTGGAGCCGCCTTTTTCAGGACAGAAGAGAAAAGTCAGTTTTCACCGGATGTGACGCCATTGATTCTCTCCGCCCATTATAACAATCACGAGATTATTCAAATGTTTTTATCCAGAAATCACACAATAGAAAAACCTCACCCTATCTCATGCAATTGCACAGACTGTGTAACCAAACAAAACTACGACTCTTTAAAACGATCTCGTTCAAGATTAAACGCCTACAGGGCACTGGCTAGTCCAGCCTATATGGCCTTATCCAGCCCCGACCCCATTATGACTACCTTTGAACTCCGGCAAGAAATGATGAAGTTAGCTGAAGTGGAAAAAGAATTCAAGGTAAGAGGCATATTTATCAAATTGGTAGACATGAACATAATCTTCATGGTTTTGACGGAGTAGGATGACGATTAGGAGTCACCCTAATAGGGCTGAAAACACCCACGAATGGTTGCCACGTCATACACAGGTGAACAAACCTCAGTGTAGTGTGAAAAAGGCCAATTGTTTTGTACAGTATCTTTATTCAGGATAACATTTAGGACTCCCCTACTTTCAGAATGTCCATAAACAGATATTTATGTTTTACGCATTATTAATTATTTTGTTAGTTTGCATATGTTTTTGCAGTTTACATATACGATAACATATGCGAGTGTTACACCCTGTGCATATCAGTTAACATTTGAGAGCTCCTGACGCTTTCCTCTTAGAATATTTAACATTTTATGGTTATTTTTATAAGGGCCATCATAATGAGGCATTCAGAATCGACAACTGGCGAAAAGTAAAGATCTATACTTTATTCTTATCGAAACGTCTATTTGCATTTTTTGTTCTGTTTTGAAATAGCGAACCAATAAGTTGATCAATTCCACACGGAGACAGAAGAAAAAGTGTTAACTGAAAGCATATAAGTTTTTTTTTATTTGATTTAAATCCACATTAAGAATGGCAATTGAATTGCCTTTGGCTATTGGCTGTGTGTGACTACTATCGGGTGTTTCCGAACGCTTTAGCATCCATTTAGCTGGACGTTTTTCTATGATTTAAGTTTCCCGTTAGATTACTGCCTAGAGACTTTTAAGTCAGTCAATACATTCCTATCAGTATTCAAGACTTTATTATAATTTATACAACAACAAATAAGCAAAATTAATATCAAACCATCGATTCACAGTTCTTTTACAGGCAAATTTAATAAGCTATAGACTTCTAAAAATCCTTTTCAAACTGTGTATTACAGATTTACTTTATTGTAGAGTTTACACTGTTTATTCCCCAAGACTGCATGGTATAAAGTATAGTTTACAGGCACCTGGTCATTCCCATTGTCTTACGATAGAACCAGGTTACGGAATAATTAATTGCTGTTTCAGATTAAAGCAATTAACTATTCAATGTTGGTTTACAGCCAAAAGCCGCCTGAGGTCGGTTTTTAACAAACAACCTTGAATAATACTGTGCACTCGCCTGCCTTTAGAATGATTGGCCAGTGATTTTCGAAGGCAGTTACCGCCTTGGAGTTCATTAGATGCCACAAGCGGCGAGGAAATTCTTTCCAACCCATTTACAGTTGTCAAATTAAGTTTATATCTCCAAAGCCTATGTCGCCAATACGTCTCCATTTTACTTGTAAATGTCTTAGTTAAGTTGTATTTGTCCTCTGATTTCAACAATTAACGTTAAATCTGGATATGTCAAATTCAGGACATATTTGTCAAAGAATTGGGACGTTATACAACTTTCTTGGGGAACTCCCGGTTCATTGTTTTGGTTTTGTTGAGGTAGCTCTCATGTCGGTCTTTGAATAAACAGACCGGAAGTCGATAGACAAGCGGATGTTTCACAATGTTTTGTCAAGAGAGACAAGGCATTATGTTAAATATCACTATGTTATACATACACATCTTCTTACGTTTGAGTTAACACGGAATACCCATCGATTTCTACTCCTGAAATACTGACATTACTTCTCATAAATCTAGTTTTCCCATCGTCTTGTGTTTGCTTTCTGGAGAAGATATGACATAATCTGGAGGTGAGCCAGCAACTATACCGTCTTCTCTGTCTGTATCTTGTCATTCTAATGAAACAGGTCGACGATGTTCGCTATAATTATATTTACTCAGACTTGGAAATCTTCACGAGTGGCAGTCATGTCTAATACAATAGAGATGCAGACATTGTGCAGTTAGAACTGTTGTCGCTCAAAACAATAACGTATAGTTGTTTTTTTTTTTAAAGATTTTTAAATATTAAAGTTTGTACTTGTTGAAATAGGTAAATAGAATTTTGTTTCTCTATCAATGTTTTAAGTTGATTTTCGCTATATACGATATGGTCTTAATCGGGAATGTAAAAAATACGCTGTGTTGTCGGGGTCATTTAGGCCCTCAGATTTAAAACTTGCTTAAACACGAATCTATTGGGGGTTATCTGTGCTCAACTTCAAACTGAGACTTCACAAGTTGAAATAATGGAAGATTTGAGCTTGTTCTGTGTTCGGGTAAGTCTAAGTCTTTTCCCTATCTAAACTCGACTCATTTTACTCCTTTAAACACGTATTGTAATCAATTTCTAGTTAAAATGTAGTCATTTCGAACTTTATATTCACCATTTTCAAAATTCTAATCCAATAATCAAGCTACCTGTTACTTGACGCAGCCTCTGGCAACAGCACCAAAACAAGCGTTACGTTTTACAATCCTTTCTAGAGAGCTCCATCAAGGATGGGGTTGCTTTCTCTGTGTATTCAGTTTTGCACATTCTCAGAGTGTTTTATAATCGCAATATCTGCTCTGTTCACCATGGGTTCTTAGTACGACTCGGCGGCCAATGCAGCATTCGGGTTATGACATGCACAGTTAATTTATGCAATATACAACTGGCAATCATCTGATGGTGTTCTTTTCCGTGAGTATGCTCAATGAGTTTGTCTAAATTTGACATTCATATTCAAGTCACGAAGGTACGAGACGGATATAATTCTCGTTATGACTGCACCTTAAGTAAGAGCAAACAAAAACCGCTTTGTGATAAAGGCCAAATCAGATTTACAATGCAAGAATAAGACTAAATCCACGATGGATTATACATGAAAACATCTATGATAAACCATGCTTAGGTTAGAATAGTTTTGTGAAATTGAAAACTAACATGTAATTAGCGTAGCTGAGAATGGCATTTATTCATAACACACCCAGATATTTTCTTCTTGTACCGTTTTCATCCTTTACAAGAAATCCCTTATTGGGTGAGCGATTGCTGGTGCCACTACAAGAATTAGCACTGATAAAGGCAGGGGAAGAAGTGTGCCTTAGCTGTTGGAAAATCCATTTCCCATAAATGCTAGCGTGTGAGAGTACTTCCGGTTAATTTTGCTAGCACCGGAAACAAATCCATGAGCGTAGAACTGACCGGTGAATTTTTCCTCACTCTCAGGACAACATCTCTATTGAAAAACGCTCAATTCGACTTGACCGATAGAACTAATTATAATGCTGCATCTGATGACAAATTAAGTTTTGCTCGATTCTGGGTTCTTGTCATCGATGGAAGTTTCTTGGAAATCTCGTTATTTTGGAGGTGACTTTGTTGATATAATTTAGAGTGGTAGGGTTTGGACGGTAGGCGTTAAGCGTGTTTTAACGAACTATGCCTTAACTTCCTTATTATGATATCCGAGTGCCTTATTGATTATGTGTCGGTATAAATGGTTGGATTGACAGGCTAATCTGCTGCACTTAGTTCACCTAGGACATCAACAAATTTCACTTCTCTTTTTGAATTATGCCATGGCCAGATTGCTATGACGAAACATCAGCAAATGAAATGGGTGCCACAGAGAAATAACTGTACTGATACAGTCTGCAGGGTTTACATCATGATTGTGTTTTGTTAATTACCATTCATCGGTGTCGGTTGATTATTTAGTACTATTGCCCCTAACCCGTTAGTTCTTTACAACCTTCCACATATTATATCGCTTAAGAAGAGTTGAGAAATAATATACTCGTCTCTATATTTGTATCTATATTTTATGTAGGCCTACTGATTTAAATGATAGGTGGCGTCAAACTAAACACCTCGGTTAAATTTGTAGATGGAAGTTTATTCCACCTGTATACGAATAGGAGTGAAATGAGAGTTCTTCTAACTTAATGTCTTAGATTATTTTTAATATCGCCAAAATAAAGTTCACTGCCAAAAAGAAAAAATCAGGATAGGTCTTGGTAAAATAACCATATTTTAGCTGGGATCCTAACATTCTTTTTTTTTATAAATTACGAATTCCAGAATAAGTTTATCGAATAAACTAAAGGATTCAAGCTTAAAAAAATATCCAGTGAGTCTGTGTCCAATACGAAGAAAATGTGTTTTCGAACTAATATTCTAGCGATTCTTAATTTCATTGTAAAGCCAACATTAGGCAGCTCATGCAATTGATAGTGTATATTTTCTGAACAAACTCCAATGTTGATGACTAACAATGACCACACAGAGTACATGAGGTGTATGGTTGTCGGAAACAGTAACTTAGTATTCAATTAATTGTCATAGCATTTATACATGTCATCACAATACTGACTGAACGTTTTAGAAGATATATTGTCACAATCCTCTAATGGCTTTTGTATGTCGGAAAAGGTTGAAAGGATATTGTTATATTTGCGAATAACGCCTACCACAGTTTAGCACATGGTCTTTCCAAATCGCGGACAGTGCAGTCATTTCTGCGATCTCTGATTTCTGATGATGTCTGAATGGCAGATGTACAGAAAAAACTATCCTGGTACGCCATCCCATTAACTCAACCATGTCCATTTGCCTTGATTTAGCCGCAATAAATGGCAAACAATAAAATAATACAATTTTAGGTTTTATTTTCAAACAAGTAACCGCAAATTCATCAGAATTCAAAATGATACACCCTAAACTATTTACAGCATTGATACGAGCCCTCCTACAATGCAACTATTTCTGGTAATATCGCATTTCTGATATGGGTAACTGAATTAAAAACTCCCATCCTGTGTGTACACTTAATGAACTAGCCTAGTCCTCGTTAATCATAGAAGTTTCCATTTGGATAACTTCCGGGGATCTATTGTAATCATCCTAACCCGAACAACTCAAATCAAGTGCTTAATGGCTTGTAAAATTAAGACGTCTTCTATTGAATTTTTGTTCATAATTGTAAAGAGCAAACATTGCGTCAAAGGCTGTAGGCCTAATGACGTTTTTCTTTTGTCAAAAAAAATAAGATATGTTTAATGAACACGAAATCGCCTTCCTTTGCTGTATCGCTTAAAATACTAAATCTCACAAACGATTTGAAAAAACAGAATTCAATTTCTAAATTTCATTCTTTTCGTCTTCTTAAATAAATGATCACTAAATATACTGCAGCTCTGGAAGCTTTCTGGAGTAATTCAGAAGTGTTAAGCAATTGTATGAATGGCCTATATTTTACTTCGGCTAAGCCGATATATAATGTCTTCCTCGTCATAGCCTTGGGATATTATATAGATAGCTTATTATACCCAGTAACTCGGTGCCCTCTCATTTGACGTTTTAAAGACAATTAAGACGCTTCCCTGGACAGCCAATGAAGGAACATCAACACCTAGAAAGTCGTGCCAAAAACTGAATGAGAAACCCATTGATGCACTTGAGAAGTTCTAAGCTACAATATATACAATGATGTGTATAGATATAGTGCTGTCTGAAGTCTATAAGAGGATAGTTCTTTGGAGAAAAATTGCGAAATCGATTTGTTATTTCTGGGATAATGAGAAGGGAGACTCTTTGAAAAGGTCACCCAGTATTGTAGGAGAAGTCAAGCAGTCGGCATTGAATAGTGGACAGGCCAGGTTCAATAAGACCCTTCCTGGGTGCATGGTCAGGCACAACTCTGTCAACTTCCTTAATTAATGCTTACTTCTAAGTCATAATGTGTATACATAACCTTGGTATTTGATGTCGGGTTTGGTCAGTCACGACAAATCCCATGTTCCATGAGTTTTTTTTTGTATTTTCATGTTTTGAATTATCTGAGTTTCCTTGTGAAATGTATAGTCTTATTTGTAGTAGCAATCCTCATACGAGCTACCTTCGGGCCTCACAATACAACAGCCTAAAACGCTACATACCACAGCTACAATGTATGTCTACATTCAGCCACTCTGTAACTCAGCCAGACTTGAAATATAATTACCTATTTTCGTCTCCTGACAAAAGTTTTGCTTGGGACACATTGGACAGCGTTATCGTTTAAGTATCTTTGAGACAATAGTTCGTGGATATTTCGTGAACAATTTGTCATTTGTTTAAGAAATACAACAGTTCCTCCGGGGATATAACCTTCTTACTTTTCCTACTTTAGACATGGGAATATTGTTTAAATTCAAATAAAACTAGTACGTTAGAGAAACAGTTTATAACCGGGTCCATTAGTGTCGGTTATTTACTAATTTAGAAACAGTTTAAAGATGAATTAATCTACCTTTTTAACTTGATTTGGCTGCACAAATGTTGCCTATAACGAAATTTCGGGATGTTTTTCCTGAGCCAAAACACGGCTAATTGACAATACCATTATGTGGCTTTCATTGATTTTCTATTTTTCTCTTTACTGCGAGTCAATGTAGTCGTAAAGGAAACAGCCCGAAAAGAATTAAATTTAGCTGAGAACTTCAAGCTATGCTTCTGTAGCGAAACTCCAGTTATATGACTGCTTATCAACACTCTTTTCACTGTCGCTTAATGGTTAGCATTTTTAAGAGGCTCTATTGATGTAAGGAGACAACGAGGGAATAAGATCTATAATTGAGGGGAACTAGAAGGGTAATTGTCTGACACACGGGTCAGTCATATTAGCTCAGTTTTGTTACACTTTAATGTTACGAATAATCCACGCAATAGTTGGATGCTCAGAATGCATAGTTTATGAAATGTAGTTGGACATGTCTTTGGTCCATTCATGGATGAGCGATAAACTTTTCAATTCACGCTGTTTGAGTATTGCTTTACACGGCAACACTTACTCATTCCACGCTAGTTGAGTATTGCTTAACATGGTACGCTGGTTGACTATTGTTTTACATGGCAACACAAACTCAATTCACACTGGTTGAGTATTGTATTACACTGCAACACTTACTCATTCCACGAGTTTTAGATACTGTAATGTAAATAAAATGGGTCTATATGTAAAACAAACCTCTGATCTCATGCTGGCTGCCTAGTTTGAAAGTAAACTGGAATGAGACAAATTTCTTTTTGGAAAATTAAGATGAATTTATAAAGATTGAAAAGCCATTCTGATTACAAGTTAAATAGCCAGGCTAAATCAGTTCATCTTGGTGGGCCTATTGCTTATTACACTATACGTAAACGTACATTTGCAACATTGGGACCAACGGAAAGCTCTTATGTTTTACTTATGGATAAAAATGACAAACAATTAGCTTCAACGAAATTTCCCTTATATTTGTCAGCTCTTGCCCTTAAAAGTGAGAGTACATTTGATGTATGTTGATTCAAGAGAGACAAGGAACATGAAAGGTTTTGAATGAAACTCGTCAGTTTCTGCATACATTGCCAACCATTACCTCGTGTTCTATGTCGGGGTTAAAACGCGGAACTAACAAAATCCCAAAATGACTTTGCTGCTTAATTACACTCATATTGACACCCAGGGAATTAAATTGTACTTAAAATCCCGACCATTTTACTATGAATATAGGCTTAGTATATGAACCAGTCTTATCGGTCGTGACGCGAATAAAAAGAGATAGCATATGAACCTTTGAGAAACGATGATGAAAACCGTTAAGCGTGGTTCTGGTAGAAAGAACACTAGAGCTAACTCAATCTGTCAGATACGATAGAACATATATATCATCAAGGACATAATTAAATTTCTGCCTTATTGGACAGTTAGTTCCCAAGTCTAAGGCAAGAGGAGTGTATGTCAGACCAAAACCATCCTCTGTTAAAGTAGGTTGCATTAAAGCGAAAAAACTGCGAAAAATACTAAATGGTTGTCGAGATAAGGGAACGTTTCAAGCATTAATCATCGATGGAAGTAAGATATTTCCCGCGAACAGAAATTTCTAAATTATGAATAATATGTAGAACAAGAGAAATGATACCGTTATTCACTTAAATCAAAATAAATGGGATATTTTGTTATGATAAACTGTCAACGAATTGTAATTCCCATATTAAAATATAAAAAACTAACGTTGTCATCAACCAATCAACTGATCAGTCTAATAGTCGATTTACTTGATTACACCAAAAGCATTAGTGGATGGATTTATGTTACCGAAGGCTGTAACATGAACATAATGCTAACAAACATAAGAACAAACAAATTCACTTTTTATTATGATAAATATGTGTACCGTGGTATACTATATCCAAATATACATAAATCATTATTTGGACTCGCTAAGAAACTTTACTCTATATGAAATAATCTAAAGCAATATGATCTATTTAAAGTGGCATGAGCTAAATTTCAGACATAAATGCCGATTGTCCAGTACCCATACGAACCAAAGATGTGCGCTAAAATGGACGAAAATCAAATAGCCGGGATAAATGAATACATGGAACACCATAACGTACACCTCCGAGAATGGTATCCGCGGAAAGATTGCATTGTGTACTTTTTGTTGAAGATGACGGTCAATTAGCTTATTATATTTCAACAAAATGTTCTGCAGTGTTTTACAGCTCATGCCACTTTAGACTGACTAATAAAATAATATTGTGAGTACATGTGAACCTAAGCGCTATTCAAGAACCAAATTCTATACAATTGGTGGCATCTGGAATTTTATTGTCGGGCTCAAGGTTTGCAATCATGGACAGATGGTCGCTTGACGTAATGCTGCCACTGTTAACAAGGACCATGTTGTTTTATCACACCGTCAGTTATATAAACATTAGAATTCGACCTAATTTCTAGATACAGTTCAGACGGACATAATTTTGAACAGTAATGTACTCTTCAGAATCGACAGTGTACAAAGATATGGGTGACTGTTTCCCAAAAACCTAATACAGGGTATGAAACATATGCCTTTAACATAACGTTACAACGATTCACAAAATTGCTCCAGTCGTAAATGAGAAATAGTCCCCACAAGTACTATTCTCATAATATGTAGCCTCAATCCGCTGTTTGCTTAGGCAGGATAAGACATTTTTTATTTACGATTTGTGGAAAATTGTTAATCCGTACTTTTACTTTTAAACACTTAATATAGTCCATTCGAAATCAATAATACCTTTTACATATACTTCTTGGGTTCAAAAGTCCTCCTTGGATTTAAAAGTCCTCCTTGGATTTAAAAGTCCTCATTGCGTTTAAAAGTCCTCCTTGGATTTAAAAGCTCGCCAAACCTCATTTTGACATATGGTATAGTCGTAATAGTTTGCAATGTACTGCAAAAGCTTTTTTCTTACTTGCATTTTTTACTTGCATATTTTGCAATGTATGGTAAAAGTTTGTTTTTTTTCTTGCATACAGTAGCGATATTTTATATATAAATGCAGTATCACCTGGAAAACAATATATAACATAAAACATATATGACTTTCTGAAGTTTTTAACTACAAAATATAAAGAATTTTATCGACATGTTAAAACATTTTTTGCGATACTACAAGGGCTGTTCGTTTCTCTCTGGGTACTAAGTGCCCTCCCCTCACACACACGGACTTCAGATGGGAATAAGGTACGATGGACGTTCATGTGAAATATGTGTCAGAATATTTTGTACCAGACTGTATCCCCTGGCAATGTCAGATAAACAACTTACATTTTTTCGACTGAGGCCAAAGTCTAGGACAGTTTTCTCAGGAGACGGTAAATTAGATCTTCTGTAGGACAATTACTGGGGTTTCGTATAACGGCCGTGGAGCATTTTGACAGTTATGATGAGGGGGTTTGGTCATGTGTCTTAATAATGTTGAACTTGAGGAAAAATGATGATAAACGATAAGTAGAAAGAAAGTGAACCCATGCGATATTCCTAGCTGGTAAACTGTTGGAAAATAGTCTACAAACCACACGGCTAGTCTCTATACAATTCACGGATAGAAACATGCGTGTGTTTGTTTGTACCTCAAAGTGAACTGCCAAAAGGTAATAATTATTGGATTATTGGTTACCTAAACTTAGTTTGCTTTCCTCAGACAATTTCGGTTCTTATATTTGACTGTCAGAATCGATGACAGTCTGTCCAGTTCTTGCTACTTAGATGGTTGGTTCTTTTAGCTTATTGGCTCGTCCATTTCTATGAATGATTTACACCATATTAGTGCGTAATTATTAACCAGAGCGATAAAACAAACTGTGATGTCCTGGTACAACATATCGAATACACATGTGTTATTGTAAAAGAGTATATGTTAGTACGTTTGAGAACTGCTTAACCTCTTAAGATATTAGAACATGCAATACAATTGAGCTTACACCCATATACGATTTACAGATATGCAAATGTACCGTGCTGAGAAAGGGAAAGATAGGCAGATTGGCCAATAGTGGTTATACAAAATATGCTTATAAACACATATACACTCAGATACACACTCACAAATCATTAGTAGATATTCTTGGTTCTTAATGTCAAATGCAATCTGTATTTTGCTTGATAAAGATGTTAGTATCTACATCGAAACGTTGCAACCCAATAAAACCAGAAGTTATATTCCATATAGCCTCCATTGTTTTAAATGCAATCTGTGTATAAGAGTCTATTTAAATGCGTAATAAAACATAGCCAATGAGATGAATAGACCCATATCCAAACATCTTGTAAGTTGTTATTTAAGCTGTGCAATAAGTTGGGGCCAACCGGTGAAATGTAGAATATCTGTTGATTTGGTCTTACCTGTTACAAATGTGTGTGGTTAACAATAACTGTGATTATGTGCATAATTGAGTACTTTGAGACCATAATTTCAAAATCAACATTTCCCGAATGTCTGAATTGACAGATTTGCAATTCCTACTAGAGAAGGAATAGTTTATTGGGTTAAAGATTGTAAACGACTGTCCAGTAATAATAAAGAAAGGGCCATTACAAACTCCCTCACACCCATTTACAGTTTCCTATCTGGGTTTGTTGGCATTATATGGTTAGTTTATGGTCTGTATTACAGGGTCACATCAATGATAGACTGATGAGTTTTAGGGGACGCTGCTGTCGGTTTACTGTTAGCCTCCTATAGTTTATGGATGGTTAACTGACAGCATACATTGTTACCAGAACGCGTGTATTCACACACACCCTGAGCAGTTAGTGTGTAAGAACGCGTGTATTCTCAGACAATGATACCAGTTACAATGCAAGAACACATGTATTCTCACCCAATGTTACCAGTTACAATGCAAGAGAACATGTATTCTCACCCAATGTTACCAGTTACAATGTAAGAACACATGTATTCTCACACATTGTTACCAGTTACAATGTAAGAACACATGTATTCTCACACATTGTTACCAGTTACAATGCAAGAACACATGTATTCTCACACATTGTTACCAGTTACAATGTAAGAACACATGTATTCTCACACATTGTTACCAGTTACAATGCAAGAACACATGTATTCTCACACATTGTTACCAGTTATAATTTAAGAACACATGTATTCTCGCACAATGTTACCAGTTACAATGCAATAACACATGTATTTTCACACATTTTTGTCATGTACAATCTTAGTTTTTCTGCTTATTTGTTTTTTTTTTTAATTAAACCGGGCAGCTTTTTTGTTACACCTTAAATGTAAAATATACATGTATTATGGCAATCAAAATCCATTTCGGAAAATCATATCGAGACCGTATTATCAAGTATCGGGCTTAAACCCTGCACTTATTTGCATCAGTTCACCTGTACTCTTTAGTTTAACAGGATCAGTGACTCTGTGATCTCATATTTCTATTGGATTCAATTTGGAACCCCCTGCCATGATCACAAGGTTAACACCATGTGAGGACCAAGTATGACTGACTTATTTAACAAAAGTAATGAATTAATGGCTCGGGTACGTCTCATCTTTCGATGACTGAGCTATCGACTATGGCTATCCCGGAGTGAGAACACTGACAAGTTACTTTGAAATCTGACTCCGTGACCAAAAGGGTTTTGTTTGTCCAAACTGCTTGCGCTCGTGGAATTAAATCCCAGTTAAATAAAATGTTACAGTTCGCTGGTTTTAGTAATCCACTTTGGTTATTCGTCAGGTTTACAACTTCAAGCCCCTTTGGCATGTTTACGTGTTACATGAAATCGTCCAATTGCGACACAGATTAATTGAAACGTGATGTTACACACAGAAATCGATCATTTAACAATTATATTGAAGAGAATGGATAGCATTTTCATCAAGGAGAAGTTATAAACCTCACAAAAAATTGACACCGGGTTAGCGAATCTGTGCCAGATTACACACAAACGCTTTGGAATGGCAAATAAAAACATTCCTGGTTTAATGTAAATTCGGCTACAAAAATTCAAACATTTAGATCGGATTAATGTTCATTTAAGATATATCTAGTTTCTCTTTTTTAAAATAAATTTTCAGTTGTACTTTTTCGTCGATTATTTGTAAAACTCCATCAATTTGTCATCATCCCGTTTGAATAGTTTCTTTTCGGATTGAGTGATGTGGTACATGGATGAAACTCCTGTTAATGGTTTCATTACTGTGTGATTAAGTCTTCTTTACCAAAATAAGCTTGTAGAATTAACCCCCCCCCCCCTTAACAAGATACATTTTGAGCAGAGTTTATTTGATATAGAACATATGTACCAAAACAATGAGGTTTGTTGTATCGTCTCACAGCAATAATTCTTGGTTCTTAACGACGAAGTATAGGTTGAATGTCTGCCAACAACACTTGTGTTCATAAACCTGCATCCGTTAAACAATATTAGATTAAAATTAATAACAAACCATTTAATCATTGAAGCTGAAACTTCCGATGAGTTTCCGGTTGTTAATGAAATCTGTACAATTGATCAAATGAGAGTTAGGAACCATTTTCACTATATCAGTTCAGATACGTTTATATTCTGTGTGTATCAATCCCCAAACAGAGCTGTCTCGCGGAGAGTTCACAGAAACAATGTGGAGTGCAATTATAGGACTACCAATGAAACCTAACGAGGATAGATTGCAGAAAATATATGTGATTTATGGCAAAGATTTGAAATTTCCTTCGAAGCCTTCCGTAACTCAACATTTATTTATTTTTAATCAGTTTATGTCCCAAGCCACCACACATGTCTAGAAGTTTTCTATGACTTATGTTTTAATCAACTGCTTCGTATTGTAAACGATTTTCAATAAAGGTGGCAACATAAATAAACATCGACTCGTTAACAGTACTCCGGTGGGTTTCTGCCCAGCAGCCAGAGACTACCTAAATCTCCACAGCGATGCCCTGGCTACTTGCGCACAGGACAGTGATATTGCTTGTTTAAGTCCTTTGTGTCATAAGCCAAACATTTACAAATCCAAAACGTGTGGCTTTTGGCTTTTTAAACTCTAAACGCTAAAATGCGTTTAGAGTTTACCTATATATCAACATTCAAATTAAAAGATGATGTGTATCGGTCACAAATAGCCCGGGAAATTGGAAAGCGGGCGATGTTACACTCCTCTGTGGATCTAAGCAAAAATTTAAACATGACGAAAGTCAGTTTAAAAATTAATGGCAAAATATTTCCAAATTCGTTAAAAAATTACTATACTCTTAGGGAACATTCTCCTTCAAAATTGTTGATTAGTGTCACATTCTTGACGAGAACTTAAGCGTTTAAAATCCAAATTCGAGAAGGCCCTTTTACCGACCTCGAACTGGCCGTGGTCGTCCGATAACACGCGTAGATAAATTATTTCTGAAGTCGCCATTGGAAACCTGAAAGGAACCGATTTTTAATACGCTTTAGAATGGTGATTTTATTTGTTCATTCTCAAAAATAGTCGAGCTTGTAAGAAAAATAGCCGATATGTTTCTAAAAGCATTTTGACTTTTGAGCAGTCTGTATACAACATCTCCGGTCGGTCTACTCAAGCAGGTTTAGCACACTGACTACATATGGCGACAGTTGTACCGAATGGGATATGTTGACTAATGTTGAACGTTTCTGCCCATCCTATCCCAAATGTGCTCTAAAGGATTCAAATCCGGACTCACGGCGGGCCAAAGCAGAGTTGTTACAGCTTCAGTTTGGAGGTAGGCTATTACAGCCCAGGAACGATGAGGTGTGGCGTTGTCAGCGATGTACACAGGTCTTGAGCCTACAGGGTGGTTCTCAAAATGAGGCACGACAACGGGTTGCAGGACCTCCCGAATGTACCCGTCACCTGTGAGGTTTTCTCGCATAGTGACCAAGTCCAGTTTGCCGTCGTGAGAGATGCACCCCAAACCATTACAGAGCCCCCTCCATAAAGAACATATGGATGGATACGCTGTGTTTTTGTGCCTCCAAACCCGCGTTCGCCCATCCGTGACGTTGAGCAAGAAACGACTATCGTCCGACCAATGGATTCTTCGCCAGGTCCTCAAATTCCAAACTCATCGTGCTAAACACCAAGCCAAACGTATCCGTTGATGGCGATCTGACAATAGGGGGCGTTTGATGACTCTCCTTGCCCTCAGGCCTGCAGCTTTCAATCGGTTTCTCACGGTTCTTGTGCACAGACGTCGGTTTGGTAGCCATTGCCGCTCCAAAGATGGACTTAATGCAAATGGATGACGTACCAGTCGGATCAGTGTGGTGTTACAGGTGGTCGACCCAAGCGTGGTCGGTCCTTCACAGCACCAGTTTCGCCGTGTTTTCTCACCAATCTGCTTATCACTGTATAGTGGTAGCCTAATTGACGCCAGATTTGTACGACATCCCTGCGGAGTGCATACCGACAATTTGCCATTTTTGCCCCTCCGATATCCTCCTTCGTGCCATGTTCATAGAAGATGAGTCCACGTTGCCAAAAAACCGGCCTTAAGTACAAAACATTTAAGGGGAATACTGAATTTGCGTAATTGCACGAAAAAAAACATTTCATGTCGCATAACATACAGTTTTTGCGTTACTGTCACACATAAATTGCCACAATCGTTCAATAGAACATCATTCTTATCCTCATCATAACTGGCATTACAGTTAACATTAATACAGATTTATAATGATTAATTTCAGCATGGGGTGCTAAACTGTTTTCCTTGTGTATACATAAGGTGATCGAGTGAAAAATACTCTAACAAATGTTTTCAATTTTTATTTGGTTTGAGCGGGATCCAAACAAAAAAACGGTATTAGGTCATCAATGGTGGTTAAGCTTCAAAGCCAAGGAGGCAAAAATGAATTCACTGGACTAATAATATTTACTAAATGACCCTGCTCGTCCATATCAGACACAGATGGGTAGCAAGGTTATTCGTGAATTCGATTAGGGCCGTTTTGACGCGATTTGATTAAATTATATTGTTATTTCTCTGTTTAAATCGAACCCCATACAGCCCCCTTGGAAGCGCGCAGTCTACTCCAGCTTTTTGATTGCAATGAACCCTGACTCCAAAATACTGCTGTCAGTATACAAAATAGTCATTTTGCAGTCAGAAACCCGGACCACATTTCAATGCATTTGGTCTCATCACATACTCTATAGTAACTGATTTCCTGTTATTAAGAGTAGTTGATACGGCAACAGCATCTATAGACAGCTGAATGGTACAGGGTTCGTCTAAGTGACAGTTGAGTGACATTCTGACCATATCTTCTTACTCCCTATATTCCCATTTCAAAGTTATCCCACTTGTGCGTATTGAATGTCAAGGTAACTCGCTAAAAAGAAGATATCGTAGTATGTTAAATGGACAAGATTATCTAGTATATCCGATAATTTTACAGTGGATTTTAAGCTGTGTCGTTGTTCGCGTCGTTTTGAACTGGACACAAAGTGTTTTCGTTTCAGTTTATAGATTTTAACAGAAGGCTGTTTGGTCAACCGTGTACATTTTAAAAACGGACGTAACATTGTTCCACTGCAAAATCAATTTATCCAACCTAGGAATAAGATAAAACGTTATCCTACAGTTGCAATACATACAAGAAAAACCATGCTTGAAATCGTATCATTAATTATATATATTACTCTTATTTTATCCATCTACCAGAAAGAGGATTGGGATGAAAATAGAAGAGTGAGCGTGTTTGTTTCACATCTTTTGGGGTTTAAGCCATGTTTTATTTTTAGTTGCGTGTCTTTATTACGTTGGACATAATATCCTTGTCTAATGGATGTATAATTTGATAACCCATACTGTGTCAATGAACCTAGCCATGTTATTTGCCATACTCGTTGGCGTCTTTCTGTCGAGAAGCCGACTAGTTAGATTGCGGCCGTTACAAACACTCAAATTGACTGTGGGGTTTAAAACCTCAATCGGTTGTTTCTTTGCCGGGCTATAAACGGTTTCCTTTGACCTCGTGGTTAAAGAACAACTGTAATTTATATTACTGTATTTCATCTTATATAACTGGCCAATTGTACTTGACATTTTGTGAATTAAACTAAAAAAGGCCATTTAAATGTATTAAAAACCAACCGTATTAAAGCTAGTGTCAATTAAACTGATTAGACGTAGTAGTCAATACCGATTGTTCAATGAGTGTTGTTCAAAGGCGACCGTTTAGTCGTTCTTTTTAGTTTCCACTGATTATCACGCATCAAAAGTTCTAGAAGACTTTAAAATGTGTAATGGTTAGTTTTCAAATAATTGCAAATTGAAGCAACGTGGCTGCTTTTGCAGTTTCAAAGTACAAGACTATGTTTGAAGGAAATTCGCTGATATTCTTCCTAAAATAATAACTCTGTGCATTATAAGAATAGTTTTGTATGGTAACACTAACCATATCACCAGTGCTCATATTATACTCTTACTCCATGGAGTAACAAAACAAAAGGTAGTATATCATCTCCTGCACATAATTTAGGTGACTTATTCCCATCAGACGAACAATTATAAGCTCCACCAATAAGCGCCCAATTGACCATCCATAACAATATTTGGTCCTAGAATTCAAAAGGATTCAGATTTTTAAAAAATGGCTCTCAAATGAACATGTATTAAAGTGGTGTACTTTCTCAGAAAAGCAAGACGTTATTGGCATGTACTTATTCATGTTGGTAGACTCATGTTTTCCATTATTTTATTCATGTTTTTTTCTGGACAGAGCGAGTATTTGAGCCTTGTGGAACAGTGTATGAACTTTGCCTGTGAACTGATGGATTTGTGCCGAGGAACCCAAGAGGTGGAGGCCGTACTCAGTGAGGGATGTGAACCGGAGAATGGCAAGAGGGATCCACTCGCCAGACTCAAGATGGCCATTCGCTACGAGGAGAAGAAGGTCCGAAGTAAAGAGGCGTATTCTCAGGTTTTTTGTTGTTAATCAAATAAAAAGAGGTGGTCGTGAGCTTTTAGTATTGCTGCAATGGTATGTATTGGAGACATTCATAGCTACATTGCTTGCCCCTCATAGCTCGATCCCACTCGACGCCGCCCTTGTCCAATGTTTGCATGGCAGTTTTTTTTTTCATTGGACAGTATTGTTTTTTCTTTGTTTTGAGCTGGGTTGGACATGTTGATGTAAATTTTGCAACAAGAAATATTCGTTATCAGATGTATGTCTTTGTTTAATTGAATTTCGTGGTTAATTATATTAAGCATGTTTAAGTTAAAGTGATTGTCTTTTCGAGTCTTAATTAGTAATTGTAGCAAACCTCCAATGGCTGCTCTGTTTTATTTCGATGCAGTAAATTGCAATACAATTATTTTCAATATGTGAATGGCCGAAGAATCGAAGTTTATATTAGTCGTTTAAAAGATCTTTTGATTTGAAACTGAATGCCTTATTAACGGAAATACGTTCCATTGAATTAGCGAAATGATAATATATTCCGATTTTAAGCAGTAAGATTTGAGGAGAAAAAACATGATATTGAAATCATTATCTGTTGATTCAAACTTTTTTCAATAGTTTAGCAAGATGAATACATCGGATATAGTTTCTTTCAATCTGCTGGCGTATTCCATTTATTGCAATTTGTTGCAAATGAAGTAAGCGCTACCTGTTGACCATTTCTATAACACTTCCTTGTTTTCGTTACAGTTTGTTGCCCACCCAAATTGTCAACAGCATATGACCACAATATGGTACGGGTCGGAAATGGGATTTTTACAGTCATTGAACTGGATTAAAAAAATCATCTACGCCATTTTATTTGTTCCACTTATCCCATTTTTCTGTATTACCTACGTCTTTGCACCTAATAGCAAGGTAAGGGAATACACACTGTGGTAGAGATACAGAGTCTGAATTGATTTTAATATTAAATGAAAAAATCAAATATTCTAAATGGATGATCGACTTCGGCTTCAACAAAAAAGCTATAACTTATAGAACAAGCTTCATGCATTCATTTTCTTTCGACACACACGTTCAATTTATATTTCATTATTAAATTTGTGCTCAAGTTTATGACACCGATCTTTTTTATCATAAATAGTCTTATTTAATTTTACTGGATAATAAAATGCTTCCATCTAGTTATGTCGAGGAAATTGTTGATTTCTAATGTTTTGGAATAATGAGCATGACAAACTCTAGGTCACAAAACAGGGTTTATTTATTTTTTATGACTTTCCTACAAAAAGCTATGCTTAATTATTCTCAGACGTCAAGGTGACTGGATGTCACTGAAACATGTGCACACCTGGTATGCTGAACTGCTATGTTTTTGTTTGCAGATTGGCGCCATTATGAGATGCCCGGTGACGAAGTTCATGACACATACAATGTCTCACATGTGCTTCCTCGTACTCCTCGCTGCTGCTACATTTCGCATAACTGAAAGTGACGTTTCAATAACATCCACTGATGATTTATCAGACCATCGTTACTTAAATTTGAGCAAAGAAGAAAAAATTGAGAGCTTGTTGAAAGAGACTCTTAGGCCCGCCAACACCTTATTGACTCATGTTCAAATATGTATTGTATTCTGGATATTAGGTAAGAAAATGTTCATTTCAGTAGGAATGTATATGCCTAAGAACAAACTCGTTGGCTGCCATGGTCACGTGACTTCTGGTGAGCTGTTGGAAACATACGAGTTCACATATTGTAAACAGCATCAAAAGAATCAAAAAGCAAGTTAGCTGTTTCAATAGTTTTGTGATTCACTAAAACAGACATCGGGATTACGACGGTCAATGTCCAAATGTTTGTTGTACAATCCATCAGTGCTTAAAACACTCACTTTCGATGACCCTAAAACTAAGTTATAAATTGTGTTGATTAGAACCCTCTGCTGTATCGATTCTTGTTTTAGGGAACCTAACTTTACCCATACAGCGATCACTAGGAGAAGGTGAGTTAGATGGACTTATTCCTCCATACTTCTCTCTTTCTCTCCTCTCAATCTTTAATTAGTCACCAACCTCAGGTTTATTGATTTTTGTCCTTTCAGTTCTGCAATTAAAATGCAATTATCCCCCAAAGACTTTTTACCATGTACATTTATTACTCACAAGCAAAATGACTAGTTCAATGCTCTATGCTTCAAAATTGACAATGCTTCGTGACGAAATTTTAACAAAAGCTTAAATCACTATTGCATGTTCATTGTTTCTAATTATCAATGTCCCTGCTTTCTTTTATATTTCAAAGACTCAACATATTCATAATCAACTGATTGCTCTTTTAACAATAGAGTATGTCGTTGGACAGGGAGACTTTACCTGTATCTTTGTTTCCATGTATAGTTTTCGCGATTTTACTTAAAGATGGAATTTGAAAATTCAATCGTGTTAATACATGCCATCAATTCGTACAAGTATACAGCTGTATATTGTAGGTATTTGCTAAATTTAAAAAAACAAACAGGATTATGTTGTTTATATATGTTGTATATTCATTGTTGGGAACAATCTGCGTTTTCAATAAACCTGTAGTTGGTGAAATCCCAACCCCATCATCCCTCAGATTGCAATCAATATTGTACTTTCTAACACTTTACCTAGTTATTTTGTTGTTATCGGTTCCACGTCTGGTAGATAAAAGCACCACTGTCTTCTCAGATGCAACCACGCTTAATATTTTAATATAATAGGTTATATATAATATAACTTGCCATACTGACCTGAGTAATATCTTTATGAGGTTATATAACTTCTGCAGCGTTTTATCAATGGGCAGATAAAACGATTTTATTACGAGTTGTAGTTTTCATCCTCATCATGAGTTGATTTTGGTCACTCTGTGTATATGTTTTCTCACGTTAAACTCAATTAAATCTTTTTTGCCTGGAGGATTTAGGCTAATATTTTTTAATCTTAAGTGCATCTATTAGAATTGATTGAGGCCGATACGTAAATATAGTGTTCCAATTCCTTACATTATTCCCAAGACATTTATTCTTGACTTCCAAGTTGACATGGAAAGTATTCGTTTCGCTGTAACCATCTTGGCAGCATATGAAGCCAAAGACAAAATGACCTCACGCCTGTACGAGAATATTTATGAACGCTAAAACGCACGTTCACATGGAAAATCTTCTTGACTAAAATAGCCATGAAAAGGTATTTACTGTACATCAATCACTGGGATGATCTGAATGGCTTATTTATCTCACATCTGGAACATTGTGGTGTTGTCTTTTTCTCTAAACGTGATCTAGTTTCTCAATGTTAACAAGCCTTTCGAAAATTGTAAGTCTGTCCCTTTTTATGCAAACTCCTTCTGAATTTCCTGTCCAATCCTGCAACAATTTCCTTTTAACAACCTTCTTGTCCTTCTTGGTCATCAGCAGTTAGCAACGCAATTATTTCATTACGATATAGTTCACAGTAGGAAGACAACTTGTAGATTGTTTAATTTCATTTAACAAAATGAAGGAATATTGCTAACTAAATGGTACCTTTTAACACACATGAGAGCCGTTATTTATAATGTCTGCGTGTAAGCAGGGCTTTATTTGCAAACAATGCTAGCGACGAGATTTCTCTGAGTCTATGTAAAAAAAGTACGCTATTGTAAGGTTGAAAGTTGAGAATAGAGAAATCGCGGACCTATCGACTGACTGTCTATATACCATTATTTCAAAACATCGACTGTAACATAATCAGGATGTACAACTGCCGATTGATTTACTCCTTCAATTGGAAGCGCTTATTCGAGATAACTGATTTTTAGGAGAACATTTGGACATGGTCCAAATTAGAAATATAAAAAAGAGAATTGGTTTTGAATTATTGTAACCGAAGAGTTTTGATTTTCTTTCGATAACCGTTACAGTTTTATAACTACGATGTAACCCTTTTGAAAACTTGTATCTTTCAGGTCTTTTGTGGATTGAATGTAAACAGGTTTATGGATCAGGTGCCCGGGGCTATGTTATGGACAATTATAATTTTATGGATTTTATAGTTATTTCTTTATACTTGGCCTCATATGTTCTACGTTTTTTTACGGATCACATGGTATCAGAATCAGACAAGTACGTATAGCTGGTTTGATTCCTTAACATTTTATTTCATTTTTATTTAATTGTTTAGGCTTGATAGAGTTTTATTCAAAGGTATGTGTATTGTTGTAACACTATGAGAATAAGAGAATGTAACGATTCTTGCTTGCTTCATTCCGTTTCCATAAAAAAACATAGTTGTAATTGCGTTAGGTGTCCTCGACAATATAATTTTACAATCCAAACGGAATGTTTAAAACTATTTACAGTCAAAGTTATTTGGAAAACAATACGTCCTTCCTCCAAATACTCAGCCAGATAAAGACATTTTTGTTTGGGAAGTTTGGGTAAATTCCTTATTATTTAACCAGTTTTGTTTTATTCCTTAGATACTTTAATGGAACAAGTTTAGCAAGAGAATTATTACTTAGCGACAATCATACAGGATTTACTGATTTCCTGAAAACGATACGAGAGGATCAAGATGAAACAAAGGCATACTT
This sequence comes from Lepidochitona cinerea, assembly GCA_963971465.1. Classification (NCBI taxonomy): domain Eukaryota; kingdom Metazoa; phylum Mollusca; class Polyplacophora; order Chitonida; family Tonicellidae; genus Lepidochitona; species Lepidochitona cinerea. The sequence goes on from OZ020551.1 coordinate 8,255,505, forward strand.
CATGGAAGCTTGTAAGTATTTCTTGGAAGAATGCTCAGATCTGAGATATAATTGGTTACCAAGGCATATCTCAGTGAAACTTATATATAAATGTTGGGTGACTGCTCAGTTTATTTTGGTTACCAAGGCATATCTCAGTGAAACTTATTTATAAATGTTGGGTGACTGCTCAGTTTTTATGGTTACCAAGGCATATCTCAGTGAAACTTATATATAAATGTTGGGTGACTGCTCAGTTTATTTTGGTTACCAAGGCATATCTCAGTGAAACTTATTTATAAATGTTGGATGATTGCTTTATTTGGTTACCTACGTGTATATATAATATATCTCATGGAAATGTGTATGTACAAATGTAAGTGTCGATGACTGCTCCGTTTTTTTGGAATGCCCCTGACGTCGCTAAGCTTAAGACCTATTTCTTAGAATCTATTACGCATATCACTCACTCAAGTGGCAATAAAACGCACTGACAGCTGTTTTATGACCGAATAACTCATATTAAGTTTCATGTATTCACTTGTCTGAACCAATTTAGGTCAGCTTTTTTGTCATTGCTAATTTTCTTTGTTCAATATCATGGATTTACTTGTTTTCAGACATCTTTGACGTTTTATGAAATTATAAGTGTTATTAAAACAGTCTGTGTGTTGGTTAACTTATTAGATTTTCTCATTTTATGTGTTGTTTTCAGCTCGATTTCAGTGGAAACCCAATGATCCGGAGATTGTTTCTGATGTGTTGTTCGCCATATCTAATGTAATCAGTTTTGCCCGCACAACCTACCTCATGCCGGCTTTTGAAGTTCTCGGTCCTCTTCAAATCTCTCTTGGTCGAATGATAGGCGACATTACTCGCTTCATGGTGCTATTTACTTTAGTAAGTTCCAACCTAACGTAAACTATTCCACCAAAGTAGGATATTAATTAAGATTCACTCAGCTTTTCATGTTTGACTTTCATAACCACTCCTTCCATTTGTAGCAAAATGAGTTTTCGTTTATGAAAGCGCAGTCTGTTTGTGTACAAATTGCTCAAGAACATTGAATTTCGATTCTATAAGCATATGCTGTAAAACTGTAGTTATTTCTTGAATTATAAAGAAAGAAACAAAGAATATTTGAAGCCCATCGAAAAGCTAAATCATCCAGGTATATTATTCATTAAGTAACCGCTGGACCATACGCTCCACCAACAGACACAATTCCAACATGCAGTATGTGGTACACACAACAATTTCATACAACAATTGCACTTCTTTATAAAATTTCTCAACTCTTTTTTTAAAATATGTTTTTACCATACAAATTATACTGTTGACAGGCTTTATTTGCTAGTCGACTGTGGACATAATCTAAGCAAGGAATGGCACATTTACATTTAAATCGTATTGTTAAGATGACCATACTTTCTATGTCAGGGAACACGTATACAATTATTCTTTAAATTGTCATGTAGGATATCCAATCCTCACAACAAATAGATTACATAGTATTTACGGCTAACAGATGCAAATTGAAATCAACTTTCTCGCCAGTCATCATTGGAGGGTACAGTCATGATATTTTATCCATTGATAAAAACGCTTCAGGCAAACTTGGCGTTAAAGAGTCGTTTATCATGTAATGTTATCCAGTTCCTAGCATTCATATTTTGTGTCTGGGCTTTATTAAGGACCTAGGAAGAAATGTGAGCAGCTTTATACTGAAGGATATGTTTTATTTATAAGATCCCCTAAAGGCTAACCCTCCGATCCCAACTGGCCCGACTAGCTCTGTTGGCTGTCCAAAGGTAACGACCTGTAGCTCTCTCCGCGATATTCAATCGATTCAGCTAAATTATAATCCCGGAAGATTGTCAGTTTTGTGGTCACGTCGACAACCTCGTTCTGTTCATTTACTCGCTCACTTGCAAACATTCACTCCATTTCTCGCTGACGATGTACTGATTTTACTGTTTGGGGTTTCTTCTGACCACAGGAATGTCCAATAGCCTTCCCATTCACTGGTCTGGAAAAACCAATCCATCAATATCTACATTACAAGTAGAGTACTCAAACTTAAATATATTAAATGGCAGTGTTTAGGTCATAAATCCAAAATTCTTTTAAACTTTCTAAACTTACTATATTTTTCTATAAACCAGAATTTTGCAATTCATTTTTCTTCAAAATTCGAATATATGAAACTTTCATAATTTTATAAGCTGATGTCACTTCAACCTACCCTATTAAAGCTTCTGAACGTTCTGAAAATAGCCCAGTCTTGGAGAGTGCAACTGCAATTTCTCAAAAGTATGTTAACAGACCTAACCAGAAGTGGTGGATAAGACAATATTCGCATGAATGCGTTGGACGTACTTGGATGGGTAGCATACCTATATTTATGAAACTGACATATGCTAATGCTCCATGGGCTAAAACACATCCTTATTTCCTTCTTCTTCTGCAGAAACGAGCTCTCCGTATTATTACCTTTTCCCATAAAATAGCACATTTTACAACTATCTTTCAACAATTAAAAATACTTGATATGTTTAAAATGAATGACTTCTCTATTCTATTAATTGCTCACAGATTTATTCATCGTCCTTCGCTTCTTCCGTCTTCAGATAAACCCATGTCCTAAAGCTTAAAATAAAATGCCCTCTGGAGTGGAATAACCTCAAAACCGAACTCAAACAAATCAACATCGTTGTTTTAAACAAAATATCTACACTCAACTGACAATTCTGACAACATCTAAATCACTCATACTTTACAGCACTTACTGTACAAAAGTTTCTTTTAAAATCTTTCTTTTTGTTATCACCTTCGTATTTTCGTCATTATAAATTTTCTTTCTGTGTTAAAATGCCATTTAATATTTTCTTATTGATCTGTATGGACTGTATTCCCACCTAAATTATAATGATTTATATTATGATTCTATGTACTTTTTTATTATACTGAATAAAAACGAAATAAATCAGTAAATGGTTCCCTGAAATCTCCTAACATCGTTTGTTTTCAGGTATTGTTCGCCTTCATGGTTGGTCTACATAATCTCTACTGGTACTATGGTGCACAAAGGATCAAAATGTTGTTAAATGGAAATAAGATACATGTTCATGCAGCCCAGGCCTTTCGAGGGTAAGTTAAGAAATATATATCGATAGTAACAATTAACGTTCAATCAAGAAACCAGTACTACTAGCTCACCCGAGTTGGTGGATAAAACTCAGCAGAAGTGGAGGATTGTTTTCTACAATTTAACATCCTATTAATAAAATGAATATTTTAATTCCACCCACTCATCCCTGAAAACAATTTCAAGTGTTATAGGTGTCGTAGTTTTTACACCATTCTTGTGTAGACGTTACATGATAAAGTTTGATAATAAACCTCATTAACCTTGACAGGGGAATCAACTCCCCAAAGTAGATTAATCTAGGAACTTGAAGACGTGTGGACTGTGTCCTATTTTATAGTGTTACTATGGATTAACAATGACGTGATGGCTGACAACTACAAGCCCAGCATGGGATTCCTAGTTGACTGCCAATTACTGAGAACATTCAGAAGAATTACATCGTGGTAACTCTTGCCATTCTGGATTTCAACCTCTACTTCTTAAAGGTTTCAATATACCAGATGATTGACAGTGAACTCATCTAACAAAGGGGATTGACTAAGGCACACAAATAGCATATTATCGAGTTTTCGCGTCACAATTGGAGATTTTGTTTCTCGTATAGAATTTTTGGATTACCTTTGATAGAAATCAGCTGGGAAAATCGTTATGGATTGTAAATTTTGATCAGGGCTACTTAATTATGCTATTTGACTGACTGGACTGTCTTGTTTTTCTTTCAGGCTTCAACAAACATTTTACAGCTTATTCTGGTCCATGTTTGGACAAGTCAGTGTCAACGACATAATGGTGAAACAACCAGGACCTGATGGAAGTAAGAAACGCATTTCACTCCCTCCATCCTCACCCCTCACCCTTAATAAACCAGGACTTGATTGAAATAAGAAACGTATCTCACTCCCTCCATCCTCGCCCCTCACCCCCCAATAAACCAGGACCTGGTGGAAGTAAGAAACGTATCTCACTCCCTCCATCCTCGCCCCCATAAACCAGGACCTGATGGAAATAAAAAACGTATCTCACTCCCTCCATCCTCGCCCCTCACCACCCCCCCACCCCTCCCCAATAAACCAGGACCTGGTGGAAGTAAGACACGTATCTCACTCCCTCCACTCTCTCCCCAATAAACCAGGACCTGATGGAAGTAAGACACGTATCTCACTCCCTCCACTCTCTCCCCTCACCACCCCCCCCAACCCCTCCCCAATAAACCAGGACCTGGTGGAAGTAAGAAACGTATCTCACTCCCTCCACTCTCTCCCCAATAAACCAGGACCTGATGGAAGTAAGACACGTATCTCACTCCCTCCACTCTCTCCCCTCACCACCCCCCCAACCCCTCCCCAATAAACCAGGACCTGGTGGAAGTAAGAAACGTATCTCACTCCCTCCACTCTCTCCCCAATAAACCAGGACCTGATGGAAGTAAGACACGTATCTCACTCCCTCCACTCTCTCCCCTCACCACCCCCCCAACCCCTCCCCAATAAACCAGGACCTGGTGGAAGTAAGAAACGTATCTCACTCCCTCCACTCTCTCCCCAATAAACCAGGACCTGATGGAAGTAAGACACGTATCTCACTCCCTCCACTCTCTCCCCTCACCACCCCCCCCCCCCACCCCTCCCCAATAAACCAGGACCTGGTGGAAGTAAGAAACGTATCTCACTCCCTCCACCCTCACCCCAATAAACCAGGACCTGATGGAAGTAAGACACGTATCTCACTCCCTCCACTCTCTCCCCTCACCGCCAATAAACCAGGACCTGATGGAAGTAAGAAACGTATCTCAAACCCTTCGCCCCCACTCTCCCCCGCCCTCCCGTCAATAAAATGTCATATTCGAAAGTTAAAGCAGAAGAAGAGTCACTAACATCCCGAAAACATCATGGCCTGAGATTCAAAACGATGTTGAATAAAATTGAAATGGTTTAATTTAATTACAAATGCATTCTAATATATATGGCAGTAATTAAAGGGGACAACTGTATGTTAATAAACGGCATGTAGACCACTATTAAGCTGATCATTCGTTATTATTTCTTTTCAGTACGGAAGTGCCTAACTTTAGATTCTGATCGAAGTAGAATTTTATGTACAGATGAAGCTTACAATGTTATTGGTAATGAAAGAGAAGGTAGGTTGATACAAGTCCTGGGAGTGCTCTATACACTTGACGGGGTTATTAGTTCGGACTAAATTGGTACGATGTATAGGGTAATAGATCATTTTTATTGATAAAAAGATACATCACTGTAACATTATACCATAAATTGTATGTTTTGAGGGGGGTTTTGTTTATTCTCGGTTAAGATGCAGTTAAAACGAAAATATATGATGAGGAAATTCGATTTAAAGAAGAAAGTACACAAACTTGTTATATTGCCTATTCGCATAAGAACTTGTACAATTGTTTGCGTTTCAGTGTACACTCCTGAACACAGTGGCCTATCATTCATGGATAGCAGCACATCAATTGTGGAGGCCGTCGGCACCTATATGTTTGGGTTATATCACGTGGTCGTTATTATTGTCCTCATTAATATGTTAATTGCTATGATGAGCCATTCTTTTGAAGATATTCAGGTAAGAAACAATTAGTGGACTAACAGACGAGTAGTTTCAGGTCAGGTTAATATTAATTATACAACACACACTATTTGACGGACAGTTAACTAACATATTTACACAGGTACGATAACACTAGCAGTATATGTTACACATTGTTATATTAATGAAATAAATCAATAATATAATTGATTCTATGTTAATCAGTTTTTGATATTTTGAGTACTTCTGTCAGTACCCAATGTAATGCAAATGATTAATTTACATTTGAAATAGGACCATAATGTATGGAATGATACTATATGATATGTTTTTGTTGTTATTTTCATATGTAGACTGACTGTGATGTAGAATGGAAGTTTGCCCGGACAAAACTGTGGATGAATTATATGGACGATGGCAGCACTTTACCGGTGCCTTTCAATATGATTCCCACACCAAAATCTTTTTGCTACGCTTGGAGGTTTTGCAAGGAGATTTTCGTCCCTAGAACAACCAGTATGCTGGAGTTTGAAAAAAATAAACGACAGACATTTATAACGGTAAAGTATAATTGTAGTAGCCTATCCTTCATCGTCGGAACTAAAACTTACGCTCACGCTCACTTTACCCGTGGGGCAACTGGAACCAAATCTGTCGTTTCTAATTTAATATGCACGTAGACTTTGATTGGTTCCTCTGTGGCGGAAATTTCACCAATCAGAATCGGCGTTACGTAAGAATCCAGGCTGTTATCAAAACAAAGATGGTCGACTTTTCGGGTTTACACTTCAATTTGGTAAACGTGTCTCACAAACTGGAGAGTTCCAACGTTTAGAAGAGAATTTTTGATTGGTCCGACAGTAAATGGGCGTTCCCAGAAAACGATGTTTTGAATCGCATTTGGCCCAGCGGTAAAATATGAGCTTGTTGAGAATTTAACCCTGGGTATCCGGGGATGTCTATCCTTATACAGCCAATTTCTAGCTAATGTACAAAATGTTGTAACATTTTATAAACTGACTTGAAAGGATGACTTATTGCTTAGACCGTGAGTCCATGTTGACTGAAAAGTTTATGTGGATAGATTTACGGATGTGCAATGAATTTCCATCCCTTTCGTCGGCCCTATTGTATGTACGGTTTTGAAAAGTTGCCAAAATGACGATCTCTAATAGTTCCAATTGTCCGTCATAGGAAAGCGTAAAAGCAGTGCTTTAGAAAAATGATGTTTGGAAGTGTTTTATTGTTCCTGGGTGAGGTGTTTCACGGGCGCTCCACTCGTACATTGCACAGTGGCGCCGTGTAAACATCTAACCCGTGTACATAACAACCTACACTCTCTCCCCGTAATCTGACAACAAGCGTTTTTTTTACAATCTGAAAAGATGACGACATCTAAGCTTCCAACTCAAGATTTCGACCATTTTCTACCGTTTGTATTAACATTACTTATGTTTTATTAGAGAAAAAAGCGGTTTAATTTAAAAAAGACATATTTAGAAAAGTGAATTTCGGGTATGACATTTGTTTATCCTTGAGACTTCTATGACTATCCATAGTAGGTGTACACATATGAGCCCCTATATAAGCTCACTGACTGTTTAATGCCCTTCACATGATAAATATGACCTTAGTCTAGATGGGATAGATTTGACAGGGTACTGTTTTGTAGAATATGCTGTCTAACTCACTTTCATTGTATATGTGTCCATTGACAAATAGCCACTGGTGACCACGTTAAGGGTCCAGATAAGGCAATACGGATTGCACATTGATCTTCATAAAGCTGTCGCGAATGCAATTGCTTGGAAGTTTGGCTGGAAAAGGAACGGTATTATCCTTTGATTTACTGCCATGTCTACACATCTCTCCGGTAGCTTCATGGAGAAAGCATGAGATGAACACGCTATGATATCCAGTTACTGCTTGTATGACTGACAGGACAGGAGACGGCTGAAGCGATTTTCTGGAAAACTCTACCTCAATTCATCACCCCAATACTTTATCAAAACACTCTCTCTTCTCCTTACTTGATTGAACAGTAGAAGTTTGGTATCTTAGACTACCGCAAACTGAATTGTGAAGAAAACCTAAGGCCTTCGGTAATTCCGGTCGGTTTTAAGGGCAATCTTCGTGATTTATTTGGCAAAGTTCGGTCAGATTGTACATTATGTGAGCTGGTGTGGTACTAAAGAAAGAGACATGGTGATATGATCAGAGAGTCGCCAGTTTGATGGACCAAGACTACATCTGATCCCGTTATCTTCAAGTCCTAATCCAAGGTACAGATAACATACGTCAATGTTATGACTTTGAGCAAATGCCTGGTTTTATCTTCCCTGACAATGCACCAATCAACGTTAACATATAAGGTTTAAGATACTAGTCTTAATGTAACTTGATAAACCTTCGTAATAAATGACCTGTGATTTAAAAGCAGATAGACTTCTAATCAGAATAATTTCCTCATACCCTATAAAGGGAGGTATTGTCTTAGATGAAATATTGGTCAAACAATTTGAACACCAATCAACCCATATAGAGCAGGAAAAGCATATCAACTGAACACGAGAATGTGTGTTCTAAAGCAGGTCATTTTAATAGTACTGGATATAAAACTGACTGCCTAAGTTCCGCTGAGGAGAGACGATTTGAGCAATGGAAAGTAAGTGACGGGGAAACAGTTCGAAACTGTGTAATGTAAAATAGGTCACATGACAATTAACACGACACAATTTTTTAAAAAGCATATGGTACATGTAACAGGCCTTGAATTCGAGAGCAGATAACAATGGAAGTTAAGCACAAGGAAATAGAGAACGTATCCCTTGTACATGTATAAGGACACGCTGACTAAGTTTGTCATGGTTTTTCGCGGACATTCAAATTAGTAGAAAAATAAGTTGTATTCAATCTCAGATGGCTGATCACAAGCCGAGTTTCCTACCTCAAAGTGCCACAAAATTCTGAGAGTTCCCTGTTGTTGTCTGAAAGACGAGAATTCATCGCACTCGCAGCTATAGACTGTTCAGCTTGCACCACCCCATAAAACTCAGACCATCTCCTTCAAGAAGAATTTATTCACACTTTTCCAGGAATGATCTGTTATATAAGATCGGACCCTACGCTTCAAGCGGTTTCAACATCGACAAGCACCACTGGCTGGGTTTCTCCAAAAATAAGACGATTTCAGGGAATGACTATCTCCGTAACTAGTGATACTTGAAAATAATAGTTTTTAAGATAGTGATTGGATTATATGTTCTGAGAATCAAAACGTTCTGTTATTTTAAGCAGTAACCGATGAGATAGGATCACAATTTTCGCTTGATCGTATACACTGAATGTGATGCTTGAATACCAGATCATTCTTTGATAGGTATGATCTGTAATGATCTTATGGACAGATAAATCTGAGTTATATCATAAACCGGATAAATTCCCACAACCACAACAGAACACAAAGGAATTTACAAATCAAACACGATCTCTAGGGTTTCTTGAGAGCGAGAGAAGGGACAAAAGGACACCTGGAAACAACAGTCGAATAGCACGCAGATAACAATATGTTTTGGGCATGTTCCTTGATTTAGAAGAGAACGGAGTGAAACTGTAAGGCTATTTTCGCAACAAGGTAAAGAAGAGCGAAAGAAGAAATTACTAAATCCTGTACAAGCACGGGCAATTGTCCTTTACAAGAGTATTATATGTCTATGACTTTGCTCGCTAAACTGTGCTAAAAGAAAATTGGGAAGCGTTACCAGAAACGACTTACTGACTACGAAGCCATCTCCACAGCAAGACTTAACTATGTTCTCGTTGGGCCAATAAGCAGAAGCATACCTCACCGGTCGCTGCACACGCACAAGAGAAATTCGTCAATTTTGAACGTTTGGCTCTTGAAGCTAGGCTAATTTCAATGATTTCGAGACACTGATTACCAAAGACAAATACTCTAATTTCTCTGAAATATATACTAGCTTGTAAACCAATATGTGAAGGTTGTTGCAGAAATTGAAAAAAAAAATCAATACTCCTGATATTGGGGCTGATACTGCCGATCGAATACGAGTTTGTCGGATGGTAACAGGCCACAATTTAATCCGCCATTTATGGTAATGTTAATATTTTGACTCACCACGCCTTACCTAACTTTCGTTGAGTCATATTATTCAGAAGAGGCCTTAAACAGTCAATTGGGAGTAGTTTAAACACAATTTAACCACTTGGTGAATTTCTCACAAATGCCAAACTCCGCTGATAAGGGTCAATATGTACACAGTTCGCCGGATATATACAGACCGCCTTTCAGATTTCCATCCACTAAAACTGATCACAGTCCACTTCCAAAATCATTGTCGGACAGACATTCAACCCCTTTCCTTTGATGCAAACTACAATTATGTCCAGAAAAATGTAGGGGGGGGGGGGGGGTAGTAATAGAAATAATTGAATAAGTGCACTAAACATATCTGGAACTTGGTTGGTTGTTTTAGCTTATTGGCGCGTCCATTCGTAATATATCTGTAACTTCCTTCCAAGAAGCGGGTGTAGTTTAAAACTGATTTTTCTTTACATTTCAATACGTATAGCACGTAAAGCATGCGCCAAAAAAATCACGAAGACAGGTTGAATTCATGGACAATTTCAAAGATATAAAAAAAACTGTATACATTAGCCAAAACCAAGCAAATTAATGAATAAATCTGGATGTTTAATTTGACTTTCGGTGTTGTTGTTGTTGTTTTTTTTTTGATAAGCTGTGCGTTTTTAAACCTTTACACGATCATTCATATCCATTTACGGTGGCTGATTTTTTTTTCTTCTCACTTTTTGCTTTGCAGAAACGAAGAGAAACAGTTTGCAAAAACTTGGATTTAAAAGCTGAAGAAACGTCATATGCTGACATCATGCAGAGATTGGTTCGTCGTTATCTATTCAAATTGGAAAGAGCAAGGGATGAGAATGGTATTTATAACGTTTGATACAAACATATATAAAGAAATAACAGGGCCGAGTAACGTTATAATCGATTGTAGTAAGCTATTTAAAGCAGACATCTCCGTCGTAACTGGTCCATTGTATATAGTCCTTTGTGTATCGTGATGTCATCTCTGATATCAACCGAGTTTTAAAAGAGTCCAGTACTTTACGAATTCCAATGACGATCTATCCAAAATGGTACCCAGGTAACGAAACGTGGCTTATTTAGTGGAGTGAAACTTGAGATATGAACAAATAATTTTCCATAACTGTGGACCTTTAATGTTAATGAAAAAAGACGAATTTCCTCTCTCAATTAATCTTGACACGCCGCTGTATATAAGTGGCATTAAATATCTTTCTATTTCCATTGTTTTGTTTTCTCCTGACAGACGATAACAAACAACTTATTTATTGTTTAACGATTTGTTCCTAGCAAAAGATAATGCCGCTGCAATACCAGCTGAAGCTATTGAAATTGTGGAGGCTGCCCCACCCGATTACCCCCCACCAGACCCACCATCTAAGATTCCATTTGCCACACCTGTTATTCAGGAAGGCGACTTTCAAGACAGGGAAAGAGGTAATTTGACATAATAATAAGGCGGTTTAATATCGCGATTGTGTTTGCACGTTTCTGAAAGATTACATTTTTCCATCGTATGAAACTAAATTTTGTATACTTTCTTATTTAAATTCAATCCTTGCTTCATGCATTCAGTAATTGTTTGTCCCGAAACATACCTCAATTGTAAACCTAGGGCCACAGTTTTTGAAAGCTGCTGACGAATTTCGTCACGCTCAGTGACGAGTCAGTTTTTATTTCCAGGTTATTCGTCATCTCAAAACCACCCCCGTAAAAAGTCTGGAGGCAGGATGCACGCAAGACGCTCTTCAATATCGGGTAGTGCACCAGTGGCGACCACGGTGAACATACCACAGCTGGACGCCATTCAAAGATCTCAAAAGCTTTTAGATGTGCGATTACAACATCTTCAATCAAGCAGTAAAGAAAATTCGAAGTTAATAGACGATGTCGAATTTATTCGTCGATTAATGACTGAAAACCAAAAAGCTTTGTTTAACATTATTCAAGCCTTGTCTAACATTCAGGGAGAAATAGTCAACTTGGCTCAGTGTTTAAGACCAACGCCTCCACCACCGCCCATTACCCAGAATTCAACTTCCGCTCATCCCCGGCGAAGATCACGAGAAGAAGAGAGTAAAGTTTAAAAGCCCTATTTTTCTCTACATTTAAAAAACGTTATGTGGGGAGAATAGAAGAATCTTTCTCACGGTTATGCCTTCAACTGTCCATTTGTTATTCCTCATACATCTGAACGGAATAGAATTATGCATTTCCGTGTGGTGGTGTCTTCGTTGTGTTTACCTGGATTCATGGCCATTTTAAATTTTTTGCATTGATTGCCAACATTTGCTAACGTTAAAGCCCTTCTTGACGGCTTTGAGAAGGCTGTGACGAGACTTCTGGTTGTGTGAGATTTAATTAGAATTTGATTCACCTGTTGATTATGAACAGTTGTATCTAACAAGATATAGTTTATGTCATTAAAACAAAAAGATTCTTTATAATGAGCTAACACTTTTACTTTATGGCTGTTAGATGTGTTTTACGTGTTGATGGGAGAGGTAAAAAAGGCACACCTGTACTTACACAGTCTGTTTGATATCTGGGCTGTTCCCTGCAAAACTAGTTCCAGCAATTTCCCGCAGATTTGATCCTAATGTGACGCCATTCCACCGTACCATTACAGCACAGTTGGTACAAGCCTTCCATTGTTGCTTCATGGGTTAGAATTACACTCAGTTTAAACCATTGAAAAATGTTCTGATCGAGTTTTAACTAATCGTCCTAAATTGATGATTGTCAAGCACTAGCGAAACATTGTTGGGTTTTCTCAGTGCAAATATCTCGGTTCTATAAAGCTTGCAGTGCCGCCAAATCATTGCGATAAATTCCTTTTCCTTATTTCTAAGATCAGTTATCTATTCAGTGGTCCAGAAATTCCAGTAAAATTCACACCATTGCACATTATTGACAAGGGGGACGTTAGATCGCGTTGAAATGATGCAATATTACGCCAACATTGGTCAATGAGTCCTTGTTTCTGTTGTACCAGGACAACCGCTTTGGTAGGTGAGCTTCACTTTAACTGGTAATTTACATTTGCGAGTTGTTTCAGTTTGATAGTTTGTTTTTGATAATTGACTATAAAAATGTGAACTTTAATTTCTGTATAGCTACTAAGTGTAATGGATTTAGGTATAGTCATTTGATTAAAAGGCGGTGTAAAACACCAGAAAAGCATTAAATTCTATGTAATGAATGATAGGAACAAGTTCATTCACAATAATCTGAGATCACGATATGCCTTTTTTTCTTCTCTTGGATTTCTTCTGGTGATATTTTGATGTTGATACTGTGTTGAGAAAAGCTTTTTAGATGTATTACTTCTGTCCTATTTGAACATTTTTATTGTTACGCAGGATGGCGCCAGTCAAACGTGCATTTTGAGGAAAGGGAAGAAATTAATGTTACGTGTTTATCTCCCCTTGCTTTTTACCAGTGATATAGCTCGTGCATATATTTGTGATGATTGACTTGGAAAATGCGCCAAACGTGACTTGATACAATATATCATAGTGTTACGTTTTACCAGTTGTAAATAGCAATGGTGTGGTTAATTGTATAGAACTTTCTTATTGTTTGCCTTTTAATTTCAGACCACAAAGAGTTGTGAGAAGGTTCTAGAAAGAAAACATTGGCTTATTGCAAGTAATTGTTTAACATTGATAAATATGGTATGAATAGCAAAATCATCTTAAAGTTTACCACAAGAAATTTTGGGAAATTACTTTTTTGAATGATACTTTAGTGGAGAAATAAGTTGATGTTATAAGTGTTCTATGTTTCCCGGCAAAGCGTGCCCGATATCACCTAAGATCTTTGTATTTTATACTAAAATATCACCCTCTACCTGAAGCAATACGCTGATATGTACATATGAATAGATATGTACGAATTTACGAACACTTTTTGCACCACGATTGTCATGATAGAATAGACTTAATATTTACAATTTGATTAAGTTTGCTATACTTTAATCTGGTTCCTTTTTAATAATGACAATTTAACATAGTTTATATATGAATATATGTAATACATAGAGCAGCAATATATGTATAGCGATAACTTATCCATTACAAAAATGATTATTTTACCAGATCGATCACTATGCACGTGACTACATTGAATCAGGTGTATAAATGATCTAAAATATCTAAATAAAACACTCAGTTTTGTCTTCTTAGTCTTGGCCTTGATTTATTTCCAAAATATGGTTTCGAGTTTGGTATAATTATAGGGCGTATCTAAACCTTTTGTCCTATGGTAAGGAGATCCGATAGACTGAGGGTGGTCCTGCAGGCCAATCATCGCCATTTAAGGTGAAGAATTACGGATAACAACTTCTTTGTTTATTGGGGGACGACGTTTCGATGTAGTTCTTACAGCCCTTGTGAAGCAGGCCGGTTAGAGCAAAACTTACAGCCCTTGCGGGGCATAAAATAACAAGTGACTTTCTCGAAAACAAAGACTCTTAAAACAAGGACTGCTTTACAAAAATCATAGGAGTAAGATTTCCAAGACCTAAAACATCCATGTTATATAGGCAGGTACGCCACATATTAGCATTAAAATTGGCCCTGAAACCACGCTATTGTGATATGTCTCACAAGGGATATTGGTGTTTTCAGGCTAATCAAAAGTCAAATTCACGATTTCTTCATGTGAATTAGTCGCACACATTTGTCTCATCCTGTTTTACTTACTTTGCCGGTCAGGAAGATCAGCAGAATGTGTTTTTAGACTATATTAAGGAGACAGAAACAATCAAAGGTTTTGATAAAATCGCTTAATGTGCCTCGCTATTGGCCTCTTCACACCCAGAAAGTGCAATTTTCTAAATTCAGCTTCTTCATTGTTAGAACCATGCAACACGGACTGTGGCGCAAAAATAATTAAAAAGAAACATACATGCATCACCATGGTTACCGTCAAACTAAAGACGACAGGAAACAGCATGGCATAAAACTGCATTTAATAGATTGCATATATAATGGTACATTTTTATTCTGTGTCAATTCCTTTCTCCGTTCTCCGTTTCTTTTTTTTTTCTTTTGCTCAAGAAAAAAAAGGAGGGGGGAGATGGACTGACCCTCTGGACACCCCATTGATCCGCCCATACTATTGGCGATATGCTCCACAAGGAATGTTGGTGTTTATGACTAATTAAAAGGCCAAAGTCACGATATCTTTATCAGAAGACAGAAACAATCAAAAGTTTTATTAAAATCGCCCAAAGGGCCTGGCTGTTGGCGATGTGTTCCACGAGGGGTGTTGGTGCTTTAATGCTAATTAAACATCAAATCCACGATTTCTACATCAGAATCTGTTCAATAGGCTCTACGGATACAGAAACAGTCAAAAGTTTTATTAAACTCACCCATTGTGCCTCGCTATTGGCCATGTGCTTCACAAGGGATGCTGTTGTTGATTAAAGGCTAATTAAAGGTCAAATTCACAATTACTGCATCAGAATGTGTTTCTGTCAAATTTCACAAGAAATCGTGAGCTTTAAAACACCAACATCCCTTGTAGAGCACATCACCAATAGCGAGGCACATGCTGCGATTTTAATAAAACTTTTTGTTGTTTCTAACTCCTTTTAGTCTAATGAACACATTCCGATTAAGAAATCGTTAATTTGACTTTTAATTAGTCTAAAAACATCAACATCCTGTGTGGTGCATGTAGCCAATAGCGAGACACAAAGCACGAGTTTAAAGAAACATTTGATTGTTTTTAACTCCTCTTAGTCTAATGAACACATCCTGACGAAGAAATCGTGAATTTGACCTTTAATTAGCCTTAAAGGAGGAGAAAACAAATAAAACAGGCATATACACTAAACGGACGGCGAATTTCCCTTTCCAATGGTACCATAGACATATTTTTACGATTTTTCCCCACCGCACAGTCCTAAAGTGAAGTTATATAAAACCGTTGGATTTCGACTGAGACCGACTTGCTTACTTGGCCGCCATCATCACAACAGTGCTTAGGGGTGTGTCTCCTTCGGCCAATCAGTAGACGCATACCCAGCAATTCAAAGCGCACGTGCGAGTGAAATTGGTCAACTTTCTTAGTCTGCCATTTAAGCCTAGTTTAATTGCTAGGCACATCTGTTTCCGGTCAATTTCGCGCTTTACAAATGGCGGTCCCCATCGTTTTTGTGACCCAATTTAAACATGTGCAATTTTCTGCATCACCATAAAACGCAGGTAAGATTTACAGCTTAAAAATTGATACTCTAAGGGTGATTGTTCGTTACAATTTCATGTTGTTTTTTTGTTTTCTCCTCCTTTAATAAACACCAACATCCTTTGATTGGCACATCGCCAATAGCGTGGTTTCAGGGCCAATTTTAATGCTAATCTGAGGCGTACCTGCCTAACTCGGATGTTTTAGGTCTTGGAAATCTTACTCCTATGATGTTTATAAAGCAGTCCTTGTTTTAGGAGTCTTTGCTTTAAAGAAAGTGTTATTTGGTGCCCCACACGGGCCGTAAGTTTTGCTCTAACCGGCTTGCTTCACAACGGCTGTTCGCTTTGGTGGTTTGTGACTTGCGCAGTTGTGTTTGGGGACTGACTTCGACCAAATGAAAATTGAAACATTGACGAAGGTTACAATTTTCAATATTCCTTTCGTGTAGAGCGAAAAGGCAAAATGGAAATTGAAAAATGACCGTCATTTTTCAATTTTTGATTTGTCTGTTGAAAACATAGAAAACAAAAATTGAACGTCAAATTTCAATTTTCATTTCTTCTTTTCAAAATGTAGAAAATGAAAATGAAAAATTTAACTTGAAAATGGTCATTTCCAATTTTCATTTTGCAATGTCAAGAAATGAAAATTGAATTAACGAACGTTACACGGACCTCATAATTACCAGCCCGAGATGGTGTCCAACATTCAAGGACTTTTCTATTACGGGTAAGTTGGCGGAATCAAAATTATTCTGAGGATGGCTTTGATTTTAATATCGATCTTCTCGGGCTCTCATTGGACAATTAATTAAAGCACTCAAATCATATCACTTATTCTTCAAAATTACTAAACCCACTATTAAGTAACCGATGAAAACGTAAATTACATCCAGCATCGTATTGACAGATATATTGGACCAGTTCGTCATTTTATACGCCCCGTAGAAAAGCGGAGCGTATAATAGTATCGCGTTTGCGTCCGTCCATCGTCCGCATTCGTGTCCGGGCTATAATGGTTTCAAAGTTACAGCTCTCATTTTTGGTTTATGTCTAGATACATAGATGATGTTGTGTCATGATACGTCGTGTCCGAGCTGTCAATTTAATTTGAAGTTCGGCACAGTTTTCACTTTTGGTGTGAACATATAGTTATATGGATGAAAAAGTTGGAAAAAGTCTTCTTAACCGCTGTCATCATATTGCGCATCTGATGTATACGAAATGGTTGGCTCAGTAGTTGTTTTGTTATTGATACCAATATTCAAGATACTTTTTCAGGTTTGGGACCTTGATATTTTTTTAATTGGAGTCCGAAAGGAATTGAAATTGGCACCAGGAAAACATCCTAACTGCATACCAGGGTGGGAGTCAATGTTAATTCTAGACAGATTAGAATCCCCAAGTAATAGCACTTTGTTATCTACATTAGGAATGTGTCATTTAGAGGAGGTGTGCCGAAATTTCAAAAATTTAGAACTAGCCAAGTTATTGCTAAGGTTGCGCTGACCTCTCGGGGGTCTGAATATCTCATGCATCTGAATATCTCATAGGGGAACAGGCTGACAAATCTGGAGAAGGGAGAGGAGGAGAGGGAACAGAGGTACTAGGTCTAGGAGAGGGGTTCTGGGTGGGGGGGTAGAAAGGGCAGAGTTATTAGGTCTTGAGGAGGCAGGCACAGTAGGAAACAGTGAAGGGGAAACAGAAGATCGAGTGATAAGCCTGGGAATATCGACGGACTGACAGACTGATGGGATTGGGTAGAGAGTGGTGAACTAACCTGAATAGTGGCAGCAGAAGTGGCGGAATTAGTGAGGTAAAGAAAAGCGTGTATTACATATATGCATAGTCAAATGTTGCACTCACATACATTTTGCATGGTAGTGTATTGTACACAGAGAATAAATAAAACAGAATAAATATATATGATAATGAACCATGCGACTGTGAATACCCAGATAACAGTTCATTGGCTGTAACGTGAATGTACATACCAAGGTACATACCAAAAATCTTATCTTCATCATCCTTAACGGAAAGAAATTTTCTCTCAGAGTTTGGTTAAAAGTGTGATATAATAAAACATGTGCAGCTGGTATTTCATCTATTCGAAGTGACCTGAAATGTACCAGCTATACAAAGAAAAAAGTTAAGCACCCCCTGGAAAGTCTGCACCGACCGATAAAATCATTGGTGTAGGGAGATTGTTGGCAAACTGATGTTGCAGGAACGATTGTGATCATAAAAGGCAACATTCTGGCGATGAGAAATCACCATTATTGGCAATAAGCTGTACAATTTATTCAGGATATCGTTAGCCAAATCAAAAGCGTATTTTAACAAAATAAAAAGATGTGTAAGTATGAAACTTCAGAGTCCATCTGGCTTCCCAGGGCGAACATATTGAAGTAAAAATGTCACCTTGAGTGTGTAGAACACATCCCTAGAGCAGAAGGTCAATATCGCGTATAGCCTCCATTAGCTTCCAACCTGCGTTTCACCCTTTCAGTGAGACGTCGGATCTGTTGAAGGGGTAACTGTGCGGATTAGAATCCTTTAGAGCACATTTGGGATAGGATAGACAGAAACATTCAAGCCCTAGAGTCTCCTGTACAAAATCTGCAGGAATTGGAAGCCGCATTACATCGGTATTGGCGGCAGTTACCCCTTCAACTGAGTAACCGATGAAAACGTCAAACTGATATACAATAATTTTATTAACTATTAATACCTATAAATGACATCCAGCATCGTATTGACGGATATCTTGGACCCGTTCGTCATTTTATACGCCCCGCCGAAAAGCGGAGCGTATAATGGTATCCCGTTTGCGTCCGTCCATCCGTCCTCATTCGTGTCCGGGCTATAATGGTTTCAAAGTTACAGCTCTAACTTTTGGTTTATGTCTAGATACATAGATGATGTTGTGTCATGACTCATCGTGCCCGAGCTGTCATTTTAATTTGAAGTTCGGCACAGTTTTGACTTTTAGTGTGAACATAGTTATAGGGATGACGACCTGTCATGAATCTTATTTGTCGACATCCATGGTTACGATGATATGAAAGTACAAGAGGATGCTAGTTGCTATAGTTGACGAAACTTGTAAGAGCCTGTAAAGCTATAGTCGACGAAACTTGTAAAGCACTTAAGAAATCGGAGCAGATTGTAGCAAAGTTTGGTTTGTATATAGGCTAACAAAATCGGAGGCACAAGCTCACTGTAAGAGGAAACAGACACGTCATCAGTCAGTCCGAAGTTCTTACTATACTTTAACTGTGGGATGACGAACGTTCCTCGGATTCTTTCACTTTCAGGGCACTTTAATTCTAGCTGAAAATTAAGACAACGACCGGCTGATTTTTGACGAGCGAAGTAGGGACCGGTTGGTTTTTGACGAGTGGAGCAACGGCCGGCTGGTTTTTGACGAGAGAAGCGTAACTACGCGATATTACTATTCTTGCAGGTTAATAAAGGTATCTGTTGGCTTTGTTGATACCTTAATACATTCCAGAAAGACTTAAATATCGATTGCAAGCTGAGAATCACAGATAAAACAACAGGTTAACTGCCGATATTCATAAGCGCTAATGCTAAACGAACAGCCGACCGGTGAAAGTTAAACAGATGGATGCGGTTTGAGAACACGAGAATGCGGTATTACCGTATTAGAGTATTCTCGTTATTTTGGGATTACACTTTCTTGAAAATTTGGCAGAAATTCCTCTACCGATTTTTGGGTGACGCCCGAAACGGGAATCGAGCCCGGGTCCCAGAATTTGGCACCTATCGCCAGCACTAAATACCGGCTGCCTTATCCATTCAGCCAACCGACCTCCTCTAAAAAAGAGGTAGTTGACTGGTAGATACGACAGCGGACATTTAGTACCCCTCTGGTAACGTAATTGACACAGCTCCCATTGCTGAATGCATGAGTTTAATTAGTTAGTGTCTTTTAGAAAGTGAGTATAACAGTATTCTCGTTATTTTGGGATTACACTTTCTTGAAAATATGGCAGAAATTCCTCTACCGATTTTTGGGTGACGTCCGAAACGGGAATCGTACCCGGGTCACAGAGTTTGGCACCTATCGCCAGCACTAAATGCCGGCTGCCTTATCCATTCAGCCAACCGGCCTCCTCTAAAAAAGAGGCAGTTGACTGGTAGATACGACAGCGGACAGTTTACAAAGAAATCGCGCCATAGGCCGGCTCGAGATTAAGAAACTAAGTTTTTTGAGGAAAAAAAATCGCGCCATTATAGGCCACATCTTGCGCGTGCTTTCTTAATCTCGAGAGATTAGCAAAAACCGCGCGTTTTTATATCTCGCGCGGCACGAGATAATAAAAGCACGCCATTAGGCCTAATGATTTTTTGCAAAAATTTGCGAGATTAGCAAAAACCGCGCGTTTCTTAATCTTGAGCCGCGTGCTTTTTTTAGATTGGAAAACACGCCACTCGGAAATGCAAACGCGTATTCTCGTGCCTAATCTCGAGCTCTAGAGCAGCGTGTTTTTTGTTGTTGTTTTTTTTTTTTGTTTGTTGATAAGTCGAGATTAACAAAGTGTGAGATGTTGCTAATCGCGCGTCTTCAATACTTGCGGGATCTTGTGGGACATCTCGTGGGACATCGAACTTAAAAGGAGCTAATTAGATGCGCGTATGGTGAATTTTCGGGTGTATGTTTATTGACTGTCAGAAAGAAAAAAATAGTAACAGGGAATGTCCTAAATAATTCTTTAAATGCACTTGTTTGGAGGAAAATTTACTTGCGCCCTATTATCCGCCATTAATTTCTAATTTGAAGGTCTTATCCCAACGAACTTATTTTATTTAAAGGCCCACTTGGCTTACCCTCATTTCAGGCCTTTTTTATCTGTGGTTTACACACAAAAAATTATCGGCAGGCTTTTCGAGTCACTCGTACCCGATCGTCATTAGGGCGCTTGTGCGAGTGTTCAGGTTTGGGGTTTGTTTACATTGCGGGTGTACTTGATAAATCTTATTCTCAATTTCAAATTGAAAATACTAAATGATGCCAAACTTTCTATTTTTGGTAAAAATAGAAAGTTCCTAACTTCTTCTGTCTGTGAAAAATACAGAAAACCGCCCAATGTTTTTTTATTTAAACAGTATTCTGGATTTTCTCGGCAAGTCTGTCTTTAAGCCCGGGACACACTAGGCGATTTTTGACGCCCGTCGGCGCAACTTTTGTTGCCGGCAATGATCGCCCGTCGGCTGTTCAGGCGACTGCTGCGGGCAGACTAGGCGATCTTCACAGGCGATAATAACCAAAAAGGCATGTGACAATAGTAAAAGATCATGTGACTATCACAAAATGCCGCATATTAACAAGCGGCGAATTTTGTCCGCTATCATTTTTTGTTATTAAGGCATCGAACAAGACGGCGCTCAAAGAGATGGGTGAACAGGAAGATCTGATCAAAATCCTGGATTCTGAGACTAGATCGCACGGGATTTTTTATAATTTATTGAACGAGCTGTCAACTGAGGATGAAGCTATGTACAGGCAGTACATGCGCATGTCGCCTCAAAGTTTTTTAGAAATAGCCGCTGTGGTACATCCTTTCATTCAGAGGGAATATTTACATAATCACATGATTGCATAACGTCATGTGACAAAATTATTTCTACTGATTGGTCAAAAGAGTATGGCGTTCAAAATTGCGGTCGCCAGAGGTGGCACACTACACGACGAGTAAAATATCGCCGGCGAATTTGATTCCGAAAATCAAACATGTTCTGATACCGGCGATCGATGCGATAACAGTCGCCGGCGCTCGAAATCGCCGTCGTGGGAGCCGGCAGACTACACGACTATCGCCTGATCGCCGCGACCGGCGTTCAAAATCGCCTATAGTGTGCCGTGGGCTAAGAACACTAAAGCCTGGGACACACTAGGCGAATTTTGACGCCCGTCGGCGCAACTTTTGTTGCCGGCAATGATCGCCCGTCGGCTGTTCAGGCGACTGCTGCGGGCAGACTAGGCGATCTCCACAGGCGATAATAACCAAAAAGGCATGTGACAATAGTAAAAGACCATGTGACTATCACATTGCATAGCGTCATTTCTACTGATTGGTCAAAAGAGTATGGCGTTCAAAATTGCGGTTGCCAGAGGTGGCACACTACACGACGAGTAAAATATCGCCGGCGATTTTGATTCCGAAAATCAAACATGTTCTGATACCGGCGATCGATGCGGCAACAGTCGCCGGCGCTCGAAATCGCCGGCGTGGGAGCGGGCAGACTACACGACCATCGCCTGACCGCCGCGACCGGCGTTCAAAATCGCCTAGTGTGCCGTGGGCTTAAAACACACGAGCACAGGGAAAATCTTCTTGTCTAAACTTATTTTATAGTGTGTCTAGAGAGACCATAGATCTTTACAGGTGTTCACCTATAAAGATCTATGAGAAAGACTAAAAAGAAAGTCGCTAAAATGTTGCCATTTTTGTTTCATTTTACGTATATGAAAACGCCAGTAAGTACAACATTGTATATTTCTATCTAACAATCAAGGAATTAATTGATACTTTGTACTACACTTAACTGGTACCGCCCATAACCCTTGATCACGTGGGATTATACGGCGGATGTAAAAATGTGATCACTGAATGTCCGAATACATCTATAAAAAGAAATCGAAGAGCTTGTAACTGAGAGAAAGTAGGGGGGGGGGGGGGGCTAACTATTGCTTCTTATATTTCTACTACATGTAATTTGAGGGTCAACTAAAAATCGTAACACACCTGGGCGGAATGTCTTTATAAAGAGAGTTTCAAGCAGTTCGAATGGAGGACTGCCAGTGACTTGTTTGTGGGCAGAAAACGCAATAATCCTACCTCACAGGATCAAAATATAAAAAAAAAAGTTTTCTTACTTTTGATTTCTTATTTCCGCGAGAAAACGAAAGTACCGTACCGGTAACAGATAGGGCCTATATCTTCTTTTCAAGGAATTCATATTGATTCAGGGTTCTTGTGGCGAGACAACATATTGTTTTTGTTTTTTTCTTTTTATTTATGTTTTCGACCAACGCAAGATTTCTTAATTTACATTTTGTTTTGAAATTCGCAACAAGAAGTGTTAGGCAGAGTATTTCCTGGTGTGTTTCTGACAATCAAAGGGAGATAACTAATTTTAACGACCATCGCTTTCGGTTTCTGTATCATGTGACCGAAAACATGCAGTGCCCCCTAGTGGTTGATGTAAACAAAACAGTAAGTTCTTATCACATGTCAATCATTTGTAGGTTTATACAGATTTGTTACTAATGGATACTCGAATTACTCATGCTGATTGCCAATTGATATTATGTAGATTAGTATTTCCATTATATTGAGTGGTGGATCTGATGACTGCCAGGTTTAAATCGGCTTCAAGTTCAATGTATTATAAACTGTAATCAGCTGGTAGGGTTGCACTGTCCAACTTTCAAATTCCTTGAAATTAATAAAATTGAAATATTAAGAATAGACATGGACTTACTAATTCATTATAATGTGGTTAAACTGCTACTGGATGAATCAATTATGATAAATTTGTCTTCAAACATTCAAACATCAAATATCCATTCTCAATGCTAAACATGTAGATCACTGATGTGACCCTGTGAAAGGCAACTATTAAATTACTGCCCTCCACAAGCAGAAGATTTCTTTGAGAAGGGGGAGCTAACTGAAAATTCCAGAAAAAATGGATGAGGGTCTAGAGAGATGTACTGAATCAAAAAAAAACTATTTCCAAGTAAAACTGATTAATCTCCTAAAAACATTAAAGAAATGCACAAAAAGGCAACTTAACCAAAATAACAAAAAGTGATAATTATTAACAAGACTTATTAAGAAACATTAAACCCAAACATGTTGAAACATATAGTGCTAGTCGCTTTCCCCATTCAAGGTCCTCTCAGCAGATTGAAAAAAAAAAGGAATTTGTGATTGTGTTAGAAAAACAAGACACTCGCAGCTGCAAATAAGTCAGAAATTTATGATTTTTTCTACTTTCATTGTCACTAAAAAATCTAAGGAAAGTCTTTCGTTTTTCCAATTTGGCAAAATATAAAAAATTGTACAAAGATGATGTGAATTAAACAAGTTTTTAAAAATGTTGATGCTGTGATAAAATTGATAAATTTTGTTGGTAAAAAATTTTGTCAATGAAATTTCCCCCAAGAAACAGAAATATTAGTAAAACACTTTGACTCATACATTTTCTCTGTAAACTAATCCCAGCCAATCATATAAGAGAATCAAAACGAGGTCAAAGTCGCCTTTTCCATTTCAGTTCAGTGATGTGCGATGAGGTGTCACGTGGGGTACACCATACATCCCTACAGCTGGTAATTGTGTAAATGAAACAACGGTGCAAATACTGAAATAGGCCCTATAGCATTTTAACTTCTCTTCAAATTCGTCTTTTAGATGTTATTTCTTTTAGCTTTTAGTAGGAATAGTTTAGTTTTAAGCGTTGTAATATTAAATTAGTCATAAGTTGTAGAAGAAATGAATAAAACGGGGGGTTTCAGGGGGGCTTGCCCCCGTGACGATTATAGCGGTTTGAGACTGACTGACCTATTCTATAGTCTGTCCGAAATAACACGGTCATTCGACTCACTGTCAAGATAATCAGCAGATCGGCCGAGTGAGTGAGTGAGAATTGTACTTTGTTGGCCGATATAGTTTGCAAATTGTAGACTACTATCATCAACTATCATTAATACAGCTAGCCGTCTCTATCTTATCTAACTTGAAATGAATGTGACATGTCCAATGCTTTTCTGTACCGGTATTGATATCCATTCACACAGTTGTCACATACTCACTGTCAATTTACAGACCATAGACATAGTTAGGGATGTACACATGTAGTGTCTGCTTTTAAATTTTCAAAATAAAGGCTCTTTGAAGTTTAGGCAATAAATATAAATCATATAACCTCAGTTGTTCACATAAAACTTTCAAACCTGCATCAGGACATCAAGATTCTGAAAAAGCAGCCTTCAAACGTTGCCATTTCAGTAGCTGTAAGCCATAAGAAAACCTGCCTTCATTGTTGACTTCTGAAAGCTGTTATAACTAATCAAACAATGCTAAGCCAGTAATGGTAACCTCTCAGCCAATCAGATAAAGACTAGACAAAGGCATGTTTAAAGGGCTTACATTTAGGTGCACAATAAGGGGACAATTGAGGTAATTGTAGAAAACAATGGTCTAACGAGCTGGGAGCGGTGCCCTTCGGGCTTCACAATAACGCTACATACCGGAGCTACAAGTGAGGTAGACCATACATCCCTACCATAGTTATTGCATCCATCCATCTATCCTGACAGTTCTAGCGGCGATTGGAACACTTTGACTCAAACTTCTCAACTTCACTACCAGTACAGTAAGAATGTAAGAATACTGCATATCTTTTAATAGCTTTTTCCGGCAGCATTGGGCCCGTAGGACCTCACAGTCCCAGTAAAATTGAATGATACATTCCACACCTAGTTGAAGTTATATGCCTATAGTGTCTGTTTACAGGAGCTGTCCCACTGTGTATTGGCCCCCACATGAGTGAAACAAATGATGACATCTTAAAAATAGATGGAAAATATACTTTATAAGTCTTAAGACAAAACTGATTATCACTTCACATATAAAAAAAAAAAAGAATTTTAGAAGAAAATCTAAAGCCTATAATCTAAACTCTAAATGGCTATAAGCCAATGTTATTTATTACCCACAAGAATATTGTTGAGATAAGACTGAAATAATGTTGCAAACTATGTTAAATCGTCTCTCTCTCACTCACTCACCCGACAGAAGTGTCCTAAGCTAAGAATAGCCTATAGGCCTACTGCCCCAGCATATAATATTCACAAGACCGAGAACCAACTTTGTAGATCAAATTCCATCCATGCTTTGCTAAATCAGTTGTTCCTTATTTGCGACAATTTTTAGGGTCAAACATTTTCCATAAAAATGTATTGAAAAATGAATTGTAAAAATGTGATTTAGTATGAAAATACCCAATTGAAGTAAATCCAATTGAAGTTAGGGCTTCTTTGCCAGTTTGTTTCCAATCTCGAATTGATCTTTGTTTATTTCCTACAATTTTTGACTGTTCGAATGGTTCAAGCTTACAGGGGATTAATTTCAGAATGGAATGATACTCTAATTCAAACTCATGATGGTACTTTTTTCTTATTGTAGACTATAGTAGTTAACTGTATTGTAGGAGAATGGAGGGTGTAGAAGTTGATGTTGTTGTAATAGGAGGTGGTATATCAGGATTAACTGCTGCCTATCACCTCATAAAGAGATGTCCAACCCTCAGTGTTCTTGTCCTGGAAGCCAAAGGTAAATATGTAGATAGAATAACTTTATTTTAAAAACGAACATGACCTTAATAAGGAAAAACTTTAATAATCATATAGAAGATACTATTTAATACCCTGTTTATTAGTGTGACCTTGGAGATAAAGATTTCTGGGCTGTACCCAACTGGCTTAAAGGATTTATGAACAACCTTTGGAAATATTTTTTAATTTGTGTTAAGTGTGTTGTAGAACATGTACTTTAAAAGTCTGACCAAAAAGAAAATTAAATTTCGGTCGCAGCACATACAAAATTCAAGCTACGTTTGCCGATCTACAATGCCTACGAAAGTTAATTATCTCAGAGACTTATGACGTCAAACACGACCTCCGTTGTGTACGTAACCTCACAGCGATGACGTAATAAACGATCTATGCTGTCTCCGAACGTCTTCGGGGCAGTTTGTACACATCCAAGGTCGTGTATGGCGTCATTTTTATACGCCCGACTTAAAAAAAGTCGGACGTATTATGGTATCACCAGCGCCGTCCGTCCCGGATTGCCTTCCGCTCCATAACTTGAAGAGTTTTGATCTAATCTTTACAATTCTTTCACAACATATACCTTGTGGGTAGAAGGTGTGTCATGAACCATTTATGACATCGTCGATTGCATAATGTGGCTTCTACATTGGATTATGTAGTATTCTGTCTTAGTCTATATCTTCGTTCCCTTCCGCTCCATAACTTGAAGAGTTTTGATCCGATCTTTACAATTTTTTTTACAACATATACTCTAGGGGTAGAAGGTGTGTCATGAACCATTAAGAACATTGTCCATTGCATAATATGGCTTCTACATTGGATTATGTAATATTCTGTCTTAGTCTATATCTTCGTTCCCTTCCGCTCCATAACTTGAAGAGTTTTGATCTGATCTTGACAATTCTTTCAGAGTACTTTATGGGCAGACGGTGTGTCGTGTACCCTTTCTGACTTCACTCGTTGCATAATATGGCAGCCATATAGGATTATGTAATATTCCCATCCGCTCCATAACTTCTAAAGTTTTGATCCGATCTTGACGATTCTTTCAGAGTATATACCTTATGGGCAGACGGTGTTTCACGTACCATTTCTGACATCACCTGTTGCATAATATGGCAGCCCTATTGGATTATGTAATATTCCCTTGCGGCTCCAGAACTTCTTTCGTTTTGATATAATCACACCAATTCTTTTAGAGTATATATACCTCATAGGTAGATGATGTGTCGCATACCAAATTTAATTTGGGTACACATATTTTTTGTCTGTTTTCAAGAGTTTTTTTTATCAGAAATGTGTACCTGATGTTTAATATATATATATTAATATATATCAATGCTTTTTGGAGTACACTTGGTCCAGAGTAATACTGGAAGCCAATTAATTTATACATTCTGAGACTGTTTTCTTGGATAGTTTAATGTGCACTATAATAACAAAAAAAGACCATTTTCCCACTTTATTACCCATCTGGTATTTATCAGAGTTGCTGTTTAAATAGAGATAAGGGGACAATGACATCCAAGGTTTGTATATTTACACACCAGCATATCAGTGGTCAGCCTGAAGATTGTTTGCTTTGTAATAAAACTACAGCCAAGTCCAATAGAACAGTGTCCCAGTGAAACTGTTAAAATTCAAGAATTGTAAGCTATTGTATTGATTGATAAGAGCAATGTCAAAACAGCCACATTTTAGTTTTTGCAATTAAAATGTGATTGAAATTAACAGATAATATATGTGTACTATAACGTACTGGTTTTTAGTTGCAGCTTCATCAAATTCAGAAAAGAAAAACTTCTAATGTGAACAAGAAATTCTAATTGATGAAATTAAAACAAATGTTATATTAAATGTTAAGCTGTTAATCGTAGCGGTTTGACTTTGCCACGGCGGGCGTATGTTGAGTTTACTAAAACTCTTGTTCAGAGTAGTTACGACAAATACGGAAAATATGCATATTTCCTCCCCGTTCTTCTTTTGACTACCAGGGAACTAACGCGAAGGTTGTTTCGTTTTAACTGATGTTTTTAAAATATACATTTAGTCCATAAACAAACACAAACCAACTTTAAATCCTGTTCATATATCCTTTAACCTCTTTTTTTTTTTGCCTACAATACGTTTTCGCCTCGACAGAATAGCTGAATTATCTCCCTTGTATTGTAGATCGTGTTGGAGGCCGCACATTAACACAAGAAATGAATTCTGCTTGGGGCAGTGATTATTGGGATCTGGGTGGACAATGGGTGGGAAGGTGAGTGTTACATTGTATAATGATAACTACAATGGGTGGGAAGGTGAGTGTTACATTGTATAATGATAACTACAATGGGTGGGAAGGTGAGTGTTACATTGTATAATGATAACTACAATGGGTGGGAAGGTGAGTGTTACATTGTATAATGATAACTACAATGGGTGGGAAGGTGAGTGTTACATTGTATAATGATAACTACAATGGGTGGGAAGGTGAGTGTTACATTGTATAATGATAACTACAATGGGTGGGAAGGTGAGTGTTACATTGTATAATGATAACTACAATGGGTGGGAAGGTGAGTGTTACATTGTATAATGATAACTACAATGGGTGGGAAGGTGAGTGTTACATTGTATAATGATAACTACAATGGGTGGGAAGGTGAGTGCTGTAATGATAACTACATACATGTACAACTTTTTTAATTTACTTTATTTTATTAAATGATCACAGAATAACATTACTCCAAAACGCAAAAACAATGTGCCTCCAATTGTTATTTTACCACAGTAATTTTAAAGCGTTATATTTTGACTACAGATTAGGCCAATTTAAAAATTTATAAAATACCATTCATTCTAATTCACTGCTCATGATATTGGGGGGCCTCCGTGGCTCAGTAGGTAGAGCGTTGGATGCTCAATCCGAACAGCCTTCCACCAATGGGTTGCGGGTTCGAATCCCACTCAGTCCAAAAATATTGAAAAATTTTATGACTGGGTTTTCACTCGACCGACCTATGTGGGATGGTTGCCAGTTACCAACGGAAGGTCGTGGGTTTCCTCCGGGCATAGAGCCCCGTTTCCTCCCACAATAAAAATGGAATTGTCGCCATATAAGTAAAATAATCTTAAGCGCAGCGTAAAGCACCAAACAATCAATCATGGTATTGGAGAAGTTCGCAATTCTTACTGGAAAGAAGCTGAGTTTAAGCAACAGGCAATGCTTAGATACATACATGTAATCAGGATTATTTAAAAAAATAGCTTTTCTTAGGGAGCACCAGGAAATGTGGCAGAAATAATATTGTTCGCATAAATGCTTTTCAAGTACATGTAATTTCCCTTGACATGGCTGTAAGAATTTCCAATTTTCCTATCTGTCCTGTGTTAAAATTGGGTAAAACAGCCACTTCAAAAACAGGTATAATTTCTAAACTGCCATCCACTTACTAACATGTACATAAGTGGATGGCTTGCTGAATATATAAACCTATGGTGATTGTTCACTAACGATACCTTTATTTCCTACAGGTCCCAAACCCATATAATGGATCTTATATGTGAACTAGGTCTTGAGACAGTAAGACAATATGACACTGGAAAAAAGTACATGCAACTGGGAGGAAATAGAATAAGGAGTTATACCTCTAACATCCCCTCCTTATCACTGTTTGCTCTACTTGATCTTCACAGACTTATCTCTAAGGTAATCAACTTAATGTATACTTAGGGTTTACATCTACGTCTATAGGTTATTTTTATTTTGGGTATTGTAGGCCTACTCAAACACCAAAGAAATAAAAAAAGGAAAATGAGAGTAACACACCTCTGGTCATCTCCACAGAGTCTCTTTTCGAACCGCAGTGTTGTCTATTTAAAGCAAAATGAGTAGGCTGGGTGTCTGAATTTTTTCAATCTAGAAGCACAACTTTTTTTTGCTGAAAAGTAACAGAAATTAGAAATTCCCTGGGATGTCAACTAAAGTTGAAATATCAGTGTCGTGTACACACTGTAATATGGTGTCATCAGTGTAATCTAAGCTATACATTTAGCGAATGACTTCTTTTTTATAAACCTGATAATTTACTTACCTATTTATCAGATTGAGAAATACAGGAAGACAGTACCTATGTCAGATCCATACAGATGTGACAATGCTACCAAATGGGACAGTATGACATTGGAATCTTTTCTACAACAAAACGCCTGGACCAAAGGTAGAGAACTGTTACTCTTCTCTCAACTGTCCTCCACTGAAGCATATGTCTACCCCATAAACATATTTCTAACAGCGTGAATTACAGACCATTATTTCTGGTCACCCTATTTTATTAAATGATGGATACATTTGTGAAAAGTTTTATTGAAAGGCGATGTGGTGGGGGGGGGGGGGGGTATAGAGAGTTGAATGTTTTATTGGACAGAGGATAAAGGATGTGGCTACATATAAAATGGAAGTTACTTTTACCAACTACAGAATTTAGCTTTTTGCTCACGGTAATGTTTATTAAATGCTACGTTGGCCATAATAATATCGTCTCTGTCACATATATGTCACAAATTTCATCTATAATTCTGTATGTTGTTGCAGGTGCCAGAGATAGTTTTCATTGTGCCACACGGTGTATGCTGGGTGTGGAGTGTTGTCAAATCTCCTTCCTCTACTATCTAATGTACTGTGCTGCTGGGAATGGAATTGAGAACCTCATTGATACAACCGAGGAGTCAGCACAAGGTTTTACTATCAAGGTAACAAATCTCCTCTTCGTCCACAAAGGAAGCATGGTGTGAGGTCAGAGGTCGAATAAACTATATCCAAAATGCAGATTTTTATTCAAATAAATTGCTGAAAATCAGGAAAAGTAAAAGAGGATTTATTTCTTTTGCTTGTGATTTTAGGCATAGAAAAAAGACTTTTATAACAAAATGAAAAAATAGGTTTTAGGAAATGAATATATATAATCTAACCAATTTTTGTACCTTAGACGTGAATTTTGAGAACATATAGTATATCCTGGTGGTGTTTAGCCATTTAATAGTGAAACATGCATACTAAAAGCTTCAAATCTCAATCCAGGTCACTTTGGCTCTGGTGGTAGAACAACACTCCCGTTCCAGATATCGTCGAAGAATCAGTTTCCTAATAGGAAGTAGAAATCTTGTGTCAGTGTCTTGTCACCGATTTTCTCCCTTTGACCTCACTTTCACCCTGCTTCCTATGGGCATGAGCTGCCAGAATGTTGATATGTTTCTGTTAAAACAGAATGTTGAAATTATTGGGGTCGGGGTTTCCTCTGGGCAATCAGCCTGGTTTCCTCCCCCACTAAATGTGGCAACCCCACCATATAAGTGAAATAAAACATCAATCAATCAATCAATTGATCTTGTCTGCAAAGTGGTGTTGGATCTAACTCCACCCCCAGAAGTACTTGCCTTCAGAATCACATCATAGCAAGGTAGCCTTTGATCTTGTAATAAATGAGTGCTCCAATGCTTTGCCTCGGGAAGTCCCTGTCTTATTCAAACAGCCTTTGACCCCTTGTCTGGCACATTTACGATGAAGAGACCTTTCTCCAATGATACATCATGTTCTTACTGATTGATGTGTTCACTGAAACCACCACCCATGCTCTTTAACCGACTCCTACCACTGACACTGAACGCCGGCATCAGACAATAAAAAGGATTAGATTTTAGAATTCAGTGCACTATCAATATCCCCTCTGGCTGCTAGGCGTGTGTTTGAGCAGGTCAGTTTTGTAAATTATGACAATGACCCACAATTTTACTAAAAAGTGATCTCTAAGATGTTTAGAGTTTTGTTTATATCTAGGACAGCATCGTTTTCTTACTGTGGAAATTCACATTTTTAATAATTACTACAGTTGTTTTATGTTCATCCCTGTTTTATATTCACCCCTGTTTTATATTCACCCCTGTTTTATATTCATCCCTGTTTTCATGGTTTCATCAAGGGTGGAGCTCAGCAGATTTCTCAGAAACTGATGGATAAAGTTCATATGAAGAATGTTTTAATAAACCATCCTGTGGCCAGTGTACAGCAGGTAAGTTCCTCATGTCATTCAATAAACCATCCTGTGTCAAGTGTACATCAGGTAAGTTCCTCATGGCATTCAATAAACCATCCTGTGGCCAGTGTACAGCAGGTAAGTTCCTCATGGCATTCAATAAACCATCCTGTGGCCAGTGTACATCAGGTAAGTTCCTCATGGCATTCAATAAACCATCCTGTGGCCAGTGTACAGCAGGTAAGTCCCTCATGGCAATCAATAAACCATCCTGTGTCAAGTGTACAGCAGGTCAGTTCCTCATGGCATTCAATAAACCATCCTGTGGCCAGTGTACAGCAGGTCAGTTCCTCATGGCATTCAATAAACCATCCTGTGGCCAGTGTACAGCAGGTAAGTTCCCCATGGCATTCAATAAACCATCCTGTGGCCAGTGTACAGCAGGTAAGTCCCTCATGGCATTCAATAAACCATCCTGTGGCCAGTGTACAGCAGGTCAGTTCCTCATGGCATTCAATAAACCATCCTGTGGCCAGTGTACAGCAGGTCAGTTCCTCATGGCATTCAATAAACCATCCTGTGGCCAGTGTACAGCAGGTAAGTTCCTCATGGCATTCAATAAACCATCCTGTGGCCAGTGTACAGCAGGTCAGTTCCTCATGGCATTCAATAAACCATCCTGTGGCCAGTGTACAGCAGGTAAGTCCCTCATGGCAATCAATAAACCATCCTGTGGCAAGTGTACAGCAGGTCAGTTCCTCATGGCATTCAATAAACCATCCTGTGGCCAGTGTACAGCAGGTTAGTTCCTCATGGCATTCAATAAACCATCCTGTGGCCAGTGTACAGCAGGTCAGTTCCTCATGGCATTCAATAAACCATCCTGTGGCCAGTGTACAGCAGGTCAGTTCCTCATGGCATTCAATAAACCATCCTGTGGCCAGTGTACAGCAGGTCAGTTCCTCATGGCATTCAATAAACCATCCTGTGGCCAGTGTACAGCAGGTCAGTTCCTCATGGCATTCAATAAACCATCCTGTGGCCAGTGTACAGCAGGTAAGTTCCTCATGGCATTCAATAAACCATCCTGTGGCCAGTGTACAGCAGGTCAGTTCCTCATGGCATTCAATAAACCATCCTGTGGCCAGTGTACAGCAGGTAAGTCCCTCATGGCAATCAATAAACCATCCTGTGGCAAGTGTACAGCAGGTCAGTTCCTCATGGCATTCAATAAACCATCCTGTGGCCAGTGTACAGCAGGTTAGTTCCTCATGGCATTCAATAAACCATCCTGTGGCCAGTGTACAGCAGGTCAGTTCCTCATGGCATTCAATAAACCATCCTGTGGCCAGTGTACAGCAGGTCAGTTCCTCATGGCATTCAATAAACCATCCTGTGGCCAGTGTACAGCAGGTCAGTTCCTCATGGCATTCAATAAACCATCCTGTGGCCAGTGTACAGCAGGTCAGTTCCTCATGGCATTCAATAAACCATCCTGTGGCCAGTGTACAGCAGGTAAGTTCCTCATGGCATTCAATAAACCATCCTGTGGCCAGTGTACAGCAGGTCAGTTCCTCATGGCATTCAATAAACCATCCTGTGGCCAGTGTACAGCAGGTAAGTCCCTCATGGCAATCAATAAACCATCCTGTGGCAAGTGTACAGCAGGTCAGTTCCTCATGGCATTCAATAAACCATCCTGTGGCCAGTGTACAGCAGGTTAGTTCCTCATGGCATTCAATAAACCATCCTGTGGCCAGTGTACAGCAGGTCAGTTCCTCATGGCATTCAATAAACCATCCTGTGGCCAGTGTACAGCAGGTCAGTTCCTCATGGCATTCAATAAACCATCCTGTGGCCAGTGTACAGCAGGTAAGTTCCTCATGTCATTCAATAAACCATCCTGTGGCCACTGTACAGCAGGTAAGTTCCTTCATGTCATTCAATTCATAGCTTAAACTTAAAGTGGAATAAGACGCCAAAGGATTTTAATAGAGGTTATGTATATATAAATGTTTCTTGTCATTTGAAATGTTCTGGGATGTTGACAGTTTATAAGTTTTTTTTCTGGAAAGAATTTTCTCATCGTTTTCACTTTAGTTCTTTATTTCAACAGCTAAGTCGCCTATCACCTTTTTTGTTGGTTTTATAGGACGATGATGGTGTTTGTGTGACATGTTTCAATGGGGCCACATTTCAATGTAAGAGACTGGTTATATCAACACCACCACATCAAACAGGTTAGTCATCTGATAATACACCACATCAAACAGGTTAGTGATAATCCACCACATCAAACAGGTTAGTCATCTGATAATCCACCACATCAAACAGGTTAGTCATCTGATAATACACCACATCAAACAGGTTAGTCATCTGATAATCCACCACATCAAACAGGTTTGTCATCTGATAATCCACCACATCAAACAGGTTAGTGATAATCCACCACATCAAACAGGTTAGTCATCTGATAATCCACCACATCAAACAGGTTAGTCATCTGATAATCCACCACATCAAACAGGTTAGTCATCTGATAATCCACCACATCAAACAGGTTAGTCATCTGATAATCCACCACATCAAACAGGTTAGTTATCTGATAATCCACCACATCAAACAGGTTAGTCATCTGATAATCCACCACATCAAACAGGTTAGTCATCTGATAATCCACCACATCAAACAGGTTAGTCATCTGATAATCCACCACATCAAACAGGTTAGTCATCTGATAATCCACCACATCAAACAGGTTAGTCATCTGATAATCCACCACATCAAACAGGTTAGTCATCTGATAATCCACCACATCAAACAGGTTAGTCATCTGATAATCCACCACATCAAACAGGTTAGTCATCTGATAATCCACCACATCAAACAGGTTAGTCATCTGATAATCCACCACATCAAACAGGTTAGTCATCTGATAATCCACCACATCAAACAGGTTAGTCATCTGATAATCAACCACATCAAACAGGTTAGTCATCTGATAATCCACCACATCAAACAGGTTAGTCATCTGATAATCCACCACATCAAACAGGTTAGTCATCTGATAATCCACCACATCAAACAGGTTAGTCATCTGATAATCCACCACATCAAACAGGTTAGTCATCTGATAATCCACAACATCAAACAGGTTAGTCATCTGATAATCCACCACATCAAACAGGTTAGTCATCTGATAATCCACCACATCAAACAGGTTAGTCATCTGATAATCCACCACATCAAACAGGTTAGTCATCTGATAATCCACCACATCAAACAGGTTAGTCATCTGATAATACACACACACTTTATCCAACTGGCTGTCTCAGACCACTGAATAGAAAACGAGGTCAAACAGTGCAATACTATACAATATGAAGCAATACTATACAATATGAAACAATACTATACAATATGAAGCAATACTATACAACATGAAACGGTGCTATACAACATGAAACAATACTATACAACATGAAACAATACTATACAATATGAAACAATACTATACAATATGAAACAATACTATACAGTATGAAACAATATTATACAATATGAAACAATACTATACAATATGAAACAGTTTAATAATATTCAACATGAAACAATCCAATAATATACAACATAAAAAATACAAGGTTACTATAAACTGTTGGTTACAGTATGGCAATAAGATGAATATTTTAGTATTCAGATATGTTTTAATTAAAACTTCAGCTTTTTGGATTATTACAATTACCTCCGTGGCTCAGTAGGTAGAGCGTTGGACGCTCAATCCAAACAGCCTTCCACCAATGGGTCGCGGGTTCGAATCCCACTCAGTCCAAAAAATAAAACTGGAAAATTTTCTGACTGGGTTTTCACTCGAACGACCTATGTGGGATGGTTGCCAGTTACCAGCGGAAGGTCGTGGGTTTCCTCTGGGCATAGAGCCTGGTTTCCTCCCACAATAAAACTGGCAACGCCGCCATATAAGTGAAATAATCTTGAGCGCGGCGTAAAACACAAACCAATCAATTTATTTATTAAGAAAAACAATTTTCAAACTATTATAAGCTATGGCTCATTTCAATGATTTTTTTTTTTTTTTTAGAAAAAATTATTTTCAACCCACCTTTGCCTCTTAACAAACGAGAGATGTTTAGAAGAATGCCTGTCAGTTTACTTATCAAAGTGATCATTACATATCGAGAGGTAGAGTAAACAAGTCTATCTTCATGAAGTTTTGTTTCAAAAATAGATTATTAATTTGCACTTCCATATTATACCTAACTGACCAAAACCTACTTTATAGATAAAGTTACCAAATTGTATTCAAAATTTATGAAACGAGATAGTTTTTAGTAGTTTATGTAGATTTAGTTTTAGTAGATTTTAATGCTTTGTTCCACCTCCCCCAAAAGGAGCAACATTAGTGATCAACACTGTTGTGGGATGGTTAAATGTTGCCCAAATCACAAAGTACAGTTTGTTGTATTATCTGATGATGCTGTATAAAGCTCATGAAGACCAAATCACAAAGTGCAGTTTGTTGTATTATCTGATGATGCTGTTTAAAGCTCATGAAGACCAAATCACAAAGTACAGTTTGTTGTATTATCTGAGGATGCTGTTTAAAGCTCATGAAGACCAAAGCACAAAATACAGTTTGTTGTATTATCTGAGGATGCTGTATAAAGCTCATGAAGACCAAATCACAAAATACAGTTTGTTGTATTATCTGAGGATGCTGTATAAAGCTCATGAAGACCAAATCACAAAGTACAGTTTGTTGTATTATCTGAGGATGCTGTTTAAAGCTCATGAAGACCAAAGCACAAAATACAGTTTGTTGTATTATCTGAGGATGCTGTATAAAGCTCATGAAGACCAAATCACAAAATACAGTTTGTTGTATTATCTGAGGATGCTGTATAAAGCTCATGAAGACCAAATCACAAAGTACAGTTTGTTGTATTATCTGAGGATGCTGTATAAAGCTCATGAAGACCAAATCACAAAGTACAGTTTGTTGTATTATCTGATGATGCTGTATAAAGTTCATGAAGACCAAATCACAATGTACAGTTTGTTGTATTATCTGAGGATGCTGTATAAAGCTCATGAAGACCAAATCACAAAGTGCAGTTTGTTGTATTATCTGATGATGCTGTACAAAGCTCATGAAGCCCAAATCACAAAGTACAGTTTGTTGTATTATCTGATGATGCTGTACAAAGCTCATGAAGACCAAATCACAAAGTACAGTTTGTTGTATTATCTGAGGATGCTGTACAAAGCTCATGAAGCCCAAATCACAAAGTACAGTTTGTTGTATTATCTGATGATGCTGTACAAAGCTCATGAAGACCAAATCACAAAGTACAGTTTGTTGTATTATCTGATGATGCTGTACAAAGCTCATGAAGACCATATCACAACGTACAGTTTGTTGTATTATCTGAGGATGCTGTATAAAGCTCATTAAGACCAAATCACAAAGTGCAGTTTGTCGTATTATCTGATGATGCTGTTTAAAGCTCATGAAGACCAAAGCACAAAGTACAGTTTGTCGTATTATCTGATGATGCTGTATAAAGCTCATGAAGACCAAAGCACAAATTACAGTTTATCTGAGGATGCTTTCACCATCATATACCAAATGTCAACCTAATGAAATATCATAGATTTAGTTTATTACAACAATTTATGATTGAGTATAAAGGTCTAAATGTTATACCTCTTTTTAACATAATTAAAAACTTGTCTCTATGGTTATTTTAGAAGATTTTCCCTGTGCCCGTGTGTTTTAGTGTTCAAAAATATGTACCAAATATTTATTTGTATTTGAAATAAAATGTATGGTGTTTGACAACTATTTTAATGATGCATGTATGTACCATTTAACACTGGTAATTGTGAATTTAGGTGTGTTTGTATTAAATCCATTCATAATCATTATACAGGCATTCTGGAGAAAACGTGGTGACAGTGGAGAGTTTGTGACAAATGGTGGACAAATCAGAAGCCCTGGAAAGACAACAGGGCCAGTATGTGTCACTTATGACGCCACATCAGCCAGTGGGAATCCAGCTATGGTGATCTTTATGGGAGGTTATCCAGCCATAGAATGGAGCCAAGAAGATGTAAATATATAATAACATTTATCTTTATCTAATTTATAGTTCAAGAATAAGGCAATGGAATATATAACATAATTGTATTGCACAGTGATCATGTTTGGTACTTAAAATATTTACACGATTTAGAAATTGTTTATTAACTAAAAAGCTTGCAATTGATTCTTAAAAATGTTAAGCTTCAAAGAACGAAGATGGCATTTTTTTTTTCTTTCTATGTTGGTTTGGGGGGACTCATTAGTTGAAGTCCTGTAACAATGTGTAAATAACAGAGAAAATTAAAATAACTGTGCTTAATGTTTGTCTAAACAGCACCTAAATATAAATTTCACTTTTTCCTCGTCTTTTATTTAGTGCAAACCCACTTTTTGGAATGAAACTGGCATAATAAGGTGGCACAAACTGCCATAGTAAGGTGGCACAAACTAGCATCGTATGGTGGCACAAACTAACATAGTGAGGTGGCACAATCTGGCATAGTAAGGTGGTACAAACTGGCATAATAAGGTGGCACAATCTGGCATAGTAAGGGGGCACAAACTGGCATAGTGAGCTGGCACAAACTGGCATAATGAGGTGGCACAAACTGTCTTAGTATAAAGGTGGCTCAATCTGGCATAGTAAGGTGGCACGAACTGGCATAGTGGGTGTGGCACAAACTGGCATACTAAGGTAGCACAATCTGGTATAGTAAGGTGGCACAATCTGGTATAGTAAGGTGGCTCAAGCTGACATAGTGAGGTGGCAGAAATTGGTATAGTTTAAAGGTGCCACAATCTGGCATAGTAAGGTGGCACAATCTTGCATAGTGAGCTGGCACAAACTGGCATAATGAGGTTGCACAAACTGGCATAGTGAGGTGGCACAAACTTGCATAGTGAGCTGGCACAAACTGGCATAATGAGGTTGCACAAACTTGCATAGTGAGGTTGCACAATCTGACATAGTGAGGTTGCACAAACTGACATAGTGAGGTAGCACAATCTGACATAGTGAGGTTGCACAATCTGACATAGTGAGGTAGCACAAACTGGCATAGTGAGGTAGCACAATCTGACATAGTGAGGTTGCACAATCTGACATAGTGAGGTAGCACAAACTTGCATAGTGGGTGTGGCACAAACTGGTATAGTAAGATGGCACAATCTAGCAAAATGTTGATAATTTGTGTTTTACAAAATATAGAATTTTTTTTTAGTGAGACCAGCTTCTCAAATGTTAATGCGAAGTAATAAATGCCCCAAGTAGATGAATGTGAATAAGAAAATTTTGTATTAATACTATTGGGGCAAATGCTTCTTTGGTACCGCTGATGGGCTGAACCAATATTTTGGCATCGCTCTTTAAAAATCATTTACTTTTTCAATGATTTCAAATACTCTTGACAATGGTAATCCTAATAAAAGTTTTCCTTTGAAATAAAAGGTTCATAACTCTA
This sequence comes from Lepidochitona cinerea, assembly GCA_963971465.1. Classification (NCBI taxonomy): domain Eukaryota; kingdom Metazoa; phylum Mollusca; class Polyplacophora; order Chitonida; family Tonicellidae; genus Lepidochitona; species Lepidochitona cinerea. The sequence goes on from OZ020551.1 coordinate 8,295,466, forward strand.
ACTTGATAACCGTATAGTTTCTTTTTGACAGTGTTACCTCCCCTTTAATAAAAAACATTACAAGTATTTAGTGACATAAGCTGCGAACCTTTTTCATGAATTCTGATAGTGAAGATATGTTGAGCATATAGTGATCACAATCCTCTGCCAATCTTAGATGTGCCTTCCGAAAAATACCTTAAAGGAATTTTTTGAACATTATGTTTTTAGGTACATATTTTATAATAGTCAATTTACAGTTATGTTTAGTGTTAAAAAAAAATTGGCAGTTATCCTTTAAGAAACATTTATTTAGTTTTGTACCAACTATTTGTTTATTAAGAGTTCATCACGGAAAAAGGCTGTATTGGATTCGCTGTATCAGGTTTGGGGGCAGGCAGTACATGAGTTTATAGATTACCAGGAGAAGGACTGGAGTGAAGAGACATACAGTGAAGGGAGCCCAGTGAACTGTGTGGCCCCGGGGGGAATGAAATACTTTGTCCAAGGTCTTAGGTATCCATTTCTCAGGTATGCAAAAACATTTATATGTTATCTTTTAATCCATTGGAATTTCTTTCAGCATTTTTTTTCATTTAAACACAAAAAAGACCTGTTGGGTAACTTTGTGAAGAAGTTCAACCTAATGGTTATGTTTGATACCAGATTGTAGGCCTATATTATGTAAGATAAGGTTTAACAAAGGCAGACAATTTGTTATGTGAAATTTTCCTTAATTGGGCCTGGGATGAATATTCATCCCAGATTGGGCTCATTGAACAGTGTTTGGTCAGGCCACAGACTTCACAGCTTACAAATGAATTCAAAACAAGGAAATAAATTAATCACTCATAATACTTCTTCTCACAACAAAATGAATTTACCTACACTGGGGTATTTCCTTCACACCAGATAATAATGCTTGCTTTATTTTAGAGTGCATTTCGCCGGTAGTGAGTCAGCGTCTGTGTTTTGTGGCTATATGAATGGAGCTGTTCAGGCGGGTGTTAGAGCTGCAACTGAAGTAACATATTCTCTTTATTAAATCCACATTCAATCATTTCTATCAGAAATTTATTAACCTGCTTTTTGATTATACGTTTCAAACTGCCTCTTTAAAAATCCAACTGATCTTAAATTTTATTTCTGAATTAAAATAATAGCTCTAGAATCAATTTGATTTAAATCAGTTTGCATTTAATAGGTAACTCTAAATAGGGATATTACTTTTCTTTAATCAGTTTCAAGTTGAAATAGCCATCATGACGTTTTATGAAATATAAACTTGTATTCATGACAGATATTTCATTTTCAGATATTGTATAACCTGTATCCTGAGTTGGTCAGTGAAGCTGAACGCGAAGACACATTCTATGCATTAGAACCATTACAAAGAGCAGACAAGGATCAAACAATCTCTTCAGTTGGCTCAGCCATTAAATTATCACTTGGTCTCGGACTCCTTTTGTCAGCATTATTTGTTGGTGGGAATATTGTTAAGCATCGTTACCTTTAAGACAAAACTGCCACAAACATGCAAGATGGTGCTTACTTTTTAAAAAACTGTCTCTGGTATATAAACATTCTGAATCTGAGAAATTGTATATTTTGAGAGATATTTTTGTACATGTTTTATATATATATTGTGAATTCCTTTGCAACTTGTATGTTTGCTTCTAGCTTTAGTGGTGGCCTCGTGGCTCAGTCGTTTTGAGTGATAGTTCCTCAGTCTGACACAGGTCTCGGTGGCTGTCCGTTAAGGTCCGCTCACATGATGCGATTTGTCATACCGACTTGTAGCATGCGATTAAAATGGATGCTTTTAATTGGTCGATAAGATTTGTCAACCAATCAAATACATCCATTTTTATCGCATAGGACAAGTCGGTACTACAAATTGCACCGTGTGAGCGGGCCTTACAAGAGTATTAGTCCCTCGATCCGACACAGGATTCCCATCGATGCGGTGCTGGTTAGAATCATAATCAGACACCTAAAAATTGACAAATTTCTTTGTGGATTTTTCATAGCATCGCCATATGTGAGAGAGCTGCCAAGTACTTGCCAGAGGTAGAACGTTTTCTGCGGGCAATGAGCTCGGTTTTCTTCCCCACTTAATCTGGTAACATCGCCATATAAGTTTAATAATCTTGAGTGTAGCGTAAAACATTAATCAATCAATCTAGTTTTAGCTAGACATGATTTCTAACAGAGGGTCCAGAGCGGGCAGTCAGTCTGGCCTGTCCTTTTGTGGCTTTTGTCCTGATTCTATCATGTAGAAAATCAGCATTTCACAGTTTATCAGACCTACCAGCTTTAATCCAAAGTCAAATCACTCTTATTTTTCAAATTATTAGATACATTATGAAAAATTTAAACAATAATAAACGATGAGTCCCTTTAATACAAATGGCATGACCTGACAGAGCCGTTTCCCTGAATTAGTCAAATGGAACGTGACACTGTTGGAGATATCAAGTATATTCCACCATGTTTGTGGATTAAATGTATTTTAAATACGAATATGTTAAGTTATGTTTGGATAAATAAGCTCATTCATCAACAATTCAGTTAAAAACTCATGCAAAGGTCAACTCCAAATCTACTTCTAAAATGTTGTACAAATTAATTTTGCTATCAATCTTTCGAGTCTACCTTTGATTAATTTTGCTGTTTTTATGGTTGTCTCGGAAAACATCCGACAGCTCTGTCTTTCAGGTGACCATCCAGCTTGAAAAAGAAAACAACTTATCAATCAATGAGCTGCGTACATACAGATCCCCTGCTGGTCGCGTGCTGTTTCCAAGAGGACCTGGGGTGATAGTAATCAATAAGTAAGCATGGAGATCAATCCCGATCAAGTCAAACACCTGAATAACTGTCTCCTGTGAAGGGGGTGGCGACAGTCAGTTTTTTTCAGATTACCGTTTATTCCTTAGCAAGCATGAATAGAAAGAGGAAATAATTCAAGATTTTGAACTTTTATAGCTTCAATACTGAAATTCTTCAGAAAAAGAATAATTTTTGAGAATAGTTCGTAATATTTATAGGTTATTTTATACCCAGAACACCTAGATGACGGGGGCTTCAGCAGCTGATTGTCGTCATGAACCATTCTGAAATAGTATAAAACTACATACATCTTTCTTTGTTGAGATTTTTACTCCAAAAGACTCGCTGTCCATGTTTCCCTTATGATGTACAAATGTAGTCCGCCATGTTTACGTTGTTGTTTCAAATCTTTAGATTTTTAAACAAAAATTTCTCTAGCACAACACTCCTAAAAACTTGAATAAAAACTTCCATTTTTTTATTTTTTAACATATATACCTCCACATATTATTCTAAACTACAGTCCGTAATGTCTATTTCGAGGTTGTTAGAATCTTGGATCTTTTGATCCAGAGAAAAAACGTTATCTGTCTGTTCCTTTCGCAAGTCCCGATCCCAAATTTTCGAGACTCTCGTTAATCGGGTGGTGATCATGAGAAGAGTGCCAACCACGGATGAATGAAGAAAGTCGGTGGTGATCATGAGAAGAGTGCCAACCACTGATAAATGAAGAAAGTCGGTGGTGATCATGAGAAGAGTGCCAACCACGGATGAATGAAGAAAGTCGGTGGTGATCATGAGAAGAGTGCCAACCACTGATAAATGAAGAAAGTCGGTGGTGATCATGAGAAGAGTGCCAACCACTGATAAATGAAGAAAGTCGGTGGTGAGCATGAGAAGAGTGCCAACCACGGATGAATGAAGAAAGTCGGTGGTGATCATGAGAAAAGTGCCAACCACGGATGAATGAAGAAAGTCGGTGGTGATCATGAGAAAAGTGCCAACCACGGATCGATGAAGAAAGTCCGGTGATGACGAAGTCTTAATAACTGACCAGAAACCAATAATAATTATGTCTTGAGTATATAGTTAAATACGACTGCGGAATCTATCCCGTTTAAGCCCCAGTTAATATCTACCCCTGCATGTTTTATTCCTTTATTTTTCGAGAATTCCACTTGTCTATATAGGTGAGAGAGCACCTTTATTATGACCACCATCCAACTATTTTTTATTCCTCTGAGGCTGATATCTTCCTCGTGGCCACCATCTGACTTTATTTGTTCACCTGCGGTTGGCACCTTTCTCATAGCCAGCACCCGACTTTCTTTATTCAACCGTGGTTGGCCCCTTTCTCATGGTTTTTATCCGACTTTCTTTATTCGCCCGTGGTTATGACAACTTTCTAATTGTCATCATCCAACTTTTTTTATTCACCCGTAATTGGTACCTTTGTCGTGGTCACCATCCGACTTTCTTTATTCAAAGGTGGTAAATGGCACTTTCTCACGATTTCCATCCGACTAGGGGGCCTCCGTGGCTCAGAAGGTTGAGCGTTGGAAGCTCAATTCGAACAGCCTTCCACCAATGGGTCGCGGGTTCGAATCCCACTCAGTCAAAAATAAAAATGGAAAAAAATTCCGACTCAGTTTTCTTTCGAACGACCTATGTGGGATGGTTGCCAGTTACCAACGGAAGGTCGTGGGTTTCCTCGGGGCATAGAGCCCGGTTTCCTCCCACAATGAAACTGGCAACGCCGCCAATAAGTGAAATAATCTTGAGCGCGGCGTAAAACGCCAAACAATCAATCCATCCGACTTTTTTTTTGTTGCTCCCTTTATTTTATCGGGGCCTCCGTGGCTCAGTAGGTAGAGCGTTGGACGCTCAATCCGAACAGCCTTCCACCAATGGGTCGCGGGTTCGATTCCCACTCAGTCCAAAAATTGGAAAATTTTCTGACTGGGTTTTCACTCGAACGACCTATGTGGGATGGTTGCCAGTTACCAGCGGAAGGTCGTGGGTTTCCTCCGGGCACAGAGCCCGGTTTCCTCCCACAATAAAACTGGCAACGCCGCCGTATAAGTGAAATATTCTTGAGCGCGGCGTAAAACACCAAACAATCAAAAACCCTTTATTTTATCCAAACTCATGCCATTTTTATGACGTCCAAATAACTGTGGTGTTTGCTATTTGCTACAATTACGTGGACAAATCGATTCACTCTAAATTAACACACACCATCGTTTGTTTGGAATTAAAACACTGAAGCCCCTCAACACCCGCAATAAACACGCGCATATAATGCATAAATGACATAAAGCAGTACACACAAGGTGCGAAACAACACCCATATTGCAGAATAAACCACACGTCATCATATCCCAATCACGTCACTTGTCTTCCGAAATAATGTTACACTTAGCACAGGTTGTCCTCTGCTGCGTAATCTCTTGCAAGTGAACAGCTGTGAGACATGACTTAAACTTAATATTATCACATGATATTTACACATACATAGACGTTTAATCTCAGACACTGTCCCTAAATATAACGTATTACAAACATATCCGATGTTTTCAAAGCAATATAGCTCTTAACGTTTTTATTTGAATTGTACACATTTCGTTTGTACGTGATCAAATGACCTATGATATTCGTAAATTCTTGATTACGGTCCGACAAACCTGTAGGCGGCCACATATGTCTCTGAAAATGTAATCACACGCTAGGGCGGTACTCTTAAGTATGATCGAGTAACGGGCATCAATCCAGACTATTTCAATAGTGCCGTAGCGAGGATCTATGGCCAAAGAGTCGCACGACCCCTCAATTGCTGTTTTACGTTGCACTTAACATTATTCCACCTACACGATTCTCGAATTGCGCTCAGATTAAACATATTCATTGAATAAAACAAACTAACTAAAATTTGTTTACTAATTAAAACAAGTAGTCATTCCGGAGACATTTTACATTTTGTATGAGCAAAGTGTATATAATTTGATAGAAATCTTTCTTCTAAACTATACAGTTTTAACGATGAATTACTTTGTTGACGAAGAGAAAATCAAGTGCAAACATGCTTGTTTGTCGTAAAAACGATATAGAATGGTCGTCGCTGGCAATTTAATCTTGCGTGAAACCAGATTACACTTAAACACCTTTCCATTTAGAAGACTAGTAAAAACGTTTCTGTCGGCTATTGTGAAGTTCAAAGAATAATTAATTGATGATTAACTTGTTTGGATTAATTTCTTGAGGGCTGGCGATAGGTTAGGATACTCTGGGACACGGGTTTGATTCCCGTCTCGGGCGGTCCCAAAATCGCTAGAAGAATTTCTGTGATTTTTCAAGAAGGTGTTATCAAAGGGTAACAAAATAACGAGAATACTGTTCAGGTCTATATGCTAATGAGCTACCTTACAGCCTGTATCATTAAATTTAAACCCAACTTCCTTAACGCAACAAATACGTCACTCTAAATGATATATGCATGGTAGAATGATGTGTCTCAAAAATGTTACATAATATGAAAATAAGTTGAAGGGTGTACTCCATGTGCTAAAATTTGGAATTTTCCACAACCACTTTGGCGTAGTTGAGTGCTTCGAAAAACAATAGAAATCTGATAATATTTATTATAAGCATTTTGTGTGCATGATTGTTTTATTTCATGATTTATAGGAAAGGTTCTCGACCATGAATGTACCAAAGACCGGGTGTTTCTTCCAAAAAAAAAGGACTTATATTATAAGGCCTTGAACTCGATTTTCCCGGCAATGCTGAAGCCCTTCTCACTTAATTCGTATATTCGTACGGGACCAGAATCAACTTTGGAATTTGTACTAAAAGATAATTATAACAAATCACATTGGATCGAAGTGTGATAACCTGTGAAACATTGGTTTTAGCAATGGCATGTGCCAAATGGTTCATTAATTGTTTCTATCCGATGTTACATGACGAAATATTAAAAGTGGCATTAACTGCTCAAATTGGGACTTTTTTTATAAATTCTAATTGTCACGAAGAGATCAATGTTTGAAGTATAAAACCTTGAAATTAAAAATATAGGTAAATCCAGTATCTCATATGAACCGAAGGCGTGCACTATACGAAATTCAAATAGCTGGGATGTATGAGTACGTTTTGAGGCTTTTAAATGCTTATAAAACTATCAAAGCGTTCAAATCCAAGATTCTTATCAGCTTAATTATGCTCTTATTTTGTACTTCTTGATAATAAAATAACGTTCAATTATAGTAAATTATGTTTCATTTTTCTCCTTTGATATTTGGCAGCTCATGAAAATACAATAATAATCAAATGAATTTGCTCTTAAAATAGGAGCTGCCAAATATAGTGAAAATTTCGTTGAAACAGAAGAAGCCAAATACCACCGATTTACACAAAGCTTTCTGGGTAAACTATGTACCTCAGTTCGCCATTTTGTTCCTAGATACTTAGCAAGATGTCACTGTTTTTGGAAAATATTGGTGACATAACGTGTTTTTATCCACACATTGGTATGGTAACTTTACGTCTTTTACATCTTCTTCTCGATACAGTATTATTCCTTCCGCCATATTTAAAAATTGTACGAATATCCCTCAATTCCCCGAAATGCTTTGCACGTAAATTCCAAGTGACGCCAACAAGCAATCGGTCAATTGCTGATCATTTTTATCATAAAGAACAAAATAAGAGCTTTCTGCTGGTACAAGGTACTCCAATGTGGATTTATAAGCAGCAAAACCCCCAAACATGAACACCCGAAACTCCCCATGAATCTGAAACAGTGTATTTCCAATAAAAACACAGATACATATCAAATTAAACACGGGCACAAATCCTCAAAATTGAAGGGAATTAGGGACATTTTGGTGATTGGTTTGGAACTTTCAGCCTGTGTTTCCGTACAGTGTACAACCTCTAAGAGTAAGGAAAGTTTTAAGTTAATTCAGAACTGTGTGACATGAAGATGACAAACTTATAAAATTTCTCCCTTCAAAGTGCTGCTCTGAGGAGCAAATATTTCAAGACGTTAGTAAGTAAAAGAAGCCTATATCGAGTGAAATAGCCTATGATAACCACCGGCTATTCAATCAAAATTAATTAAATTACTTTTATGATGCTCATAAACAACATCTCCGATTGTAGAAAATTGCAATTTGATGTTCGTTTTGTCGTTAATAAGTATAAAGATCAAAGAGCTACGTGATATCATTAGTCATTGTCTGTCTTTTATTCCAAAGTTGACCTTTCCCAGAGCTGAAAAAGGAATGCTCCAAGTGGGTAATGACAGTAATTGAAATTTACATGCAAGGTTAATTTCAGCGTAATCATCAAACGTGTCAGCAGAGCCAATTGCCATGTGGAAATGTGGTCTGCAAGCCTGGGTAGTCATTCTAACCCTGGTACGGTGTAAATCAATCATGCAAATCAACTCTGGCGTTTTATTAAATCATACACGTTTATAATTCGTCTTGGTCCAATTTATACTTTCAAGAGTTAGGGCCTATAAATGGTTTGTCTATATTATTCCTTACTTAAGTATATAGGCTAAAATATTTACCTTTATTGGTTAAAATATCGTGTGGGTAGAGAAAGTGGACCCCATTTTTCTATCACCCAAAAGCCACTTGCAGTCAATTTGGATCAACTGCATGGCTAGATGTTCAGCAATACATGTGGTGATAATTTTAGAAACAACGGGAAAAGGGATTTAAAATAATCAGACACGCGGGGCGAAACTCTGAAGGTTTTATAAAGATTGTAAAACCAGTCCTCCTCTATGAAACTTAAATTTGTACAGAGTATTGCTAACTCAAAACTAATTAAATGCCAATTATAACTCGTTTACGTCACAGGCGAGGGTAAAGGGGACCGCCTTGTATGTAGCCTATGTCTAAATGTAGTTGGGGGGCCTCCGTGGCTCAGTAGGTAGAGCGTTGGACGCTCAATCCCAACAGCCTTCCACCAATGGGTCGCGGGTTCGAATCCCACTCAGTCCAAAAATTGGAAAATTTTCTGACTGGGTTTTCACTCGAACGACCTATGTGGGATGGTTGCCAGTTACCAGCGGAAGGTCGTGGGTTTCCTTCGGACACAGAGCCCGGTTTCCTCCCACAATAAAACTGGCAACGCCGCCGTATAAGTGAAATAATCTTGAGCGCGGCGTAAAACACCAAACAATCAATCACTAAATGTAATTAATTTGATTGTTTTCATTTAAAAGCACACTCGCCGCGAAAATCCAGAATACTGTTTACATAAAAAACAGAAGAAGTAAGGAACTCTCTATTTTGAAAATTTGAACGTTTTGGCATCATTTAGTATTTTCAATTTTTTAATAAAGAACAGATTTTTCAAGTACCCGCAACATAAACAAACTACGAATCTAAGCATGCGCCCTAATGTTTTGTGTGGGCGTTCAAATGACAGAGTATAACTTCACGGACTTAATCTGAGAAATACAGACAGACAATCGGGTAAGAGGGACTAGAAATGCCTGTCGATAATTTAGAGTGTAAACCACAGACAAAAACGACGCCTAAAATGAGAGTAATCCAACACTAAAGTTAGCCGACACTGATCGCTGTTGTTGTAATCAGGCTTCGATTCTTTGTGTGTTGTTCACCCCCATTTCTACATTCTATACCTAGCTGTTTTATGTTTCCTATGTTTAATTATAGTAGGCCTATGGTTATGGTTTTAGTCGTTGTAATCTCGTGTAAATGGTTTTTTTTTATTCCTCGATATGCTAGGACATATAACATTGCTACTACATGTGTTGCCAAGTGTGCCGCCATTAGCCCCAAAACTTCTGCAGGCCAATGTGGTCTTTTTTATTCTGTTTCTGACAGATTTGAATCTAGTAGCCTAAGTTGCCTAAGCCTAAGTCCAATAGAAAACTTAAACAGAAATCTGTTAGTATGCCCTATCTTAGTATCTGAGCGCTTTTGGGTACTAGGCATTAAAATGTATCATTGGATGCATTTGTCTACATTTCTACTACCACAGGCAAGTATTGTTAGAGTTGCAACTCTTTCCAAATATATAACAGACATGTGCCCGTGATTTTTAGTGTTTATGCCAAGTATATGACTTACGAGAAGGATGTTCCATTCGGTCGCCGTGTGTGGAAGAGTTGCCGAAGGTTAGGGGTTTCCTCCGGGCAACGGTTTTCTTCCCCACTAAACCTAGCAAATAATTTTGATTGCGGCAATCAATCAATCCATCATCCGCCGAGGACTCGATATTTGCGTCTAATTTGTGGTCTCCTAGCTCTATGTTTTTAAAACTGATGGCTTCTATATAAATGCAAATGTATCCGTTTCTTACATAATTGTATCTGTCGTGGAGGCGTGGAGGCCATTTTGACTTTCGTGTGTATGAACCAATGAACTATATGCGTGGAATGGAGGTCACGTGGTGCTTGACTTGCATCAAATGCCGCCATTACTAGGAGATAGTGCAGTTTCGATCCAGATCTGTTGTCCACGCGCGCTTCAACTATCAATGGCGGCACATTTTACAAAGTCAGATCCAAACCAGCCAATGAGACGTGTCCATTCCACGCTTATAGTTCATTGGTATGTCCCACTAGAAACGCACAACGTTTAGAGCAATTTTCAGGATGCAATTTTTCCAACTTTTACGGTTCTAAACAGCTCCGAAAATTGTTTTTGTTTAACGTTTTACATGCAGATATCTGTGGGCATCTATTTATAGACTAATTGCCATCTGTAACAAGGGTGTCCACTAGATCAACACCCCATTTTTCAAATTTTGGGATATACTAGCTTTGAGAGAATGAAATACTTTCACATTTTGCAACTTGTTTTCAGAGGATGAAATATTGTCACGTTTTTCGACACCAACTTTTTTTCAGAGGATTAAATATTTTTGGTATATTCGAACTAGCTTTGAGACCATAAAATATTTTCACATTTTGGGATATTCGTGTACCAGCCAGCTTTAGAGGATTGAGTACTCTCATATTTTGGGAAATACCGACCAGCTTTGAGAGGATGAAGTACTCTCACATTTTGGGAAATAACGACTAGCTTTAAGAGGATGGAGTATTTTCCCATTTTGGGATGTACCGACCAGCTTGGAGAGGATGGAGTACTCTCACATTTTGGGAAATACCGACCAGCTTTGAGAGGATGGAGTACTCTCACATTTTGGGAAATACCGACCAGCTTTGAGCGGATGGAGTACTCTCACATTTTGGGAAATACCGACCAGCTTTGAGAGGATGGAGTACTCTCACATTTTGGGATGTACCGACCAGCTTTGAGAGGATGGAGTACTCTCACATTTTGGGATGTACCGACCAGCTTTGAGAGGATGGAGTACTCTCATATTTTGGGAATTACCGACCAGCTTTGAGAGGATGGAGTACTCTCACATTTTGGGATGCACCGACTAGCTTTGAGAGGATCGAGTACTCTCACGTTTTGGGATGTACCGACTAGCTTTGAGAGGATGGAGTACTCTCACATTTTGGGAAATACCGACTAGCTTTGAGAGGATGGAGTACTCTCCCATTTTGGGAAATACCAGCCAGCTTTGAGAGGATGGAGTACTCTCACGTTTTGGGAAATACCGACCAGCTTTGAGAGGATGGAGTACTCTCACATTTTGGGATGTACCGACCAGCTTTGAGAGGACATTTTGAGAAATATCGACCAGCTTTGAGACGATGATATACTCTCACATTTTGGGATATATCATCTAACTTTGATACGCTGAAATAATTTCACATTTTGGAATGTACCCACTAGCTTTAAGAGAATGAAATACTTTCCCATTTTGGGATATTCGAACTAGCTCTGAGACGATGAAATGCTTTCACATTTTGGAATATACCCACTAGCTTTAAGAGAATGAAATACTTTCCCATTTTGGGATATACTGACCAGCTTTGAGAGGATGGAATACTTTCACGTATTTGGACACACTAACTGTCTTTGAGAGGATGAAATACTTTCATAATTTGGGAGACACTATCTTTTAGAGGGTGAAATACTTTCCCATTTTGGGATATACGAACTAGCTTTGAGACGATGAAATACTTTCACATTTTGGGATATACCAATTAGCTTTGATACCATGAGATACTTTCCCATTGTTAGGTGTACAGACAAACTTTAAGAAGATCAAATACTGCAATCATCATCAGCGAATAGTGAAGTAGTATTTACTAAATTCCTCTGATGATGATTGCAGCTTGAATTCGAAACAATGACTTCATCACGTATGAAAATTTACATACAACTATTCTAATGGATTTCATTTAAGCTCTGTGTGTATAGGAGAATCTAACGAGCTGGCCCTTCCCTGTTGAGTCGGGTATCTCGGTTGAGAGATCTTTTATTCACTATTTCTCAAAGTCACTTCGAGATAGGATGTCAACAAAATGATCGAACTAAGCTTAAACTGCCCTAAATGATCATCTGAGTGGAAAGATCAGGGAATATTAACAAGGTTTTGTTCATTAATGATGTCACAATGTCTGCCCATGAGTGGAAAAAAGACGAACATTTCTTATTTTGAAACTATTTTATTTATACAATTTACCAACTCTTAAATGTATGTCATTGTGACAGATATATGGCCTTTACAATTCCTGGAGAACAAAAATAAGCACCACTGGTTATCCAGCCTTAACGGTTAGGAATAAATTGTATGGTCCATTTGATCCCGTTGTATACAAGTGGTTTACACTTTTTTCAAAGAATTGTATTGTGATATAAACACGGCGCTGTGTAAGCTTGTCTGTCTCGCTTGTTTGGGATTAAGTCAAAGTTGTTTCAGCAGATCATTCTATAGATGAGTGTTTTCCCATCTCGTCTGATCCACAGCCTGATGGAGTGACATTAATCTCTCAAACCGTTAGGCTGAATGTCGATTAACTGAGAAGGGTGAGAGAAAGCAGAAGCACCAGATGGTCAATGATGTAGTGTCTTTCCTCTGCTCATTTACCCACTGGTGGAGACATAAGGAATTCGATGATATAGCGGATATATTGTGAAATAGCTCCAGCGGCAACAGTTGTCCGATGGCACAAACATCCTTCACCTAGATACTTTTCTTCTCGTTTAACCCGGTGTCGTTTGAATTCAGTTGCAGGAACTCGAGCTAACAGATAAGAACAAAAATTACAATATAAATTACATTTATTTCAAACAAAGACTGTGTTTATAGAACAAAGAGTTTAGGTCAACCTCTGGTTACAATTTCAAATATACGTTTCATAAAATTAAATATTTTGTAGAATGTTGTTTTAATAACCAATGTCCGCCTTCATTTGTGACAATACTATATTTTATTGAACAATAGAATCAATGAATCTAACTAACTGAGATACAATGTTTTAGAATATAAACGACTTGTCTTACCTAATCCGAATTCTCCAGGTTGAACCAGATAGCAGCCACTTTGGTCTTGCCAGCTCAGGATAACATCGAGCCAATCAGCAGTAAAGAATTGACGATAACCTAACATACCACAGAGAGCGGCTGAAAGGTTCAACAAACATAAGGACTTATGCGGTATGTAGAAAAAATGACAAAATGTATAAGATGTATTTAACATACCAGTTTTTTTCCTATCCGTTTTTCGCAGAAGGTCGGGGTTTCCTCCGGGCAATGAGCCCAGTTTCCCCCTCCACTAAACCTGGCAACGCCGCCATATAAGTGAAATAATCTTGAATGCGGCGTAAAAAAATCAATCAATCAATCAACCATATCCGTTTTTTATGCAAATGTCTGCTTCAAATAAATATGTTATTCGATGTAGTTTTGTTTGAAGTTACAATTTGTTGTTGGTTTTTATGTGATTTTTTATCATTATTTAGATTACTGTACCTTTATGGTTTTCTTTTTATACGTCCCTAAACACATCGGCTTATACATTACATACCAAATGTTTAATAGATTTACATTATTTCGATATGGGTCGTTTAATTTTGGAGATAAACACCCACCCCTTCCTGGTGTTTCTAAATTCATGAGCAGTAACCAACTTAGACATGCAGTTCATGCCACTTAAATCAGCATGTGTAAAGGCGTACAAAAGTACTAAGTAATATTCAATTAAAGAGCAGTTCCGGAAACCAGCTGGAATTAATATTTTCTGCGGCAGTAATGTGTGTTAAGTACTTAAGATGGACCCAGAAGCTTTCTGCGCTAAATACATATTATAACATATAGAAAAGAAGTTAAAGGTAGAACCAAACTGATTCGTCATTTTACATGTTCACGTTCGTGGGAGAATTGAGACGGGAAATTAGATTCATGAGAAAAAACGGTCTTGTTATAATGGTCACCATCCCGAGTGCTTTGTCCAATAATCTCTGACAGGTTAATGTCAACTCAACAAGATAAAAATAATGCATTCCCAACTTTAGATTGATGTTTTTATACTTTTGAATCACATTTGTTATTTTTTAGGCGTTGTTATTTGTTTAGCATATCTGTAACCGGACTCTTACCCTGTTCCATGAATAGGTCTTGTTTGTTTGCGGGAAACCCTGCATCAGCGATGCGTTTGGCTTCTGTTAACATATTCACGCAAAATCCAGCTGCTAAATCACTTGGAGGATGCTGACCATGGGTGATTGTTTTTTCCATCATCTGGGCACCACAACCATACTTAAAGGACGAAAAAATACAGTATGATGAGAGTATTGGCATGGGCAATGTCGATAACATCAAGGCTATGTAGATGAGTTCTTTATCCGGGTGCTAATAGATCGTGTTGCATATGTTTGAAATCATCGATGCCGGAAAGAGTATGCAAATGTGCGAATGGCTGAGTAAATATAACTCCGCGTTGACGCATTACTATTTGTAGAAATTTACTATCTGTAGAAACTTTGATGACAATAAACAATTCATTGACTTCTGCTATAATGACAATAACTTAATGATAATAACTCAATGGCTTGCATTGTATCCAGATGAAGGCGAAGTAAATGTATTGCGATAGGACATAATAACCTAGTGAGAGTGGATTAGAGTTCGCAAACACCAGAGATATAAGTGAACTCGGATAGCTGAGTAAAAGTTTATGGGATTCATCGATGGTAATATAATGAACGTTTGTCGGTGGCAATATAATGGTGATCGTAAGGGGATTCAATATAATGGTGTTTGTCCATATTAATACAATTGTGTTAGTCGGTGGACATAATATAATGGTGTTAGTCGGTGGACATAATATAACGGTGTTTGTCGATGGATATAATATAACGGTGTTTGTCGATGGATATAATGTAATGGTGTTTGTTGGGGGACTAAATATAATGGCGTTTGTTGGGGGACTCAATATAATGGTGTTTGTCGGGGGACTCAATATAATGGTGTTTGTTGGTGGACTCATTGTAATTGTGTTTTCGGGAAACTCAATATAATGGTGTTTGTCGGGAGACTTAATATAATGGTGTTTGTCGGGAAACTCAATATAATGGTGTTTGTCGGGAGACTCAATATAATGGTGATTGTCGGGAGACTCAATATAATGGTGTATGTCGGGGCACTCAATATAATGGTGTTTGTCGGGGGACTCAATATAATGGTGTTTGTCGGGAGACTCATTGTAATTGTGTTTGTCGGGAGACTCAATATAATGGTGTTTGTCGGGAGACTCATTGTAATTGTGTTTGTCGGGAGACTCAATATAATGGTGTTTGTCGGGGGACTCAATATAATGGTGTTTGTTGGTGGACTCATTGTAATTGTGTTTTCGGGAAACTCAATATAATGGTGTTTGTCGGGAGACTTAATATAATGGTGTTTGTCGGGAAACTCAATATAATGGTGTTTGTCGGGAGACTCAATATAATGGTGTTTGTCGGGAAACTCAATATAATGGTGTTTGTCGGGAGACTCAATATAATGGTGTATGTCGGGGCACTCAATATAATGGTGTTTGTCGGGGGACTCAATATAATGGTGTTTGTCGGGAGACTCAATATAATGGTGATCGCAAGGGGACTCAAGATGATAATTATTGTCGGGAGACATACTATAATGGTGTAATTCCTTTGCGTATTGAAGTCACTCTGTTGGTATGTCAAATATCGATGTTTTATATGAAATCTTTTTGGAAATCGTATTACTCATTATGCATCAAACCCGAAGTAAGGATAAATAAAAAACTTTTTCATTCCACAAAATTGTTCTTATGAAATTTTTTCTCACGACAGGTGATTGATTTTTACGCCACACTCAGGATTATTTCACTTATATGGCGGTGATTCCAGGTTTAATGGGGAGGAATCCCTTTTTTTCATTTCGCCTCAGTGAGATTCGATCCCGCGCCGCATCAATGGGAGGCCTGTGTCGGACTGAGGTACCATCACTCACGCCGACTGAGCCACTGAGGCCCCTCTTAGCACCAGAAGCCACGTAGGCCTACAGCCTGCAAATATTGCTAGCCTTTGGTCGCAAGTATTGCTATTTGCGCTTGTTTTATAATATATGATTGCCTTTTGTTGAACATTGTGAACGAACAGTTACTTCTCGACAGCTTCTCGTATGAATAATTAAACGTTTCTCCGTTTCATAGATTTGGATAGATGATATTCTTGAGCTAGTCTCCAGTGTCTTGTATCCTAATAGTCTGATCATCTTGACGTAGAAAGACAGTTCTGGTCAATTGTAAAGGACACACAAATTGACCGTGCGTGCCTCTCGTTGAAGACAGGAGTAACAGTTGATACTGGAAGCATGAAGCATATAGTGGATATCAGATTGTTTACGATGTCGTTTTTATGATGATTAAAATACACACCTGATGTCCGATTTCCAGGTAAAATACTTGATGAGATAAGGAATACGCCTGATAGCCAGGCTGGGTCATAAGCCGCCAGCATCTGTCTGAGATTGTACATGGTACTAAAGAGTGCTGCCTGCAATTTTAAATATTTAATACAAAATCAATTCAAACTGTGATATTGTCTGTGATATTGAAAACTGTCAATGACATTCTATTTACCATTTTGTTCAACTGACCATTACAAAATGTGTCTACAAAATTTTTTTAAAGCGTATGTTTCACGAATCACATATAAATGTAAGCAGTAAAATACTTGTCTGTAGCAATTGAACTTAAACCCCTGAATCTTACCCAGGTTGTCTTAACTGTATGATACTGTAATTCAGGCGTTATGTAAGTTATGACGATTGAGCGTATTGAGTGTTTTTCCCGGCAAGTCATCATTGATTACCACCCGTGTCTAGGAGAGTTTTACCACTTATATTGGCCCACCAGTTTATAAAATATACATATACTATATTATGATACATCGGCTAAACATACATATAAGAATGCTATTCAATACGATTACCCAGTGCCAAAGAATTCTGCTAAACAGTTGTCCGAATCTTCTTCATGCATGGCCTCCCCTTCAGTTTTGGAAGGTATAACCAGTGCCGGGTCAAGGTCACGGCTTATCGCATCAATCTCCCAGAATCCCTTACTCAATATAGATCCAATCTCTGAGAAAATAAAAGTATCAATTTTAGAAACAGTTGATTAAATTTTAATGAAGGATTCTGATCTTTTTTTAGACGTATTATGAGGGTATATTGCGAAGAACGTATATACGTAGCTAATCACATTTCATTTTATTAGGCTATACATGTACAGTGTATAAGTTGTTTGAGTGGCATTTAGAAGCTGAAATAAGTACTACGGGAAGGCTTGCATATGGATATCAACTTCTTCATTTATACTTCATCAACATAGCTTGAAAACGGTCTCAGTATCAAGACCGAAACGTTACTAACTAATAAATGAAGAAGTTGATATCCATATACAAGCCTTCAGGTTGTATACATGTATACTCAAACATAAATAAAATGCTTTTACCTCATATGCTAGCCTATACGTCTATGATTACAATACAGTTAGGTATCTTACTTTGGTAATATGATGGAGCATTTCTGACAATATATGGAATAGCTGAATCACTAATTTCACTAGCCGACAACTGCAATTCTCTGATAGCACGGGAGAAGTCTGACTGAAGCACGATGTTATTGGCGTCCAGGCGCTCCAGTAACACTTTTAACTGACCTGGAAAAAATTAAACAAATTCACTTTCGAAATGAATGGTGATTTGAGTTATGAAGTAAATGTTCGATTAACAAGAGATCGGTTAATATCTGAGTGTCCACTTGACCCCGTTTCATGTAGACGAGGTGAATCGGTATCCATTTGTACTATATGAAATAAATGTGGTTAAACTCTTTTCGAACAGTATTCAATGTATTGAACTTTAAAACGTTGGATAATCTTATCAGCTTAACATGTTGTTGAAAATATCGAAGGGATCATGAAAAATTTGAAGAGACTTTCAAACAGTTCTTACACTGTCAGTATATTCAAGGGGACAATAGTTGGTATTTGTAAAATGGGAAGTTATTCTGAACCGTTGACATCCTGAATAAGTGGGAGTTGTTGGGGAAACTGACAGCTGGTGTAAGTAAATCGCCCTGAGAGTCAACGACAACAAGCATTATGGTCAATGGTATCTCTAGAGATGCTCGTTTTAATGGGCCATTTCTCAGAGGACCTTTAAAACAAATTACTGTAGTTTGCCGTCATCGTGTTTCGTGTCGTGAGTTAGCCGGGGTTTCCAATCCTTGATTAAGTGCTTAATGGTTTTTCGAGTTGACAGGATCCGCTATCGTAATAGAGGTAAATCAAGTGGCATATCTTGGACTGCACCCACAATGCTAACTCGGTACCAGCCTTCAGACAGACGAAGCACTGATTGCAGTCAGACGAACGTGATGTTTACTTTGATATAGACGTCCGTATATTCTAATGGCCCACAGTTAATGATGGTTTGTGTCACTGCAATAACAATTCACCTTTAGTTTGAGAAGACAAAGCTAGATGGTTTCAATCCATTCAATAGAACTATAGACGAATGCTACATCAAACATAGCAACCTTCTTGGATGGATGTGACGCTGAAATAGAAATAATTAGTAAACCGGATCGCTATGTTCTATTCACTTTGTTCCTGGTCAACTACAGCTTCTACAGCAGTACGACAAACGCGTAACAAACCACAGAAACTCATATGCTATAGATAAACCACGGGTTTTCAGGAAATACCGTGGTAAAATCAAAATTATCTATCAGCCTCTGGGACTTCGTGCTATTGGTGTCCTTTTATCTAATCTAGTGACACGGCTCCTCGATAAGAAATAAATTCCAAAGCTCGGAAGAAATCATCCTAAGGTTATTGTTTTATTTGGGATAGATAGATTTACTATTGTACTGCATTTAAGAAGTGGCTGTCTTTCATTGATCCAACTTCTTAAACAAAGCATACAGCTGAACGATTTTGTTGTGAATTTCATAATCTTAATCATTTTATAATACAGCCGACTAGTACGCAATAGCGAAATGTTCTGACTCCGTCCGACAACCTCATTGTTCTATAACTAAAACCTAGCGCAAATTTCGGAAAGTAGATTCATTACTTTTTCCCATGTTTTCAACTGCCAACATTATACTGAAATAACCTTAGAAAATTACTAAAATATGAAATATACCTAACTTGAATGGTTACCTTCTCTATAGAGAATCTGACAGTGCCGTTTTATGCATGCAAGTAGGATAATAGGTATTGCACAAAACAAATTATCCTTTCTTGAATGCGGACAATGATTGCACGAACACATTTAAAATGTTTTAGAACTGCGAAGATCAACTGGTGGTCATAAAGCTGTCCGCGTCAATAACATTTCATTGGATAATTCATTTCAAAGACTCTTCATATCAATTCAACAATGTTTCACAGGACCTAATATTTGACATCATGCCTCCAATCTTCACTCAATGATAGCAAATCGGGAAGGTTTCTCGTTTGTGAGGAGTGGGGATTTAGTGGGAAACTACAAGCATACCT
Organism: Lepidochitona cinerea; assembly: GCA_963971465.1. NCBI lineage: Eukaryota > Metazoa > Mollusca > Polyplacophora > Chitonida > Tonicellidae > Lepidochitona > Lepidochitona cinerea. The sequence goes on from OZ020551.1 coordinate 8,315,218, forward strand.
TAAATAAGAGTAAAAGTGTCCTTTAGAAATGATACACAAAATATCATTAAAGAATACACTCTAGGGAAATATCATCCTCAGAAAATGTCACGTTACCGATAAAAGCCTCTCTATTAAGACCTGCAGATAGGAACATATCAGGCGATTTAATTTACCCAAAAGCAGTATATCAATATTGGTAACGGTGATGAAATGGAAACAAAACGGGGTAATTGTCGTTATTGCCCTAGTGATTTGTACCTGTAAGTACAGGTGTTCACAATCACCGTAATAGATGAATACATGATAATAATGGGGAATAGCACCTGTACCCAACTATTAACCAAACCATTGTTTTGTTGTGTTAATATAAGCTACATAAAATACTTAACATTATGCTTCTCTCATTGTCCAGGTGATATAGCTCTAGACCATTACCGTTCATCAACTAATGATACTTGACCTCGTTTATTAAATACATTATGCTAGACATTAGCACCCCATAATAAAACCTGTTTGAATAAGTCAATGTGAGTGGGTGATCGCTGATGAACACCATTTGGATATTAAAAATGGGACAATGGTGATGTCAACAGATACTGGAGACAAGTATATCGAATTGTCCTCTCTATAACATACTTTCACTGATGAGAAATACATTCATTAGTTAAATATTCAGAAATTCTGGTTTGATAGATGGTTGCGATGAGAATTCTACGGGCGTGTACTGGTAGTTTCAAGAACCTCATATTGCTAAGACTATTTGCTAAGTCAATACATACTTTACAGTTGATATAAAGTGGCACAAGCTGTCGATATTCACGTTTTTCAATATTCTTGTTCAGTTCTTGTTCAGTGAAGGCGAGGATAGAGCTTCGAAAACTCAAATGAGTGATCTTGAAATAAATTATATTCAAATAAAGTGAACACTTTAGGTAAAATACAATATACTTCATCTTAAAGACAATATCTACCTGGTCTCAAAACATGGTTTATTTATTTGTATGACTTTCCTACAAGAAACTATGGTTAATTATTCTCAGATGTCTGGTGAATGGATGTCACTGAAACATGTGCACACCTTACAACTGGCATCTGAGAATAATTAACCATAGCTTCTTGTAGGAAAGTCATAAAAATAAATAAACCATGTTTTGGGACCAGGTAGATATCGTCTTTAAGATGAAGTATATTGTATTTTATCTGAAGTGTTCACTTTAATGAAAAAGCTAACAAAATTGAAGATAACGAGGATGCACAATCACAATTTTATGACTCTAAATTACTTGAGGAAAAGGATATCCTAAAAACAGCTTTCCGTTTGCTCTTCTTAAGAAATAGTCAAGCCTTTAATAGCTTTGTTTGAAGTTTATGTTATCGCACACAAACTTTAAAGTGGCATGGACTTCCAAAATTCGGAATATATTCATGAATTCGGATTGAAGTTAAGCGTTTGAAGTACCTTGAAAAACTAACGTTTAAACAAATGTGGATGGACAAAATTCAAATAACGGGCATGTATATGCATGAGAAGCTTATATTTGAAGATTTTTGTGGCTTATAAAAAAAACTACCTTATGTTGGCCCAAGGTCTCCAAAATTGGATTCAGCTAAAATGTTTTATTTTGTATTTCTTGATAAAAATGACGAACAATTAGCTGTTCTTTTTCTACAAAATGTGTTTATATTGGGTATCCATAAGTATGTGGCTTCAGTGAAATGAATTCCAGAAAATAACTAGACATATCACAATCACTTACATCACTAACACAACATTGCACCTTGAGATAGAAAAGGATGGTGCTAATGTATGTAACAACTCTAGTTGACTCTGTGTGTAATTGTTTTGGACAAGTTACTTCTCTGTAGTGACATTAATCCGCCGGCTTAAGAGACTTGTTATCTCTGCATTTAGAGGATAAAGAGTGGAGGATTGGGCTATTAATCTCTCTGGGGTATTTATTAGAAGAGGCAAATTATTGCTTCAGAATCACACTCTATTAACAATTGAAATAAACCCTCTAGATGCAGTACTTTTTTAAAAAGATGGTTTGACGTCATATACGAGAAGAGGGAAGATATATTGTCTGGCCTCTACAAAAAGTTACATTCTCTTTTCGTTTTGTCTTATTCGAATATTTAATGAGAAACAGCAGTTTTTTTAACAAAGAAGCTTTTTTTACCGACTCAGATCACGTTTACGATAGAGAAGAAATTCCGTTGATCGGGCTGTGGGGTAACAGAGCATTAGAGTTTGTTGTAAGCCGGTTATTACCGGACAGATTATCGTTTCCCCGGAAGAAAATTGGATTGAGACATGCAGTAGATTACCAGTACTTTGTGTTCTATCTGAAAGAGCTGGCCAAGTTACGGATAGCGCAGCTGAGTACCAACTGGTCGCACTCCGCTAACAATTCCATTTCAACCAATAAAGTCGGATTTGAGAAACGCGACGACGTATGAATACGAAATAAGGGGAAAACACTTATTAACGATTGAAGACAAGATTGTAGAGCTTTGCGTGTAGAGACAACCCCCATCTGGTATCCATCCTCTAGAGACAGCTGTAAATGATTTCAATGTAGATACGTGTTCATCTTTCACCTTAAATTACTTAGAAAACATTGTTTCTGCACTGCTAATCGTATTTCACCCTCATCATCATAAACCTACATGTTTAGATCAGTTAACAATGGAAACTTAATGCATATCTAAGATTTTGAAAGGAATAATTTAAACGGCTCATCATGAAACATTTACTTTATGTATATGTCCAAATAGACCAGAACAAGCATTATCCATTTTGGGAACTTGCGGGAACTGCTTTTTTCTTTTATTTTAAGAAGTGTGAGGGGTCATTAGAAAATATATATAGCGTTTGATCGTTGTTGGTCTGTAGGTTATACTGCGTGGGATGAGAGTCTGAATTCTGGAGAGACATTCCCGGTTACCAGGCACATATGTAACTATTGGTACCACTTCCTATAGTAGACGATGGCACCTAATAACACACCTGCCAAAAGCATACCTTTCTCTAAAGTTTATATACGGTATAGAGATAAAATGAAGAAATCAGATTGTGGCCCATATTTAATGTCGTTTCAGTTTAAATGTTCTATTGGTCGCCATTAGCTCCAGGTTTATTCCTCATTAATGATAACATAATTACTATTTAGTATTTAAGCATCATTACTCTTCTTTTAATTAGTGGCAATTTGTCAAGTCGCTTTTGTGCTAACAGCTGCACTATACTCATATGGAGTTTTAAGGAAGTACTGTGTACGATAATATCCACGATTACCGTCATGTTCAAACAGCACAGTGTACGCTGTTGACCAAATTGACATTTTGTGGCATTTCCAATGTTGGAGAAAACAAGGAAATATTTTACTGAAATGAAAATTTAACATTATACAAAGCGACGTAAGATATTATTTGAACTTTGGCCCAGTTTAGACATTTGAAATGTACTTACCTATGTATAAACTGAAAGTTATGAAGATAACGTTATCAAGGAACATGTGAGAGAAGTCCATTCATATCAGCATTCCACCACAGTAATCTAACGACACTTATTATAGGATAAACTACTTACCATCTACCATTCTAGTACCAATAATAGCATCAAGGTTGACTTCTTTGTAGTTTTTGTGAAAGAAGTGAAGAATTCCTCTTAAAGATCGTATGGCTCTCAATAGTTCTGTCTCCGCCTCAACTGTATCAGGTGTTGCCGATCCATTTACACTGACTAACAGTCCAATAACAGAGATTAACCAAACAGCCATAAACACACTTCTTGACTGCATCATGTATCTAATAAATACAAGTATATAGCCGACTTCCCTTCAACATCAATGGTACAGCTCCATCTTAAACAACAGCTACCCGCGATCATATTTAAGGAGGAAAAATTTCAAACAATACCTTGATGAAAGTGACAATTGCAAGACGCATGCGTGTGTGGGTAGAGATGGCAGAGCGTTGTTTAATTGGTCGACAGGAGGTTTATGCTCACTATGTTGTTCTCTCGTTCTGACGCTACACAATTGTCTACTGATCTATTATCGCATGTTCCTCGTAATTTGCTCTCGTGTAGCGACACTATACTTCTGGATGACAATAGATAATCGCAGTTCGTCCGAGTTTTCATTTTATCCAATTATGGTTAATGAAATCCACTTGACAAATAGTCCGACGAGTCATTGTGATTTTATGAGTTTGACACATAGCGACCTTCCCTGGGGACGGCTGCTAATAAAGTTAGAGACAACAGCTTAAACAGTAGCAGAAAATTAGGCTGGAAATGATGGGAAATTGTCGGCTTCCAATTGCAGGAGGTGAGAGTACCTGCCATTAAATATATTATTCCACAAGGTAAGAATCTCACACTCCGTGGTACAGACATGGTACAACTAACTGCTCAGGGAGATTTCTAAACAGACTTTATTCTCTAGCTTAATCGCATCCCCAGGCAAAACAACACTTTGTTCATTGATTATCAAAGTTGACAATTCATATAATATTCCTTGTTGATCTCTCTGCTTTTACGGTCACAACATAATATAGCGGATATCCTGACATTTATAGCCGGTTAGACTGTTCTACCTGAAGGCGTTTGGTCGGTAGAATTGTGCAGCTTTTATACGACTCATCGGAAAATAGCAATTTAGTAAAATCTGTTAGATATTATGAAGACAGAAATTTAGTACCCTCTGGTATAGAAAAGATTATATTTTTCTGTTTTCATATTTTTGTTGCGATGTGAGGATTGTGAGAGTAGATCATGAAAGCCCTTCATTGGATCGCAAATAAGCCCATTTCCCGCCCCCACCATTTCCTCCCGTTTGGTGTCAAAGAATAGCAAGCCAAAAAACCTACCTATTTAGACAGATATATTTTCTTTATTTAAAACATGCTCTATAGCTGTAAGTTGATACCTATTTTCTAGCTGATCGAGCAAAAACAATACAGATAATAAAACTTAAAATAAGTCTCACACATTAGCACAATATAGACAAACAGTACGATAAACATTATCAAATTATTGACATTTACCTTTATACTTTTAAAATATATCAATTTAAAGATTGTTCATATATGAAATATCTTAAATTAGATTATATTTTGAAAACTTGAATAGTATCGCATAGATATACAGCGCTTAGTAATAAATATACATAGTTGCCCGAACATACAGGCAAACAATGACAACACAGAAATATATACAGAGACAGAACACTTTGCTTAAAGGCACACTTGCCGCGAAAATCAGGAATATTGTTTACATTAAAAAAGAAAGACCGTTTTCTGTATTTTTCCCAGACAATATAAGTTAGGAACTTTCTATTTTTACCAAAATTTATAAGTTTGGACGTCACTTTGTATTTTTAATTTGAATTTGAAAATTTGAATTGTTAGGTGCCCGGAACGTAAACAAACCAAACTGCTCGCAGGGGCGATTTTATGTTTCAGTCGAGTGAGTGAACTAACGGCACAATGTAATTTTACGTAGGCATATTTATCTGAGAAATACAGACTGACCATCGGTTAACAGCGACTGGAAAAGCCTGCTGATCATTGTTTGAGTGTAAACCACAGATAAAAAGGCCTGAAATGAGGGTAATCCAACACGAAAGTTGACCGACACTGATCGTTGTTGTTGTAATCAGGCTTCGATTCTTCGTTTGTTTTTCACCCCATTTCTACATTCTAAAGCTAACTAGACATGTTTTATGTGTCCTATGTTTAAGTTTAGTGGTATTAGTCGTAGTAAGCTCATGTAAATTGGTTTTCTTAGCAAATTTAAACAGGCAACGGCGGCAAGTGGGCCTTTAAGCTACCTTATTGTTATCATTAAATTCAACACATACTAGTTTGTAAGTATTTACATATGGTTGGCAAGCTGCTAGACTGTACTGATGATCCTGGCATAAGTTCATTTGAAATGTAAAATAGTTCATTAAATGTATGATAAGTAAATACAAAAGGTCATTTTTCGGATAAAAATCTGTTTATTAGATATTTTGCAACATTTTAAAAAGGTAATGGCTTAAGACGTTTTGGTAGAGCATTAAATTCGTTTATAGTTCTGCATGGGTACATCCAGCATAGTGGACAGGTGAGATCGTAGGTTACGCTTTGGTTTGATTTTTTTTCATCATTTTTTGCAAAGATTCAGCTCCTATTCCGTTGATACTTTTGTAGATCAAAAGTAATCGGTTAAATTGATATATATATATATATATATATATATATATATATATATATATATAGGATAAATGTAACCAGTTTCATTCCATGTACATTTCTCGAATCGATAAACTGTCAGAATTGGTTTTTTGGGCTCAACCTCATAGAACTTTCTTGGGGGGGGGGGGGGGGGGGGGTTATAAAACGGAAATAGCTCGCCCCTATACACCATGCGTTTGAACAATAAACAAGGTGTGATAAACTGAAAGAATAATAAAGTTTACGTGTATAAAGTGACAAGAATTTCTATCTACGTTATGACCAAAGCATGCACAATTTTCGTTAACGTTAACTCCGAGAAGTTTTTCCGACTACGTGTTTTGTATACTACACGGCATTTAGTGCTGGCGATAGGTGCTGTGGGACTCGGGTTCGATTCCCGTTTCGGGCGTCACCCCAAAAATGGGTAGAAGAATTTCTACCATATTTTCAAGAAAGCGTAATCCCAAAATAACGAGAATACTGTTAAACTAATTAAACTCGGGTTTTGTATAAATTGTCCATGTAGAGATATAGACCTACGGACTGAAAATAATGTGGTATCTTCTGCAAAAATAATATTGAGAGAGTCGAGATACAGAGGTTTGTGGTTAATGTTAGAGGTCCCTGGTTCGAGCCTTGAGGAACACGCAGGTTTACATTTATTGGCTAGGATATGGACATATTGTTTCGTTACCATTAAATAGGATTTCAAAAATACAGTGGAATCATTGGAACATCCATATAATGCCCAGCTCGGATTGGTGTGTATAAAATAGATCAATATCATTAAGAAACTCTGTAAGATAGTAGGCTACACGCTTCTTGAATGTTTGTTAAAGGAAGGGTATAACACACACGCTGGTCCGTAGTTGTCCGGACAATCTTTAGCATCTTTCTAGAAAATTCTAGAATCGTTTTTCCAATTTGTCGGAAAATGTATTTTTCAAATAAATATATTAAAATGTTGGCGGGGAATTTAAATCTCGGTGCCCTTTTATGGGAATACCAATATTTAATATATGTTTAAAATAGCGAATTGTTTAGAAAGTTAAATACTAGCGAGGTGAGAGGAATTCACTGTGCGGGTATGTCATCCTGTGAGTACTGTCGGCCAAGCATTAAGTCATATATATTATATAGCAATAGCTCAAGAGCCACCAGTGAGCGGGTGTTGGTGGGCGTGATGGTCGTACAGAGCCACCAGTGAGCGGGTGTTGGTGGGCGTGATGTTCGTACGGAGCCACTAGTGAGCGACCGGATGTTGGTGGGCGTGATGGTCGTACGGAGCCACCAGTGAGCGGGTGTTGATGGGCGTGATGGTCGTACAGAGCCGCCATAGCAGTGAGCGGGTGTTGGCGGGCGTGATGGTCGTACGGAGCCGCCATGGCAGTGAGCGGTTGTTGGTGGACGTGATGGTCGTACAGAGCCGCCATGGCAGTGAGCGGGTGTTAGTGGGCGTGATGGTCGTACGGAGCCGCCATGGTAGTGAGTGGGTGTTGGTGGGCGTGATGGTCGTACAGAGCCGCCATGGCAGTGAGCGGGTGTTGGCGGGCGTGATGGTCGTACGGAGCCGCCATGGTAGTGAGTGGGTGTTGGTGGGCGTGATGGTCGTACAGAGCCGCCATGGCAGTGAGCGGGTGTTAGTGGGCGTGATGGTCGTACGGCGCCACCATGGCAGTGAGCGGGTGTTGGTGGACGTGATGGTCGTGCGGAGCCACCATGACAGTGAGCGGGTGCTGGTGGGTGTGATGGTCGCACAGAGCCGCCATGGCAGTGAGCGGGTGCTGGTGGGTGTGATGGTCGCACAGAGCCGCCATGGCAGTGAGCGGGTGTTGGTGGGCGTGATGGTCGTACGGAGCCAACATGGCAGTAAGCGAGTGTTGGTGAGCGTGATGGTCATACAGAGCCGCCATGGTAGTGAGCGGGTGTTAGTGGGCGTGATGGTCATACAGAGCCGCCATGGCAGTGAGTGGGTGTTGGTGGGCGTGATGGTCGTACGGCGCCACCATGGCAGTGAGCGGGTGTTGGTGGGCGTGATGTTTGTACAGAGCCGCCATGACAGTGAGCGGATGTTGGTGGGCGTGATGGTCGTACAGAGCCGCCATGGCAGTGAGCGGGTGTTGGTGAGCGTGATGGTCGCACAGAGCCGCCATGGCAGTGAGCGGGTGTTGGTGAGCGTGATGGTCGCACAGAGCCACTATGATAGTGAACGGGTGTTGGTGGACGTGATGGTCGTACAGAGCCGCCATGGTAGTGAGCGTGTGTTGGTGAGCGTGATGGTCGCACAGAGCCACTATGATAGTGAGTGGGTGTTGGTGAGCGTGATGGTCGCACAGAGCCACTATGATAGTGAGCGTGTGTTGGTGGACGTGATGGTCGTACAGAGCCGCCATGGTAGTGAGTGGGTGTTGGTGAGCGTGATGGTCGTACGGAGGCACCATGGTAGTGAGCGTGTGTTGGTGGGCGTGATGGTCGTACGGAGGCACCATGGTAGTGAGCGTGTGTTGGTGGGCGTGATGGTCGTACAGAGCCGCCATGGTAGTGAGTGGGTGTTGGTGGGCGTGATGGTCGTACGGAGGCACCATGGTAGTGAGCGTGTGTTGGTGGGCGTGATGGTCGTACAGAGCCGCCATGGTAGTGAGTGGGTGTTGGTGGGCGTGATGGTCGTACGGAGGCACCATGGTAGTGAGTGGGTGTTGGTGGGCGTGATGGTCGCACAGAGCCGCCATGGTAGTGAGTGGGTGTTGGTGGGCGTGATGGTCGCACAGAGCCGCCATGGTAGTGAGTGGGTGTTGGTGGGCGTGATGGTCGTACGGAGCCACCATGGTAGTGAGTAGATTGTGTGTCAATGTTCGTTTGTACGACGAGAGTTCAATTTTTAGAGACCATCCTCAATCATTCTTAACAGCATGCAGAGCCAATTGGAACACCGTTCGGCTATCTTCGCTCGCTACCGGTCGGCTTTCTCGCACGTAAATTCCAGAAGTTTCAGAGTGCCTGCAGAGCTATGGTTCTAATTAGCGACTTTCCTTTGATGAAGGTAATAGTTAAGCCGAATTGCACTTTCAAAGTCTAACACAAACATTCAATTTGACGAGTTCATCAATGTCATGTAAATACATGTATATTTCACATCTGCTCAAGCTTAAAGTGGCATGAGCTGCCAAAATCCACACTTTTTACATAATTTTTGATCGTCACGACAGTAAGAGGCCATCGAAAAACTGAATGATTGGCGTTGGAATGAGGAAAATCCATACAGTATGTGACATGTACAAACCGAAAACGTGTTCGAAAAGTAAACAAAATTTAAATAACCGGAACGACCATTCATTCATTCTACGCCAAAGTTAGTTCAAAACAAAACTTTATCGTATATTTTCGAGACTAGAAGCACTAAAAAGCCTTGAATTATACGTCTCGAGAAAAATAGGCAATAATTTCAACATTCTGTTTTAGCGACAAAATATCAACATTTTGTCTGTAAATTGTTGCAGAAACGATTGTGATCATAAAAGGCAACATTCTGGCGTTAAGAAATCACCATTAATGGCAATAAGCTATAGGATTTATTCAGGATATCGTTTGCCAAATTAAAAGTGTATTTTAACAAAATAAAAAGATGCTTGTAAGTATGAAACTTCAGAGTCCATCTGGCTTCACAGGGCGAACATATTGAAGTAAAAATGTCATGTAATCAGGTACACCAGAAGTCTAGACTTCTGGGTACACCTAATGGGGAGATGCATCTTACCGAGCTGGGGTAAATTCTCAGTAGCCATTCCATGTTTTACCTTGGTAAAATATGAGGGTTCAATCCGTAAATCGAACAGCGTCCACTGGTGAAATCGTTAGTCAGCCAAGTTTTGGTTTCAAAATATGTGTTTTATCAACATGAAATCAATTTGGGTATAAGCCGATCCTTACAATTCACATACAGTTTTTATCTTAAAGGGGCATGAGCTGCCAAAATGTTGATATTTTGACGTTAAAACAGAATGTTGAAACTATTGGCTATTTTTCTCAAGACGTATAATTCAGAAGCTTTTTAGTGCTTCTAGTCTCGAAAATGTAAGATAAAGTATTGTTTTGAACTAACTTTCACTTAGAATGAATGAATGGTCGTCCCGGTTATTTAAATTTTGTTTACTTTTCGAGCACGTTTTCGGTCCGTACATGCCACATACTGTATGGATTTTCCTCATTCCAACGCCAATCATTTAGTTTTTCGATGGCCTTCAAAGCCTCTTACTGTCGTAACGATCAGCAATTATGAAAAAAGTGTGAATTGTGGCAGCTCATGCCACTTTAATGTACAATTCGCTGATTTGAAAGCCGTTGTCACCTCCACCAAGTGAGCCTTTGTCCTTTATATCCGGTCGCACTAAGTGACCCTACATCCGTAAAATGGATTGGTTAATTGATATGGACACGTAGGTGAAAAAAGTGTGAGATGAAGCAGGTTTTGAAATAAGTGAAATTAGCCATGGTTTAATTTATGTGTTCAGAATGATTCAAAATGGATTGAACGAATGTCTAAAAAAACATACGATTTTATCATATTTTCCAAAGTAAACATAAGGTAAATTTGGTAAAACTGAGTTTTAGTTAAGGCCGCTTATAATATAATCATCACCGTCAATACCATTTCCCTAACATTACGTTTATACGCATGCCATTAATAAGAGCTACACTTGGGACATTTTTAAAACATGATGTTAAATAAATAACGAGTATGTCTGTCAGAGGACTTGATGGTTAATATACTGAGTGCTCCAAACGATTAGGATGGGACTTAAACGCCTTACATCCGATTTCCATTAGAATTTGGTGAACTGCAGCTGGTTTCCGTGTGGACAACCTTTAGGGACATGGCTGTATTTTACAATACGGTTACTAGATCAATGTCTATATTTTACATCCATTGAAATGGATCGACAAAGCGTGTCCAGGTGTTTAGCCTCCGAAATCCAGGTATAGTGGAATGCACGATTGGGCCCTTAATGTGCCGCTCTTTCGGGTAGCAAGATAGCCAACCAAGGTCACAAATCCAATCTGCTAATTATATTAAACAAGAGATCAGTGAACTGATCTTGGCGACCACCATAGAACACTATCAGAAAGAAATAGATGTTGCACAGCTAGACCATAGGGGGGATCTGTCTGGGAAACATGATGAAGATCCGACCAGTAGTTCTCTTGAAATGGCGATAACAAGAAAAGTTTACAGACATCGGACGACGGACGAAAAGCGATTTGATAACACCACCATGAGATCATGGTGGTCTCAAAAGTACCCGATTCAACCAGCAACAATGTGATTTGATGGACGCGCCAATAAGCTAAAACAACCAACCAACCAACAATGTGATTTATTCTGAGGTCTAAGCTTAGAAAACAAACCTGTATTATTTAGTTATTTTGAACTTCAAGACCTTCTAAACTAGAAATAAAGAATCCGAAGTGAATTGAATACGAGAAGGCCTTCAGAATGAAAAATTCATATTTAGAAGCAAAAGATTGACAGTAAATTTCTTTGTCATGTAAACCATTTTTCTTTTTGGTGTAGATTTACACAAATTTTTTTACCGTGTATATTTAAGTTTCGCAAACAGTGTAAATTGAAAGGGTCGTTTATATCCTCTAAAAGCGGCATGAGCTAGCTTAAAGTGGCATGAGCTGCCAAAATTCACAGTTTTTTCATAATTTTTTATCGTCACGACAGTAAGAGGCTTTGAAGACCATGGAAAAAAATAAACGATTGGCGTTGGAATAAGGAAAATCCATGTAGTATGTGGCCTGTACGAACCGAAAACTTGTTCGAAAAATAAACAAAATTCAAATAGGCTAACCGGGAGCTGCTAAAATGTTGATATTTTGCCGTTAAAACAGAATTCTGAAATTATTGCCAATTTTTCTCTAGACGTATAATTCAGAAGATTGTTAATGCTTCTAGTCTGTACAATATGTACAATGTACAATAAAATATTGTTTTGAGCAAATTTTGGCAGCTCGTGCCACTTTAAAATACAAGCTGTGTAGCCTAGGTCAAATTTGTAAATTTCATTTGTGAAATATTTAGTTTATATAAATGCCGATTCCATTTATTTGCGAAAGACAAGAGCAGAACAACATGTAGGTGCCTTGAGTTTAGGCGCATTGTTACGGTCAGTTTACGGTGAGATGTACGTTGTAAAGTGTTAGATTGCAGATAAAGATGTGACAAGTTAATTACTGTTTACGTCACCAGTTTGAACAGTTTACAGAGGGAGAGTGTCTTGATATAGAGGAGGGTGAAATGGAGTTAACCGTCAGTGACACTAGTATTACCATGTGTGTATGTCTGTCTACAACACCCTCGTAACGAGATGCTAATTCCTGTCTCAATAACTGATCGCGAACCAATAATAATTGTACCTAACGTAAATAATTAAAGCGGTTCCCAAGTATGTCTCGTTTAGTTCCCACTAAATGTTAAAGAATGCACGCTTCCTTATGTAGTTCGTGTAAGGCTTAATGTTACTGTTAACTTGCTTCCTTCAGCAATGAGTAACAATATCTAACGGCATCTACTTTAGTCTAATTTGCACCGAAAGAACAGGAAACCATGAAATGATTTAAAGTGACACGAACTGACAATATGCCGATATTTTTACATTAAAACTAAATTTTCAAATAAAAGTACAAATTGAAATTAAGCATTTTAGTCTACTAGTGCGAATTTAGATTTTTAATATAACTCCAAAATAACTGAAGTTCGTCACGGTTATTAAAGTGGCATGAGCTGCCAAAATTCAATTTTTTTTTATAATTTCTGATCGTCGAGACGGCCAAACTAATTGATTCGCGTTGGAATGAGGGAAATCCCTAAAGTCTACGGCCTATACGAACCGAAATAGTAACCGAAAAAGCAAACAAAATTTAAATAACCGGGACGACCATTCATTCATTCTAAGCCAAAGTTGGTTCAAAATAATACTTTATCGTTCATTCTCGAGACTAGAAGCACTAAAAAGCTTCTGATCTATACGTCTTGAGAGTATATTTCGGCCCGTACAGAGTGTATGTATTTTCTTTATTTTTTTTTACTCTTATGGTCTTTACACAGAATCAATACTCCTAAAAGAAGTGAACATTTGTATGGGTTTTGATTGATTGATGTTTTACGCCGCACTCAAATTTATTTCACTTCTTTGGCGGTGTTGTCAGGTTGGGAGGGAGAGAAACCGGGCTCCATTTGTATGAGAAACGAGTATATTGACGTAACATCGCAATCCAGATAATATGACCGTCAGAGCACCATGTTGAGGTAGACATGCTGCAATTCCATAGTCTGCTCTATTCTACCTTTATATATATATAAGTCCCAATTTGCCTTTTCTCAACCTAAAATTTCAATTTTATAGGGCAACTAAATAATTGTGCTACATAAAAAGATCACGGGTATTTTATTTTTGTTGTTGTTGTCTGTATTGATTCAAGATTATTTCACTTAAATGGCGGCGTTGCCAGGTTTAGTGGGGTTTAGTCGGAGGAAACCCCAGAGCTTCGGCGAGTACCTGGCAACTCCTCCACATGCGGCGACCGAGTGAACAATCCACTCAGAAAGTCTTTATTGAAAGTGGAGTGAGTGAGTGATTTGGGTTTTACATCCTGCTTAACAGTATTTCAGTCATATGAAGACGTTGTCTCCTTGTAGAAGGGCAGATTTCCACTGCTCCTCTATTTGGTGCTGCCTCACCGAGACGACTTGCCGAAGACACCCAGCAAGCCCCCTCTCCCAGCCACATTATACTGACACCGGGCCAACCAGTCGCTGCTCTAACTCCTATTGCTGAGCGCCAAGCGAAGCAGCAGCAGCTCCCACTGTTAAAGCCTTTGGTCTGACTCCACCCAGGCTTGAACCTGGATCTCCCAGCCCCGAAGCGCTACCAGCTGAGCTATCGTGGCTGGTTATTATTGAAAGTGGAAAGGTACCTACCCAAACCTAGTATATATATATAAGCAATATGGCAAAATCGTGCATTCGCTGGAGAACAGTGAGGATACCGGACAAATGTGAGCATTAGCGTGAAGTTTTTGGTTGTGAGGCGAACAAAAGAACCACAGAGAACAGGTGCTTTGAATAAATTATGAGAACATCAGACCAACGGCCACAAGAGGTTTGGGTGTACACGGGCCATCTAGAGTTTTGATTTTTTTGAAAATTCTACTTAAAACTCAAGAGATTTGTCAAATGCATCTTGCTTTTTACATTTTGTCGACCATGATTTATTTGTGTCAAAACACCACGTTTCCAATGTTGCAATACGGTAAAAGATGGTCAAACAACTGCTACATGTAGACACTATAGCTGGATCATAACCCAATGATCATACAGCTTAGAAACTAGATAGTGAACTAAATTTTGTCGGCTGCAAAACACTTGGACAAACCACACCTAACCAAACCATTATTCAAATATATTTTAAAACTTCAAGCTGTATGTGATACGGTGTTTTTATCCAGCTGTACATTGCACACGGATACAAGATCCCAATCAAGTCTGTTGAAAAAGAAAAGTTGTACAACGCATTTCAACTATTATCTGGAACACTGTTTATAGGTAAATTTATTGAATAGAACAATAAACTATAACCTATGACACAAGTTTACCTTGACTTGCATACAAGAACACCCCGAATATATATATATTCCAGTTTTGATATTGTAACAAATATTGATATTAGAAAAGAATTTGTTTGGAGAATAAATGTATAATTGTTTCCCATTTGAGATACCAGGAAGTAAAAATCACAAATATGGACAGCTTTAGATATAAATACATATAAAATATCATAGAATTTGAATACATGATTTCCAAGTGAATATAACTATAAGCATATAGGGCCTGATCATTTTGAGGGCTAATTATTTAGGAAGAAAGTTTTTAAGAGAATATAATTGATCCATATCACTAAACATGGTTTTCTGGATCAGTGGGGGTAATTTCCAACATCTACAGATACAGGGTAAGCTTATGACTGAGTGGGATACAAACCAGTGACTGATGTATTGGAGGTTTGTGTTGATTCTATCTTACAGACTCTCAGAACCATCCAGTTTACAAATGGAGGATAGTCAAATCAGCATACACCATGTTGACAAATTGAAAACCATTTAATCTCACAAATTTATAGTTAACATTGTTTCTTACATTCATATACACCAGCATATTGCACAACAAATATTTACAAGGTACATGTAGAACAGTTATATAGTTTTGTGATAACAATATCTGATATACATAAATCATAGTTCAACAAATTGCTCAAAAATAACTTTAAAGTGGCACAAGCTGCCAAATTTCAGACTTCTTCATAAATTCTGATTGTCAACTTAATTCCAGACCATAAAGTGCCCAGAAAAAGTAAAGGATTGTCAGTAACCTGTATGAACTAGTGGGGTTAAGTCGGAGGAAACCGCTGAGCTTCGGCGAGTACCTGGCAACTCCTCCACATGTGCGCCAATAAATGACAAACTCCAAATAGTTGGAATGTATAAGTACATTTGTTAGGGTGCTGTTGCTTCTAAACCTCCCTAAACGCACATCTCCAAGATTGATTGCTACAACAAGCTCGCATTGTGTACTTCTTGATAAAAATGATGAACAATTAGCTAATTATCTTTCAATGAAATTTCCCCTAGATTTGACAGCTCATGCCACTTTACTGATATTTGCAAAGTCTAAAAATCCATCCAGAGTGCCCCCAAAACATTAAAATTATCCCAAACCAGACTTACAGATATTCAAGAATAAATTAAAACATTTTTTCCTTGGGTTTTAAGATATGACATGTCTCAAGGTTGAATTTCACAAGATAAAGATTTTAAAACAGATTGATTGATGTTTTACATTGCACTTAAGTTTATTTCAATTAAACGGTTACAAGTTTTGTGTGCGTGTGTGTGTGTGGGGGGGGGGGGGGGGGACTAGTGTCTTTGTTTGGATTAAACCCCCAGCATTTGGCAAGTTCCACAAAAGGCGACAGAGTAAAAAATACACTAGAATTGTTTCAATTTTTGGGGGCCTGAGTGGGATTTGAACTCGACACCAATTAATGCATAAAAAAAGGACCATAGATAAATTAATATTGTGCTGTAACAGATTACGGCAATATCATCCATAGTTTTCTAAATGATAAGAAATTAGATTAACCATCAATGTTTATAATTTACCATGTAATGGTTTCCATTGGTGGACCACCTTTTAATAATTTGTAAACTTTATACTGGTTATTAACGTTCACATTATTCTTATTAAGTCAGAAATTATAATGTAACACAGGATTTGTCGAAGATTTTCCCAATCAAGTGATTTATGTACAGAACTTGAAGCTGGTTTGTGTTTGAACTAAATGTATAATGTAAAACCTAGGTAGACAAAACAGGCTTCACATTATCTCCTTGGGTGTGAATAAAAAAAAACAGGGGAAAAAATATACATACATGTAGTATCTATCAGTAAATACTCTGTAAAACTAGACAAAATTTGGCCTCTCATTCCATGATTACAAAAGGGGCTATGCCAACTTTTACATTTCCCGTTACAGTATAACTCTGTGTTTTTAAAACTGAGCTGTGACTAATTTATCTGACATTCATTCCCTCAAGAGGTACATTGTATGCTATACGTCTCTTCCATTCACACTCTTATAAAACAAACATAAAGGAACAAACATAAAAACAACCCTATAATATACATACAATCCCATTAACATTTAGACATTTTAACTTTTCAAAATGGTTTAAAATGAATATTGAATTATTATGAAGTTTTGTTTGTTTCAATCCATTTCATTATTTTATCTCGGAGTTCATCTTGAGGAATGACCATATCCATGGTGAGAGGTTGACGGTTAAATGGATCCGTCTGATCACTGTAATGTAAAAACCATGATAGTTCAATAGATGTTCAAAAACTCTAAATACTTAAAAACTGAAAGAGCTGAAGATTATTTACAAGCAAAATTCTTGAAAAATGGTAATCATTCATCCAAAATATTGAAAAGGGGTGAACATGAAATTTAAGTTTTATTCCAGATTAGACGCTTGTAGCAAGAAGTGAATTTGTAATCCAGTCAGCTGGTGCCCCTCCTGTTGATATACTGTCTGTTATACACTACACGGTTCATTCAGTGCAGGCATTACACAATTGACATGTTAAAGTTATGTTTAATCCCCTTGGAAAGTATAAACCAGGTTTACTTGATGTATATGTTACCTTAGGATATGCCTGGCAATGATGGGCTTGTCCACTATCTGTTTGGAGGTAGGTAAGAGAACTGGATCTTTCATCAGTGTTCCCATTATGGGGTCCAGAAACTCCTCAGGGGCACTGCTCATCAAATCTTCTTCTTCCTTCTGTCTCACACCTAAAGCCTGTCAATCAAATCATACACAGACTAGATGTCCTTCAGTCAACAACTCAATAGGCATTTGGTGGAATATTACCTGCATATAGCATTGGGTGGCAAAATGAACTCGATATAAAGGCTGATAACTGTTGTTTGTCCAGCAGAGAACAGAGCGGTCACCCTGACTGATCATCTTACTTGTATATTCAATGTAGTTTTGATATTCAAATTCATTCTATAAAAAAGAAGAGTATTAACTAAATGCAATGATAATGAGCTTACTTGTATTTTTTCTTCCAGAGCCAGGAAATCACCAATAACTTGAGGTGGTCGACCAATCTTTTGTAAGACGTGAACAGCTTTAGGGAAGAGATCTGGTGAGTAAGATCGTCCGTCTGCAGAGACAGCAGTACAGAAGCCTTCATCCTCACCAAGATTCAGATAGATCTGGGTTATATCAGACACTATCTGCTGCGGCTTAAACTCAAACTCATTCTTATCTTTCACCACAAAGTTTTTCTGTTTTGGTCCCACCTTTAAGACAAACACACATAGTCATTTTGAAAACAATTCATTCACAATAAACTAAAGGGCACTTTGGCTTTAAGAATCTTTGGCTGAAGAAATAAAATAAGTCTTGATGTTTTAGGTTCCACTATTTTCAGTTATATGGTAGCATTGCAAGGTTTAGTGAAAGAAGAACACAAGTTCTTTGCCCAGACCAAAACCTCCACCGAATACCTGGAAACACAGGGGAAAATCCATCCAGAAATCTTTCACTTTTACTTTGAGTGGGATTATAAGCCGCAACCCAGGCAAAAAGTAGATGATATACAATGTCAGAAGACACCAAAAGTATGGCCTACCAAATGAAGTAGAAAGTAATTGAGCATCCCTGCTATCCGTTCAACCATAACATTGTGGGTGAAGATTGAACGAATGTCGTTAGTGATGAATGTCAGAGTATGAATGGTACTATTGGACATGACGTTATAGGCCAGAGCGAGACGGGAAGTCATACGGAAGTTTCTGAAGGCTGTAGCCCGTTCCTGGGCAGGAAGTTGATCCCAAGCACCATTCTCCTTCTCCCGTTGTTTTATCTTTATCTCACTCATGTGCTGAAAACAAGAACCAGTTATAAAAATCATCAATCATCATCAGCTTAATAGATGCTTGGTGTCTTAAGGCACAGTCTTCCATAGAACCTTGCGTACGGTGCAAAATATTAATAAATCCATAGAGCTAGGCAATCATTCTTTACAAGAAACCATAGAAAACTCAGTGAGGAAAACATTATTAGGGTTCAGTGAGATTTGTCAGATTGACTGTAACCACTGTTCATGGTGTGCTTCTCTATAAAGTTATAACTGTTAACATGGTAGATTATAGAATGTTACCTGTAGAGCTTCATCCAGTAAAAAGGTGGCATCATTAATTAACAAATTAATGAACCTTAGAAATAATGGAGCATCTGTGGCATCTATATTTTTCTCTGCGTCTTTTGATAATCTCTGAAAACACAGAAATACATGTATAAGAAAAAAATCTGTAAAATACATGTAAAAATAGCTATTGATAAATATGACTTCTCTGGTTTTATGTGCATGGAACATGACCAATTTTGTCAGGAATCATTTAACGGGAAATATTCCTTCTAAGAGTATGTAGTCAAGAACCTAAAAGACCAAAGTTTGAATTCCCAGATGCCTTATGGAATTTGCCGATTTTGTTACACTCCGTTATACTGCAACACATTAATAGAATAAGTCTTTCTTATTTTATCATTCCAAATTCTCCACAAAAACCGACAAGCCATATAAGTTATAATGAACAGTAGTTGAAACTTACAATGAGAGCATCTTTATGGAGATCCACCTTCCATATATAGTCTAGAATGGCATACATAGGCTGTCTGTATTGAAACTTCATCTCAAAGTCTACATTCTGGCCGGTCATCTCTATCACAACAAACACATGTAATAGAGTCTCTGCAAGGTGCTCAATCAGGGGGTGGCTTTTAAACAACTGTTCACGATGATATCTAAAATTAACATTGTGTATTAAAATGAAATCTAATGGGAAAATATTAATAGACAAATGATTTAATGAATCTAGAACTGATGAAGACATTTTCCTTTGTATATTTGTATACTTAGTGTTCGAGATATATTTGTATACTTAGTATTTGAGGTACATGTATATTTGTATACACTGTACTTAGTGTTTGAGGTATATTTGTATACTTAGTGTTTGAGGTATATTTGTATACTTAGTGTTTGAGGTATATTTGTATACTTAGTGTTTGAGGTACATGTATATTTGTATACACTGTACTTAGTGTTTGAGGTATATTTGTATACTTAGTGTTTGAGGTATATTTGTATACTTAGTGTTTGAGGTATATTTGTATACTTAGTGTTTGAGGTATATTTGTATACTTAGTGTTTGAGATATATTTGTATACTTAGTGTTTGCGGTATATTTGTATACTTAGTGTTTGCGGTATATTTGTATACTTAGTGTTTGAGGTACATGTATATTTGTATACACTGTACTTAGTGTTTGAGGTATATTTGTATACTTAGTGTTTGATGTATATTTGTATACTTAGTGTTTGGGGTATATTTGTATACTTAGTGTTTGAGGTATATTTGTATACTTAGTGTTTGAGGTATATTTGTATACTTAGTGTTTGAGGTATATTTGTATACTTAGTGTTTGAGGTATATTTGTATACTTAGTGTTTGAGGTATATTTGTATACTTAGTGTTCGAGATATATTTGTATACTTAGTGTTTGCGGTATATTTGTATACTTAGTGTTTGGGGTATATTTGTATACTTAGTCTTTGAGGTACATGTATATTTGTATACTTAGTCTTTGAGGTACATGTATATTTGTATACACTGTACTTAGTGTTTGAGGTATATTTGTATACTTAGTGTTTGAGGTATATTTGTATACTTAGTGTTTGAGGTATATTTGTATACTTAGTGTTTGAGGTATATTTGTATACTTAGTGTTTGAGGTACATGTATATTTGTATACACTGTACTTAGTGTTTGAGGTATATTTGTATACTTAGTGTTTGAGGTATATTTGTATACTTAGTGTTTGAGATATATTTGTATACTTAGTGTTTGCGGTATATTTGTATACTTAGTGTTTGCGGTATATTTGTATACTTAGTGTTTGAGGTACATGTATATTTGTATACACTGTACTTAGTGTTTGAGGTATATTTGTATACTTAGTGTTTGATGTATATTTGTATACTTAGTGTTTGGGGTATATTTGTATACTTAGTGTTTGAGGTATATTTGTATACTTAGTGTTTGAGGTATATTTGTATACTTAGTGTTTGAGGTATATTTGTATACTTAGTGTTTGAGGTATATTTGTATACTTAGTGTTTGAGGTATATTTGTATACTTAGTGTTCGAGATATATTTGTATACTTAGTGTTTGCGGTATATTTGTATACTTAGTGTTTGGGGTATATTTGTATACTTAGTCTTTGAGGTACATGTATATTTGTATACACTGTACTTAGTGTTTGAGGTATATTTGTATACTTAGTGTTTGAGGTATATTTGTATACTTAGTGTTTGAGGTATATTTGTATACTTAGTGTTTGAGGTATATTTGTATACTTAGTGTTTGAGGTACATGTATATTTGTATACACTGTACTTAGTGTTTGAGGTATATTTGTATACTTAGTGTTTGAGGTATATTTGTATACTTAGTGTTTGAGATATATTTGTATACTTAGTGTTTGCGGTATATTTGTATACTTAGTGTTTGCGGTATATTTGTATACTTAGTGTTTGAGGTACATGTATATTTGTATACACTGTACTTAGTGTTTGAGGTATATTTGTATACTTAGTGTTTGATGTATATTTGTATACTTAGTGTTTGGGGTATATTTGTATACTTAGTGTTTGAGGTATATTTGTATACTTAGTGTTTGAGGTATATTTGTATACTTAGTGTTTGAGGTATATTTGTATACTTAGTGTTTGAGGTATATTTGTATACTTAGTGTTTGAGGTATATTTGTATACTTAGTGTTCGAGATATATTTGTATACTTAGTGTTTGCGGTATATTTGTATACTTAGTGTTTGGGGTATATTTGTATACTTAGTCTTTGAGGTACATGTATATTTGTATACACTGTACTTAGTGTTTGAGGTATATTTGTATACTTAGTGTTTGAGGTATATTTGTATACTTAGTGTTTGAGGTATATTTGTATACTTAGTGTTTGAGGTATATTTGTATACTTAGTGTTTGAGGTATATTTGTATACTTAGTGTTTGGGGTATATTTGTATACTTAGTGTTTGAGGTATATTTGTATACACTGTACTTAGTGTTTGAGGTATATTTGTATACTTAGTGTTTGAGGTATATTTGTATACTTAGTGTTTGAGGTATATTTGTATACTTAGTGTTTGAGGTATATTTGTATACTTAGTGTTTGAGATTTGAATCTTACGTTGATAAGAGTCCCTGTGAGAACGGTGATCCATTGTTGGCTGTAGGCATTAATGCCCTTAATACCTCTGCTAACTCAGCCCTATGATGGGGGTTCCTCATACGTCCAGGGCTACCCATAAACACCAAGATAAACGTCATTATTTGCTCCAGTCGACCATTTTCAGACTGAGACATATAAAAATAAACAGCATCAATAAAACAGTGGGAAATTTCAAGTGTAGAGACAGGTGTAGATTACAAGAAAACCTACCATATTGTTCCGATTATTTTATGTGACTTTAAAACATGGTCGTATATTTTCTGGAATTAATTGCCAAAAATATTCAAAATTTATGACAAAAAATATTTTAACTAATTCAATAAATAATGAAATAAAAAGATTGTTTGGCTAAATGATTTACAAATATTGTTTTGCTTGGATGAGACAAGATTTTTTCCTGTGCCCGTGTGTTTAAGTGTTCATAAAAATTATATTATTGCAAGTATTTGACCTTACCTCATATATACTGTCCTTAAATCGATGTAAAAACAACATGAAATCAGAGAGGTTTTCTACAAATGTCTCTGGGATATAGGCCAGGTATTTGGGAGTTGTGGTTGGTAGAGGAAATGTCACTGGTATAAACTTGTCTAGAGATTCACTGATAGCTACATGGGTTAACCAAGTGGCAGAGGCTATGTGAAAGTTCATACAAAATTCTAATAGTTTTGGGTCTGTTAGAGCAGCCTTTATACACAAAAATCTTGACATTCCTACAACAAAAAATATATATTGATTTCAGACATTCAAATATGTATCAAAATAGACATCCAAACCTGCAGATGACAATGTATGAAGGGCAGACAACCAAGTCAAAACATCTGATTGTTACCACAGTTTTTACCTATTTCTTTGTCTACTGAGTTGGATTTAAATATACCCCTTAATGTCAGCTAGTGTCCCCAGCATAATCAATCAGATTCCCTCTCCAAAAAATCCATTCTAAAAAGAGTGCACTGATATTGCTTTGTTCTGTTATTCTTATATTATGAAATCATTGTATTTACATCCAATATGATTATAAAGGTTAACTATGAGATTTGCTAATAATACAAAATTTAATTTTGAATACATCTAGTGTCACAAAAACACATTCCATAAATACAATTTACTTACCTTTTTCCATATCTTGTTTAATGAGACGGACCTGTTCAGAGGGTGCCCCACCCTGAGCTTGCATCTCTGTATATAACCTCTGAACTTCATGAAGCTCTTTATTTAAGTTTTTCAATTTATTATGAAGTGCATAGAAGCCTTGGCGTAAGGCATATTGAGTCATATAAAAACACTCAGTGATAAAACCATAGGTGGCAACAGGAGGAAGTTTGGAGACTCCATCTGATGGGATTAGGCATGTCTCTTTACTTAAACCTGAAAATACAGGTATGTAAAATAAACAGGTTTCAAATGATTTGTAAAATTCTGTAATGTTAGTGAGAATGTTTTTTGGTTCTGAGAAGAGAGAGATCAAATACAGTCAGTTGTTTTGTATATACCTACTATTGGTTAATGGATCGATGTTTTACATTGCAATAGATTATTTCATTTAGGTGGTGATATTACCAGGTTTTGTGTGTAGAATCAACTTTATAAATTGTAAATAGTCATTGTTTACCTGTTTAAACACATGCCTAGTAACACAGATAGATAATAAAACCTGTAATCCTTAAACGGCAGGCGTCTGGACATTGAGCCATCAAGTCACACATACATGTATATTAAGTTATGAAGGCCCTCATGATATCGGATATTAAAGTGACATGAGTTGCCAAAATTTCACATAAATTCTGATTGTCAATACAATAAGAGGACTTGAAACAAAATGATCGATGTCCACACAAGTCCACACAATGTAACTGTCTATGGCCCATGGGAACATATACGGTGTTTGAAAAGTAAGAACTAAATTTAAATAGCTCAGTCAGACGTTCATTCATTTCAGACCAACATTGTATTAAAGATAACCCAAAACACTACTTTATTTCACATTACTTACTGTATAAGTAGCACTAGAAAGCTTTTGGTTTGCACTTGAAGTGACATCAGTCACCAAAATTTGCAATATAGTGCTCGAAAAGAAAACTAAAATCAAATTCTTAAATTAAACCCTTTTATAATGCCAATAAGCGCTACCGCTACTGCACCAAAATGTCTCCATCAATTGTTTTTACAAAATCATACAGACCTCTCATGTGTACATTCATTTGTTTGGACTCCTCATTTGTAGATACCACTGCTGTGATGTAACTAGGCTGGATTTTCAGAAGTTTGGGAGACTGAGGTTCAGAAAATGGCTGACAAAATCTCAACAAAACAGCAGCCAGGTTCAAAGCAAATCCATCACTACAATAAACCTGGTTCACATGGATATTGGATCGACCTGCAATCAATAAGGAATCATTTACAGATCTTTGTCATCCTTCTCTTTAACCTTCAACAACCTCCAAACCCTTCAGAAAGTGTTTTAATGAGGCAGAAGCAAACACAGAACTAAGCCAAAAATCCATTGTAATTCCTTAGAAGTTTTAAAACAAATATTACAAGCATTCTGAGAGTATTGCAATACACTCCCCTTTCGGAAGTTTAATGCATATTTTTGAGTGGCATGAGCTGCAATTTCTTTAAAAAAATTACTTGAGCTCAACAAAATGATCTACAACTCATCATGGTTGACTTAAATATAAAAATTTAGCACAGTATCTAAAATGGGCCGTAATTTCTGTATAAGTGGAGTGAAACGGAACATTGACTTGATCTGTAACTGATGGTTGACTCGCATAAATTTAGCACAATATCTGAAAAAGTCCAAACAACTGATTTGCCAGATTCACTGAATGACGGATGAAGCACAACTAAACTAACTAAAAAAAACTTGGATAAGAAAGAAGTGGTACCCACCTTTATTTGCATGCAAGCAGCTGCCTAACCAGGTCAATACTTGGTGCTTCAGATCAGGAGAAAGTTTTATGATGGTAAATAATAAATGGTAAACCCTTTCACTAATCGACTGCATGGACTGAAATCAAACAATTACAGAAACGGCATAAATATGATGAGCTGAGTTCAGTCGACTTTCAGAATGATTGTGAGGTTTGAGATGTACATAACATAAATCTTATATGTTTATCAAGTAAGCATTGCGGGGGTTTAGTTGGTTATAAAATCCTCAGAAAACTGTGACTTCCCACTAGTACCTGAATGTGACAGTTGACTCGAGTAAATAAACAGCAATTACTCACTTGCCAAATACTTGCTTCCACGAGTTCCTGGTCTTGTTTTGTCATCTGGGAAGGGTTTGGGAAGAGGTCATTAGAGTTTAGAGCCCCTGTTGGTATACAGCTTACAGAGAGGATAGAGCCAAGTAATGTTCTCTCATAGGCTTGGGCAATATCCCAGTACATCGGAGCATTAAACCTCATAAATACCTGACAATACAAATCAGAGCATATAATGATATAGAATTGTCCTGATTAAAGCAAAATGGTAAGAAATGTATCATCAGCAAAATGTTCATAAATGACAGCAAATACGGCCCTTCAAAATCTGGCCCTGGCCTGACATTTCAATGTCAAAATGTAACTAACTGCATCTGTAATCAAACACCTTTCATGAGATGCTGGTATCTTTAGAATGGCCAATGAAAGTTCCAAACACATTTTACAGTACATATGTCTCTCTGTTCAGTAGAGCCTCGAATTTCCAAACTATTTCTATATGTGTTGGTCTGTTCAGTAGTGGCAGAGGAAGTTCCAAAACAGATTTCTATGTCTTTCTGTTCAGAATTGCCAAAGGAAGTTCCAAAACAGATTTCTATGTCTTTTTGTTCAGTATTGCCAAAGGAAGTTCCAAAACAGATTTCTATGTCTTTCTGTTCAGTATTGCCAAAGGAAGTTCCAAAACACATTTGTATGTCTTTCTGTTCAGTATTGCCAAAGGAAGTTCCAAAACACATTTGTATGTCTTTCTATTCAGTATTGCCAAAGGAAGTTCCAAAACAGATTTCTATGTCTTTCTGTTCAGAATTGCCAAAGGAAGTTCCAAAACACATTTGTATGTCTTTCTGTTCAGTATTGCCAAAGGAAGTTCCAAAACACATTTGTATGTCTTTCTATTCAGTATTGCCAAAGGAAGTTCCAAAACAGATTTCTATGTCTTTCTGTTCAGTATTGCCAAAGGAAGTTCCAAAACACATTTGTATGTCTTTCTGTTCAGTATTGCCAAAGGAAGTTCCAAAACAGATTTCTATATGTCTCTCTATTCAGTATTGCCAAAGGAAGTTCCAAAACAGATTTCTATATGTCTCTCTATTCAGTATTGCCAAAGGAAGTTCCAAAACACTCATACAGGGCTTACCAAGGCCAATACGAACAAACTAGGCTAATACGAACGAACAAGGCCAATATGGACTGGGCCAATACGAGATCGAACATGGCGACCGTTTCATTGCTATCACTTCAAAATTCCAACGCCATTTTTCTTGAAATCATCAACAGAAAAAAAGAAAATAGCCAATGTACAGTTGAAGAAAAACAAATATCCCGTCTATTTCATTAGATAAAACATTGCATTAATAATAATTTGTAAAAATAAAGAAATATGTTCCTATATTTTATGTACATAAGGGGGACAACTCTTGGTACACTACACCTAGATTTTTTTAAAGACATTTTTAAGAAAATAAAAGTCAACTTTCCATGCCATTGTGTCTATTAATTCACTATTATTTTTAAACAATATAAATACTTTATGGGAAAAAAAACATTGAAAGCCAATTAATAAAATTTTCATTAATCAGGATATTCCCTATTGGCATTGTCACAGGTCCTCGGACAGTCGTATTAGCCTTCGGCCTCGGACCAATACGACTATCCTCGGACCTGTAGCAATGCCAATAGGGAATATCCTGATTAGTAACATTATATTATTGCTTGATATTTAACACATGCTAAAACAACCAGTCATTTAGAAAGACTGAATCATTACTGAATGACGAAAAGCTGTATTATTAAGAGTGTTAACATAGTCTTACCTTTGCCATACATTCTTTCCTGGCAAAAAAATACAAGAGACCCATATTCTGGTATGCTGCAGTGTTGTTCAAACCAAATTGACTTCCTTCATCAATTTTATCTTTGATTATATTTAGGACAGGTTTTAATGCATCAAAAAGTGGGCCGTCTTCTTCATTTTCTTCAATTCTCATTGAAACCTTTTCAAAGAATTCCACCATGTAGTCTCCTGTACCACCTGTTTAGGTATAAAAACATTCAATCAAAAACTTGATCCAGGCAGAATGTTTTTTATATCAAAAGAAACTTTTGGTCACTTGAGCTCCAAAACAGGGGAAAAGTATACAAGAAGGGTGTGTAAAAAGATCAAAATTTCCCTAGAATTCATTACCACAATTATAAAAAGTACGTGTAAAAAAGCATCGCTAACAGCTATGTTTTGTAAAGTGGCATGATATGCGTAAACTCGGACTTCTTTCATAAATTCCAATTGTAAACAGAAAGTTGAGCTTTTGAAGTAGCTAGAAAAACCACTTGTCCTGAACAAACAAACAAAAATGACCACCAAATCTTTCTAGACATTAATAAATTATTAATTAATTAATAATATTAATAAAACACAGGGTAGGCCCCTACTCTATATTTCGAAAATACACAAACCTTTTGAAAAAATGACCCAAGCCTCCAACACCCCAGGTCGTCCTATTGTCTCGGATTTTGTTAGTGAACGTTAAAGAATATCACAGCTAATTGATTACTATCTAAAACCTATCGCAAATCGGCGTGTTAGCTTTACCAAAAATACTGATGATTTGTTGCGAAATTATCTTTTCCAGAAAATTCTACTGACTAAGGTCAAACTCATGCCTGTCTCCCACCTAATGAAATATCATGGGTTGTGGTTTATTATAACAACTTATGATTGGGTTTAAACGTCTAAATGATATGCCCCTTTTTAACACAATAAGAAACTTGTCTCGGTGGTTATTTTAGACAAGAAGATTTTCCCTGTGCTGGTGTGTTATAGTGTTCAGAAATATATAATAACAATAGAATATGGCACAATGAAAAAGATCATAATAAAGACCTATAATTTGAGCGAGATATGTGAAGCAATTTCCTTGATTATTCTGTTAAATAAACATGCTGCTATCTTACCCATTGTCAAATGTTCGTATTCTCTGTAGATGTCCACAAACTGTTTAGGGAATTGCTGACTTGGAAATAGAAGGGGTTGTTGTAGACATGTCTGGGCATTCACCAAAATAACCTCTTCAGATTTTTGGATCTCAGAACTGAACTTTTTTGTCTAAAAAATGAAAAACGAAGTCAAAGTGAGAATTTTAATGAATTAACATGTGTCATGTGACTGCCAGGATAAAAAAAAATGTGCCAATCATGTGCCTGCCAGGATAGGAACTGTGCCAATCATGTGATTGCCAGGATAAAAACTATGCCAATCATGTGCCTGCCAGGATAAAAACTGTGCCAATCATGTGCCTGCCAGGATAAAAACTATGCCAATCATGTGCCTGCCAGGATAAGAGCTGTGCCAATCATGTGCCTGCCAGGATAAAAACTGTGCCAATCATGTGCCTGCCAGGATAAAAACTATGCCAATCATGTGCCTGCCAGGATAAGAGCTGTGCCAATCATCTGACTACCAGGATAGGAACTGTGCCAATCATGTGACTGCCAGGATAAAAACTATGCCAATCATGTGCCTGCCAGGATAAGAGCTGTGCCAATCATGTGCCTGCCAGGATAAAAACTGTGCCAATCATGTGACTGCCAGGATAAAAACTATGCCAATCATGTGCCTGCCAGGATAAGAGCTGTGCCAATCATGTGACTGCCAGGATAGGAACTGTGCCAATCATGTGACTGCCAGGATAAAAACTATACCAATCATGTGCCTGCCAGGATAAGAGCTGTGCCAATCATGTGCCTGCCAGGATAAAAACTGTGCCAATCATGTGCCTGCCAGGATAAAAACTGTGCCAATCATGTGCCTGCCAGGATAAAAACTGTGCCAATCATGTGCCTGCCAGGATAAAAACTGTGCCAATCATGTGACTGCCAGGATAAAATCTATGCCAATCATGTGACTGCCAGGATAAGAGCTGTGCCAATCATGTGCCTGCCAGGATAAAAACTGTGCCAATCATGTGACTGCCAGGATGAGGTAATGCTGACCTACACGTATGCTGGATTGATTGGTTCTTTGGTGTTTTACTCCATCGGGAGATTCACTTCCATGTTGACGAGTTACATATTGTTGATATCATGGTTATTAGTGTTGGGAGCCTAAGTTTGTTAGATAACATCTTCAATCTCACATAGCTATGGTTGGATCAGATGAAAAAAAATCGACAGTGACGTCAAATATTGGTGGTACAAGCCCACTAGATAAAAAAAAAAAATTCTGAAGTTTTGGCTATCCTATGTTTAGTGATTTATTAGCTTGCCTACTTGCCTGATGGTCAATAACACAAATTACGAGCCCAGTGTACTCCATAATGATTCATTTTGTTATTGGTTTATTGGTTTGTTGAGGTAAAATGAAATAAGCAGATTTGACCTACCTGTTCTTGTTGACTGATCTCTCTTAGTCTCAGATAAGACATGAATAAATAACGGAGGATTTCTGTTTCCCCAGCATCACTAGCCTCACGTAAGTCGGATCCAGTAGGTTTAGTGTTCTTGGTGACTATAACTAGATTGCCTGGTTCTTCAGTCATCAGACGATCAAACACAATCTGTAACAAAGATCTACATGTAGCATAGGACTACTTGACTTTTGTTTACATATACAGTCTCACAAATACATACATTGTGCACGTACATTAAGCTATTGGTGGCTTATCCTTATCACCATAAGCTAGAGATACAATGCAGAGGATGTTGTGATATTTGGTCACAAAAACTTTTCAGTTTGGTTGGTTTGTTGATTGATGTTTTAGCCGCACTCAAGATTATTTCTTATATGGCCGCGTTGCCAAGTTACATGTAAGTAGGGGAGGAAACTGGGCTCATTGCTAGGAGGAAACCCTTGACCTTCGGCGAGTACCTGGCAACTCGTCAAAATACGGCGACGGAGTTAAAAATCCGCTCAGAAATTTGTTATTTTTAGTTGGTCTGAGCGTGAATCGAACCAGCGCCACAGTATCGATGGAAGGCCTGTGTGTGACTGAGGGACGATCACTCTAACCCACTGGACCACCCTAGACCCCTTTTCCGTTTGCAGTGATATAGGAGTTATATACTTCTGGTTTCTGCCAAACATCTTCATAACTTAGTTACAGCTCAACTGAGACAGACATGTGTATTGATGATAATGACAGATAAATCTATATGTACCTGTTCCAAGTTATCAATATCCATCCAGGTCTTGTTTTCCAGACCCCCTACAGAGTCTCCCAGGTAAACACATCTGCTTGGTCGATCTGAATCAGACCTAGGCTCTGAGAATAACATAAATGAAATATATATTTGGCTTTTCAATAAATCCAAACATTCCAGGGTAAGTAAAGTATATTTGACAATTAAAAACAAAAATTAGATGTAACATGGATAAATACAGATTCCTGGAGTTTAATTGGTTACATATTTTACCTATATCCAGTGAACATAGATACCTGGAGTTTAATTGGTTACATATTTTACCTATATCCAGTGAACATAGATACCTGGAGTTTAATTGGTTACACATTTTACCTATATCCAGTGAACATAGATACCTGGAGTTTAATTGGTTTAACACATTTTACCTATATCCAGTGAACATAGATACCTGGAGTTTAATTGGTTACATATTTTACCTATATCCAGTGAACATAGATACCTGGAGTTTAATTGGTTACATATTTTACCTTTATCCAGTGAGCATAGATACCTGGAGTTTAATTGGTTACATATTTTACCTTTATCCAGTGAGCATAGATACCTGGAGTTTAATTGGTTACATATTTTACCTTCATCCAGTGAACATAGACAGCTGGAGGTTAATTTGTTCCATATTTTACCTTTATCCAGTGAACATAGACAGTTAATTTGTTCCATATTTTACCTTTATCCAGTGAACATAGACAGTTAATTTGTTCCATATTTTACCTTTATCCAGTGAACATAGACAGCTTGAGTTTAATTGGTTACATATTTTACCTATATCCAGTGAACATAGACAGGTGGAGTTTAATTGGTTACATATTTTATCTATATCCAGTGAACATAGACAGGTGGAGTTTAATTTGTTACATATTTTACCTTTATCCAGTGAACATAGACAGGTGGAGTTTAATTGGTTACATATTTTATCTATATCCAGTGAACATAGACAGGTGGGGTTTAATTGGTTACACATTTTACCTTTATCCAGTGAGCATAGATACCTGAAGTTTAATTGGTTACATATTTTACCTTTATCCAGAGTGAGAAGGAATATTTTCTCTATCAGTCTGTCAACCTCCAATTTCTGTTCAGCTATCTGACTTATTTCAGGCTTCAGTGTTGTGTCTATAGGTAAATCTGACATGCAACAAAAATAGACAAAATCTTCTAAACAAAAACTTCAATTCATGCTTTATATATAAAACTATTACATCTAAACAAATGTAAATTTCTGATTAAAAAGCCAGCTTGATTACCCATGATATGTGTACAGTAGATATACTGAATTCTATTTTTAAGGATAGTAAAACTTATTTTAAATGCTAGAAGCCCTTTGATTCAGGTCTGTTGCACTTCGTTGCAGATGATCAAGATAGCCAAGATTTAAAATATGAATCAAAAAAATATATAGCTTTACAAAAGTCCTATAATTCAGTAGACAAATTGAGATAGGTGTATTACCTTGGGTATTGTTGATTTGAGCATCTTTATCTTCTGATGGTGATAACGAAGAAAACAAGGCAGCAAAGGGGTTGTTCTGGCTATTCTGACTCATTCTGGACTGTTCATTGAAAATACATATATCATGCCATATGTCTAATATCATGTGCCAATGATTCATATGAAGAAAAACAGTGTAGACAGAGTAATGATCATGGTTATATAATAATTAACCTCTGATGACCTGAAACAAATTTTCAGGAAGAATTGAAAACCAAACAGCCACTTTAGGCCTAACATTGGCGTCTTGCCTGCATGACTGGTTCATGCTTTCCAGTGTTGATTCAATGTTTAACCATGGTTGGCTACGTTTTTAGGGACAGTCAAATGTAACATTACTAACATCAATGCTGGATTTCCGCTGACAAGGTAACATTTGTACAATTCGATAATAAATTGATAACACTGAGCCACAGTCTGCCCAGTCATTAATTTTACGTTTGACAATGGATACGAAATGCTAAGGGTACGAGACCACTTGGGTACAAAATGGTTAGGGTACCAAATGGTTGGGTACGAATTGCTTGGGTACGAAACGGCTTGGGTAAGCTTTCAAAGTTTTTACTATTTTGAGACATTTTTCCCTCGATACTAGTCAGATAGGAATTTCCCTCTTTTACAAATGGCTACTCCTCGTAGAGTTCGGCCCTTCGGGCCTCACATTGAGTTAAACCCTAGAACCGTTAGAATATAGAGGTCGCTACAAAAACACACCACGCCTAAACCGCTTATGCCCAGTGTGTCCACTATTTGAGGTGGAAGACGAATGTCATTTTCTGCTCCGATGTCCCACAATTAAGACAGAACGTGATCCTCTGTTGCAAATTATTCCTTTGCTTTCCTCAGATTCTACAGAAACTAATACAAAACTGAATGCCATTTTCAACCCTGATCCCCAGCTTTATCACCAAATAAGCTCTTAGTCCGCAATATTTTGAGTGGATTGAAGGATAAATTCTGATACGCCCGCACGGGCTTCTTCAATACCACGTCAACATAGGGTGCATTTGAAAAATCTAAGAGTTGCTCTCGGAATTTTAAAAAAATGATAACTCGCAATTTTTAAACATTACTCACCTAAAATTTTGTCAGAAAGCTTCTTTGATAATTCCTTCGTAGAGCTAAACCATCATTTGTGATCATACACATCGCCAAACAACGAAATTCGCTAAGTTTAAATTCCCTTTGCGTTATCACCGACTTTCCCTGACAGCCGCTACCGGTTGTAGTGGCGAGCATGATTTGAAAGTTCGCGGTAGATGGCGGTGTGATCGCCCGAGAAAATTTTTAGTCAACAGACGGAATTCAAACTTAGCGAAATTGGCTGCTAACAGATTTTAAGGTCACATATGAAGGTTTAGCTCTACGAAGTGATTATCAAAGAAGCTTTTGGACAAAATTTTAGGTGAGTAATGTTTAAAAATTGCGAGTTATCATTTTTTTAAAATTCCGAGAGCAACTCTTAGATTTTTCAAATGCACCCTATGTTGACGTGGTATTGAAGAAGCCCGTGCGGGCGTATCAGAATTTATCCTTCAATCCACTCAACATATTGCGGACTAATAAGCTCTATTCTACATAATATGTATTCTAAAAGATCCCTGGCTCCCCAGAACTGTATACTGAAAACACCAGCTCCCAGCTGAGCACTGACCTTATACATTGTATGTTTTTTAAACATGTTTATTAGAATAATCAGTACTAACATTAACAACACATTTACTGAAGTGTTGAACATGTGACACATGATGATCATGTGTTGTTGTTGCAGTGCTACTGCTAATGCTAAGGGGCAAATATCGAATTTGAAGTCATAGATCGACAAAGACACACTGTACAATTCATCTTATCTACGGAAAGGAAGATGGGCGGGCGGGCGGGGGGGGGGGGGGGGTAAATGTAAATATTGAACTCGATGAAATCACATAAAAATAGAAAACTACCTGTCAGACTCGAAGTGCTGATGACACTGGGCGTACTTGATTCACCGCTCAAAGCAGCTCTCAGCGTGCTACGTCGCACTAGATTGGACCCTCAGCATGCTCATAGCGTGCTGAGACTGCTCATAGCCAAAAGGTAGTGTGGCCTCAGCAGCTTGCTTCAGGTCACGTGATCAACCTAGCAACCGACCGCAAAATGAAATTTTGTGTGATACGAGTGTTGACTTTTGATAATTTTTTCACAAAAGAAGTAAAACTTTATTGAAAGTATGACTGATGTATTTCACTGTCTATTATTGAAGCTGTAAGATTTAAAAAAAGAAGTTATTTCATCCACCATTTTAGAACGATTACAGCGCTGAAAGTTCACTTGTTTCGCACCCTGCTGACAGCAACTACCGCTGTGCTGTGAGCACGTCAATCAAGTACGCCCACTGACAGAAGATTGTCCACGAAGCAGTCTTTTATGTCGGAGATACGAAAGGCTTAAAAGGGCCAAATACGAAAACTGACCGACCAGCAACGACAGCAAAATGCAGTCTTCTGTTTTGTTCCAGATGTCCAACGAATGTGAAAATCCTTGGAACAACATTCGGAGCCGGTCTTTAGGCAGTGCATTACTTCTTGCTGAGAAAACTGGACATATCCAACACGTACGATTAATTTCATTTGCACCAATCTGCCAATACGGCAAAGCCAATAGCAGCAAAGTGAAACTAAGTTAGTTGGAGATCTCCAAACTCTCTCTGTGGCCATAGTGTATTGATGATGGGTGGCCAACAGAGTTGAAACCTGCCATATTGAAACATGTAACTCATTAGAATCACCACATTTTCTCTCAATTTCTCCTAATTTAAGCTACGCAACCGGCCCAAACTTTACACACATTTAATTTGATATTTTACTTTTTAGTTCGCCATTTTCACCCCCCCAAAATGCGTCCAAACGCTCACATTTATGTTGCATCCCCGTCGTTTTTCCAAGGACAGCCCAAATCTCCCACTAGCCTCCTCGTTTCCAAAATGAACTTGGGAAATATACGAAGACAAGTTGACTTCTGAGCCTCGCTTTTGGATTAAACAACTATGTTTATTAAGAAAATCCGAAAGCGAGGCTCAGTGGTCAACTCGTGTTCATACATTTCCCAAGTTCATTTTGAAGGAAATGAGGAGACTAGTGGAAGATTTGGGCTGTCCTTGGAAAAACGACAAGGATGCAACTCAAATGTGAGTGTTTGAACGTCTTTTTGGGGTGAAACTTCGAACTAAAAGATCAAATTGAATGTGTTCAAAGTTTGGACCGGTTGCATTGCTTAAATTGAGAGAAAATCCTAGAACAATGTGTTGTTTTTTCTAATGTAGCCTACATGTTTCAATATGACAGGTCCTCCAACTCTTTGGCCAGTGAAAGTGAGTTGGCGGGGAAAGTATCTCGCCAGAATTTCACTTTTCTAATAATTTTTACCCCTTGGGCAAAATTTGCCTAAAGGGTAGTGGCGTTGCCTCTGTCGTCCTTCCGTCTGAAACTTCACACATTGGTTTAATACAGCAAGTACAACAAGCCTATTCAAAATCGTTGCTTGCATGTTTTTTTCAAGAGTTATGTCCCTTACATTACCGGCGTTTACCGCTGCTGTAAAAGCCTCGTAAGCGCATTATCTCAGTAAGTCTTTCACTCCCGACTTTGAAACTTCACACATTGGTTTAATACAGCAAGTACAAGAAGCTTTCGCATTTTGCTCATAAGGAGATAACGAAAGATCGACAAAGCAAAAGTTTAGTTCCCATACAACCGATTTATACATGTTTTAGGGTTGAAAAAAAACTGTGGGAATTTGTCTTTAATGACTTACACAATGACATCAAAGTCCATAAATGACTTCTCTGCATACCTAATTGAACACTCATCAATGTACACAAATTACAGGTCTGTGGAACGTAGTTAATGACAAAGTTTAGATGGGCTTGGGGGTAGGGTGATCTTTTAGCTAATCGGTACTTACATGTATCCCTTGTCGTACATAGAGCTGTTGCATGCAACATTAAGCCCCAATGAATCAATAAAATCAATTTCCATCAAGTCAATTCATTAATAAAAATTTTGAACGGAGAATGAGAGGTAACCCAATGAAGTGTGGTTTACCGCCACCTACATGTATAATATATAACCCATTTTAGTAAAGTCTAACTCTCAGTCTGAAAAGAAAAGCTTGATAGTTCAAGTTTTCCATGAATTTGTCATTTGCAGAAAAGTGATTATGAGTGGGAGAAGAAAGTCAGTGAGGTCAAGGAAAAACTCCCATCTTTGAATCTAATTACTTTATTGAAAGAAATCACTAAGAAGAAAAAGGAGCACAATAAGGTATGAATCTAGTGGGTTTTTTTCTTTAAGTGCCTGAAGGTTGGAGGTTTCCATCGGCACACACCTTGGGGTTTTTTTTCCTATAAGACTGGCACTGCCATGAATGTATTTGTGTGACTTTGTTGGTCATAGAAACCATAAATGGTACTTTGCTCTGTGAGGTGTTCTTGAAAAAGTAAAAACGTTGATAAAGTTGGCTATTCCTGTTGGAGTTTTTTATTTATTATATACTCTATAATTCACTGATGAGACAGTACATTCATATGCAATAAAAAAAAAACAAATTCACATC
Source organism: Lepidochitona cinerea (assembly GCA_963971465.1). Taxonomy (NCBI): domain Eukaryota; kingdom Metazoa; phylum Mollusca; class Polyplacophora; order Chitonida; family Tonicellidae; genus Lepidochitona; species Lepidochitona cinerea. Next base: position 8,351,862 of record OZ020551.1, read on the forward strand.
TCCAAGGAGCTTAGATCCAGGAGAGTTGAACAATGATTTTCCTTGTGAATAAAACAATAATAGTAGATGAACACTAAAACACTACTTAATGATTCCTATCTCTGCTTCTAGATTTGTCTTGAGATTCAGGATCGCATGGAGGACAATGAAACTGCTGATATTACTCATCTTACTGTGTTAGGTAGGTTCAATGATCATAGTTAATTAATGAATTTATTGTATTACATTCAATGCTATTTCACAAATATTGTCAGCTTTAGTGGAGGAAGAAACTAGGTTTTGTGTCCCCAGGGAACCACTGACATTCTGCTCCTACCTGTACTGGATTGGTAAAAAATGTATTAGGTTTGAGCCAGATCTCAATGGCCTTAAATACCATAGAAATTCAATTACACCTGTATGTTAAAACTGGTTTACACTTGAACAATGCTGGGTTATAACACAACAGAAATCTTCTTCTGGTCAGTATGTATTAATAGCTCATTAATATTTTTACTTTGAATCTATTGGACTTCATGTCAAGTTTATATTGTATTTTCATTCCAATGCTTTGATTATACTGTTGCAGCAAGAGCACTAACTCTTAGTTAATTGCTGTGTTATACTGTGGCAGCAAGAGCACTAACTTTTAGTTAATTGCTGTATTTCAGAAAGAAAAACAAAACAGATCAATGAGTTAAACAGTTATCTTCAAAATGTAATAAACGAAAAAGAGTTTTTGATAACTCGTCTCCAGCAGCCTTTTGTTGGAGAGTATATCAAACTAGAAGCGGCTTATCATCAGTAAGTTCTCTTGCTTTACTAATTGTTCAGTAGTTACTTTATTTAGGCCAGATTTGGCTTGTTGCTTAACGTGGAATCCACACAATATCATACCCCTTGATATGTACATGTACATGACGTTACCAGGTTTTACTTTATAAAACACCACTTTAGTGATCCGCATCAGGAGTTCGATCGGACATTGGCGTGAGACTGTAGGTGAATGGTCAATACGACCATGGAACAAAAACACTGATACGACTACCCAAGATCAATATGCAAATCAAACACATATGTACTGCAGGTTATTGCTAGTCCATGTTTGTATCAATATCATGTTTCTCAAGGCTAGGCTGTTCGTAAGTTCTATTTTCAACTTTAAACTTTTCAGAAATTTGTCTTCATTCTGCATTTATTTTTTTTCTCACAGATTTGCAACAGAGTTGTTTCCCTTAGTATCTCAAACTCTAGCTGACTTGTTAAGCCATATGGAAACAGTTGATTGGGTAGTTAGTGCTGATCTAAGTCATGATCAATTTGTAAGTATTTATGTTTTACCTCTCTTTGGCATACCCAATTTCATAATTTTTCCTGACCGTAAAGCAAAACAATTCAAAACTCGTAATAGAACAATGCTAAAAATATCCTAGATCTGTTATGTAAACAGGTAAATATTGTTTCAAAAATGAAGTTGAATGTATTTTAACTAAAGTGATCACTTTAAAACTACCATATGTCTTTTTATATACAACCTTGAATTTATTCACCAAATTCAATATTTTATTCAATGACAAGAATAATACACAAAAATGTGGCTAGCTGTCTTGGATAAATAAATAAGTGGCAAACATTGAGTTTGAGAGCATGAAGCTGAGCTAATGCGTAACCTTAACTTTTAAAGTCTGGCAATAACAGAATAAGCTGATACACCCCTTATCTGGAGCAATGGATATCTCCTTTTTGTAAAATAGACAATTATTATTTGTTTAAATTTCATTTTAAACATAGATGCAGTACTGAGATTTATTGTTACATTCTTTACTTTTGTTTCAGGATACAGTTTTAAGTCACCTGACTAGTTGTTTGGCCAAAATGCAAACACATTTCCAATCCTTACTCAAAATGAGGGCCGGTATGAAGTTAATCTCTCAGCAGAAGGACAGTACTTTGGAGTGAAATCCATCCAAGATATACCATTTCATTAGAGATTCCATCTAACTCAGAATGTTTAACAGATTTGGAGTGAAAGCGACCCAAGACATATCATTTCTTTAGAGATTCCATCTAACTCAGAATGTTTAACAGATTTGGAGTGATATCCATCCAAGACCTACCATTTCCTCAGAGATTCTTTCTAACTCAGAATGTTTAACAGATTATAACCATCCAAGACCTAGATTCCATCTAGCATATAATGGTTTTGGAGTAAAATCCATCCAAGCAATATGTGTCAGTCACTGAATCAATTGAAATGCTAGAAAACTCTAGTTTGAAATGAGCTTTTATATAAGATAGGGGAGGCTGTTTCCTTTTCCCCCAGAGATACTTTCTGATTTCAACTCAAAATGTTTACCAGCTTGCCAATTATGGAAAATTGCATTTGTCGAAATTTAAGTGCAGAGAGGGAGCAGTAGAACATATGTGAAGGTGCACAGTGCTTTTTGCTTTGTAGCGTTTGTTGCATTTGCACAGAAAATACTCTCGCAAAGTCCACCAATGGATCGTAGGCTTGAATCCCACTCAAAACAAAATTTCTAAGTGGATGTTTCACTTGATCGCCATATGTGGAAGACCCTGGTTTCTTGAACCTGGTAATGTCACCATATAAGTTAAATAATCTTGATAACACTTCATGAATAACATTTCAAGAAAGAACTGACATGTGATATTTCTAAGAACCTTTAACAAATGAGATATCGACAATGGCATTGAAGAGATTGTGTGAATATATTTTTATTAAAAAAATTAATGAAAATTATTTCTTTAATAATTTGCCGATAGTTGTAAAATTTCTGTTATAAAGATTTTTATTTTAAATGTAAGCCAAAGTCACTCAGGCTACTTTTAGTTCAATCTTTGTGTAGAACATACACTTCAATTCAGAGGAAGAAAAACACAAGGAAGAAATAGTATTGAATTCCTTTGATTAATTTTCTTGAACACATCACACGTTCCTAAAACATTCTGCAAGAAGCATTGTTCCATTGGTTTATTCCAGAAAGAAAATCACTGTTCAATAGTTTTTCATCGACAAAACCAATATAGAATATCAGAGCTAATTGATTGCTATATAAAACCCACAGCTAATTGGTGTCCTAGCTTTATCAAAAATACTACTGATTTGTGGGCCGAATAAATTATGTGAGAAATCAATCTCATGGGATGTGGAATCTATGTACATTGACTTTGATCTAACATCCTGGATCCATTAAATCAGCGTTCAATATTTATGAACACTGAAACACACGGCCACAGGGGTATATTATTTAGACTTTGAATTCAACTGTGAGACTCTTCAGCAAATTAAAGGACGTGCAAGTGGAAAACACTTTAGTCCTAACTTTCCCTCCATTTCATGGCTGAGTGGGAGAGTGACAAACTTCGCAAATCATGTCACAAGCAACCTTTCATTTACCTTCGCTATGTGGATGGTATTTTTTATCATACGGCAGCATGTCTTGGAAGACCTTCATATTTTCATTGACAAATTTCAATTTCAATGATCCCCGCAATAAACTACGGCCTACTATCACATTTCTGTGGAATTTTGGATGAAGGGTCATACAAATGGGTATCAAGATTACAAAGTATTTTTCAAACCTACTGACACGCATCAGCTGCTACATACGTACCCCCCCCCCCCCCCCAACACACGCGCACACAATTTCAAAGGGAGTTGTTAAGTCTCAGAGTTTTAGATTCTGTAGAATTGTAGTTCTTTTGATGTTCTATGTGGGATGGTTGCCAGTTACCACCGGAAGGTCGTGGGTTTCCTCCCACAATAAAACTGGCAACGCTGCCATATAAGTGAAATAATCTTGAGCGCTGCGTAAAACGAACAATCAATCATTCTTTTGATGTTTTCAATCAGACTTGTACTATACTCTTTAAAGCTTTTATAACTAGGGGGTATTCTGTTAGATTACTCCGAAGGTATTCTGTTATATTACTCCGAAGGATCAAATCTGACACATTAACGCAAATTAATTCACCCCTCCAGCTCATGACAAGTTTGCTTTCCCTTCATGGGTGTATGGAAATCAATGGAATGCCTTAAGACTTGACGCAAACTCAATGTTATACTATGTACCTGTCAGATTGATGAAGCTTTTTCGGAGAACAATCCCACAACAAATATCAAATGGCAGAGGACCAAAGTTACGACTATTCAAACATTGTGCAAAAGTTAAAAAGGTCGGGGTTTCCTCCGGGAAATGAAGCAGGTTTCCTCCCCCGCTTAACCTGGGAACACCGCCATTTAAGTGAAATAGTCTTGAGTTCGGCGTAAAACATAATTAAACCAATCAAACATTGTGTATGTTATCACCTTTAAACATGTCTCCAGCAATATGTGGGAGATACTCAGACAAAGAGCCAGCCACCAACTATTTATCTGGTAATTGTTGCTTGTAAAAGCGTGCGAAAGCTCTACTAGTCAGGGCTATACTCGCTTGTCTGTTTTCTGCCTAGGTATTTCCTTTCTCATGATCATATTCTGTTTAATCTCTGTTTACCGGACTTCTTGCAATAGGCGAAAGCCTTGTTAATATATTACAAAGTACTCCAGAAAATTCTACCGACTAAAACCAAACTCCTGTCTGCCTTCCACCTAATCATGGGGTTTGGTTTAATACAACTTATGATAGGGTATAACGGTCCTTATGCCACAACCCGTTTTTAACACAGAAACTTCTCTCCATGGTTATTTTAATGAAGAAGATTTCACCTGTGCCCGTGTTCATGACTTTTACCTGGAGATAGTATATGATTTATTTTGCCATTTGCGGTAATGTTAATGTTTTGACCCTGCACATTTTGCTAAAAATGTTTACATGGCAACATTTTTAGTTACAGACAAGTGAGACAATCAATAAGACAGGAGTCGTAATGTATTCCGACACACCGAAGCACAGCCAACTGATAGATCTCCATCAACTTAACCTGGGCTCATTACACACCCACAACTGTTTTCAGCTTTACATTCTGGCAGGTTCCTTTCACAAAAGGTATTATCTGCACAGAAAATAAATTGCAGGGCACTCAAGAAAACATAATAAAAACTCTCGCACTGTACTTGTTTCGCACCAAAAGAAGTTGGGACAATTGTGTATTGATTCCGCCTCTTGTGGATGGCATGTGCCTTCAGGCACCCATTGGAGAGACCCCTGTGTAGCCTACATTTACAATATCCCAGAATCACGTACCCATTGGAGAGACCCACATGTATCTTCACAGTATCCCAGAATCCCAGGATCCCGTACTCATTGGAAAGACCCCCATGTACCTTCACAGTATCCCAGGATCACGTACCCATTGGAAAGACCCACATGTACCTTCACAGTATCCATGAAGCACGTACCCATTGGAGAGACCCCCATGTACCTTCACAGTATTCCAAAACCACGTACCCATTGGAAAGACCCCCATGTACCTTCACAGTATTCCAAAGCCACATACCCATTGGAGAGACTCACATGTACCTTCACAGTATCCCAGGATCACGTTCTCATTGGAGAGACCTCCATAGTATCCCAGAATCACGTACTCATTGGAGAGACCCACATGTACCTTCACAGTATCCAAAAATCACGTACCCATTGGAGAGACCCCCATGTACCTTCACAGTATTCCAAAGCCACGTACCCATTGGAGAGACTCACATGTACCTTCACAGTATCCCAGGATCACGTTCTCATTGGAGAGACCTCCATAGTATCCCAGAATCACGTACTCATTGGAGAGACCCACATGTACCTTCACAGTATCCAAAAATCACGTACCCATTGGAGAGACCCCCATGTACCTTCACAGTATCCAAGAATCACGTACCCATTGGAGAGACCCCCATGTACCTTCACAGTATCCAAGAATCACGTACCCATTGGAGAGACCCCCATGTACCTTCACAGTATCCAAGAATCACGTACCCATTGGAGAGACCCCATGTACCTTCACAGAATCCCAGGATCGCGTACCCGTTGGAGAGACCCTCATGTTCAATGCCGCCAAATTGTGTTTATATTTAAAGTGGCATGAGCTGCCAAAATTCACACTAATCCTCACGACAGTAAGAGGCTTTGAAGGCCATCGAAAAACTAAATCATTGGCGTTGGAATGAGGAAAACCCATACAGTATGCGGCCTGTATGAACGGAAAACGTGTTCGAAAAGTAAATAAAATTTAAATAACCGGGACGACCATTCATTCATTCTAAGCCAAAGTTAGTTCAAAACAATACTTTATCGTATATTTTGGAGACTAGAAGCACTTAAAAGCTTCCGAAGTATACGTCTTGAGAAAAATAGCCAATAACTTTAACATTCAAACATTCTGTTTTAACGTCAAAATATCAACATGTTGGCAGCTCATGCCACTAACTGTAGTCCATTTCTTCAAAACGCAGGGTCAATTCTTTATTTAGTTTTAAATGCCGCCAAATTTTGTTTCAATTCAGTCAAAAAACGCACCTCCATACAAAAGAAAAGAAACCGGTGTATCATTACAATATATGCCTACGACCAACTGTGCATGTGTCTAAATTGAAACAAATGATTAGACGGGAACATTACAATAAGCCAGCAAAGTATGTTAACCTCAAACCAATATGCACCATGTTATACTAGTTTCAAAAATAACTTGGAATCGATCGCAATATGGGCTTCAGAAAAAGAGCGTCACAGAAGCCCGTCTGTTCGGTCTGCCGAGAAGCTATTTTAAGACCGTAGCAAGGGTCAATCTAAAAATACCCAGTGAAGCACATCCATCTCAATGCATGACAATCACTGCCGCTTATCGATTGCTTTGTCAGCCTGTCGTTTGTAAGTAATTTCTCATGTATATTAACACACTTGGTATAGTCCCTGACTGCAGAACCTCCAAGCACACGAAAAAAAACCCACACAAACACGCCACTGACAAGAAATAAAACGCCACATATTCCGAATCATAAACAAATCGGTAACTTTATAGTATTCGCGTGTCGTAATCAGACTTTCGAATAGGAAATCTGATCTGCTGTCGAAAAGGTTTCCAATTCGGGATAGCATTACAAAAGGAAATGCATTAGGCGTTTGAGCACAGCCTCGAAATTTCCGGATCTTTAAGAACAATCCTTTGAGCGACGATACACTGAAAGGAATATTTAAAACACATTCAAATGATTAGATAGAGGATATAGGGGAAATTAAGGGAAAAGAACACACCATTGAAATATTGCACAGTGTCAAAGGCTTTTAAAAGTCAGGCAGTCCCCCCAAAAAATGGGGAGTTACCCGGTAGTCGTCAATGTTCGGGAGTTTCATCTCGGCAAATGACCCTGTTTCCTCTCCCACAATCAACCAAAACCCAGGCGAATTAAAACGTTTTCATATACTTTAGATAAACGATACCATATATAATTATGAACACTAAAACACATGGGTACAGGGGAAATCTTCTTCTAAAATAACCATGGAGACAAGTTTCTTATTGAGTTAAAAAGACGTATATCTTTTATACCCAATCCAATCTGACTAAAGTCGAGATGCTCATTGAAATAAGCATCTCGACTTTAGTCAGATTGTACCCAATCATAAGTTGTAATACACTAAAACCTATGATATTTCATGAGGTTGATGATAAAGAAGAGCCTGGCCTTCGTAGAATATTCTAGAACATTTTGCAATACATTGACCATGCTTAACACGCATCCTCAGCTGTGGCAACAATATCGGTAGACTGAGATTGAACCCCATAGGATAAGAAAGGGATAAATTTGGTTCCCCCAGAAAAATCTAGGCAGAAGACAGACAAAGGAGTTTAGTCCTGACCAGTGTATCTTTCAATCATTTGTGCTTTTTTATTAACAACGACTGGAGTCCTTACACTTTGAAGTACTAATGATAAAAAATTAAAGACATCACCACGTCCTGTTACACTTGACGAAGACACCCATACGTGAATAGCAGTACCTGCGAGGACTATGTCTTGGAATCACCCTTTCGAGGACCCATATTATTTTAGGGTGTTTAGGCACGGAATAGATATTTTCACACTCCATGGAATCCAATTAACATCGTGAGGGGTTGAGATTTGAAATCATGAGAATAAAAACGACCGAGGACTTTATGGAAAATATTTCCATCAACCGAGGGCCTGGAGCATATCGATCATACCGAGGACCTCTTAACACCTATTTCTGTTTTAACAACAAATAGAGGACTGGCATTGTGAGGACTTTCACACCTTTATAAGCTAGTTACATTTCACTAACGATTAGAGCAAAAATAATCCACGAAACTATTTTAAATAACCTATCCATTAATCAACTCGCACGATCTATGTATTGAGAAGCAATTAAGTACTTGTATCTAGAATGGAAAAGTATCCATGAGTACTGAAAATTGTCAAAAGCACAAAATAAGAAGGTTCAGTTGATACCAATCTTGCAGATGTACGCTTAGGTAGTTTTATAAATAACATAAGTAACAAACCTCTTCAAGATGTATTTATACACCTAGGTTATTTTGTCCGTTATTTGCCCACGGTTAACCAATATTTTTTTCTTTTATACTAATGCAGAAGTTGTTATCCATAAGAAATCAGCTCATATCACATTAAAATTGGCAATATATCCCGACAAATTACATTAAGATTGAAGCCTCTATAAAGCGGGCGTAAGCTGCCAAAATTCGAACTTTTTCATAAAGTCTAATTCTAATAGTCAGTAATACACTTTGAAGGTCTTCAAAAAAACTAAATGGTTGATGTTGGGATGAGGAAAATCCATACAGTATGTGTGTTGTACGAGTCGGAATTGCGTCCGTAAACAAAATCAAAATAACCGGGACGAACGTTCTTTCATTTTAAGCAGTTCTTAGTTTAAAGTGGCTTGAGCTGCCAAAATGTTGATACTTTGACTTTTAAACAGAACGTTGAAATTATTGGCTATTTTTCTAAAAAAAAGTGTGAATTTTGGCAGCTCATGCCACTTTAAACACTACGGTACGTTAACCGTAGGCCTAAACAAAAGCCGATAATTTCCAAATTCTGTTTTAACGGAAGATATCAACATTTTGGCATGCTCATCCACTTGAGGCCGCATTTACGTGAGACGTGAATTTTATAGACAACACAGACGTAGATACGATCAAGGACGTTTTATTTTGTAGTTGGAACGCATTGGCAAGGTGGATATAACTCGTTATATGGGTATTTTAAGCCAAGGGGAACCTTGGCAGGAGTTTTAAATAATTCTTGTACAAGTTTTACATCAATGCTTCCCACCGACAACCCCAGGCCTCTCATAAAGGGTCAATACAATAATAGCACTTTAACTTTGAAGGAAATTTTTATTAATTGAACAATCCAAATACATAAAAAATCAATCCTTATCAAAACAATTTTAAAACACGCCTGGTGTTAAAGCAATCGACGAAGTGAAAAGAAAGAATAAAAAATCCTTAGTAGTGGGATAAATCGGATATAGGAACGATTTGTAACACGTAGCTGTTGTATACTATACTGTACAAAGAAACACACTATTACAAGTTCAATGTTAATATAACTTTTTTTTTAAATTCTTTGAATGTTAATAGTGTAAATGTTAGAAAAGTTAGTAAAATAGTCAATAGAATCTCAGAAAAATTACACAAAGAGTGGTTCGATTTGAATTCAAAGAAGCGATTGTTATTTACCTGAGTTGTTTTATAATCCTTGTAAGTAATGAATTAAATTACACATAGTCTGGACATAAATTGATATAAAAACTGTCCATTTCTTTTCCGATGTGTACTTCAATCAAAAGGCTTAGCTCTTAGTATTTCAAAACTATTCTATAATTTGTGATAAAAATGCCTACAATGAAACAAGCATGAAATTCACGCTGCCATGAAACCCTGGTAGTAAAATGTACTGTGTAAATCTGCGCTGCCAAAATACAAGATTCAAATGCAAATGCAAATACAGTTTCAGTAATTTTTCACAAATACTCAGCAAAATATACATGCGTTAAACCTACGGGGGAATAAAAATACCGCACAAATTTCAATAATTTTCAGAAACTGTCAATAAAACACGACCAACAACGTACTTGTAATACAGAAGGGTTAACTTTCCCAACAAAGGCTAAATGCCCAGCCTATACTGATTTTAGAAGGCAATTAACAAAGCTATACTATTATTATAAGGCTACTATACAGAGTAAAATGCATTACTGATTTTTAATGTTCCAAGTCCTGGTTGTGCTGTGCGTCCATGTTGGACGAGACGCTGCAGGATTCGTCCATACGGACATTCAACCCAGCCAGGACGAGACCAATAAATTGCCACAAACTGTTACCCGTTGGGTTTGACCCGAGAAGGAAAGAAAAAAACATTATATCATTTGTGTTTCAGTATAATAAGGCTGGCTCTCTAAGCCAACGGCCAATCATTGCTTATAAAAAGAACAACAGCTTGACAGATCTACTAGTCAGGGCTTGACTCTCCTTGTATATCTTCTACCTATATCACAAAGAATTCCAGAAAATTCTGCCCAGCCTTCTGCAAAGTAAAACAAGATTTATGATTTAGTATCAATACTATAAGGCAGATGGATGATTTTAAAAGCCCTCATAATGTGCACCAGTCTTTTGCTCATTTTCACATATCATGATGCATACCAAGAGCAAAACGCAGAATGGTGTTTAATCCGCATCCAATATTAAGTTACAGTTACCTATCGTTCGATCACGGATCCGATGCTGATTTAGTTCAATAGGCCTAACCTATGAAATCATCTTATTTATCACAATGCCACTGCCAACTGACATATTGACTGGTTTCTTTGGGCTATTACCAACAAACCATTTTCTCAAAAAAAAGTTGCCTAGTCCGAAATGTGTGATTTATATATAAAGATATCTCATTGGCGCAGATATTACGGACTATGAAAAAATTGAATCTATTCCATTAATCACTTGTCCATCGATCAAACCTTAAATGGATCCTTGAATGGACAGGCCATGGCAACAATGTCGAGAGGTCAATTTATTGCGATATGTAGCGTTCCGTGTGAGGAGCCCCACCGCGAGAAGTAACTGTAACGTAAAACAGGCGCTAAACTCCTATACTAGTGAGGACCCCACAGTGAACAGTAAGGTAAAGTAACACAGATGCTGAAACCCTATACTAGTGAGGACCACACAGTAAACAGTAAGGTAAAATTAGTCAAGTACGGAATTCCTATACTAGTGAGGACCCCATAGTGAACAGTAAGGTAAAATTAGTCAAGTACTGAACTCCTATACTAGTGAGGACCCCATAGTAAACAGTAAGGTAAAATTAGTCAAGTACTGAACTCCTATACTAGTGAGGACCCCATAGTAAACAGTAAGGTAAAATCAGTCAAGTACTGAACTCCTATACTATTGAGGACCCCACAGTGAACAGTAAGGTAAAGTAAGACAGGCGCTAAACTCCTATACTAGTGAGGACCCCACAGTGAACAGTAATGTAAAGTAAAACAGGCGCTAAACTCCTATACTAGTGAGGACCCCACAGTAAACAGTAAGGTAAAATTAGTCAAGTACTGAACTCCTATACTAGTGAGGACCCCACAGTAAACAGTAAGGTAAAGTAAGACAGGCACTGGAACCCTATACTAATGAGGACCCCACAGTAAACAGTAAGGTAAAGTAAGACAGGCACTGAAACCCTATACTAGTGAGGACCCCACAGTAAACAGTAAGGTAAAGTAAAACAGGCACTGAACTCCTATATTAGTGAGGACCCCACAGTCAGAAGTAAGGTAAAGTAAGACAGGCACTGGAACCCTATACTAGTGAGGACCCCACAGTAAACAGTAAGGTAAAGTAAAACAGGCACTGAACTCCTATATTAGTGAGGACCCCACAGTCAGAAGTAAGGTAAAGTAAGACAGGCACTGGAACCCTATACTAGTGAGGACCCCACAGTAAACAGTAAGGTAAAGTAAGACAGGCACTGAAACCCTATACTAGTGAGGACCCCACAGTAAACAGTAAGGTAAAGTAAAACAGGCGCTAAACTCCTATACTATAGAGGACCCCACAGTAAACAGTAAGGTAAAGTAAAACAGGCGCTAAACTCCTATACTAGTGAGGACCCCACAGTAAACAGTAAGGTAAAGTAAAACAGGCGCTAAACTCATATACTAGAGAGGACCCCACAGTAAACAGTAAGGTAAAATTAGTCAAGTACTGAACTCCTATACTAGTGAGGACCCCACAGTGAACAGTAATGTAAAGTAAAACAGGCGCTAAACTCCTATACTAGTGAGGACCCCACAGTGAACAGTAAGGTAAGGTAAAACAGATGCTGAACTCCTATACTAGTGAGGACCCCACAGTGAACAGTAAGGTAAAGTAAAACAGGCGCTAAACTCCTATACTAGTGAGGACCCCACAGTGAACAGTAAGGTAAAGTAAAACAGGTACTGAATCCCTATACTGGTGAGGACCCCACAGTAAACAGTAAGGTAAAGTAAAACAGGTACTGAATCCCTATACTAGTGAGGACCCCACAGTGATCAGTAAGGTAAAGTAAAACAGGTACTGAATCCCTATACTAGTGAGGACCCCACAGTGAACAGTAAGGTAAAGTAAGACAGATGGTGAACTCCTATACTAGTGAGGACCCCACAGTGAACAGTAAGGTAAAATTAGTCAAGTACTGAACTCCTATACTAGTGAGGACCCCACAGTGAACAGTAGGGTAAGGTAAAACAGATGCTGAACTCCTATACTAGTGAGGACCCCACAGTGAACAGTAAGGTAAAGTAAAACAGGCGCTAAACTCCTATGCTAGTGAGGACCCCACAGTGAACAGTAAGGTAAAGTAAAACAGGTACTGAATCCCTATACTGGTGAGGACCCCACAGTAAACAGTAAGGTAAAGTAAAACAGGTACTGAATCCCTATACTAGTGAGGACCCCACAGTGATCAGTAAGGTAAAGTAAAACAGGTACTGAATCCCTATACTAGTGAGGACCCCACAGTGAACAGTAAGGTAAAGTAAGACAGATGGTGAACTCCTATACTAGTGAGGACCCCACAGTGAACAGTAAGGTAAAATTAGTCAAGTACTGAACTCCTATACTAGTGAGGACCCCATAGTAAACAGTAAGGTAAAATTAGTCAAGTACTGAATTCCTATACTAGTGAGGACCCCATAGTAAACAGTAAGGTAAAATTAGTCAAGTACTGAATTCCTATACTAGTGAAGACCCCATAGTGAACAGTAAGGTAAAATTAGTCAAGTACTGAACTCCTATACTAGTGAGGACCCCATAAGAAACAGTAAGGTAAAATTAGTCAAGTACTGAATTCCTATACTAATGAGGACCCCATAGTAAACAGTAAGGTAAAATTAGTCAAGTACTGAACTCCTATACTATTGAGGACCCCACAGTGAACAGTAAGGTAAAGTAAGACAGGCGCTAAACTCCTATACTAGTGAGGACCCCACAGTGAACAGTAATGTAAAGTAAAACAGGCGCTAAACTCCTATACTAGTGAGGACCCCACAGTGAACAGTAATGTAAAGTAAAACAGGCGCTAAACTCCTATACTAATGAGGACCCCATAGTAAACAGTAAGGTAAAATTAGTCAAGTACTGAACTCCTATACTAGTGAGGACCCCACAGTAAACAGTAAGGTAAAGTAAGACAGGCACTGGAACCCTATACAAATGAGGACCCCACAGTAAACAGTAAGGTAAAGTAAGACAGGCACTGAAACCCTATACTAGTGAGGACCCCACAGTAAACAGTAAGGTAAAGTAAAACAGGCGCTAAACTCATATACTAGAGAGGACCCCACAGTAAACAGTAAGGTAAAGTAAGACAGGCGTTAAACTCCTATACTAGTGAGGACCCCACAGTGAACAGTAAGGTAAAGTAAAACAGGCGTTAAACTCCTATACTAGTGAGGACCCCACAGTGAACAGTAAGGTAAAGTAAAACAGGCGTTAAACTCCTATACTAGTGAGGACCCCACAGTGAACAGTAAGGTAAAGTAAAACAGGCGTTAAACTCCTATACTAGTGAGGACCCCACAGTGAACAGTAAGGTAAAGTAAAAAAGGCGCTAAACTCCTATACTTGTGAGGACTCCACAGTGAACAGTAAGGTAAAATAAGACAAGTACTGAATCCCTATACTAGTGAGGACCCCACAGTGAACAGTAAGGTAAAATTAGTCAAGTACTGAATCCCTATACTAGTGAGGACCCCACAGTGAACAGTAAGGTAAAGTAAAAAAGGCGCTAAACTCCTATACTTGTGAGGACCCCACAGTGAACAGTAAGGTAAAATAAGACAAGTACTGAATCCCTATACTAGTGACGACCCCACAGTGAACAGTAAGGTAAAGTAAGTCAACCGCTGAACACCTTTACTGTAGTGAGGATCTCACAGTAAGAAGTAAATTAAAACAGATGTTTTTTCTTTATCTGTATGATCTACTTACCACATTTCAGGAAATTGGATGGCTTTTAACTAAATGCATTTCTTGTCGTCCTGGAAGCTTGGTCATTTGTTGCATATTTTAAGTTAAACGGACAATATTTGATGGTGTGGGCATTTTCACCTGACGATCCACAAATTGGACAAGTGTATCGCCGTAATATTGGACATGTAACCCTGCCTATGGGGTCCTTCAGCATGTGTGAACCATATACGGATAGCGCCTCTTTATTGTTCTTACAGAACACACAGACTGTGTTCTTGGGGGTCCAGTTTTGATACCTTCTACCTTTCCTTTCCCGATCGACCATTTTACTGGAGTTTGCCAGAGATCTTAGTTTTGTTTGATACAGATCAAGCTCATCCAGTTCACATTGGACGCCATTGTTTTTAAACTCGTCCTTCGCTAGGACAGTGTCAACCCTTTTGCACGGATGGTCCACATTACTTTCAAGCGGGTTCAAGGTTCGGTTTGATGGGTGGGCCATGCTGGTGCCCAATGACCCTAAGTTCAGATGAGGACTTGGAGGTGAGGTAAGATTCTTAAAGTTAAACAACTCTCCAAAGGGGGTAAAGCTGAAGCCTCGCCTTTCCGCCATGTTCGGATTGGTATCCATGAGACTGAGTTTCATTCAGAGGTTTAACAGACAAGATAAACTCACTTTAAATCAGACCTTGTTGCAAGTTGTTCACAAAATGCACATGCGCAAATGTTTTAGTTCAGCTTCCGTTTTTACCACGTGCTTAAAGGAGTTTCCGCTCTTGCTGAACCCCTATACTAGTGAGGACCCCACAGTGGGAAGTAAGGTGAAGTAAGACAAGTACTGAATGCCTATACTAGTGAGGACCCCACAGTGAACAGTAAGGTAAAGTAAGACAGGCACTGGAACCCTATACTAGTGAGGACCCCACAGTCAGAAGTAAGGTAAAGTAAAACAGATGCTGAACTCCTATACTAGTGAGGACCCCACAGTGACCAGTAAGGTAAAGTATAACAGATGCTGAACTCCTATACTAGTGAGGACCCTACAGTGACCAGTAAGGTAAAGTAGGACAGATGCTGAACTCCTATACTAGTGAGGACCCCACAGTGAACAGTAAGGTAAAGTAAGACAGATGCTGAACTCCTATACTAGTGAGGACCCTACAGTGACCAGTAAGGTAAAGTAGGACAGATGCTGAACTCCTATACTAGTGAGGACCCTACAGTGACCAGTAAGGTAAAGTAAGACAGATGGTGAACTCCTATACTAGTGAGGACCCCACAGTGACCAGTAAGGTAAAGTATAACAGATGCTGAACTCCTATACTAGTGAGGACCCTACATTGACCAGTAAGGTAAAGTAAGACAGATGCTGAACTCCTATACTAGTGAGGACCCTACAGTGACCAGTAAGGTAAAGTAGGACAGATGCTGAACTCCTATACTAGTGAGGACCCTACAGTGACCAGTAAGGTAAAGTAAAACAGATGCTGAACTCCTATACTAGTGAGGACCCCACAGTGACCAGTAAGGTAAAGTATAACAGATGCTGAACTCCTATACTAGTGAGGACCCTACAGTGACCAGTAAGGTAAAGTAGGACAGATGCTGAACTCCTATACTAGTGAGGACCCCACAGTAAACAGTAAGGTAAAGTAAGACAGGCACTGAAACCCTATACTAGTGAGGACCCCACAGTCAGAAGTAAGGTAAAGTAAGACAGATGCTGAACTCCTATACTAGTGAGGACCCCACAGTGAACAGTAAGGTAAGGTAAAACAGGCGCTAAACTCCTATACTAGTGAGGACCCCACAGTGACCAGTAAGGTAAAGTATAACAGATGCTGAACTCCTATACTAGTGAGGACCCTACAGTGACCAGTAAGGTAAAGTAGGACAGATGCTGAACTCCTATACTAGTGAGGACCCCACAGTGAACAGTAAGGTAAAGTAGGACAGATGCTGAACTCCTATACTAGTGAGGACCCCACAGTGAACAGTAAGGTAAAGCAAAACAAGCGCTAAACTCATATACTAGTGAGGACCCCACAGTAAACAGTAAGGTAAAGTAAGACAGGCACTGAAACCCTATACTAGTGAGGACCCCACAGTGAACAGCAAGGTAAGGTAAAACAGGCGCTAAACTCATATACTAGTGAGGACCCCACAGTGACCAGTAAGGTAAAGTAGGACAGATGCTGAACTCCTATACTAGTGAGGACCCCACAGTGAACAGTAAGGTAAAGTAAAACAGGCGCTAAACTCATATACTAGTGAGGACCCCACAGTAAACAGTAAGGTAAAGTAAGACAGGCACGGAAACCCTATACTAGTGAGGACCCCACAGTGAACAGTAAGGTAAGGTAAAACAGGCGCTAAACTCATATACTAGTGAGGACCCCACAGTGAACAGTAAGGTAAAGTAAAACAGGCGCTGAACTCCTATACTAGTGAGGACCCCACAGTGAACAGTAAGGTAAAGTAAAACAGGCGCTGAACTCCTATAATAGTGAGGACCCCACAGTGAACAGTAAGGTAAGGTAAAACAGGCGCTGAACTCCTATAATAGTGAGGACCCCACAGTGAACAGTAAGGTAAAGTAAAACAGGCGCTAAACTCCTATACTAGTGAGGAACCCACAGTGAACAGTAAGGTAAAGTAAAACAGGCGCTAAACTCCTATACTAGTGAGGACCCCACAGTGAACAGTAAGGTAAAGTAAAACAGGCGCTAAACTCATATACTAGTGAGGAACCCACAGTGACCAGTAAGGTAAAGTAGGAAAAGTACTGAATCCCTTTACTAGTGAATTTTCTAAAATGTTCTTTTTTTGGATTAATATTTAGTTAACCAACCTACCAGGGTCTCTCTGTATGAGAATTATATTTTTTAACATAATCTAGAGGTCTGTTAAAAACAAAAATAACAACAACGAATATACATAAACTAAGAATAAAACCAAATTTTTATTGTAGTTAAAGGCAATCAAAGTTAAATGCTTACAGACTCTTCTTATCAGAACACACAGCTTTACCGATGGTTTAGTAAAATGATGAGCATTAATCATAATGTGACAGTCACATTTATGGACAGGCTTAAAACTTGATGTTTAGATGCAGGTACCACCACCATTAGCAATTTATCGCCTGTATAAACCTTTCTGCGCCTCCTACTACCCTGCCACGGCTCTGTTAGCTCATTAGAACTTGGGGGCAAAATTTTAATAAGAAACCATAAGAGAGAAAGAAACAGCTAAGAGGTTATGTGGTTCTGCTGTTGATGTAGCAGTAAGAGCATGACAAACAATTGTATATAACGTAGTCAAAAATATAAACAAGAGGAGATAGGTTACCTGGTACCACTGGGAGGTTGTGGGTTTCCTCTGAGAATAGAGCCTTTCCACCAAATAAGCAAGCAACACCGCCAAATAATTGAAATAATCTCGAGTTTGGAGAAAAACAACAAATCAAGGGGCCACATGAAGATTCCACGAGTTAAGTCACACCCTATATTCCATCCATTGCACAACTTAAAGTGATTATTTTGGATAGCATATCTTTAGTTTATCCCAAAAACAATATCCTGTTTACAAAAATTGCATTTATTTTAGGTTATTTTTCTAAAGTGAGCTATGATAAAGTACTTAATATGGACTGTCAAATATAGAACACCACAGGACCTGATTAAAAAGAAGTTCTTAATTCACTCCAGATTTAGTGAAACCATGGAAAACTATGTTGTATAATGCAAAATACATATAATCCAAAAGAGCCTTGGTTATTTTACATTCCAGTTGTTAAAACATATCTTTAAAGTTTG
Source organism: Lepidochitona cinerea (assembly GCA_963971465.1). NCBI lineage: Eukaryota > Metazoa > Mollusca > Polyplacophora > Chitonida > Tonicellidae > Lepidochitona > Lepidochitona cinerea. The sequence goes on from OZ020551.1 coordinate 8,370,106, forward strand.
TGTTATTATACAGATATTTATTTTACTATAATCCTTTCACACACATTAGCTGTGTGCTTATTTCTTCACAGGTTAGGTACAGGCCATTCTTTGTTTTGTTTATTTGGTTATGGGCTTCGTTATGAAACAAATTGTGTACCGTATGGTAAAAGCATATTTGAAAACATATTTTTGCTTAGTGTACAAATATGTTTTTTTACATCTGAGATTCTTTGATTAACTCATAGTAAACTGAATACTCTGAATATAGCTTTGGTGAGCATCATCCTTTTGGAAAGAGATGCCATAATATTATAAGAATTAACTAAATACATGTAGTTTCAACACATGGTCACATTTGCATTTCCATTAAGCATCTTTCTCAATACGACAATACCATTAGAAAATCCCAATGTCTCTGCAGGTTAGTGGAGGTTCTCTGAAATCACTATTTTGATGAATCGTACTTCACAAAATGAATTATAGCTCCTTGCAGAAAAAATTAACAGCCCTTAAATCACTCACTTCTGCTTTACAGATGCAATATCTGCGTCCTTTTTCTTTTCTAGGCATACCTTTTTGTAAAGTTATGCACTGCATTTTAGGGGGCATTTAGTCAACATACCCTTTCCGCTTTATAGAATGATGTTGTTATGACCTTGCTCGAACTTTATGGCATTGGCGTCATGTTTGTGTTGCAGGCGCTATGACACACATGTATCGCATTACCTCATAGACAAAATGAACACGATTTCAACATCAAATTGATCCAAAAACTCAATGTAGTGTAATTTTGACATATACTGAGGCTACTGCGCAAGCGTCAATCCTTAAGCCGAGAGGGTCTATTGTTAAAGGCACACTTGCCGCGAAAATCCTGAAAAATGTTTACATTAAAAACAGTGGACGATTTTCTGTATTTTTCCCAGACAGAAAAAGTTAGGAACTTTGTATTTTTACCAGAAATTGAAACTTTTGACATCATTTAGTATTTTTAATTTGAAATTGAAAAACAGATTTTTCAGGTACCCGCAATGTAAACAAACTTAGAACCTGAGCAGTGCCGTAATGATTTGAGACGTGGGGGCGATCTAACGACACAGTATAATTTTACGAACTTCATCTAAGAAATACATACTAACGATCGAGTAAGAGGGACTATAAAAGCCTGCCAAGTGCAAACAATAGATAAAAACGCTTGAATGAGGGTAAACCAATACTGATCGGTGTTGTTGTTGTAATCGAGCTTCGATTTTTGGTTTGTTTTTCACCCTTATACATTCTACACCTAATTGGACATGCTTTATGTGTGCTATGTTTAACTTTAGTGGTTTTAGCTGTAGTAAAATCGTGCAAATTGGTTTTCTTAACAAATGTCAAACAGGCTATGGAGAAAAGTTGACCTTTAAGTACTACTATTTCTAGCAAAAACGGAATCCAGAAAAATGTATTTTTTTAAGGATCAGGTTAAAGCAGAGATTGAAGATGAAAAATCACTTCGACTTTTTTTTGAGGTTAACGAATTCTTAATAAAGAACTTTATTTGTGTCCAAGGCCTCCTGTGAAGAGCTGGCTCTAATGCTATGGCCTTTTCACAGTCGGCCTTTCCTGGAACTTTTCCGATGCGGAAAAATTTCCCCATTTGCCTCTTGACTGCAGCCTTTTCCTCCGAGTTCCATGGCCTGCGTTCCCCTTTTTCTTTGGACTTCTGCTTGTAGGTGGCTACAGATATAAAATGTAGAAAGAACCAAATTAGAAAATACAAAGCGTTTCTACACTTGTATGTATCATTGCAAGTAATTTTCCTCATTATGTCATTAAAAAACTCATCCTAAAAATAAATACCATTAACATTAACAACCGACCCATGGTGCTCTTATACATCTTGAATCAAGACGGAAAATCATTACTTGTATACTTAGCTCCATTAAAAAAGCACGGTTGAATTTTACGTTTCTACCCCAGTAAGGCTGTTGGCCATTTACGTTTTGTTGTTTATTGTTAGTTCGAGTTGAGTTGCAATAACTGGATAACCTGTGGTGTTCCCGACGCGCCTGTCGTGAACATTACGCAACATTTCCTAATAACCTCCATTGAGTTTTTCACCGTCACTGAGAACAGCTTTCAGGGCTCATTTGTCGTGGGTTCAACACTTTATACGAAGCTCAGCATAAAGACGAAGGAAAAATCAGAAAACGTTACCATGCCCCAACTTATGACACAACAAAGGGAACGTGCCATTGGCTTGTTACAGGCAGGTCTCAGTTGTGCCGCCGTAGGACGTCACATGCAATGTCATCCCTCCACAATTAGTCGCCTCAGAATCAGGGAACATGAAACTGGCAATGTTGCCGACCGACCACGCCCTGGTCAGCCAAGAGTCACTACAGCCCGCCAGGATCGGTACATCGGTTTGTTGCACACACGTGACCGATTTCGCACCGCAACACAGACTGCTCGTGAGACAGTGGGAATGGGAAGGCCCAGGGTAAGCCTCAGCACCATCCGACGCCGTCTCCAACAGATAGAGATGCATGCACGCATCCCCTACCGAAGGCCCATATTGACACCCGTCGCACGCCAAAACCGTTTACGATGGGCTCGAAATCATCAGAGCCCACACTCTGCAAGGTTGACACAAGACTTCTTGCTACAGAATAATGTGAACATCATGGAATGGGCAGCTTACTCCCCCGATCTATCGCCCATAGAGCACTTGTGGGATCAGCTTAAGAATGCCGTTGCACAACGTCAACCCAGGCCACGCAACCGACGTGAATTGATCCAGGTATTGCAGGAAGAGTGAGACCGGATCCCACAGCACAGAATAGCCACACTCATCAGGTCCTTGCGTCGCAAATGTACTGCTTGCGTTGATGCCCGAGGTGGACATACCCATTATTGAATGATGACACCTTCAATTTCTGTATCAACGATTTGTTTGCAAGGAATTAAAGTCACCAGGGTTTCACATATTGTCAATTCTTTGTCTCATTGTGACCAATACCTTGTTCTTCAATTTAATAGTACTTACAATATTTTACACTTTACATTTCACAAAATATTTTACATTCTTTGGTTCGTGCAGTATATTAGTATATTACCTTTTACTTGGTTCTCATTCTGGTTCTTATCATTTTCTGTTTCTTCATCGTTTTCCCCTACAACACGAGAGAATAAGAAGTTTGACTGCTTTAACATCATGTATTACTATTTCAAAAGGGATTTTTTTCTGGAAGAAAATCAATTTATATACATATAGGATTAAACCCCAGTCCTCGCTTCAGATACTGTTGCTACATGTATGCAACAGGCAAGGACTGATTTGTGAGAATATATTTGCCTTTGAGAGAAAACAAATACCATTTGGAATAGCCAAGAGAAAATGTGCCACTGATGATATTTAATGATCCATTAATAATTATGAGGGGAGAAATGCATGTAAAAAGTCTTTATGCCTTTTTCCCCATTTTTCAAACAGAGCTTGGAAATAGAACCCAGACGTGTCGTAGAGTATGATATTGCGTAGACAAGTTCCCCACCATTGAAAGAGTATTGGCTTTCAACAACGAGTTGTGGAACATCCCTCTGGAGCACTGCACGGTCAAATATGATAGTGAGAATTTTTTAAAATAAGATGTAAGATGTAAACAAGTGACTGTGTTCCAATTAAAAGACTTTCTGTGCGGTTCTCACCAATTAATATTTTAAATAACATTTAAATACAGCAATTCTGTACAAATTAACACATATTTTAATACAATACATGATAAATAACTAAGACTTTACCTTCACTTCCTTGTAGGTTCGCTAATGAATCACTGTGGTCAGCAGGCTCACATTCCTCATCATTTATCAACTCTGAAACATTAAAAGGGCAACATGCATATGAGACAAATTAAAGATTAAAAAAACATACACATATTTGGCAGGTGTTGGGATGATCATCGGAAAATTGTGAAAGACTGCTAAATGGCCACAGTAAAGCAATTTTTTAATTCATTTACAGCCGATTTGATTACTTCTAGTTTGAGCCAGGCTGGAGTTTTTAATACAGACTCTAGAACAAACAGTTGCACGCTTAGATCCTGGCCGATCGTTTCTTTGTCTTCTGTCTTATTGTTTGTCTTGATTATATTATAAAGAAATAAACTAAACTGTCAGAAACAAAGGCTTACTCACCATCTTCTTCAATCTGGATGTCATCCAAACTCTTTCCTTTGTATTTCTGAAGATTACCACGTTCCAGCTCTAGGAGTACTTTAGAAACTTTAGCAAGCTGCAAAGTATCATCAGGTAGACGATAGTATTCACGGTGGATTCTGATATCATGTCCCATGAACCCGGCTAAGACATCAAGCTCATTACCTTTAAGGTTTAGAAGTTGAGACACAGTGGCAACGTGTTTCCTTAATGAAGTAGATGTTATCCATTCAGGTTTCTCTGCTCCGCATTCGTTCGTAAATTTGCGAAGAGCATCACAGGTGCGAAGAGGTGTTTTGGCTTGTCCAGATCTGGCAAAAAGATACTCATTGGTTTCACAAACACCACAAGCAGCTCTATTTTGGTTTAGGATGTCGATTTGATTTTTATAGGCTTTTGTCAGCAGTACTGGAACTTTTCTTCCTCTCTTTCCTCTTATTTCTACCCTGTTGAGCTTTGCTGCAAGAGATCTTTCAAAGGGTGATAGAGTCTTTGCCACCTCCTCCTGCATAACTCTTCCTTCACCTTGTTGTATACCAGCATAGTAAAGCTGCAGAGGCATTCGCTCAGTCTCCCCACCCCTTCTGCGGTTGAATAATACAACCTGGGCTAAAGTAACTTCTGCCAGTTGTTTCCAAACAGTTTCTGATGGATTTCTTTGAAGAATATCAACAAGTTTCTCAGCAGAACTGGAAAGATACAGGTTAAGCTTTTTCAAATCCTTTGCGATTGGAAGTCTCTGAGGTTTATTAAAAGTACCTTTGTGCAAGGTTGCCAGTGCTTGAGCAGAGATGTCACTAGTCCAATCATTTTCCATGAGTTCTCTAAACTCTTCAGCATGTTGTTTTAGAAGCCCATCCTGAATTTGCAGAGCAGATGAACGCAAATATTTGGCACACTTCTTCAGCGTATGTCCCAATTTTAGAGCTAGTGATGGAATACCATAAGTTCCACCATCTGACTGGTAGTTACACAATTCTTTCACTGACTCGACAGCATGTGGGAAGTGAACTGGGTTAATACAGTCAGTTAAAGTTTGAACTTCATCACACCTTTTTCTAACTACAATAAGAAATCTGGCAATCTCTCTTAGTTTCTGTTTTATATACTGATGGCTGTGTTTTTCTTGTCCAGTTTTGGAATATAGCTTGACACCAAATTTAACAATCAAATCATCGTTTCTGGCCACCAATGATATTTCATCGTTGGCCATTTTATCAAGTATATTAGACCTCATCTGTGATTGTGCCTCCTGGGAAACTGGTAGTAAGGCAGCACCGCTAACTTGGTGTGTACCTCTTCTTGGTCTATCAGTCTTTATTTGTTTTTCTTTTGTTTGTTTGCAATTCTTCTTGTGTTTCCAAAGGTCACTTTTTATAAACAAAGCAAAGCAGTTTTCACATGGGAGATAGTCACTTGGTTTGACAATGTTTGTTGGGCGCTTCCATGGTATCAAAACTCCATTTGACTGTTGAAGTACTTCTCTGTTATGTGCGAAGTCTCCTTTGTTTCTGATTTCAGCAAGCAAATTTCGCCGTATCTCAGATTGTTTTGGATAAGAAAGAGCTTTAGCCACATCAATTTCTGTTGGATGCATTTGTTCCAAGTGTCTGGGGAGTTTTGCATAAAGATTCATACAAAAAACACAGCAGTGCTTTTTGTCCCAAATTCTTTGGGATTTTAGGTTATTAGTAGTCATAACACTTACTCCTTGATTAGCATTGCTGTTAATTTTTGCGTCTCCATCGTTTTGAGTTTTCAAGTTTTCCTTGGAAATCAGCATTTCAGGCTGCAAAAACAGAGAGCAGAAGGAACCAGTTTTATCTATGTTCGAATTGTAATACAAAAATATAAGCATGTAGCTATTCTTGGATGACAATCGAGATGGTAGTCAGGCTAAGCAATACTAGTGAGGACCCCACAGTGAACAGTAAGGTAAAGTAAGACAAGTACTGAATCCCTATACTGGTGAGGACTCCACAGTGAGAAGTAAGGTAAAGTAAGACAGGCCCTGACTCTATACTAGTCATTGATTGTTTGGTGTTTTACGCCGCGCTCAAGATTCTTTCACTTATATGGCGGCGTTGCCAGTTTTATTGTGCGAGGAAACCGGGCTCTATGCCCGAAGGAAACCCACGACCTTCCGCTGGTAACTGGCAATCAGCCCACATAGGCCTATACTAGTGAGAACCCCACAGTGAACAGTAAGGTAAAGTAAGACAGTTGCTGAACTCCTATACTAGTGAGGACCCCACAGTGAACAGTAAGGTAAAGTAAGACAGGCGCTGAAACCCTATACTAGTGAGGACCCCACAGTGAACAGTAAGGTAAAGTAAGACAGGCGCTGAAACCCTATACTAGTGAGGACCCCACAGTGAACAGTAAGGTAAAGTAAGACAGGCGCTGAACTCCTATACTAGTGAGGACCCCACAGTGAACAGTAAGGTAAGGTAAAACAGGCGCTGAACTCCTATACTAGTGAGGACCCCACAGTGAACAGTAAGGTAAAGTAAGACAGTTGCTGAACTCCTATACTAGTGAGGACCCCACAGTGAAGAGTAATGTAAAGTAGGACAGATGCTGAACTCCTATACTAGTGAGGACCCCACAGTGAACAGTAAGGTAAAGTAAGACAGATGCTGAACTCCTATACTAGTGAGGACCCCACAGTGAACAGTAAGGTAAAATAAGACAGATGCTGAACCCCAAAGATCCAAAAGCATAGTTAAGTTTAAGGATGTAATGATGCAACTTAACACTTCATACAGGTAGGTATCTTATACATAAATGTGTGTACATGTATATGTTCATAAGTTCATTACTATATATCTGTATGAACATCTAAATGATATGCCCCTTTTTAACACAAGAAACTTGTGTCCATGGATATTTTAGACAAGAAAATTTGCCCGTATGTGGAAGAGTTCTCAGGTACTCACTGAAGGTCGCGGGTTACCTCGTGGCAATGAGCCCGGTTTTCTCCTCCCACTAAACCTGGTAACACCGTCATATAAGTTAAATAATGCGGGGCAAAACATCAATCAATCAACCAACCCAGATTCTTTCACATGTTACCCTATTAACAGTAGTCCTAATACTTACTGTTTGATTAAGATTGCTGCTAATTTTTGATTCTTCATTTTCAATTTTCTTATTCTGTACTGTTAGACTCAAAGTTTCTTTATAAAATAGCTTGTCACGCTGCAGAAACAAGAATAAAAAAAGTCTATCGCGATAATTAAACAAAGCTTTAAGCCAAAACATGTTGATAAAAGACTAACTTGTTAGTATTTTGTATATGTTTTAAATGTAATTCGCAAATAACAAAAATTGGATTGTTTGATTGATCGATATTTTACGCTGCACTCAAGATTATTTCACTTATATATATATTTTGGCAACGGTCAGTGTGTCTCTGGTTTTTTAATGAAAAGAGACACGCAAGGACAGATCTTGGAAAAAAATCCAGCAATAGTCTTAAAAATAACACAGTATCTTTATAGGTCCAGCACTGAACAGTTACAATAAGCTATTTTGTGCAGTAAATATAACACAAAACAAAACTCTAAACTAAAAGGTTTGCGGACCCAACCATATTATATCAATAAATTAAACATCGCACAATGTCAAAATAACAGATCATTATCAAAATATCAAGCGGAAGAACAAACAGAAATCAAAAGTCCATAAATTATCCCATCCCTATAAGCTTCACCTGCTTAAGAAGATAAAATAAAAAATATCTGATTTAGAGACTAACAGAAGACGTGGAAGTACTGTACAGACACCAATACTTGATACACTACAAGAAGATGTAAAACAAACAGTGCTGTGATATCTTGCAGACAACTTATGAATCAGAAAATAACCAAAACTTGATCAACTGCTCATCAATAAACCGTAAAACAAATTTTGTACCAATCCATCACTTTGTTCTGGGTTCATTTAGGGGATTCAAGTGTCCAAGTTATCTTCAAGGACAAAATACATTTTCAAGCAGTTGATACTTTGAGGTGTCCTAATGTCAAAGAAAGGATAACAAATACAACATACCTGTAATTTGTTTCCCTGTGAGATATCATTTTTTTCGCCTGGTGCCAAAAGAGTGTCTTCTGTGCAAATTAAAGAAATTAATTAAGCAAAAATAAATGCTTTCCAGTCAGTTGCATGAAGCAAATTTCCTAAGCGAATCGAAACATCTTATCTTGAATATGTAACACCTACCAGTTTCATTATCCTCGGATTCCGAGCTTGGCTCTTCGGAAGGAGAGTATTCCTGATCACTTTCCCCGGCAGTATATGTATCCATTTCCACTTCCTCGTTTGTATCGGATGAATGACTGAAAGTTTTTAAAAAATCCAGTTATCAGAAAACTGACTAACCTAATACAAATTAATTAACAGAACCTTATATTAAGATCGCAGTTTGATACAAAGCATATGATATTTTGACGTTAAAACAGAATGTTGAAATTATTAGCTATTGTTCTCAAGACGTATATTTCAGAAGCTTTTTAGTGCTTCTAGTCTGTCTGAAAATGTACGATAAAGTGTTGTTTTGAACTAACTTTGGCTTAGAATGAATGAATGGTCGTCCCCGTTATTTAAATGCTGTTTACTTTTCGAACACGTTTTCTGTTCGTACAGCACTTATACAGTATGGATTTTTCTCATTCCAGAGCCAATCATTCAGTTTTTCGATGGCCTGTCGTGACGATCAGAAATTATAAAAAAAGTGTGAATTTAAACTTTAAACTATTTAATTAATTTATTCTCAAACTGCATATTTAATATAGCATCCAATATTCTATGTCTGTAATTGACACTCTGTTGATTGCTTCTTTCTAATAACAAAAATGAATGTATATTCCTTGCTGAATAAATATAAATAAACAATATGTTAATCTTGAGATTTCCTCCAAGAAACTGTAAAGAAATAAATATCAAGTGCTAAATCCTGTAGTTTTCCAGAGTGTAAAAATAATAACACTGCACCCAGCATGTAATCCTGTAATTGTGAATAACATTGGTGTTTGCTGTAAGGGTTCCCCATTTATACTAAGTTAAGAGATTGAGAAATAATGTTATACCTTTCCGGTAGTGTTTTCAAAGAAGACATTGTTCTGGGATCCGAAGTCTGGAGTAAAGACTGAAAATTGTATAACATAAAATAAAATGCTATTAATGTTGATTGAAATAAATTCACATTAAACATTCCAATTATTTAATTTTTCAAAAAAAGGTTAAGCAAAACAATTAAAGATAACTTACACCATAATAAGGAACAATTTCTGAAACTGTGGAGTCACAGGGGTCTTCAATAATTTCTGGATTAGGCTGCATTGTTCCGTCCCCAGGAGCATCACGGCTGAGTACATTATTAGCGGATGCTATTACATCTGAAACATCTCTTGTTACCTCCTGGAAAACATAGTTATTACAGCCATCAGTTTAATGCAGGTGTAAAATGAAGTCATTATAACTTCTCTTTACAGCCATCAGTTTAATGTAGGTGTAAAATGAAGTCATTATAACTTTTCTTTACAGCCATTAGTTTAATGTAGGTGTAAAATGAAGTCTTAGTAACTTCTCTTTACAGCCATTAGTTTAATGTAGGTGTAAAATGAAGTCATTATAACTTCTCTATACATCCACCAGTTTAATGTAGGTGTAAAATGAAGTCTTTGTTACATGTCTTTACAGCCATCAGTTTAATGTAGTGTAAAATGAAGTCTTAGTAACTTCTCTATACAGCCACCAGTTTATTGTAGGTGTAAAATGAAGTCTTAGTAACTTCTCTTTACAGCCATCAGTTTAATGTAGGTGTAAAATGAAGTCTTAGTAACTTCTGTTTACAACCATCAGTTTATTGTAGGTGTAAAATGAAGTCTTAGTAACTTCTCTTTACAGCCATCAGTTTATTGTAGGTGTAAAATGAAGTCTTAGTAACTTCTCTTTACAGCCATCAGTTTAATGTAGGTGTAAAATGAAGTCTTAGTAACTTCTGTTTACAACCATCAGTTTATTGTAGGTGTAAAATGAAGTCTTAGTAACTTCTCTATACAGCCATCAGTTTAATGTAGGTGTAAAATGAAGTCTTAGTAACTTCTGTTTACAACCATCAGTTTATTGTAGGTGTAAAATGAAGTCTTAGTAACTTCTCTATACAGCCATCAGTTTAATGTAGGTGTAAAATGAAGTCTTAGTAACTTCTGTTTACAACCATCAGTTTATTGTAGGTGTAACATGAAGTCTTAGTAACTTCTCTTTACAACCATCAGTTTATTGTAGGTGTAAAATGAAGTCTTTGTTACTTCTCTTTACAGACACCAGTTTATTGTGGGTGTAAAATGAAGTCTTAGTAACTTCTCTTTACAACCATCAGTTTATTGTAGGTGTAAAATGAAGTCTTAGTAACTTCAGTTTACAACCATCAGTTTATTGTAGGTGTAAAATGAAGTCTTAGTAACTTCTCTTTACAGCCACCAGTTTACTGTAGGTGTAAAATGAAGTCTTAGTAACTTCTCTTTACAGACACCAGTTTAATGTAGGTGTAAAATGAAGTATTTGTTACTTCTCTTTACAGCCACCAGTGTAATGTAGGTGTAAAATGAAGTCTTAGTAACTTCTCTTTACAGCCATTAGTTTAATGTAGGTGTAAAATGAAGTCATTATAACTTCTCTTTACAGCCATTAGTTTAATGTAGGTGTAAAATGAAGTCATTATAACTTCTCTATACAGCCACTAGTTTAATGTAGGTGTAACATGAAGCCATTATAACTTCTCTTTACAGCCATCAGTTTAATGTAGGTGCAAAATGAAGTCTTAATAACTTCTCTTTACAGCCATTTTTAATGTAGGTGTAAAATGAAGTCATTATAACTTTTATTTACAGCCATTAGTTTAATGTAGGTGTAAAATGAAGTCTTAGTAACTTGTCTTTACAGCCATTAGTTTAATGTAGGTGTAAAATGAAGTCATTATAACTTGTCTATACATCCACCAGTTTAATGTAGGTGTAAAATGAAGTCATTATAACTTCTCTTTACAGCCATCAGTTTAATGTAGGTGTAAAATGAAGTCTTAGTAACTTCTCTTTACAGCCATTAGTTTACTGTAGGTGTAAAATGAAGTCTTAGTAACTTCTCTTTACAACCATCAGTTTATTGTAGGTGTAAAATGAAGTCTTAGTAACTTCTCTTTACAGCCACCAGTTTACTGTAGGTGTAAAATGAAGTCTTAGTAACTTCTCTTTACAACCATCAGTTTAATGTAGGTGTAAAATGAAGTCTTAGTAACTTCTCTATACAGCCATCAGTTTGCTGTAGGTGTAAAATGAAGTCTTAGTAACTTCTCTTTACAGCCATCAGTTTAATGTAGGTGTAAAATGAAGTCTTAGTAACTTCTCTATACAGCCACCAGTTTAATGTAGGTGTAAAATGAAGTCATTATAACTTCTCTTTACAGCCATCAGTTTAATGTAGTGTAAAATGAAGTCATTATAAGTTTTATTTACAACCATCAGTTTAATGTAGGTGTAAAATGAAGTCTTAGTAACTTCTCTTTACAGCCACCAGTTTAATGTAGGTGTAAAATGAAGTCTTAGTTACTTCTGTTTACAACCATCAATTTAATGTAGGTGTAAAATGAAGTCTTAGTAACTTCTCATTCTCATTGAAAATTTTGTCAAGAAATGTTTTTAGGCTACTTTTTTCGAGAGTCAAAAAGAGATTAACTCAATAAATTAAAAAAAATTCAAACAGCTATTGCTTACCTCATGATTTGTATCAGACTCTCCTTGACCATCATCTTTGGCAGCTCCATCTATTTACAAAAGAAAATACTTTCATTTAAAAGTTTCTTACCTACAGCAATAACCAAATCAACCGATTGCGCCCTGTACACACAACACACTATTTAACAATTAAAGTTCTACTTGTATTGAAACAATTTTCAATACGAACATGCTCTTTGGTCATGCTTGCTGTATGTACAATTTATGTGTATCTTTAGTTATTCTGCTAAAAAAATGTTGTGATTGTGTCAATTTGGTGTCTAACTTCTGGAGTCTTTTGTTAATAACTAACTTCTGGAGTCTTTTGTTAATAAAAACATTCATAACATTGCAATTGTACATGCTTTGTGACCAAATGATGCTGTATCCTGCTGTGATGTCCAATTAATAGTTTCCACAACTGCATTAACTAATAAACTCCAATTGTAACATGAAACAGAGATACATGTACATGTAGAACTCACCTACAACCTCCTTAATTCTAATGGTCTTGGGCACTACTGGAGGCTCTGACCAAGAGGGATCTGAAAACAATTGAACTCTTCCCATCATCTACAGTAGTTGATTTTAATGACAATAAAATGCTCAAGAAAAACAAGTCATCCTTGTATATACATGTAGGTGTGAGTCCATTTTTGCTTTAATACCTGGAGATATTTTCTTCAGTACAGTTTCATCATTCCTGAATGTAGCTAAATACACTGCAAATATTTTATTTGGATCACAAGGAACGATCATCATGAAACTTACCTAATATTGAATTTAACTGATCTGGGATCCAAAAAACTATGAATATGAGAACATTTTAGTATCAAATAATAAAACAGAGTAGGAAAAGCAAACTAATCCAAATGGAGAAGGATAACAATTATGAACTCAACTACAATTGAACAAAGCCAAAGTCTTTTAGACAAAATTGAAAAGGAGGATGTATAATGATGCTGGTTGTGGTGGTTTTGGAGAAACGTCACAAGAAAAATGTTTTAAAGTGAAAAAAGTAACATGGTTGTCATCGTAACCTGGCAAGACACAATACCTTGATATTTTTAGAGTTGAGTGAATAACAGAGTTTGAATGCACAAAATTTACTTTGTTTTGCAGATCTTAATTTGAACCCAATTTCAAGCATCCTACAGTATGGTGACTAAAACAATGGTTCAATCAAAAAATGATGGAAAGGCGACAGAGACCTATTTTCCTTCATTAAGCGTAATGTAAAACCTGTGAAAAGGGTGGTAAGAAAAACAATTAATGATTGTCATGGTAATGTTTTACGCTGCGCTGAAGGTTATTTTACTTATATGGCGGCGTTGCCAGTTTTATTGTGGGAGAAAACTGGGCTGTATGCTCGGAGGAAACCCACGACCTTTCGGTGGTAACTGGCAACCATCCCATATAGGTCGTTCGAGTGAAAACCCAGTCAGAAAGAAAACAATAAGAATAAAAATTCATACAATAACAATAAGTTTCCAGCCTGTAGCTGTCAGCCAAATAACCTGGGAACTTCAATACTTAAATAATATACTTTACCATTTCCCACAGAGGACTTCTGAAATGATTTGTAATAAAATAAATGCATATAATACTGGATGTGTTTTTTTAAATGCACAATAATTAATTTAAATTCCATTTTCCATAACAAATGGGTTAAAATGAAATATATATTTCATTATACAAATGTTAGTAATTCTTGTTTCCAAGAACCTCTGTTTTATACTGTCTTGCCGTTTTGGTCTAGTGATATATATAAACCACATTGACTAGAGTTATAGATTGATTGTAATACGGGAATATCCATGCGATATTATTAAAGAAAGGAGAACATTACTGAAGTGGGATAAAATTACAGTTGCTGAAAAAATAGTTAGTATGGAGAGGCAAAATATGGGGTCATTGAAGCACTTTGTACATGTGGTAAGCTATGGTAAAACTGGAAAAGTTCATTATTGTATTTTTCTAGATGAATTTTTGTTTTCTTAAATGATCATCTGCTCAAATGATCAACACTCGTATGTATATAGCTTGTACTATTTTCAAAAGTACATTTAGTCTAAAAAAACAAAGTGTCATACGTGTTTAAATTTGAGCAAATATAAGGTATGTACCTGAATTCTCCAAGGATAATGTTGACCTCGGCCATAGAAATAGCGCAGCTCTTCTCCCGAAAATATGTTTCTCAAGGCAAAAAACCCGATAGTGGGTTGACCATTGTGGAGAAAAGCCTTGGGTTTTAGATTAGGAGCCGTATCATCGTTCAACAACCTCCCCAGACTTCCATCCTCCTCGGTGGCATCAATCCTGATAACAAATATTATGAGCCAGACAAAACATCTCAGACAAAAATCATGTCGTACATCTAAAATCAACAGAAATCAGGGCTGAACCCTTAATTTTGTTATTATATATATCTATTTTTATTTATTTTTGTAATCCACCAAAAAGTAATTATAATCATTTCAAAGACCCTTTTTTACAAAATTAATTTTGACAAAATCATTATATATACTACAGCCATTTGTTTAAAATTTGACAAGATATTAGATTAGAATGCAAACTCTTGTAATGAAAAATTAGGCAGTAGCCTGTGAACATAGTAAGTAAACAAAATTCTATATGTCTTAGACTCCAGATAAATCTAGTCCTGTTGAAATCAACATGGATTCTCTTGATTCGCTCTTATTAACATAAGTAGGTTTTAAAAAAATATTTAAAATCTCCAGACATCGATGGAATTAATTTTCTCGACAGACCATTCGTTGGTTTGGCTGGATTTCCTTTCATTTTAAATATCTTCTACTTGATGGGAACTGGGATCTCCCAGAGGCCATTGGCATCAGGCAGTACAAAACGAACCCAGAGTATAATATTTTTGAGGAGATAAACAACAAAATTAACTTAAACATTATTTTATATTTAGGTTAGTGATGGATACGATCCACTTATAAGTATATAAAAATAGATGAATTCAACTAACCAGTAAGTTTTTCCTTCAATGGAAAATTCGAACACGTATGTATCATCTCCAGCACAAGCAGATAACAGTTTTCCTTCGTAAAACAGGACAAAGTCTCCTTTGTGGATGTTTTTAAGGGTTTTTACACCTCGTCCTGTGTAGGGATAAAACCATGCTCTTTTTGATTGATTGATTGATTGATTGATTGGTGTTTCACCTCTATGGCGGCGATGCCAGGTTTCAAAGTGAGAAAAATAGCTTAAAAGTTTAAAGTGGCATGACCTGCCAAAATTCATACTTTTTTCATGATTTCTGATCGTCACGACAGTAAGAGGCTTTGAAGGCCATCAAAAAAATAAATGATTGGCGTTGGAATGAGGAAAATCCATTCAGTATGTGGCCTGTACATGTACATGCCACTTAAGTCTTTAAAATGGCGTTTGGCTCCATTACCTGTGGTTTGATCAACATAAAAAACTTCAAAATCTGCTTTATCGTATGCATGGCAGTTGGTCGGGTGATAACCCTTTTTTCTCTGTGATCGCCTCATTCTGCAAATAAAAGTATAAAAAACTCATCTAGCGTTTGGTTTATTTTTCGTAAAAACCGTGTAGTCAAGTCCACAGGCTGCACGTGAGCGTCCTAAAAGTGTCCCTAAATGAGCGCCATTTTCAATGACTTTTCAGTTACCCGTCTTTCACCTTTTTTTTTACAGGTGCAGGTTGATAAGTTATTCTTGGGAAATAACAAAACAATAACAGATGTTTGTCACTAATTCAAAACTGTTAACATTTTCTGCCTTTATGCCATCAGTTCGGCAGAAAACGAACGTTTGGTGACGGCAAAATATTTCTAGCTTGAGCAAGTTGAGGTAGTTGAGGAAGCAGCCATTGTTGCGTTTCAGTGGAAAAAGTATGACCAATTCTCACATAGAGTTGAAGGGAATAATGACTGATCCCTTACTCAAAGAAAAATTGATTTGGTTTGTGATCAGATCACATCCTTTTATGTTGTATTTGGATTATTTTTACAGAAATTTGAAAACTGTTTGAATAATTTTAAAACCTAATACTTTTCTAACACTTTAAAGCCATTTATTGATATCATAATTTCACAAATTTTACTAATAATTCGTCGATTTGTCTCACGACTGTCCGCCAAAGTCATGCCATTGTTAATACTGTGCCAAGTTTTTGAACATTTTTGTTTGTATCTTTTTAAGACTGACGGCCTAGTCAATAGTTTGCACGGTTTTGAATAAAAATTACCAGCAGTCTATACCAAGTGAATATATTTTTGGTTAAAAAGTGGCTCACGACTGTCCGGCCATGCTAATTAAAAGCCAACGTTGTTGTTGGCAAAATCCAGCGAGCGGTGTGCGCAGCCCATTCATAATTCAATATAAATATAATTAAATGGCCTATTGTCATGATAGAAATGATAACGTTGCCACGATAGTGTCGGACAAATTAAATATTTTTCCCAGTGAACTTACGTAGAATAGATAGTCTACCGTATAGAGCAGTCTCAATCACACCTTGCCGCCTAAAAAACATCTGCGTACAGCGCTCCAATGTATGACTTATCTCCCCTTCATATGCAGAGTGTGAACACTATGTGGCGCTTCACATGAAATGTGTGTGTTGGAGGCCGAGCCTCGCACTCGTGTAAGAGAGAAACCTTAAATACCCCCCAAACCGAGGACATACCGAGGACGTGATAAAACCGACAGTTGGGGCTAACGCAATCGATTGGAACAAAAAACGTCCGAGGACTCGAGTTTAAGTCCTCATTTGACTTACAGGTCCTCGAAAGTTTGGTGTGCGATCAATGTTGAGTCCTCGAAAGTACACCAATACAAACACACCGGCACAGGTGTCGAAAGCTCGTGTTGTTAAAAAACAACTGAGGACGTGGTGATGTCTTTAATATTTTATCATTAGTATGGAACCCACGTTTAAAGAGAGTTTCAAACATTTCTTACGTTGAAGTAGTTTATATTCTTCTTCTATTATCTTGGCCATAACGATGCCAGCCTTTTTATACTGAAACTGAAATGGTATTATGTTTTTTTTCACATCTTCCTGGGTCCAAGTTCAAACGTGTATGCTTAGTATCTACAGCGGAAGTGAGAAGAGGGATTTTTTCAATGGGCATGATTTCAAAATGGTCCTTGACCGAATGACTTGGAGCGTTGAAATGTTTAAGTGTAATACAAGATAAATGGGTGGCTGGTCTTTGTCGAAGAGAATTCTGCCTTTCTCCGACGTATTGCTTGCGACGTTTTTTTTGCAAGTGTTAATATACACGATGAATCGCAATTAAGATTCTCTGCTATGTGATACTTGTTGCGAGATGTTTTCCGAAAAACGTTCCACGATCGATACCATATATACTCGGACAGAATTATAAATATGTAAGGAAAGGAAAACGGATTCTGTGTTTCACCGCTGGTATGTAAACGATTTATAACCATGAGTGGTGCATTAAAAGCTGAGAAACACTCGGTGCTATGACCTTTGTGAAACCATAGAAAGAAACAGAAATATGAAATAGATTGAATGGCGGTGAAAACAGGGGGAAGACGTCTTTTTTAATCAGGAATCAATTTTCAAAATCCAATTTGTCAAAAGTAAAATATGCCAGACAAACATGTACAGGGCAATCAATATTACATATTGTAGTAAATTCATTGCAAAACATGGACAAACGTCAACTTTCAAGTAATATTTTCCACCTTTTCTAAGAAGTTTACATTTGGAAGGATTGAAGTTAGTGATTACAATTCTCTATACCCGGAAAATGTTTATCCACACGGAGAAGGAATACGTAATACAAACGTTACCTATCAGTGAAATCCCACTATTAGTTAATATTACTGTTTAATCAATTGATTGAGGTTTTTCATCGCATATTATTTCACTAATATGGCGTCGTTGACAAGTAAAGTACGTGAGAAAACTTGACTTTCTGTAGCCTACGGAAGAAACCTTCGGCGTTGACCTGTGAATTTGCGGGGAAAAAAACCCACTCAGAGTTTTTAATTTTGGTTTTGGTCCGAATAGGATTTGAAGTCGCGGATGCATCGATAGAAAAACCTTGTCGGACTGAGAGACTATTACTCTGTCGACTGCATGTGTCATCCCAACAAAGAGCCCGGTTTACTATCCCATTTAACTTAACACGACCATATAATTGGAACAAACTGGAGTTTGAACCAACGAATCTTATTTTCTTGCCAGTTTTAAGTAGCTTTGGCCACTAAAGTAATCAATGGGTTGCAAATTGTTGTGGATACATGGCTTCCATATACGGGAAACAGACAAATAACCTCACCTCCCAAAGAATAAAACATTCAAAAACATTTTCATCTCAAAATTCAGATTTTAATACATATCGATTCGTTACCTAAGACAGACAAAGATAGAAATTTAGACCGAATTTCAGATGACGACGGTTACACAATGACAATAGTTAATAAAGAATATAGGTGGACGTTTCAAAAATAAACACCAAATGTGATACACATTGACTAGACCTCTCAAAACAGATTCGTAATCACAGGTTTTGGTTTTTTAATAATTACTTCGAAATTCTGTCAAATCAAAATACGTCTTTGCAGATTTATAAGCATGGGATTCAAGCTATTTTAAATATTAAGACCTGAACATACTAGATATAGTGCTGAACAAACGCAGATATAAACTCAATAATGCCTACATTTTAACAGTCATAAGAAAAAGCATACAAAAAAGTCCTATCTAATAATGGATATGCATAATCTTTTTAATTATTAAGGAGCACAAGCCAAATTGAAGCCCTAAGAAAGTGGATCTAGGTAGCACTTTCTATGTTCCGAAATCTAAGCCGCTGGGAGAATCTAGCCATGTTACAAAGCACTTCCGGGAAGGTAAGGTCGTTTGTTGCACATTACCTGGGATTCAACTGTGTTTGGATGGTCGTCACCATTGGTATGTGTCCTGGAGTCTGCTGGCAATAAATACAATTACACTTTATAGTACTGGTATGTTGGACAGTAGACAGTACAAAGGTTATTAATTTACTGTGGACCATTTGCTAGGATTGGATCTTAAACGGCTAGAGTTAATGGTTTTTGAGCACATTCAGATTATTAGACTCAGGACCATGCTCCTACAAAACGTACAACCTCGTAGGGATGTTTTCATCTGACAAAACAGAGGGCCCAGTATGCCCCTCCAATCAGACAGATAATATACTGAGTGTAGAGAACCAAACCAGGTCAGCCATCATAGACGTAACAAAAAGTACAAGGAATTCCAAAATAAATCGCAATACCCATTGGTCTACTGGAGGTTAGAAAGTTGTAAATCGGCATCCAGAAACACAGGATATCAACATCAGAACTCCCTAAACAATACAAAACGGTCTCAGTTCTACCATTCGAAATGTTAAAACCTCTGTCAGTTTTTGTGCCACTCAGTTCTCATCATGTGATTAATCTTAATATGAATTCTCAGATGCTGTTAATGGTGGGGATTACCAGAGCATTCTCATTTTACTGTCAATATCTCACAAACAATATTTACCTTTTATATATTAATGTGAAGTCAATGTATGTCTTGTGAAAGATTTACCAATGAACAATAGTAATATACATGTAGAATAAGTTAAAACATAGTTAAGATAAAAAAAATCTCAACAGAGATTCATTTCCTTAAAAAAATATTAGTCAATTTGGTCTTTTCACCCTCAAACAAATCAATAAGGGCTTTTAAGCATTTGGAGTGAAACCCTGTTTGTGAAAAAAATATATGTTGCTTTACACAAGATAGAGCAATCATGGAGGGACCTTGAAACAATACTTAAATTACAGATGACACAATTGTTTAAAACAATAAAAACGGTACTGTGTGAGCTAAGGAGTTTTTCACGTATATCATAAAAGCAAGGACAAAACTTATTGTCATAAGTTTGGCTTTTCACAGTAAAAGCAGCACAGATAAAACCTCTTGGCAATTGAGATGCTGTAGATGCTCTCAAAATAATAATATATGTATTGTAAGTATTGTGAAACATTGAAATTTGTCTAGACATTCTGATTTTGTCTGTCATTCTGATACTCAACAAAGTCATCAATAAGGCTAGGCCAGGCATCTGTGTCATCATATGTACTTAAGTCATCAGCTACCTGCTCAGTAAAGTTCAAGTACATATCCCAGGTGTCTTTAGGAATGCCACGTATGTTAGGGTGTTTCTCCAGAAACTCTAGCCAACCTTCAAGGACTGAAGGCTCGTTCTGAGAAAACACCAATTTCCACAAACCAACGGCCATTTCAATAGGCAATGTCTTTTGACCAATGTCTACATCAAGGCCAAACTTATATGTCCATCTGTAGAGATCTTTAAACTGTTGTTTGTTTCTAACTTCAGCTAAAAGTTCAGGAAACCTTGATTGTAAACTTTTGATAGAGTCTACACGTAAAGTTCTACATCCACTTAGAAATTCCTCTTGGGTAAATTTACACATGGTTTCAGCTTGGAACTTCCAAGCAATCACAAGAACAATAAACTCATCTGGTTTGACTTGTAGATCTGAGCAAAATTTCTCAATACCTTCAGCCAACATGGCATCTTCATCAGGATCTTTATATTGTTCAAACAAGGCATGTATTTTGGTGTCTGAGCATTCGCGAGAAACTAAGGAAAGGCGCTTGCTGTCAGAATTACTAGGTTTACGAATTGGTGGCAATTTAGGATACTGCCCAAACATTTTCTTTTCAGTGGAGGGCAAGGGTTGTTTGTTAGGTGTTAGATGAGCCTGCGTTGACTGACGATCACCAGCCCCCTGTTTAACATCCTTAGTTTGGTGACTTGAGAAGATGGTAGTGTTCAATGTGTGAGAGGTGACGGGTGCTGGCTGACTGCTGCTGCTATTCAAATCAGATTGGCTGGATGGACTAGCTGGTTCACAACAAGACAAGCACTTCCCCATCAGGACTCATAGCATGGATTCCTTCAACACACCCAGCTCCTTAACAACTGAAACAGAAAAGACTGTGTTAAAACAATCACAATGATATTAATGTTTTTAAAGGAAACCTGGCTCTTTGGCCTGGTCCCATATGGGATTAAGTGAAAAATCCACTCCAATTTTTTATTTTGTCTCAGTGGGTATTACCAGAATGGGGAAGTGTGAAACGTTCTATTACACCATATTCAGGGCGCTGAAGCCTTCAGCCTGCTTATTCTACATTATGTTCGGTAGATTTTGAAAATAAATTCATTCACCACTTACTGGACTACATGCATCATATCTATCGCCAATCCCATTAACCGCAGTTCAGAGAATGCATTGGTTCTTATAAAAGCGATGTACGCGATTTCGAAATCTAAATTCCGACTCGATTTGTTCCAAACAAGGCTCCTTTTAACTATATGACGTTCTTCGGAAACTTTAATGTTTGCTCCATCAAGTACATGTACTTGTAATGTTATTACATCTAAAACGCCATCTTTTTTCTTATGCATCCTATAATAGTTCATACGAGGAAGAGAAGCCACATTTTCTTAACCGAGAGAGTTTTAAGGGTCAAAAGGTCTATGGGTCAAAAGACCTTTAACGCCCTGAATATGGTGCAATGGGACGTTTCACACTTCCCCATTCAAAGACTTCTGGTATTACATGTATACAATGACACAATGAAAGAGACAATATTACATATAACATACATGTAGACTGATCCAGAGACATTTTGATACCTGTATACAGGTATGGGCGCCCAAACTCACAAGCAAAAAATCCACCCAAATTCTTAAAACCAACAGATTTTAATGTCAAATTAGCATTTAATGTGGAAATTTTGGGCCAGAGTTGTTGTTTTTGTCTTATTGTTGGAACATTTTGAACCGAAATGGTATGCCCAAATTTTCCCTGGATCAGTCCCTGTATAACAATGAACTGTTCCTACATTCCTTTTAAGGATATGAGTTGGATGAATATGGCAAGCTAAAGAAACGATAAATGCTGCTTGCATTAGACAAATCTCTGAGAATCCACTGTCACCTGTCAAGTAGTGGACTCCCTTGATAAGCCACCTCATTACATTAGTGGGCCATGATGTGACTTCATATAAAAATCCCCCAGCTTATTTTGAGTAAAAGTCATCTTTTTTCCTGACAAGGGCCTTCTTTTACAAAACCGCCTTAGTAAGGGTGAACTTAATGGCTAAGGATAAAACTTAGTGGAGGAGGGATACCTCCTCGATACTGATGTTTCCTAGCATATCACAAGGTTTTGTTAGAATATAAGAAAAAAAACTTTTGTTTTAGCTATTCTAAACTATCTTTTTTCATTTTTTGATTGATAGGACAGCTAAAAACTTTCTTTGGGTAAAGCTTGTTGTGATTTTAGTAGATTGCTTAAGAATTCTACAAAGGGGAGTAACTTGTACGAGCAAATATCTTCAAAGAGTTGAATTTTGAATGTCATATTAAATCAGATTCTCTGTTAAATTTAAATAGTCTCCCCTCTGTTTCATCTCAAATAATAATTGTGCTCATTTTTGTAAGCTAAAAAATGAGCTACAGATACGGTAAGTGTGCCTCCTTAAAAATTATCTTAACGTTAAGGTGACCTTAAGCTAAGGGGGTTTTGTAAAATAGCATGAAAGTCTTAAGTAATTCCTAAAGGGGAAAATTAAGGTGTTATGGAGGTTTCGTAAAAGTGGACCCAGTCACACAATTTAGACTAGTAATGGAATTAGCTAATTGATCATTTGATCAGAGATATTTAGGAATTAATACTTTACATCTAAACGAGTATTAGACTTTTTGAACATTTACTGGAGCTGAAACCATTCTGACTGGAAAAAAAGTTGTGTGGAAAGCAAATGAAAACAAGAATGGTACATGTACATATGTAACTTAAAAGGAAAACCTAAACTTTGCATAAAAGGGTTTTGATTTGCTTGCTGTTTAGTTTTCCGAGTCCAAAAAGAAACTAATGTCAAAATACCCTGTTAAAAATTATGGTCTGTGAGTTACAGTGAACAGAACAGTGAGACATCAACCAAATATAGTATATCATGTATTCAGAATGGAGGTGGCATCTCATTTCGAGGATGATTTACACGTACATTTAGACATCCCTTCTCAGCACAAGCGACTGGAATTGATTGTATAAAAGAACAAAAATATACCCATTCTGTCTTCAGCAACATAAAATACATAGCTTATCCCAAAAAATAGCTTGGGGTCATTTTCATTTCGTTAAAGCTTTAAATCAATCATTATGTCCTAAATCACAATATGCTTCCAATATGCTTACTGTTAAGATTTGTTGATTAATTGATTGACTGATGTTTTACGCCACACTCAAGATTATTTCACAGCATCCAGGTTTAGTGGGTGAGGAAACCGTGCTCGAAATCCACAACCTTCGGCCAGAATCTGGCAACTCTTCCACATACGTCGACCGAGTGAAAAATGCAATCAAAAATGTTTCAATTTTTATTTAGTCTGAGTGTGATTCGAACTTGCGCCGCATGGATGGAAGGCCTGTGTAGGACTGCGGGACGAGCACTCTAACTCAATGGACCACCGAGGCCCAGGTTGAAATTTGTAAGTAACTATCAATGGATCTTATCTTTTCTCTGAAGAGAAACTGTTCATAAGTTCCCTGCGTGTAAATAAAAGGACTATACTTCGTTTGTACCATGAAAGCTTTTATTTACATGACATAATTATACACCGTCACTGACCATGAAAAACTACTTGGGCGTGCAAGAATTGAACAGCAATTGGAGGAGTGTCTATGGAGAAATCAATAATAGACTCCCAGTAGTTCATGAATACACTCAGGCTAGTATCAACAAAGATTAGTCAGTGAACAAGCCATGAAGGAATATTTAGGGATTATCCGGATACCCATATAAATGCAAAAATACAAATTATATATTACGATTTCCCGTGTCAATAAATGATTTACTGTAAAACGTTCTTGACTAAAACAGCCCCCTCCCCCCCTCACTTGAACTGGTACATGTATTACAAATAATAAGTCTGTCACTACAAGACAGCCATTGGTAGTGTTTTTCGACAAACCTGAATTCAATAGGCAATAGTTCCTATTAAGTTACTAACTGCCAAAAGGCTAGTGGACTGTTTTGGTCGCCACAAATAGCAAGATCCAATTTAATTTTGGTACAGGGCACACTGTCTAATCATAAGCTAGTTATATCTGACAAACAAATTTAAATCCATCGAATAGTTCTTGAGTTATTATGGGTGGTTGTTTTGGTCGCCAAAAATATTGAGACTCCAAATTTAATTTTGGTAAGCGACACACCGTCTACCCATACGCTACATATATCAGAAGAAAAATAAGTTCAGGAGACAGGTTTTAAGTTACGGACAGACGGACAACGGTATACCAATATACATCTTTCTTCAAAAGTTTCTCGCTGACCAATTTCCACCCAATGAATATATTTATTCGGTATTAAGCATTCAAAAGCGTGGAAGTCATTCGCCGTCCGAAATCCCACCATCCTATGGGATAAAGTCTGACAACATGAGAATGCAACAAAATTGAAGCAACAAAAAGCTAAAAATAATGAACGTAAATTGTATGTCTGTGTTGTTTATTTTCTAACACTATTTCTGCCTACAAGCCTTATTTCAACGTAGTTTTTCGATGAATTGGAAGCCTGTTATTGTCACAACAATCAGAAGATATAATGATGCCACTAGATAAAGAATGAAAATATATCTGAAAGAAAAATCCCCATAGTTTTAAACTAAAATGACATAACTCACCAGATTACAGAGTTTAAATTCAGTTTATAAAGTATATGTCTAGGTCTGGAACACAACCTGCAACTGAGCCTGTGATATAGCTGATGTTGACACAAATTCTCTTCATGTCATATATAAACAGTAGATGTCCAATATATTTGGCTAACGATACTTCACTGGGTACATGCAGTTAAGTGAGAACAGGTGCAGTGTGTGTATGAGACAGCAGACAGTGGTTACATGATCATAGGTGATAATAACTAACAGCTGGACAAGGCATGAACACCTGATCAACAGACCATCAGCAAATAAAAGAATACATTAATTATAAACATCATAGAGCTTATGTTATTTATGTAGAGAGGAAGTTAATATATATACTAATTATTTAAAATATGATGCTTATTAATTTCCTGTGTTCTCATAAAAACTGTAGTAATTAAAACTAAAAATAGGGAATAGAAATCATTATGATACAAATCATGTTGTTTTTCATGCAGCTCAGCTTGAGATGGGCTTTTATCAACAGTTGGACATAAAACATATATATGATTCATTAAACAAGTTAGTTTTTTTTTACTACTACCAATTTTCAGAGACTGTGTTTTAGATACAATTTCGGGAATGCCTCCAGGTGAAAACGGAGATAATAGTAACAGATGTTATGTGAATAGATCTGTACAGAATGTTGTAGTCCCACCTGCCACATCGTCATTTCAATTGCAAGAAAACTAGTAGTCCACAATGAATGTATTGAGTGGATTGAAATATGAAAGTCTTACATGTATGCACCCATAGTATGAGCTTCAATACCACAATTTTTAGTGAAGTTTAAGCGAGTTTTTAGTCATTCGTGGATAAACGCCAGATTTCTAATCTATCGTGTTTAATTATTTCAGCGACACGTGCCTACACGCGCTGAATGAAAGCTATTAATCCTGTGAATCACGGGAGTCACGCTACCTTTTGCTGATACTTGCTATTAAGATAGAAATCAATTCAAGAAATGTTTGTTTTAGATTAAAGAGGGTGTCTGTCCTGGGCTTTGAATGAGTGTAATATTTCTAAAATCATTTTAAAAATTTTGGAAGCTGTGAACATTTTACTTTCTAAATGTCACGGGAGTCACTAATGGAATGGCTGAGGTACTTGAAATAGGACAGTTGGCAAACAATAAGCTAACCCTAAGTTCCACCAGGGATCGCAATGTTAAAGAGATAGGCCATCACTGATTGACCCTCGTGATACCTGCTATTCTTTACTCTTCTTGTCATTTGTCTTAAGACATTTTAAGTCATTTGTTCTATTGATGAACACAATTTTTCGGATGAAAAAACGCACATGTATACAAATATAATTAGCAAAGACTTTCAAATATGCAATGACAACTGCTCTACAATCTTCGGGCTCCTAGTTCATCAGAGGATTGTTTATTTCATGCCCTGTTAATCAATAATCATATTTAGCAGGTTAGGAAGAGTCACTATCTACATGTTTCACCTATGCGCGTGTAGCGCTCGCTCTGTAGTTTTCAAAACTGACAAAGCGTAAATCCATGTCCAAATGAGGCTGAAATTGTTCAAGAACTGGAAGGGACCAAATCTAACATTGAACTTCCAGTCTCTTCTGACTTACCTTAGTTCACCTTTGCTCTACCATGTTTGGTTGTTCGCAGTGCTGGAACTTACTTCCCACTTGCCCTCACAAATTTTGCAAGTGATTTGGCCTGCGGGCAAGCAAGACACAAAGTTAGTCTTGAAGCAAGTTTAGCATTTGGATTTAAATGGGTCTGATATTACTTTAAAGTGGCATGAGCTGCCAAAATGTGATATTTTGACGTTAAAACAGAATGTTAAAATTATTGCCTATTTTTATCAAGACTTTTTAGTGCTTCTAGTCTCCAGAATGAACAATTAAGTATTGTTTTGAACTAACTTCGGCTTAGAATGAATGAATGAATGGTCGTCCCGGTTATTTAAATTTTGTTTACTTTTCGAACACGTTTTCGGTTCGTACAGGCCACATACTGTATGGATTTTCCTCATTTCAACGCCTTTCATTTAGTTTTTCGGTGGCCTTCAAAGCCTATTACTGTCGTGGCGACCAGAAATTATGAAAAAAGTGTGAATATTGGCCAAATGTGAGTAGATATTTCGGTTTATTTTAAAACCCATGCTTAAAAGGCACAATGACATTTTTAAGAAACAAATTTTATCCGCTTCGCCGCACGTGGCGAGTTGACTTTGAAGGTAGAACTAACCATTCGCAACAAGCTTGGAACATGCACTGTTGTTGTAGAAAACGCAAGACGGGGCAGCTACATATGTTGTTGTTGTTGAACTGTCAATGAGGCTAGGAAAATTCTGTTCGCCAGGAAGTGTGACTCATGAACATAAATACTGTACACTAAACGAAACTATTCATACAGAAAAGGAAGGAAAGTACAGATAAAATACATAAAAATGTCCTTATGAAGCCAACAGTAGGCTAAGAAATAAAGACACTCACATCTCTACAAAGTGGCTTTTTCTTTCAGACGTCTGCGTTCTTTCTTTCACGGGAACCAGCTGAGCTTGTGGTATAAAGGCTGGGCCAAGACGAATCCGGCTGTGTTCGAATTATTTACCCCCTTATCACTTGACTAAATCTACTACACCATCATCCAAACTCTCTATACATATCTCAATATATGTCTAGTCATTTTCCCACACAATACGTTGAAAAACAGATGAAATCCGCCTGCCTTTATAAACCACCCTCACAGACACCACGAAATATGGAGAATTTCTTCTCTGTTATGTGACGTCACAACCAGTTCCAAATCTGGGTCAAATATTATCAGTTTGGTGAATCTTCACCGATTATCCATATATATATTAAGTAATCTACCAGATTTGATTCGTACAATTTTTATTTCCATTTATATTTTGAGTCGTAATTTTGCATAGCAAATTGTAGAACTGATGACGGTTGACTGTCAAATCGGCTTCAAGTAAGAACAAAAAACGAAGGTGAAGTTTACTGGCTTTGACGTTACGTCACAGAAACTCTGGTCCAATCAAAAGCCAGGGATTCAGAATAGCCCGATAGACCAAAGTATACCGAAATTGTACACAAGTAGTGTTATTCCGAAAAACGAAAACTTCATATTGACTCAATATTTCAGTCATCATCAGGAGTGAGGTACATTAGCAACAACAATGGTATGCCACTCAAACAAACAATGGTATATATACAGGTAAAAAACAAGCAGATTAAGCAGTGATATAACAATATTAGGAATGGCCTTACAGATTTACAAACTTATTATCATTATTACATATGCACATTGACAAAACAGATAAAGAAAACAGATTAGGGGAAACAGCAGGATCTAACTGGCATGGCTAGGGGATATTAACAAAGAGGTACAGACAGTCTTATCTTAAGAATTAGGACATAGTTCATCGAAATAAGACAAGTTCTTTAGATGCTTTTAATCCACTGTTTAAGACAGGGCTATTTCTTCTAATACATAGAGCTTCTCTGAACAGGATTTCTGACCAGTGATACGATTTATCAATAATTACAGTGTTAATAAGAATTAAGTCGCAAAGTGTAGGTGGACTAAGGTCATTTGAATTGTCTGGTAATGATTGTAAGTTTTTCAAAAAATAAATTCTTCACAATTAGAAACATGATTGAAAATCATGGGAGTCTCATCCAAATTTTATCAAGTTTCTCATCAGATCAGATAATTCATCAGAACAAATTCTGAAGGCTCTATAAATCAGCGATCTAACCCAGGCTGTTTTCCTTACCCATGGTTCATAACTGTCAAAATATATATACTGTCCAGTATTTGTTGGTTTTCTGTATATTGGTGGAGAAGATGAAAATTGGGTTGCAGTTTATTATAACAACTTATGATTGGGGTTAAAGGTCAAAACGATATACCCCATTTTAACTCAATAAGAAACTCCATTCCATGGTTATTTGATAAAGGACGATTTTCGCTGTTCAATGTGTTAAAGTGTTCATATAACTATTCTGAAATTAATACAGTTGATTCGCCGTTTTACTGCTCCAAGCTCAAACGCCTTAGGTTTTTTATCTTCAAGGTTAACATCCGGATAGGTTTTGAAGGTGGGGTGGATTTGTATATATGTTTGCTCTTCATTCAAAGAAGACCACCGTGGTGAAAAGCTATTGCCTTGGTGGATAGGTTCTCACCTTACGTGAACACTTAAAAAGAAATCTAAAGTTAAAAAACGAAACCCTAAAATATATAAATGTTGCATTTGGGCCACCGTACATTTCTGTATTTTGAAAACAGTAAAACGGCTTATCAACAGCATTAATTTCGGTATATTTATGGACACTAAAATACATAGGAACAGCGAAAATCGTCTTGTCTAAAACAACAATGGAGACAAGTTTCTAATTGTGTTAAAATGGGTATATCATTTAGACCTTTATCCTAAGTTATTGTTATAAACTGCAACTTTTCATATTTGCCATTGTCTATTGAACGATTGTGGCAATTCATGTGTGACAGTAACGCAAAAAACTGCATGTAATGCGACATGAAATGCTTTTTTCGTGCAATTATGCAAATTCAGTATGCTTTCCCTTAAATGTTTTGTACTTAAGGCCGGCTTTGTGCAACGTGGACTCATCTTCTGTGAACAAGGCACGAAGGGGGATACCAGAGGGGCAAAAATGGCAAATTGTCGGTATGCACTCCGCAGGGATGTCGTACAAAGCTATCGGGCGTCAATTATACCATTATACGGTGACAAGCAGATTGGTGAGAAAACACGGTGAAACTGGTGCTTTGAAGGACCGATCACGCTCGAGTCGATCACCTGTAACATCACAGCGTAAAGATAGGACGTCATCGTTAGCCAATCGTTCGCATCAAGTCCATCTTTGAAGAACCACGAGAAATTCGATTGAAAGCTGAAGGCCTGAGGGCAAGGGGTCATCAAACGTCCCCTATTGTCAGATCGTCATCAACGGATACGTTTGGCTTGGTGTTTAGCACGTCTAGATTGGAATTTAAACCCCTGGCGAAGAATCCATTCGTCGGACGAAAGTCGTTTCTTGTTCAACGTCACGGATGGGCGAACGATGGTTTGGAGGCACAAAAACACAGCGTATACACCCAAGAACATTCATCCATATGTTCCTTATGGAGGGGGCTCTGTAATGGTTTGGGGGTGCATATCTCACCACTGCACACTGGACTTGGTCACTATACCAGGAAGCCTCGCATGTGACCGGTACATTCGGGAGGTCCTGCAACCAGTTGTCGTGCCTCATTTTGAGAACCACCCATTAGGCTCAAGACCTGTGTACATATATGGCAACGCCAGATCGCATCGTTCGAGGCAGTAATAGCCTGTATACTTCCAAAACCAAGCTGTAACAACTCTGCCTTGGCCCGCCGTGAGTCCGGATTTGAATCCTTTAGAGAACATTTGGGATAGGGATCATAGGGTGGGCAGAAACATCCAAGCCCTAGAGCCTCCTGTACAAAATCTGCAGGAATTTAAAGCCGCATTACATCGATATTGGCGGCAGTTACCCCTTCAACGGATCCGACGTCTTACTGGAGGAATTAGACGCAGGTTGGAAGCTGTAATTCGGACTAATGGAGGCTATTCGCGCTACTGACATTTTGCTCTAGGGATGTGTTCTACACACTTAAGTGACATTTGTACTTTAATATGTTCGCCCTGTGAAGCCAGATGGATGTCACACTTACAAGCATCTTTTTATTTTGTTAAAATACACTTTTGATTTGGCTAAAGTTATCCTGAATAAATTGCATAGCTTATTGCCATTAATGGTGATTTCTTATCGCCAGAATATTGCCCTTTATGATCACAATCGTGTCTGCAATATCAGTTTGCCAACAATCTCCCTACGCCAATGATTTTATCGGTCGGTGCAGACTTTCCAGGGGGGTGCTTAACTTTCGATCGAGCTACATAATGTTTCCCGATCTTAAACAGGACTCGATTTAATATTTTCATTTAGCAATGTATGAATTAAATCCATGCAGAGTCATGATGGTGGGACTGAGAAAAGCGTCTATCTATATACACTAGTGTCCAAAAGAAACGATACCACATGTAGGTAACGACATAAAATAAAAACTAAACAATGCAGAAGTTTAAGTTTGGTGTTTTTCTAGTGAGAAATCTTTTCACAACCTTTGAAATAAAATTCATCCATTTGAAATGTCACACCACGCGTCTCGAAGTGACGTATGTCCACCGTGAGCATCAATACATGCCAGAACACGCCTTCGGACTGATGATGTCATACGTCTGATGACGTTGGGAATAATGCGTTCCCATTCCTCGAGGAGGCATTGACTGGAGGCTCACGGAGCTGTCTGATTTGCCGATCGAGGTGGTCCCATATGTGTGTCTGAAGTCTTTCTCTCTTGAGCCTGTCTGAAGTCTGACCTATCTGACGTAACCGCTGCATCAACCTGGTGATAATGATGCATGCACAACCCAACCTTCTGGCCACATCCGGGGGCCTCCGTGGCTCAGTAGGTAGAGCATTGGACGCTCAATCCGAACAGCCTTCCACCAATGGGTCGCGGGTTCGAATCCCACGCAGTCAAAAAATTGGAAAATTTTCTGACTGGGTTTTCACTCGAACGACCTATGTGGGATGGTTGCCAGTTACCAGCGGAAGGTCCTGGGTTTCCTCCGGGCACAGAGCCCGGTTTCCTCCCACAATAAAACTGGCAACGCCGCCATATAAGTGAAATAATCTTGAGCGCGGCGTAAAACACCAAACAATTAACAATCAATCTGGCCACATCGATGTGTGTCACACCTTGTTGGACCATTCCAACGAGCCTCTCTCCTTCGATGGCTGTTAAACGTGGCATGTCTTTCTTAGTGAAAATACTCATTTTAAATGCAATATTGAAGAAAAACATGTTGATGCTTGTCGTTAATATTTTATTTGAAATGCAAATATGCTCAAATGTGATAAAAAAACGTAATCCATCGAAGAAAATTATATTCCCACATAATCATACGAGCTATTTTTCATTCGACCGCCGCCTAGCCACCCTTATACCTATATCGTTTTTATATCCCGCCTGCAAAGATTTGCTAAATTAAATCTGATTTTGTAGGCTCTGCGCCAAGAATTGTAAAATATACACTCAAAGATTAGTTCACCTATATGGCGGTTAAGAGTAAGTTTTGATTTGTTTGCCATCCCCTCCTGATGATCTGGAAACGGCAATTTTTTAAATGATTATATAGATCACTTCATATCGCGTAAGCTACCCAACCCCCAGGGATGGATTGGGTGCAGTATAGGAACAGACATAATCGTTGGTGAAATTCGCAAGAGCGTGGTCTAAACAGAAAGACCAGAAATGGTGTTGGTAAAATGGACAGGGACGTGGTCATGGGTGATTGAAAAGAGACGAGGTCGTAGTCTGATGTGGCATGTTCAATTCTGGGAATAGGCCAGATGCGGTTATTGTTGGGTGTATAGGTGAGAAGTCGTTTCTATGGTTGGGCTTGATAGAGATGTGGTCGGGGTAGGAGATGGAGAGGATGTCGGTGTTGTAATGGGCATGCTCATGATCAATTGCATAGGGGAAGAGACACAGTTTAAAATGCTGGGAGGAGTCTCTGAAAACTCGGGCGGCGATGTGGCTGAA